>CM049321.1:57653296-58853296 GCA_026874595.1 Sipunculus nudus
TTACTTTACACTCCCTCGTCTTTAATTTACTCAATTATCAGATGTCTTACATTGTCTGAAAGGATAAAATTTAAAGATGTCCAGCTCCCTCAATTATAACGGTGTGTAGATTAATAGTGGCAGGTCAGACTCACAATTTTAACATCGCACGTTTCTGATATATTACAATGACGGTTGCGTGCACATTCGATGGAAAGTGAATATTTAATATGCGCTTGAAGCTTTCGGTATTAGTTCCCGAAAAGAGTTGGTAACGTCAAGTGATATTCCCTTCTCTATTATGAAAGACAATTTGAAATACCTGCAAGTTTTATTTATTTTTTTTTGTGTGCTCTTTAGCATTTTGGAAAATCACAAATGGGTGGCCACTGCTGTTTATATCATTCTCATTTTGTGAGAATTGATTGACATATTGCATATAGCTATATGTCACGCGATTGAAAAGACACCTCGCCTAGCACTCCAGAAAGAAAGCCAATCAGAGACTCGTATTATACTATATGCCTGCGCGATCAGTTTCATTCAGTTGTAATCTTTTATGGCGGGAAATGATAAGTGTCCAACAGTTCTGAACAGCGCGTACAAATGTGATATCAAAAGCGGACTATCGGCGACGACTTATTCACTTGTCATACTGGGTCAAAGAAACGCACTGATCATCTCATAACAATAATATTTATGCAGGTTTATGTCTGCTGCCAGGGTGCGGAAAAACGGGTTAAAAGAATCAGTCACATGCTTAATATTAACACTTATAGGCGTAACGGCCCCTTACGCTGATATAATATGGCGAGAAATCTGGGATATCTTCCATACTGTAAAAGAGCTGTTCTTTATCGTTAGAAAGGAAAATGTTTTATGTCTTTCCTTAAGCCTTTTAATTCATTAAGTTCAGATCACGTAATGCTGGAATTTTGTCATGATCAGTGAAGTACTGATTTTCCCTGGTCAAATGAAATGTTGACAGTTTCTTTGTCCTTTGTCATAATATGAATAAAACTATATAAATCATCTGCCGTTGTATATGTGAAAGATATTAGCCATTCTATTTAGTATGTACCCTGAAATATACACAGAGTTCATCATAATTTCGATCACCTAAAAATTATTTACAAAAATGTTAATTTGGCCTGTAACCGTTGAACCGGGCCTGCAACATTAAGATAGTGCAGGCCCGGTTGACCCGTTCCATCCAGTGATTAGTCGCAAACACTGGCTATACCAACTAAATACATCTTCAGGTTACCATAAAGATAACATTTCATGGGAACATTGTGTTTGATTTAGGGTTTTCTGTTAGAATACAGTGAAAACTTGTCTAACGGACACCTCACTTAGGCGGACAACTGGCTATAACGGACAAGATAGTAAAGTCCCTTCAAAATTCTCTATATGTTATGTATAAGCGGAACCTCTATAAGGCGGACACTTCACTACTGCGGACAACGGACAGCAGATTTCAACACAAACTATCATTCTAAGAGTAAATGAACCTGACGAATGCGGACACGATACGCCACGTTCGGCGGACACTGATCACTCGCACCGGGCAACATCAAAGGCCACCGGTACTGTTGTTGTTCCCGGGACTGGAACACAAAGGATTATGCAGTCCCCAGTTCTTACCTTAATGCGTTGGCGTGCTCATGCCACGGTGTGATGTGCTCATAAGATAAACACAGCAAATATGAAGCGGTAAACATCGTGTCACTTTATTTCACGGTTGATCATTCACACGTTGCGAAGCTGAAGTTTGATTAAACGGCTACCGATTACCCATGCGTCCCTGATCTCACCACGCAATATCTAACTGTAAAATTAGCCACTTTGTAGTAGCACGCTGTTTGATATTAATTAATCGGCATTGCTCAATATATCTCAAACTGATCTGCTCAGTGTCAAACATCTGCTCGCACCGTAGCTGTTTTTTTTCGTGCCGCCCGTGCAAAAGCTCCTCGGGGTTCGTTTAATCTCGGTGCCTTCAACATTAAAGCAAATCAAACCAAACAACCATCATCAAAGAAAGTTTATTTTAGGCTGAAGTTATATTAACCTATAAAAACGATTGTCCCATGGTTCGCAGCCATTAAAATCTTCGTATTATTAACGTCGTCATTATCTTTGAGATTATCGCATTTAGACAACTGAACAAGGATAGTTTTAGGCAAAGCTGCCAGGTGGCACCACACGTACTCCTAGGCGGGAGCTTACGCTATGTGAGAAAGTCAAGCTTATTCGACTGAGTGAATCAGGGAAAAAGAGCGTACGCGAGTATATGAACATTCTTTTTACGGATGTCGTCGTAGACTTTTCTCCTCATGATGTTCACTACTTGAGATAAGTAAAATAATAACAGTTTGTATATGAATATTGAATGCATGACGTGTGCAAATATGTTGTACACATACATCTGATATAATAAAATATACATGTTCTTGCAACTGTTCGTTGTCTTTATTCATAATCCCTCATTTACCAACCAAGGTCAACCTGACTAATAAGTACACCTCACTATTAAGGACAACATGATGGAGTCCCTTGACTGTCCGCTTTAGACAGGTCTCACTCTATTTCCAAGTAAAACTTAAATCATAATGGAATGTAAAAAGTGAAATTATTTTTAAAAACACTTTAGGCTTAATCTTGTGCAGGATTAGAGGACAAGAATTTAAAAAATCCAACCTCTTGCATGATGGTATATATATGTATGCACATTTATGGTTTGCTGCAGTCATTAGTGTACTATTCTTTGTACATATAGTGTATGGGTACATAAAGGCGCATATTATTAGTGTACTAATGCAATGATAGTCTACCTCCTATACGTGGACAACAAAATTTTTTTAGCTCAGCTGACTGTAAGTCATCTGAGCTATAGCGATCACTCTTTGTCCTTCGTCCGTCCGGCCGTCTGGCCGTCCGGCCGTCCGTCCGTTAACAGGGCACAAACTGTAACTGCTGAACCTAGAATCTTGTAACTTGACATCCTGGGAGGTTCATAAAAAATCTCCTTGGAAACCTGAAATTAGGTCTCTGTTACCCATATTCTTTGAGCTATGGGGCTCCGAAGTACCCCCCCCCCCCCCCCAGAATAATGGAAAATTTGATACAAAAGCTCAATTATCTAACCACTAGTGCAGTGATCACCATGATTTTTTGCATGGATATTGATCATGAAGTGTTTCATCAGTTTCTGCAGTCTGGTGGCGCCACCTGTATTTTATAGATTTTTACGAATTTTTTCTCTATTTTTTGAGACTCTTAAGATGTGGTCATCTGTTAACAGGGCACAACTCATAATGACTTAACCTAGAATCTTCTCTCTTGACATGCAGGAAGGCCATGAAAAATCTCCTTGAAAACCTGAAATTAGGTCTCTGTTACCCATATCCTTTGAGCTATGGGGCTCTGAAGTACCCCCAGAATAATGCAAAATTTGATACAAAAGCTCAAGTATCTGAATAATTACTGCATTGATCACCATGATTCTTTGCATGAATACTGATCATGGGATGTTACATCACTTCCTGCAGACTGGTGGCACCACCTGTATTTTTTCCAATTTTTAAAGAATATTTTCCCTTTTTTTCAGACCTGTAATGAAACTGTCATCTGTGAACAAAGCACAAATCGTAACCACTGGACCTGGATTCTTTAAACTTAATATCCAGGGAGGTCCATGAAAAATCTCATTGAAAACCTGATATTAGGTCTCTGTTACCCATATCCTTTGAGCTATGGGGCTCTGAGTTACCCCCCAGAATAATGCAAAATTTGATACAAAAGCTCAAGTATCTGAATAACTACTACATTGATCACCATGATTCTTTGCACGAATATTGATCATGGAGTGTTTCATCAGTTCCTGCAGACTGGTTGGCGCCACCTATTTTTTTTTTTAATTTGTACGCATTTTTCTCATTTTGAGACTTTCAAATAAAGCCTCATCTTGTAACAGGGCACAAATCGTAACCACTTGACCTAGAATCTTCATACTTGACATCTAGGGAGCTCCATGAAAAGTCTTCATGGAAATCTGAAATTAGGTCTCTGTTATCCATATCCTCTGAGCTATCGGGCTCATAAGTACCCCCGAAATAATTAAAAATATGATACAAAAACGGTGTTTGTTTCTGGAGAACTCCTCTGAGACCCTTGGACTGATCTTCTGTAACCCGGCATAGTTGTTCCCTCATGTAGTTGTGCATAACAAAGACAGGTGGCACCTCCTGCAATCCTTTCTGGGCAGTCAGAATCTGGGTGTCTTTTAGATAACACCCGATATCTCAGGAGTGGCTCAATGTATTGAGCTGAAAGTTAGCATGTATATAGATCTTGGATCTCTCCATCTTGTAATCGAATTCAACATTCCTTGAATTCAGCTGAGCTTCATGGCCCATGGGCCACAATTTTATTTTGAAAATCAGTCTCAAAGATATACCTATAACACACCTAAATATGAGGCGTGACACAAACATACAAAATATGAGAGAAAACATACAAAACATGACATAATACATACGACATAAGTACAAAAAAGCGTGACACACTGAATGCAAAACCCACATTATTACATGACTATATCTCAGGTTATTAAACCATATTATTAAGAGTCTTCATTTTGAACTATGTTTTATTTCTTGATAAGTTTGAGGTACTGAAAAGTAACATATAACCAACAATGAAAGAATTTAGTAAGGATTTCTTCTTTAGAAATGACTGAACCACCAAATAATCCCATCAGTATATATTTTATGGTACTTCGTTTTTATAGTTTTTTGGGGTAATTCCCGGAGGGGGGGGGGGATAATTGTCCTGTGGGCCCGAAGACTACATGCATGCTGGCTAGACACCCTGCTAGTGCAACTTTGTAAAGGTCGATTCAGGAGCTATTGTTCCATGGATACTCAGGTTTACTCATTGTTCGCGAGGGTTTTAAATTCGCGAATGTGAAATGATCGAGATAAAAACCTTCGTGAATATGACGCAAAATTTATACAGATGAACAGTTATTTATATACTCAATGACATCTCAGGTATATCCTGCCAGTAGAGTCAGTAATAGCATATATATTTATGTTACACGTAAATGAAAGATTGTTTAGTGAAAGGATATCAATTCGATTTCTAATACTACTGCATTAAGAATTTTTCACCTGTTCAACGTCTCCTCAGCTCCTTCATGCAACCGTTCAGATTTCGAGCGCATAATAGGTAACTGATGCAATAATGGTTATGTACATGGTGTTAGTCACCGTATGGTAAATCGCGAAAATAAATCCCTCGCGAAACACTTAAGAATTGAACATAGGGATTACCTAACCTTGTGAATATGACGTCAACCACAGTACATAAGAAGCGGGATAATTACTTTTGTTTTGAGAAAAAAAAACTATACAACAAATACAGTCACCTGTTCCATGAATGTTTACTCACTGCCCTATCAAATTGGGTTTATGCTCTGAATGTATTGTTTGTTCGTTTGCTGTTTAAGGTTTGTGCTGGCCTTGCTCCGGTTTGCGTGGACGCCCGGGTTAAAACAACGTACGAAGACTTTTCCGGGATGCCACAGAGCACTTCATGTCCACCACAACAATCTTATATAGTGAACGTCAAGGACGGGTTCCAGTGCTATACTGAAAACAGCTGCGTTTGCCACGACTACGAGGCGCGGTATAAATGTGCTTACGCAGTGTAATAAGCCCCGCCCACTTTCTTTATGGCGTTATAAATCATCCTTGCTCCTTTTGTCATATTAATTATGGAAATCATTACCTTTGAACTTAAAGGACCTTTGAATGACCACCGCTGAATGTTATCACTTAATGCTGTGCAATACAGCTACCAGTAAATGTAGAGTCTTGAACCTGACATCATTCTTTTTGATGTGGTGACAGTAAATTATATATTGACAATGTATAAATATAACGCTCAAAAGAGTACAAGATGCAAAAACCAAACCTTTTAAAATTTTAAACCCTACTACCTTTAATTACTTCATATTACTTTCCCCTTTTGCATTCTCTTTAACCCGCATGTAATGTCGCGACATCTTTAAAAACGACACACAGCGATGTAATGCCGTAGCTAAAATAACATCCAGGAGTTTCGCCTCATTACAAATGTGTTTAACAACTAGACTGACCCATATATGAATGTTCTACGTGCTCGTATCTTGTAAAGTATATTTTACATTGGTACTGGTGAACCGCAACATGAAAATAAACTGAAGTGCAGACAAAGAGTATTATTTCTTATCTTTATAGGAGAAAATTTTTCATTGAGGTGTGGATGCTTTGTAGAAAACTGTGTTGATTTTGTTTGTCATGATCACACATATTAACATGATATAGTAAAAGCCTCACCCGAAACCCCATGACAGGATCTAGAAATCTTTTTTGATGGGGGGTCTTGCCCAGGGTTTTAAGATGGGATCCAAAGATAAGCACATACATGGGCGTCATTTAGCGATAAGGATCAAACCCACAGCCACTAAGTGAATTTTTTTTCAACCAACGGGAACATACCATTTTATATCCCCCTTCACATTTTGCTAATTCATTAAATGTCTATTTGTCATAAAATAGGCTCAAATTTTAAGCTGTAATAATGAGTTATTAACAATAATGTGGCACCGTTCCTCCGATATCAATGGTCCTGTTTTCAGAAATAAAATAAGAAAATAAGAGGATTTTACTTGTTGTTGGTTTTCTAAGCGAAAATATTCCCTGTTCCCTCTCGGCTGATACATACGAGCTTTGAATCCTGAAAATACCTTTTTTTGGCCTAAGCAAATGTTTTTGGAATGAAAAATTGACAGATACCATAACACTTTGAGGCAAAAACACTGTGTTTCATGTATATGTTTAACGTTCCTGGTATGCGAATGGGTCATTCTTAAACGAAATGTCTGACAGTTGTTGGCAGAGGAGCGGAGGGTGTGATAGGGTGGTTTCCATAGAAAGACTTCCCTATAACACCACGCAGTCATCCACCAAAATGGTTCTTTCGCTCACTTGTTTTTGCATTTAAGGTACCAAAGTGTCTTATGAATGTAGGTGAATGTTCCTTTAGTTTTATGGTCCATAAAGTCTGTCATTCGCTCCCTATTAAATAAAAAGAAAATCCATCACTCCATATACATCCTTTATTAAAACAAATTTTAAAATTTTTCTCTTTCTGCATGCTTTTGGTCATTTATATGTATTTGCTCTTTCTGTGTAAGGGAAATGTATATTGTATAATCAGCGGAGAAAATGTGGCAGAAAATGGGACTTGGGGAGAGGTCCATGGACTAGTTTTCCGAGAAACTGTGCTCTGTATTGGGGAATGAATGGGTGCATGTCTTAGCGCTCTTAGTCCTATACTACCAGAGAATCGGCGCTAAATAAATACTATTTACTTTTATTATTATTATTAATATTATTATTACTATTATTATTATTATTATTATTAATTTTATCATTAATACTTATTTCCTTTTGTGCTAAAGTACATCTAAACATCCACAACGCTGCATGACCACTGAAACAAATGAGAATAGATTCCTATTTCAAATGAGATTTTATTATTTTATTCTATTATTTTCAACCCTCAGACGGTCTGGTCCAGCCACACCGTGATAATTATACAATGTAATAACTAGCAATTTAGTCCAGACCTAGCTCTCTCTATAAAGCAAGCCCCAATACCAATGAATGGCCACGGGCCTAGACCGGGACAAAGATATTTTCCTGTAGCACAAGGATACAAAATCATTTGAATTAAAACAATATTATGGTGAACTAGAACAAAAATTATAACTGTTGTTCCCTGAGTTTTAATCATCAAAATCTATTCATCAAGTTTTTTTTCCGTACAGCTGATAACAAACATCTCATGAAACACACCAAGGAAAAACATAATACCTTGCCACCTGGCCGAGTTAAACTACAGTTAACCTCTCTTTAGCGACCACCTCAAAATAGCGACCAATTGTTCACGGTTCGGATTCCTTTTTGCTCTTTGTGGAAGACCTAACATTGACGACCCCTTCGAAAATGCGACCCCTTTATCGAGGTTCAATTGGAGGGCATACTTTTGAGGATTTATTGCACATATTTGTTAGGACATCTTAAAGCTTACAGTTGGGGGGGGGGGGGTACTTCAGTTTAAGCACAAACCCTCCGGCACCGTATACAAATAATATGAACGGGATTAATAAACAAGGACTGAAGTTTTCGCTATTGCAGGAACATTTAAGAATAACCATGACATTGACTTCTTGACTGACTATGTCCCTATCTATTATTTTCCATGGAATTCAAACATCAGATTTCAGAAAAGAATCAGGTCCCGTCTGTGTCTGTCATTCTAAATACCCATCATATAAGTCCTGTTAACAAAGAAATGTCTATGAAACTTTGTAAAACTATTAGAGTAGGAAAGTGACCGACAAATTAAGAGTATCGGTAAAAAAATTAGAAAACAAGTTTAATTTAACTAATAGATATTTTATAACGGACCTTGCAAAATGCATTGTCTTGTAGCTTCAATGTTTGTGAAATAGTGAAAAAAGCGTTAGATGAAAACAGACGCTAAAAGACAAGAACAATAAGTTAAGCGCATTCCTTCACCAAGGTAAAAAACAGTCTTATTATAAACGGAAATATGGCTGATATCGGTTCATTATTCTGCTAACTACCAGAGCGTGATGGCGTTATGGTTAGGGCACTGGACATGTGATAGCAAGGTTATTGGTTCGCGTCCCGCGCTGCTGGGACTCCTGACCAAAGTCTTCACCACAAGGGCCCCCCCCCCCTCCATCCATGAGTAAATGGGTACTGGTCATACATGGGCATGAGGAAAAATATATAAAAGAAAACCCTATTGCGTCTAAAAAGGCACATTTTAGGGTATATACCCTCCCTAAGGTGCAGGGAGCCGTGTGAGCAGACCAAAGACCAGATAGGCAAAGTGTAAAGTCGGATGCGACTATAAACACAAACCTTTACCTTTTCTTTACGAACAAACCACCAAGCAGTGGCGAAAACATAATCTCCTTTACAGAAGAAACTTAGCTAAATTGACAACTCATACTTGAAGTATGGAATCAACAATGCGAAGAATATGAGGGCCGTAAAATAAAAGAAATCTGTTGAGATGACTTTTTATCAGATTTAAAGACGTGCCTCGGTACCTCATTACAACGGCTTACTGGGGATAAAATAATTGAAAAAATATGCTCAAATTCAAATTGCTAAATTTAACTTTTACTTAATATTAACTTCATATTTTATTAACTTCGACTACTAAATGAGAAAACACCCCACGTGTGAATTTTGTGAAAGTCTGTTTAGAAAATCCATGCATTATGCAGAGGCTACATAAAAAAAAAAGCTGGGGAGAAACTTCCCCTAAAACTTAAACTAGTCACGCAAAGTATATGCTAAATACCAAACCGGAAGTACTATTGTAACCATGGCAACTAGCGGATGAATATGCAGTTGTGCTGAAGCGGAGTACAGGTCGGTGGGATCATAGGAGTTACAGAGACTGCCGTTACAACACTCCACACACTGTGAGCCTACTCCACCATGACATAGTCCATTAGTTATCCAACTCTCTTTGATGACGTAGCAGGGCTCTGCCGTGGCGCATTTCTTCTCTGTGTACTTCCGCCCTGAAAGGTCAAGGGCGTATTTCAAAATCACGTAATTTCCTTTACATATTCTGAACTTGGTTTCACATGTATTAAAGTTTATCTTCGTAAAACTTTATTTTACTTTATGATCTTTCGATTTGTTTTCATATTTCACATTTGTTTTGGATTATTCATTAGGAATATACTTTGGTCTATTATTTCTTTATAGGCCTATATTATTATTATTATTATTATTAGTAGTAGTAGTAGTAGTAGTAGTAGTAGTAGTAGTAGTATTGGCAGTAGTAGAATAGTAGTGGTAGTGGTAGTAGTTGTAGTACGTAGTAATAGTAGTAGTAGTAGTAGTAGTAGTAGTAGTAGTAGTAGTAGCAATAATAGTAGTATGTCTGCTTTGGAAAAAAATGGAAAATGGAAGTTTTTACGACAGTATTGACAGATACTTTTCAAAATAGTATTTAGTCTTTGTAACGCAGCCAGTATTAACCAGGAATTCGAGATATCAGAATATTACTTTTACACATTAATGCCCCGGATGAAAAACTCTTTCCAATAACAATTTATAGTAAATGTTAATTCAAAATGAATGAAAAGGATTTCGTTACGACTTTTTAAACACTTATCAACTCATTGTTGGTTTTTTAGCAATTTTTCCCAAGAAACTAGGGTCGTGAGAACGATAACCAGAAATTATTCAAACTTTCACCAACTTTTCAAATGAATTTATAAATCACACTTCGGCATAACCAAAAGAACATCAATATGAGTTCTCGCGAGATTTTTGTTTCTAAAAGTGGTCTTCTTGAAAAAATATCAAACAAAATCTAATTTTATTGTTTAATAATGTCGACGATGAATGTGCAACAGTTATCAGATTGGGGATGATGAATTTTCCAATATGGAGTCTACAGTTTATGGGATTTATTTGTCAACTTCCGGTTGAACTCTGACCTCTTGGGTATAAATATGTGATGGTCTGGCAGAGATTGTGTACGGCGTCATTACAGTCGGCGATGTACTCAGGGGTGTTACACAGCGACACGAAGCTGGTACAGTTGTAGCACTGCAGTCCAAAAACTGAAAAATAAGAAAAAACACTAGATAAATGCAATCGCCAAGGGATCACGGGAAGCATTGTCATCCGACCGATCCTCGTCGTTCAGCCCCCCTCCCTCAAACCCCCGCCTGCCATCACCAAACCAATCCTCCTACCCCCAATCACACCTCTACATGTGAGCGATAATGAGAAATCGGTTTTGGATTTTACGAACTTAGGAATAAGGTCAAGGTAAAAATAATTATAAGGAGCAAAAATGAAACATAGGACTAATAATTTCAGTTTTGGCAAGCAAGTCATATTTTTATCAGATCTGGCGAAACAGAAAATGGGGGAAGAAAGAAATACTTTTTAATCGATTGCTGTACATCCTGGTAGGACAACCAACAGAAAATACCATAATATGTATACAGAATTAAACTCATCAACCTCTATAAGCTTCACCGTCAAACGGGGAAGGACTAAGGGTAAACTTGATTTTGTTGTAGACACTTAAACAAATTAACAATTAATTTGGCGCGTGGCCAATACATAATTACTGCTACTGTATCGAGTTTCTATGACGTGTGTTATGACGTTATTTCAAGATATATATACACTCCGCACGCAGCGGTCGCATTCCATTCCTGTTATTAATTTTATTCGACTGTCGAATGAAATGGATTTACTGGAAAAGAAGCGGATCCATGGGCCCCCCTCCTTTCAGCCGCCGAAACTTTTTTAAGGTTTCTGACCTATTTCGCGGCCTGCAGCCCCCACTATTCCGGACGGGGAGGGTGTCTTTTTTTAGAGTTTGTCGTTAGTCCTCCTGGTTGGACCCCTCCTTTTTCTTAAATCCTGGATCCGCCCCTGGTCATTGAATGTGACCGCTGGATGAGGACTGGTTCCAACGTATATTTAGAGTTGTGACGTTGCCTGATGTACTTTGATGCCGTCATTTTAAATACGTGCTGCGAAACTATTTCTCTAACAACAAGATAGTCCTATAATGGACTTACTGAATGCTTATCACATTAAGCTTGTACAATATATATAGGTTAATTTATCCATATTATAATCCAAGGAACCCGATACATTTTTCTTGACTTTGTTATATTTTCAATTCAACAATTCAACAATTAGTAAACATTAAATTATTGCTGTCTTAAACGTTATGAACCCTATACGAGCCAATAAATGGACATATTAAACTAGAATATAGACATGTTAAAAAGGGGCGGATCCAGGATTTAGGAAAAGGCGGGGGGGGTGGGGGTCCAACCCAGGAGGACTAATGAAAACCCTAAAAAATGTACCCAGGCCCGGTTAAAGGGGCCGGGTCCAGGCCGCACAAATTTGTCTGAAACTCTTAAAAAAGGTCGCAGAGGATGAAAAGGGGGTCCGGACCCTCTGGACCCTCCCCCTATATCCGCTTCTGTTAAAGCACGTGATATACACTGACCGCTTGATATTGATCCTGCCAGAAAGCACAAAAGCAGTCCGCCAGACGCCAGCGCCATCTTGTGTGCTTTACTCGTACCAACCACACGGGATATTCACAAGTTCTTACTGCAACGACAGTTCAGTGGTAACCACTTCTAAGTTATAAACAATAAATTTAGAATTTGTATTATCCAGACAGTGATTTTTTTGTATTCCCAACAGACATGTCTTAATACAAGCCATGTATACAGCTATTTTCAGGGGGTTTGGTGTTCATTAAAATATATTATGATTGCCTTGTGTATTGATTGGCTTCTTATAGAATCTCACAAAATATTATGCATTTTATTCTCCAACAATTTTGGACATTGTCCAGTATATGTCTTTTAATTCTCCGTATATATATATATATATATATATATATATATATATATATATATAATATCTGATGATAAAAGAGGAACTGTAATTTATTTTATGATGATATATACACATTTAAGACTGATTTATGAATTATAACTCATTTATCAAACAGTAGTATCTTTTATTACAAATATATACAGACATAAATTTAAAGGCACATACCTTTGAGCAATAACTGCTCAATACAGGTGAAAGTACGTGACCCGGTCCACTGCACACCTCGCCTTATCTCGCGCTAAACCAAGCTATCGTCTGCTCAACATTAAAATACTTATTAATTATTTCCACAGATGATTTTCCATTGATGATTTAAGTTTTTTTATTGTCCCCTTCAGTGACAAGAACTGCTCTGTGTATATGCGCATGCAATGGGGGCCTAAAATTCCTGTGTAGCAGACGACATTTGTTTATCCCGACAGCCGTGAAATCGTTTGCCCTGGCGTGGCTTTATTTGCCATAGATTGATTCCCCGCGCTTTATAACAACACAGGTAACTCCTTGCTGATTTCACAGTTGTGTACCTAACAAGCTGTGTACTGGAATACAGAATGAAGCGCTTGGAGCTAAGAAGTGTTTGTCAACCATAAATATCGAAGTCCTACTGACTATTTGTGTAGAACAAACATCGACTTGCATAGCATGGAACATGTATGAGTGTTGGAGACAAACAATTTTGGTATGCCCCGCTGGAGATTTATTTTTAATATTATCTGTAATATTTATATGGTAAGATATCAATAATTTGGCAATACATGTTCTTCAATCACATGATTTTTTTGTTATATTTTAGGGATACAGAAATTTTGATATTGAATTTAGAATTGTCGAAAGAGTCAGATATAATCAATAAATAAAGCTCGTTGCATGGGCCTCAGTTTTTTTTTTGAGGGGGGGGACAAGAAATCGGGATCAAACAACCGTTGCCTGCATAATTGGCTAATAAACACATAAATACATATAAGTGGTGTTCCAATTAATTGATTTTATCCATTTTTTCTGTCATGATCGATTAAATCGATGGCATTCTTTAATAACCAGTCACATTAATATCCACTGCGCGGGGAATTTACATGACAGTGCGGTAACTTTGCGAGTGTTCGGTGACAGCTATCATTGTGCGAATGTATGATGATTTTGCAACTGTGAGGAGAATGTGCAGTAATTGTGCGAGTGTGCGTTGAGTGTGCGTTGAGTGTGCGTTGGGTGTGCGTCTGTGCGGTTACTGTGCACCTGAGTTTGGATCGTGCGACTGTGCGGTGCTTTAACGGGAGTGCCAGGCTTGGAACTTTGCGTTACTGTCACCAGTTTTTTTATTGTAGTCACCATTTACTTTACAGTTGCACATCAACTGCATTAATTATCGTCATACATTTTTTTTTGCCCAATAATGTTTCAACATAGAATTCCCGTTTCAATATTAATAACGAATAAGGTTTTTTATTATTTCGCCTTCGACGGCTGAATGTTGGGATATTTTGTTAACATCGTGGTTGGTTTGTCAGATAGCAACTTTAATCTCAAAAGTTTGAACAGATTAAAATGAAATCTCCAGAATTAAAAAAAATAGAATAAAGCATCCCATACGATTGTGAGAGTCAATTTCTTTGTACCGACCGAGTGCCAGCGTCATTCACTGGTATTAGGGGCCTCTTGTTCAGGACTAACCAGCGATCCAACCATGGAGTTGATGGACCGTGACACACATTCTGTCGGAGGTATGTATGTGGTCTCAGGCTATACTTTCCTAGCATATGCATGTTTTCATTTTTTTTTCAGTGGCATTGATTTATTCTGATTGGTACATGATTCTCTACTTCTTATAATCGTTTTGACTCTTCTCGTGCGCATTTTTATATCTAGTGTAAAGAAAAATAACTAAAAAATCGTATGATGTATCAATTAACATTTCTTTTTTAAATGTAATATACTATAATACAATATATAAGAATATAAATAATAATATAATAATAATATATAATATAAATTATAATATTATATATATTATAAAATAATATATCATTATATCATATAATGTAATGTAATATATTAAATAAGAATATAATATAATATAATGTAATATAATATAATATAACATAATATAATATAATAAAATATAATATTAATATAATATAATAATAATAATAATATAGTATAATACAAAATAATATAATGTTTTGAGTTTGGAGATTTTCTAAGTGTAATGGTAAGTAAATTCTAAACTTTTTGGGTCTATGAAACGGAAGGGATAATATAATATAATATGATAAAATACAAAATAATATAATGTTTTGAGTTTGGATGTGTCAAATAAACAAAGAATATAAATTCAGTGTCAGAATGTCATATACTGGTTGCTTACGACATCTGCCGGTAATCGCGTAAACTAAGGCAGACGCACCTGTGATCCTGAGTGCACACATACCTGGCTGATTCATTTTAGAAGAGTTCATTTTGAGTAGGAGGGTCGGGTTGATTTTCTTCAAGGATACATCAAATAAGCTACCAAAAGTATCCTTGTACCTCTTAACTCTATCCCTTTCTATTATAAGAGATTAAATGCTACATGTAAAAACATACGAGTAATAAATTAGACTCGCACTTTGTCATAATGGTATAACCTATCACCCCAATCCTAAGTAGGTCAGGTAATTTAGGTCAGTTCACAGGTACGCTGGTCGTTTGAAGACTTTTACGGGAACTCCATGTCAAATATAAACATGGAGAAATCGTTGGTTTTAGTCGGAATTTTGTCTTTTATTGGCTACAGTAAGTATACCAATAATCATTTGTCATAAATCAAATTTTAAATTGCATTTAAGTAGAACTTCTGGTTCAATATACTGAAACGAGAGTGGGCGATGATATGGTGATTCAATATGACCATTTGTGTCCAAATTATGTGTGGTAAAAGTTGAAAATAATACTGTAAATCCGTGAATGACATAACGGGACTGGCTCGAAATAATAACATATTGGAAAAGGCGGGAATCATAAAGTTGTAATGGATTAATCATTGACGTAACTGATGGCCGTTTCCATATAAGGCAAGGGTCCAAACTTCCTGATAAGGGAGATACAAGTACTGATAACAATCCTTGATAACATGTAGTATAACAAGCCTACATTTAGTTGCTTATTAACTAAACTGCAGAGTTAATGAATATGTAACAGGCTCATGGGTAATTATAGCATGCAGTGCATATACAACAGATTAAGGTAGTAGTAAACTATATAGGTGTTTCTGTTAATACAATAAAATCATTCATATTTTGGAACATGTATATAATATATATATATTGGTTGTATTATGTATTATGTGTTATATATTCACTTTGACTTAATAAAACTAATTTTAAAATAAATTATAATATATACTTAGTAATATTATTCTTGTATCACATTCTTTAGATATGTATATTTTTTATGTTAATTATGTTGCAGTACTATATATATATATATATATATATATATATATATATTAATAATAATTATTTTTAATAGAATAATACTGCATTATATAATTACTGTTATGAGATATATATATATATATATACATATATATATACAGTGGAACCCCGCCTTGCGACCACCCCACAATTGCGACCACCCCTCAATTACGACCATTTTGCTTGGTCCCAAATTTTTTTTAGTTTATTTATGTGTAAAAATGACTCAAATTACGACCACCCCTGAATTCAGAATTACGAACAGATTACCTGGCCCCAGCGCTAATGTGACCCTGCTAATGCAACCACCGACGAGAAGTACTGAAACAACATTTGTCACGAGTCAGTCTCTGCATCTTGTCAAAGGTGACTTAACGAAAGATCAAAGCGGGTAACAAGGTTTCTTAACCCTAGTGTTAATCTGGCCCCATCACATATTGTTTGATCCTCATTGGTAAAATTAACGACCTAGTTAATCCTAAATGTGTTCATACCTTACTGACACTGAGTATTGAGCAGTCAGTAAAATGTATAAATAAAGCTTGCATGGGGGAAATCCCTCACATTAACTTGCCTTTTCTGATAGATCGTTGTCAAGCAATTGCTTGCTGTTAGGCAACCATGCCTCTGAAAGAGCTCTCCTTGAAGGATAAAGTGGCTTTAATCAAGGCGGCAACACAACGCGCAGTCAGCACCAAATGGCTCAGCAGTTTAGTGTCGGGTAAACTCAAGTGCATGCAATATATACTCAAGCGGAAGGCTAAATATATGACAGCCACGTATTATGTTCAATATGCAATCAGTAGGTTGTAATCGTATTGCTTTAGTGTTATTATTTGTTAATCATCAGTCACTACGTATGTGTACATGTATATTAATTTTTAAAATGAATAAATATGTTCAGCTACACACAAAAAAACATTCATAATAAGGGTCCTCCGTTAAGTAAAATATTTTGTTATAATTCACATTAAAGATATGCAATAGATAAACTCTGATACACATTAAATATCAGCGTTTTATATGCGACAACGGTAAGAGTTTCACAAATACGACCACCCCCAAATTATGACCACTTTGCTCAGTCCCCAGGGTGGTCGTAATTGTGGGGTTCCACTGTATATATATCAGTATATATAATATATATGTAAACTGTGGATACTCATTGTTTTACAGGTACAGCCCTGGAATGTTACACCTGCTTTGAGCAAGACAACAACAAAGACAAATGTGTAAAGACAACAAAACAGTGCCTGGAATTCCAGGAATCCTGCAGTACCTTTATTGAATGGAAAAGTGAGCTATAGGCTATTTTGGTTAAGCAGTTCCATGTTAATTTGAAGGCCTGTGAAAGAATACCCTCTATCAGAAATAACATATAGGGGCAGCCAGTCCATGTATAAACACCAGGGCTCGACAATAATGATTAAGCGCTTGCCCAGGGCAACTGAAATTTCCAGAAAAAAGGGGAAGGCCGACTGGGCAAGTGGGTCCGACATACAAAGGATCTTTGTGTTCTTGAATACAATCAATAATATTTTAAAGTAGGGCTAGTAAAAGTTCATTAAGGGCAAGTAAAAGATAGATTTTACTTTCTTGACTGGGCAAGTACTTTTAAAAGTTAATGCAAGCCCTGAACACATGGAGCCTTTATTCTGATGTGACTAACCAAATGTACCATGCATGGCTTCATCATACTATCTGTCATACATACTTATATACATATATACATATGTACATATGTATCTGGGTCACACTAATCAAGTAGATAATATACTTGGCCTTTTTCCGAATTAAGTGATAATTGAATTAATGTACAATGCATTTCATATTTCTGTAAAAGTCTGTATTTGCATGTTGAAAGTTTTTTATGTGCTGCTATGTGTAAACCCTGTACTGACAAGCTATGTTGTACAGGTTTGTAGATTCTATGTATAATAAATACAGCATTTAGTGAAAACACTAAAGACATATGTTTTCTGATTAGATAAATTTCAACCATGTCTTATTTATTTCATTGTAATATTCATTGTGTATCTATGTATTCTGTATGTAGTACTCATACATACATTTAAAAGGTAATTTAGCATTAAAGACTTGGACAAAATAAACTGTGAATATCTGATTTGTAATGTAGTTTAATTAAACTGTGAACTAACTTATATATTATTTCCTGTCAGTTCCTCGATACTGGGTTCCCCGTGGTGACAGAATTTACTACATCTCTAAAGACTGTGATACACAGCAGCGCTGCGAGGACAAGAAACATCAGCACCGCACCAAGTGTAAGAGAGACTGGTTCAGAGACTGGCAGTGTGTGGAGTGCTGTACTGGAGACCGATGTAACTACTATGTCACGGTCAGTACAGGCTGTTACAGAAAAAAATGCTTTAAATCAAAAGATGGCCTAGGCTTCAGCAGTTGTCTGCAGATATACTGACATCACAGTCTCCACTCGTTGCACTGAGATGTAATTTTTAAAAAAAGTTGGTTTTTTCTTTTGTTTTTCAATTTGTAAAGAAAAATTTAATTGCTTTTGCTACTTTTACAAAATTGGAACTGTAGTATAGGGAAACATAGTAGACATAATAATACTATGTTGTGTATGATAGACTTTGTCTAGTTATTTAGTAAATATTTTCACCATGATATCAAACTGATAATCAGTGCATTATATGGACTTTGTGAAGAAATGTAGCTTCCAGGCAAAAGAAATTATTTAATTTTCAGGTGTTCCTGCATTAATGAATTAACACAGTCATAAATTCTCTTATGTCTGATGCCATCAATGTTATGACCAGTCTTGAAGCTAAGCTAGATCAGCCATGTATACTTGACTAAGTAAGTATTAATTTATATTGGACTGGTAAGTTTAGTCATGACACAAGCCGTACGGGTGAATGTACTGCAGGTGCCATACATCTGATTGGGTCAGTATCATTGTAAATATCCTGTTATATTACCATTAGGCTATAAGACTGGTTTAACACACATGAACACATGAACATACAAAGTGTAAATCCCATGTACAAGTTTTCCATTTTCCAAATAACTGGCGCAAGGCATACTTCTTTGCAGTCAGGAATTCAAGAACCATTAAAAGAACTTACCAATCTAGGTTTGGCCGGCCCAGGGTACAACATTGGGTGTAAAACTGATAGGGATATTCCTATACTGACTTTAACAAAATGGTTCTAATTTTTCATCCAGAGAAAAAATTTGTAAAATGAAAACATTTAAATAATACTGTTCACTTTCTTTTTCAGATGGGAGCAGGTTCAGCCAGAGTTGGGATTTTGACAGTAGCAGCGGCAGTTTTCTTAGCCGTAGGACAGCATCTTTTATGATCAATCTACAGGTCTCGTTGGAGAAAGAACTGACTTTGAACTTTCATATCCCAATTTTGAGATTTGAAAACTCTGGAGAAATTCTATGCATATAACTTGAGATAGGTGGAAAGTCAGGTGTATGTTGGCATTATACACATCAAAAGGCTCACATGATCATCAATGAAAAAAATCATCAATGAAAAAAATCATTTAAATATAGTTTTTCTGTTTTTGTTTTTTTTGGAGTAAAGATCTGATATGAACATAGTAATTTCTCCTGTAAGTTGTATCTCATAGAAATAAAGTAAAATAATTAATACACTGTGATTGCTTAGAGTTTTACTACCTTTGCAGTCATGGATTAATAAATCTCATTAGAAAATATGGCATTTTTTATATCTAAGGAAGTAAAGATCTGGAAATCACTTGTTTCAGGGTATATTTTTCAGTTTTAGATAGCTGCTTCTGGTACTAGTTCTTTTTGCAATTTACATATACACATGAATTTCAGATTTTATCAGTAGACACATTTTTTTAGCCATGGAAATACATACCCTATAATGCAGTATGACTTGTGCCTCTTAAGCCTATGCATGTTCAGAACATTGTCTTAATTTACACAGATTTACGAGACTGATTGTATATAATTATAATATATACCTGTACAAATAAATTAAAAATACCATCCTTGTAATGCATACACAGAAACAGAGCTGCTTACACATAAGAAATCGCCACAGGAAATTTTGATAGGGCTAGACAGTATGTTAATATAAACATGATTTATTGTATTTCAAATGTGAGATGTTTTAAGAAGAAACAAGATCTGACTATCAATCATGTCTTTTTGGTAAAAGAAACTTCATGAAAAAAACAAAGCAGACTCAATTTTCAATGAATTGTAAGGACAGTATACTGGTATCTTGAGCTATTCTTTAAAAAATCAAGATGAACATTTATTATTGGTTAAAGAAAGTCTTATTTCAAAATATTTTTTTATTATTTTAATGCAGTTTTATATGTTTAATGCTGTGTTCCCACATCATATGTATAGCAAAACTGTTCCATAATTTTGTATATGTAAATACATGTATTGTAAATATGAAAATGAAAGTTTTTACAACTTAAGAGACTCTCTCTCTCTCTCTCTCTCTCTCTATATATATATATATATATATATGTATAAAGATATATATATATATATATGTATATATATATATATATATATAATATATATATCATTTAAATCAAACCCTTTCTTCACGAAAACAGTGTATATACGTATATAATATTGTGTATATTTTATATAAATAAAAGGTTTTTTAAGGTTTCACTGTGTAAGGTTGTGTTGATGTGTGCTTGCATGGATTGGATTTCGAGAAAACGAAATTATGTCTTCATTACAAGACTAGGTTATTTTTGTAACATTTGTTGTGTAGCACGTCCAGTAGGGGAGGGGGGGGGGGGTGTAACACAAACTACTCTTTTTGTAATTTTAATATTAATTAGGACCTTCTACATCACAGTTCATTGCCGTTGATCAAGAAACCAGCGAAGTATATTTGCACCTATGTGGTCCCCCCCCCCCCCCCCCCCCCGATTCCCGAACCTGCACAGCCTGCTGCACAGAGGGGACAAAAAGTTACGATATCGGGTGCAAGAGTTATCTTGGCTGGATAAAGACCGTAAGGAGAGAGAAGACGCGCAGTATGATTTGTTAATTGGGACCGAGAAAAAAGGAGATGCAGAGCGTGTGAATGAGTGAGACTAGTAGAGATACAGACCATGGTATACAAAGCGTGAGACTGCAGAGCATGTAAATGAGTGAGACAAGCAGAGATAAAGACCGTGAGAAACAGAGCGTGAGACTGAAGAGCGTGTGAATGAGTGAGACAAGCAGAGATACAGACCGTAAGAAACAGAGCGTGAGACTGCAGAGCGTGTGAATGAGTGAGGCAAGCAGAGATACAGAGCGTGAGACTGAAGAGCGTGTGAATGAGTGAGACAAGCAGAGATACAGACCGTGAGAAACAGAGCGTGAGACTGCAGAGCGTGTGAATGAGTGAGACAAGCAGAGATACAGACCGTGAGAAACAGAGCGTGAGACTGCAGAGCGTGTGAATGAGTGAGACAAGCAGAGATACAGACCGTGAGAAACAGAGCATGAGACTGCAGAGCGTGTTAATGAGTGAGACCAGCAGTGACATTGAATGAATAAATCAGCGTTTTTCTATGCTTATGCTCGCAAACTATGATGACAATAACTCGAACAAGTGAGTGAGACAATCAGAGTCTGATTGAACAAAAATCAAGAAAACCAGAGAGGGAAGTTAATACAAGTCAGTGAGACAGAGGGAGAGAAGAGCTGTGTGCAATACAAAATGAGAGAGGAAACAAAAGAGGGGAGACATGATAAATGGTTGAGAGTGAGACCAGTACAACATATATAAATCTTGAATATTAAGTCACTTTGGCCCTTATTCTTTCCAAGTCTATTATGTAAGAAAAGTGGAACATTTAGACTGTTATCTTGTATACTTGACCCCTTCCATCCCCACCTCAAGCCTATATACCCCCATACCCCACCACCCCAACCTCCGTCCGGTCTTTGTCATACATGAAATTCAACTTGAGGTAGTCACCTTTATTTTATTTATTTATATATATTTTTCAACGGAAGAACCTAACTTTAATTAATTCTATCCTATAATATTTTCGATTTAATATTTGTTTCTTGCCCTGAAACACCTCTGACCTACAGCATCAGTAATGGCAGTAGAAATTAGGCTTAAAGATAAAAAGCAGATCGCTTTGATTTTTTTAGAAAAAGGCAACCATGAAGAAATATTAAATTTTCGCAAATACTTAAATAAGAAAACTACGTTCTGACCTAAAACGAAAAAAAATAAAGCTCACACTATGAAATATTAAGAGACATGACCCGGCATTCAAGGGCTAATTCGACTATAACCGCAACCCTTTCTCAAGTTCCTTTCTCGGAGTCTCCACGGGGGGGGGGGGGGGGGGGGGGGCTTGCTGATATTATTCTAGCCACCTAGGGTGACTAAAATCAGTGGCGTAGAAAAGTTTTTTTTTCATTGGGGTGTATGCACTAAAGGGGGTGTCTGAGGGGGGAGTTTTCCCCTCAGAAGCTGGAAGTTTTTGGGTTTTTTTCAAAGTGAATTGGTGCAATTTGATGCATACTTTAAGTGAAATTTTGATTTAAATGAACGTACGAGTTACCATTGAATATGACATCTTTGTAGGATAATGAAATAATATTTTACATCATTTATTTACTCACCTTATTTTCATACTTTTAAATACATCTGCTCAAATAAGAAACGATAAGCCTCTTAGTGCCTTTTTTTCTTTGCTTTGTTCTTATTCCCATTGGCATAAACATGGCTTCATAGAGTTAGAAACATTAAAAAGCAGCAATGAATAAAGTAAAGACAGTTATAGCAGTTCCATTAAATTATTTTGACATGTTGGAGCCGAACAGACACAAACAAAATGATATAGTACACTGTAAAATATGTCCCACATAAAACTGAAGATAGACACTATATAATAGAACTAGATGTTTGTTTGTTGATGAGGTAATGTTAACTTAAGTGAAATTGCCAAACTAGAACTAGAAATTTAAGCCTACCGTTTGCGTGCCTGCACAAACCTGCACGCTGCGAAACTTGATGGAATGCGATATATTGCACATGTGAAGCCCATGTTACACTACCAAGTCGCTTGACGCTAAGCGACTGTTTCTTACCTTCTCACTAACATCACTAAAAGTGAGTACAAATTTTCCATCTTTTTCTGGATTTGATATTATTAACTTCAACCCAAATTTTAACTTTACTTAGATAAAGAAATCTTTCTTTTACTTACCTGGGCACTGGTGTCGTGATGTTCCTTTTCACAAAACTCAACCTGTTGTCCTCCCCGGATGTGTCACTCTGGATGTTTTTTCAAATTTACAGAACGATATAAAGTTGAAAAAGTTCATGCTATATCGTGAGTTTTTTGCGACCAATTAGTTCCTCATTAAAAGTAAGTCAACTTATATATACTTATCAAACTTAAAAATGCTTCGATTTTACATAAAATAACTGATGTCAGTGTACACAACCCTTCAGTGTGAAGATGTGACTTGTTGTAAGTACAAGATCTGAGGACACAGGTGCATACCTTAGCCTATTGGTACCAGATAATTCCTATGCTATCCAAATAATTATATCACCAAAATTATGCTATTTCTGATTTTTGGTAAACCCATAAGACATTGCAAAATATTTCTAGTATCAAGATTTTTCACATCACTTCCATATTATCTAAGCAATCTCATTAGGAAACCTATTTGAATTATGGACAATTGATGTTAACTTTTCAGTTTGTTAAATTCATTCTTCCAGTTCAAGCAGATGAATATTAACAAAAGGAGGATGTTTTGTGAAGTTGTATACATTGAGTCATTTTTTAAATTTGTTAAATACATATCTTAGGAAGAAATATGCTACAATAATTAAGTAAGCAGATTTTCTCTTCTTATGATCTTATAAAGCATGTGATCTTTTATGTTTGCTTATTAGATGATGGGTTTACAATTTGTCTATGATAATGATCACCGGCATCCAAAGGGTTAAAATATTTACAAAATAATTGGTTTCGTTCTTTGATTTAGTTCAGGCAAAGGCGCTGTTAAGCCAAAGGTGATTAATGTGGTAACTAATTGATTTATGTTTCTTCAGCATATTTGTGGGTTTTCCTCTTCCACTGTTTAAAATCCAAGCATTTTGATAGCAAAAACTAAAGACATCCCATTTTAATTATGAATTCTGTGGCAGGGTTTTAAAGTGAAAAAAAACCTGAAAATCCCCATTTTATCCTACACACAGTCAAAACATTGGGGGGTATAATGCTATGGGCCATACCCCCCTTGTCAAATATTGGGGGGTATATATACCCCCCATCCCCCCCCCCCGGGATCTACGCCTATGACTAAAATGTTAAATATATGTCATTGTACATTTTATCGGTCATGCAAAGGCGGCTAATTTTACTCCGGCTCAAATAACATTTTATCCAGCCAGATAGAAAATTAGATTCTGAAATAACTATTACAAATTATTACAGCCAACAACTCCTTGGCCTCAGAATAATCAATTTCATCCGAGAAATGTTTCGCATTGTGTGTGTGTGAGGCGGTTAATCTTAGAAACTGTAGGCGGTTATTAGTACATTGAATATTGTCCAAACAGTGAATGAGAGATGGTCATCGGAATAAAACAATAACAAGCATGTAAAATCTAAATGATTTAATTAGAGATAATACATTTAGCCATATTATATATTATATATTGCAATCTGCGATCTACATCATCTTTGAAACAGAGCGTCACCTGGTGTCGACTTGGCTTACTATTCACACCTGGTGTCTCACCTGGGAAAGTTCATTAATGGAGTGGGTGAAAGCATAAAGTCCTGTCATAGTTCATCTTATGAAGTCATCTTAATCTAAACAAATCGCTCGTAAAATGTCCATGATCTAACATTTAATGTTAAAACCCGAGGCAATAGTTCAATTAAGTTGATTTATTTCATTTTATAGGTAAACATATCATTCAAGACCAAACATTCCACCCCCCTTGCTGTAAATAGGTCACTGAATTAGGGTCAAGTCACAAATGGTTTGAACTTTACCTGTATGGGAAGTCCGTACAGGTAACAAAAATGGAGAAATCGTTGGTATTAGTAGTTCTTGTCGGGTGCATCAGCTCTGGTACGTATATTTGATGAATTTTATTGCAAGATTTGTGTGTGAATTAATTAATTAATTATATAAACTTTTATACCTGAGGATGAACGGACTCATACCTGAGCGATGATTCAGGTACGTGCGATGTCAACATTAAATATGGCCGCTACATTGCCATGTATATTCAGAAATATGTCACCAGACATAGAAAGTATATATGTGAACATAATAAGTAAATTACTGATATTGAGAGCTTTTTCATTACATATTATTTTATTATCAACGTATATTATCCTTAATTTGAATACGAAGGACTTTTATGCGAATATATTAATAGTTTGAAATGATCTAATTGTCATTTCCTGGGTTCATGAATTATGATCAAACATTGGAAGGAGAGAGTAAATTGCTGGCATACTCATGTTTTTTTTTTATACATAATAAAAAAATTGAAAACATTCATTAGAAATCATATGTGAAAAAGATTCCATAAGAATGTCAAAAACCTGATAACTTAGTAAGACTACACAATGGTGACATGATAAACATACACATACATGTGTTTAATAAAACTGAAATTTTAAAGTTTATTTGTTCTTAATATTTTTATAATTTGACTAAAATTGTGTTTTACCTGTAATAGTTAATTTAGTATGGAACTTTAAATCATAAAGTTTTTATTATTGGTATACTTTGTTATAAATCTTACCTCCTCCTATCAATTAATGATATATATTATGACTAAATTAAAACTATTTATTAAAACCATTGAAAATCTCATATGTAATTCACCAATTATAAAGCTAAATTTGGCAGCTATCATATGATGCTCTTAAAAGCTACCAGGTGACATTGATGAAAAATCTGATAAAACATCACTCACATTAGGGCAGTCTTATCTATATTGAGTATGGTGAAGTTTGTTATCAGAGAAAGTTCATGAATAAAAATTGAGCTTACATGTCATGTTTTTTTTTCAAGGTCTTGCCCTGCAGTGTTTCCACTGTTACGGAGAAGACAACAACCATCACGGATGTATACGTGACACACACACCTGCAGCGAGTATCAGGACGCCTGTACCACGTATATCAGATGGAGCGGTGAGTCAGGGTGTTGTTAAAGCATCAGAAAACATAACTCAAGAACATACCAATGAAGCAGGACTCAACTTTTTAAGAGATTGGGACTTGGCATTGGACTCAGATTTGGAGTTAAGATCTCTAGAAATCAGACTGAGTATATATTGGTTCCAGTTAAAAAATCAAGCTTTCACATAAATAAAGAATTCTATACATGCGCAATTTACCAACAGAATATTATACCTAAAAAAAAAGACCACTTTTACTGAGCTAAATTTAGATCGGCACCAGGAATTAATATAGTAAATCATTCTAGCAATCAGCAGGTGTAAACTGATATTAGAAGATACATGAAATATCAAATTTCACATTAAATTTCTTTTAAAGACCATTTTGCTATTGGGGTCCAGGTGACTCGGACTGGAAAAAGTGGACTTGCATATGGATGTTGTGGACTCCACTACATCACTGGAACATACCTTGCCCCAACGATACACAGCAGTCTACATTTATTAATACACACCGATGAAGGGCTTATTTCCAATCTGTTAAAAAAATCTACAAGACCTGTATGGTGGGAGAAATGTTTTACTAATAATCAGAACTGGAGTCAATTACATTCTAATATAATTAATTACAAATAATTTCAAACTTGCAAATTACGGTTACATAGATTCGCATGAGATTCTCAGGGGTAAGCTGTAAATACACAGCTCAGGTGAAACTCAACAATACACCCCACTAGGCATTGCCACTAATGTTGCAGTATTTATGTGTTTGTTTGTCTGACTTCAGGCAGAAAATTTGATTTAAGTGTAATTGAAAAGTAATTTAAATTACTGTGTATTTTTGAAAGTAATTAACAACAATAACATGTAATTTAAAATATGTCAAATTACAGATAACTTCCAATTACACGAAACCATGTAATTTATAAGATTAAGCTACAATTACATTTTACAATTAACCCAGCCCTGCCAATCATCCTCCCAGATCAGGTATCCAAAGATAATCTAAAAGATGAAGATGAAGTCTATAAAATGTACAGGTATTTCAATAACTTCACGAAGCAGCAATATAGCAACAGTTTATTGATAGAAGAAAAACTGCATTGTCTCAGTTTCACAACTTGGCTTAATTAATGTGTGTTTCTCTGTTGATATTTCACAATATCTCAGTAGTCTCAGGTGTACATCTTGGTTAATTATTTTGCATTACATCTTTGCTAATATTTGTTGTATCTCTTATACAGTTCCAAATAACCGAGATGTGAGGGGTGACCGCGCCTTCTTCGTCTCTAAGGGCTGTGACACGAGGATAGGGTGTAAGCAGCGTGTGGCGTCGTTACAGACACACTGTATGAGAGACTGGTACAAGGACTGGGCATGTGTGGAGTGCTGTGAGGGAGATCTGTGTAACTACGATGCATGGGTAAGAAATATCAAGTAGAAGTCAGAAACATTTCTCTAGTATTGTTTAAATATATGTGCAATAATCTGAACCCCCAACCCCCACCATACCCATACCCCCTCTTTCGAGCTGCAGAGGCCTTCCTTGAGGATTTCAAACTATTTTTTTCCAGCCTTGACACTCTCCTTTTGGATCAGAGGACCTCTGAAAAAAATAACCTAGCTTTTGAAACTCTTAATAACAAAACTTTTTTGAGGGTTCACAGGGTTGAGCCTTTCCATGAGTAAAACCAATTAGTTTTAATTGAAAGCAGTTTAGAAATTGGATATAGTTAATTTAATCTTTAAAACCAATCCATGACAACCACTTTCTTTGGGAAAAGATGATCCTTTTCGGCCAGTTTAAACTGTCACCATGCATGGAGTTTTAGTCTGCTTTATATATAGGTAATCAAGGAAAATTATATTTTCACCAAAAAATGAAAATATATATATAGGCCTATATATACTCTTATAATAATGAATTGGTTTTCCAAAATATTTAATCTTTACAATAAAAAATGAAATGAGAAAGATACATATTGACAAAATAAAGGTTAGAATACTTTTCTTTTATTTTACAATTTAAGATAAGCTTTATTTCAAAATCAAGCTTTAAATGACGTTTTTTCTGGATTAATATAACTTTTTTTTCTGTTGTTTTACAGTTGTCATCGGCGGGCACATTGAAGGCAGGAGTTGTTACCATAGTTACAGCCGCCATATTGGTACTTGTTCAAAGACATCTATGATGAAATGAAGACCTTCATGGATATTTGTCAGAAATGACAATAAAAAGGGGAAGGGATTGTAAAACCCGTGAAAAGGGGAGAAGTAAAATATATTGAAAAGGGGGAAAAAGGACTTGAAATGCCATATTAATTGTGAAATATATAAAACGGAAAAAGTTCTATCCATAAAAGGTCATAGAATAGGAGGGGTCAGTAGGTTTTCAGAAAAAAAATAAAATGCAAGGGTTTGAGATATGCAGTAGCATAGCATTACTTTGTCACTTCTTAATGTGTATATTTTAATATTTTTAAACAAGGAGTACATATTTACGAGACAATGAATACGATGTTTATGTAATTAAACAAAGCTTTATGTAAAAACTGCATGTAAAGATCTTTTAAAGAGAGCTTGCATAAACACTATATATGTACACACATACATAAATTGTTGTAGGGTTATCCCATTTTTTCTCTCCAATCATTTAAAACCATAAAAATCATAAAATAAAGACATAGTAGAACAGTATATATTTTAATCTCTACTTCAGAATGTTTAAAACAACAAAGTAATTGTTTGGTCAATTAGCCAGTTGTAGCTTTTATCATGTATATAATGTAAATAATTGTCAGATATATACATATATATGCAAGATAGCTGGGAATTCCTTTATTTTCCTAATGCATATTTTGTATCATGTTACATGTGTAAGTTTTGCTAAATAAATTTTTTTACTATACACATTCATGTAATTATTTTGAGCATTTCGTGTTTTTTAAACAGAAGATCACCCAGTCTGCTGTTTAGAGTAAGAAAGTTTGAATGCTTCATTGCATAACACGCCTGTTGTGTCTTGTGATCTTTGACTTGATTAAATATCCACCTATTTGCAGGGTGTTGAACTCCAGTAGCTTAAGTTATTGGTTAGATTTCATACTGAATTTCATCCGAACCCATCAAATTCTTAGTTTTGTTTCCGTATGCAATATTTCCGTATGCTGAATTGCTGATGAAGAAAGTTAAAAATGCACACTGGTACAGTCCGTGGCCTTTCAGGCAGAGCCAGTCTGCATGTATATAATGCTCCGTATATGCTGGTGGTAGGGACAAAGGATGCTCAAGTGCTGGCGTCGAGAGATTGTTACTGGCTACTATACTCTACTATACTCTACTATACCACTATACTCGATTACATACATGTATACCTAATCTATACTTGACTTCCATATTGATAAAATAAAAGTTATGGTAGTTGTAAGGTCAAAGAAAACTATCTAAAACACTCCTACATTTATGTACTATATATAGTATGTCAATTGCTTCATTCTCACGTTGAGAGTCCGGGCCCGTCCCCTCCAACATTTGAGTCTAGCGGCGCATCAGTATTTATATTTTGTTTAAATGCCACTGGCGAGCGGGGGACATACTAATGCCCCCCCCCCCCCCCGGTATTTAAGTCAGAAAAAAAACTAAATCTCAGTAGAGAGCATACCTCGTCCAAGGAAATCGATCCTTCTAGATATAAAGCCCATTTATCCGGATCTGCAACAGAGATTATATTGGGTGTCTATATGTCTCTCTTCTCCGCAGAGTTTCATAGAAATTTTCAAGTGTTTTTGTGTGAATCTTGTAACAAACCAACATGTCTAACAAACAAAAAGGTACGGATGAAAACATAACCTGCATGACGTAGGTTACTCATTCTACATCATAGATGAGATCTATAGAGTAAAAAAAATATAGGGGGCTTACCCATTGCAAAGCTCTCTCAACCCAGAAATTCATCAATGGCGTTTTATTTCCCAGAGATGAAATGTTCCTTTATTTTGCAAGTTCAAACTTTGATCCATTGTAGTGTTGAAACGTCCGCAACGGTTGATAAGAATGGACGCCATGGCTATTTCACAAAAAAATGATATATATGAATTATATACGGCTTATGTGGTCAAGAAGTATAGCACAGGACATAAAACCGGGAGAGCGCGAGTTCGAATCTTGGCAGAGTTGGTGAGAGTAACCGAGTGGGCCTTTCGGGCTTTCCTCCGTCCTCGGACGCAGCAGTGGGGGAGGTTACACACCCAGGGCCCACAGGTGCGCAGTACTTGGACACCTTGCCTGGATGACACTATAGGGTATAAAATGAGAGGAAGCGTACAGAACAGAACAAAAGTTCATTTAGGAAAAAGGACTCAGGGCCAGGTTCCAAACAGTTCAACAAACAAATACATCAATAAAGGTATGTAAAGTAGCAGTCTTATATTGACTAATAAATAATCCTATGAACACATGTAACGATACTGCACACCTGCGTACACAATGTTTCTATTTTTCCATCATCAGTGAGTATAAAACACATAATTCAACCATCTGTTATTCTTAATTCGTCTCCTCAAAAAGGAATTATATACATACGCAGCAACTTTCGTTATTTCAAATGGCCGATTATCTTAATTAATTTTATAAAATTTTCTTCACTTGGATAGTGTTATTCTTGTCCAAAGTATTTTAAACTCAAATCATGACATAATTTACATTCATACATAAAGTGAGCTTCATCTACAAAAATATTCTATCCATGTTATTTACAATATTTACAGATCCTCTCTTGACGATATATATATATATATATATATATATATATATATATATATATATATATATATATATATATATATATATATATTTAATTATATAGCCAGTTCATGATTCGAACATTGAAGTTAAGCAAGTGCTGAGAGGAGGTTGTCCTACTGCATGTTATGTATCGTCCGAAATGGAATTCTGCAGATGTACATACTTTGTTTAAGCTATAACATTAAACAAATGGAGGCGGTTACCCCCCAAAAAGTATATAAATAAGATAGGTGTTAGTATGTTTATATACGAGTAAAAGTTACTAGTTTTGATTTTGGACTTCAGTAATTTACTTGAGCATTTCTAGGTTTTCTTAGGAATCTCACTTTGGGATTTGATCTTCTGTTTTCAGTGGCTTCAATTTATCTTCAAGGGGGGGGGGCTCGCTGGCATGGGAGGATATCCAATATTGGGACAACTTTTTTTATGAAAAAACACACACATGCACACAGACACACATATTGTGGACTGCAAGCCCAGGTCCGCATCAGCTCCTTTGAAAACGCAGAATAGCATAAAAAAGTTAAGATTCCAGATGTTGGCCTTCATATAATTAATGTTAGGAAATAATGAAGCGACGCGTTTGAATCTTTAGTTGTAGATACCACTCCAGGGCAAGCGCAAGGTTATCTAAGACGCCTAGCTTCCCAGGTTAGCTCCAGAACACCTGATGCCAAGGTTAAGACGAGAAGTCAGACGAGTAAGCAGAGCAACAGCAACCATGCCCACGATCCCCTGGGAGCCCAACCTCAAACATGCAGACCGTTTGGCGCTAGGCTTTATATATAGAACCTTTACAACAAATGATGATTCAAGAGCGATATCATTATCCGGGGAATTGTAGTAGTAGGTTACTGTTATTACCCTGTGGGAAGCTAGGGTTATTGTTTTCACTCGATTCTGTGTGTGTGAGTGTGTGTGTGTATGTCCGGACGATAGGCCTATCTGGAGACATGACCACAATGTCCCGGGCGTTTTTTTTTTTTTTTAATATTCGGCAAAAAGTTCCAAAGAACAACACATGGTTAATTAAAATTCCACATCTCTATATTTTCCCCGCAGGGTTTGCGTCCCAATATCGGACGCTTGATTTATGTTATTTTGTGTTGAGTGAATTATGGCCGAAAATTACGAGCCAGCCGAGTGTACCCTTCTTTAATATATCCTATATATATATATAGGCCTATATTTCGTTATTTTTAAACAGAAGATCACCCAGTCTGCTGTTTAGAGTAAGAAAGCTAGAATGCTTCATTGCATAACACGCCTGTATTGTCTTGTGATCTTTGACTTGATTAAATATCCACCCGCTATTTGCAGGGTGTTGAACTCCAGTGGCTTAAGTTATTGGTTAGATTTCATACTGAATTTCATCCGAACCCATCAAATTCTTAGTTTTGTTTTCCGTATGCAATATTTCCGTATGCTGAATTGCTGATGAAGAAAGTTAAAAATGCACATCTGGTACAGTCCGTGGCCTTTCAGGCAGAGCCAGTCTGCATGTATATAATGCTCCGTATATGCTGGTGGCAGGGACAAAGGATGCTCAAGTGCTGGCGTCGAGAGATTGTTACTGGCTACTATACTCTACTATACTACTATACTCGATTACATACATGTATACCTAATCTATACTTGACTTCCATATTGATAAAATAAAAGTTATGGTAGTTGTAAGGTCAAAGAAAACTATCTAAAACACTCCTACAGTTATGTAGGCCTACTATATATAGTATGTCAGTTGCTTCATTCTCACGATGAGAGTCCCGGCCCGTCCCCTCCAACATTTGAGTCTAGCGGCGCATCAGTATTTATATTTTGTTTAAATGCCACCGGCGAGCGGGGGACATACTAATGCCCCCCCCCCCCCCCCGGTCTTTAAGTCAGAAAAAAAAATAAAACTCAGTAGAGAGCATACCTCTTCCAAGGAAATCGATCCTTCTAGATATAAAGCCCATTTATCCGGATCTGCAACAGAGATTATATTGGGTGTCTATATGTCTCTCTCCTCCGCAGAGTTTCATAGAAATTTTCAAGTGTTTTTGTGTGAATTTTGTAACAAACCAACATGTCTAACAAACAAAAAGGTACGGATGAAAACATAACCTGCATGACGTAGGTTACTCATTCTACATCATAGATGAGATCTATAGAGTAAAAAAAATATAGGGGGCTTACCCATTGCAAAGCTCTCTCAACCCAGAAATTCATCAATGGCGTTTTATTTCCCAGAGATGAAATGTTCCTTTATTTTGCAAGTTCAAACTTTGATCCATTGTAGTGTTGAAACGTCCGCAACGGTTGATAAGAATGGACGCCATGGCTATTTCACAAAAAAAGGATATATGAATTATATACGGCTTATGTGGTCAAGAAGTATAGCACATGACATAAAACCGGGAGAGCGCGAGTTCGAATCTTGGCAGATTGGTGAGAGTAACCGAGTCGGCCTTTCGGGCTTTCCTCGGTCCTCAGACGCAGCAGTGGGGGAGGTTACACACCCAGGGCCCGCAGGTGCGCAGTACTTGGACACCTTGCCTGGATGACACTATAGGGTATAAAATGAGAGGAAGCGTACAGAACAGAAGTTCATTAAGGAAAAAAAGGACTCAGGGCCAGGTTCCAAACAGTTCAACAAACAAATACATCAATAAAGGTATGTAAAGTAGCAGTCTAATATTGACTAATAAATAATCCCATGAACACATGTAACGATACTGCACACCTGCGTACACAATGTATCTATTTTTCCATCATCAGTGAGTATAAAACACGTAATTCAACCATCTATTATTCTTCGTCTCCTCAAAAAGGAATTACATACATACGCAGCAACTTTCGTTATTTCAAATGGCCGATTATCTAAATTAATTTTATAAAATTTTCTTCACTTGGATAGTGTTATTCTTGTCTAAAGTATTTTAAACTCAAATCATGACATAATTTACATTCATACATAAAGTGAGCTTCATCTACAAAAATATTCTATCCATGTCATTTAAAATTCTGCAGATGTACATACTTTGTTTAAGCTATAACATTAAACAAATGGAGGCGGTTACCCCCCAAAAAGTATATAAATAAGATAGGTGTTAGTATGTTTATATACGAGTAAAAGTTACTAGTTTTGATTTTGGACTTCAGTAATTTACTTGAGCATTTCTAGGTTTTCTTAGGAATCTCACTTTGGGATTTGATCTTCTGTTTTCAGTGGCTTCAATTTATCTTCAAGGGGGGGGGGCTCGCTGGCATGGGAGGATATCCAATATTGGGACAACTTTTTTTATGAAAAAACACACACATGCACACAGACACACATATTGTGGACTGCAAGCCCAGGTCCGCATCAGCTCCTTTGAAAACGCAGAATAGCATAAAAAAGTTAAGATTCCAGATGTTGGCCTTCATATAATTAATGTTAGGAAATAATGAAGCGACGCGTTTGAATCTTTAGTTGTAGATACCACTCCAGGGCAAGCGCAAGGTTATCTAAGACGCCTAGCTTCCCAGGTTAGCTCCAGAACACCTGATGCCAAGGTTAAGACGAGAAGTCAGACGAGTAAGCAGAGCAACAGCAACCATGCCCACGATCCCCTGGGAGCCCAACCTCAAACATGCAGACCGTTTGGCGCTAGGCTTTATATATAGAACCTTTACAACAAATGATGATTCAAGAGCGATATCATTATCCGGGGAATTGTAGTAGTAGGTTACTGTTATTACCCTGTGGGAAGCTAGGGTTATTGTTTTCACTCGATTCTGTGTGTGTGAGTGTGTGTGTGTATGTCCGGACGATAGGCCTATCTGGAGACATGACCACAATGTCCCGGGCGTTTTTTTTTTTTTTTTAATATTCGGCAAAAAGTTCCAAAGAACAACACATGGTTAATTAAAATTCCACATCTCTATATTTTCCCCGCAGGGTTTGCGTCCCAATATCGGACGCTTGATTTATGTTATTTTGTGTTGAGTGAATTATGGCCGAAAATTACGAGCCAGCCGAGTGTACCCTTCTTCAATATATCCTATATATATATATAGGCCTATATATAGAGGGCCGGGCAAACCACGCCTGTCTCGTGAGTTGGCGAATCCGCCTTGGGCATATAATGATATCAATCGACTGAAAGGCTTCATGGCACTGTTAATCAGGGCGCAGGCGCTTGAACCCTTTAAATATGATATATATGGTTTGTAAAGGTATTCATTATGTTAATAAACTATTCCACCGCGGTTTCAGACCTTTGGGCGTGATATTGTCCCCTCTTTTCAGAAAATTTGTGATCAGTGACCAGGGGTATGCCCATATAGGTAAATTTAAGCTTCGCTAAACTCCGTTCGGCAGGTGGAAATTCATCCGGCGTCCCTGCATTTAGGTATGCCCAGTCCCTGACTGACTGAAGACAAAACAAGAAGGAAATTTACACAGGAAAGTGTCATGACCACGAGCTGGCGAGACGCTTTAAAGCGGTCGACCATAGTGCCATCTGCAGACAATATTCTTAACTAATCCCGAATGCATAAAAATGTACATTATGAAAGATTCGACAGGGAACAGTTTTCATTAAAGAGATACCTATCAAGAAATGAGCTTTTCATTAGAAAATACATAAAAAATAATGATTATGTATAAGTGTAAACAAGTATAAATTACAAAGAAAAAAATTTGTTTCGTTCATTTGTGATATCGTCATACCTCAGTTTTTTCACGGGACAGATATTAATTGGTATATTATGAACAATAAAATATCCCTCTTACTGCATCTGGTCGTGGTGGCCGAGTGGTTAAGGCGTTTGACTCGAAATCAAATGGGTTCTACCCGCACAGGTTCGAATCCTGTCCACGACGTTAATTATTTTCTTCTTGTGTCAGAGAATTTTCCCTCTAATTCCTCAAATTTCCCCAAAACTGTAGTCACTTACTCTTTTCCATTCGAACAATCAATAACTATACAGTTTATCCGTTCTAACTCGTCTGGGGCAACACAAAGTGTTTCAAATTGTCCCAGAAAATATTGCCACGCAAAGATCTGGGATAGGCTCAGCCACGCGTACAGATGTTAAAATGTGCGGCAAAGTTAAACTTTTGTTTGAAACAAAACTAGCCGCGTTGCAGTGAATAAGATTGCTCGTGCTTTTGTATTTGTTTGTTTACAAGCTGTCATCAGAGAACAGTAATTTAAAGTTTGATTGAAATACTGGAGCTGTTGTGACATTGAAGTCATCATGTTGAAGACTATTATCTTAATAGGCGGTCCCCAGAAAGGTGAGATTTCTATTATGTTTATAGAATTGTGAAGGAAAAGGGTTTTGTAATAATTTCTCATAATATCGCTCAATAACATCAGCTTTGAAATGATGAAGCTGTAAGTTGAAACCAGCAGGATTTTGTTGCTAATTAGTTAGATCTATAGCCGTAATCTTTCAGTTGATCATAACAATAATTTAGTTGTGTTTTAATCAAGAGATAATGATATTAGTGTGCTAAATGTATTATGGATTGTGCAAAGCAGTGCTTAATGACAGGAGTGATGTGACACGCCCACTTTTTGACATTTACACCCCCCCCCCCCCCTTATCTTTTAAACTCTAATACTTTTTTTATAGAAAAAAAAACTGTCTTATGGGTATGCATCTAAAGTTTGTTCCGTAAATTTCACAAAAGCCTATGTTCCATCATTATGAAGCCTAACCTTTGTGAAAAAATTCAATTATGGCAATGCAAGATCTATCATCAGCTAACAAGTCATTGATTATAATTGATCATCTATTTGGCATGTATTAAAACAAATTCTTTGAGATGTCAACTTGTTTGATGTTCAGAATATCCAAATAGTGTAAACTGCTCCACAAAATGGTCTCTTTCAGGGACCCGCTTCAGACCTCTTTCAATGGATATCCCTAAACCTCTGTTTCCTGTGGCTGGGTTTCCCATGATATATCATCACATTGAAGCTGCTAGTAAGGTAAGCGAGAATGTTAAACCATGAACATTACCCAGATGTTTGGTAAAACCTGTGAATCTCGCATGAATTTATGACCGTAAAAATGTGAGAAACCATTAAGCTAGTTGTGGATTTATTAAAAAATATCATGAGATTGTTATTTGTATAATGCATAAAATTTATATGACTTGTTTAATCTTGTTTCTGCTTTAATTTGTGAATAATGAGTTGTGTATTATCATGGAACATGACATTTTGTCTGGAGATACAGTGGACCCCGCCTTGCTTCCACCCCACAATTTCGACCTACCCACAATTACAACCATTTTGCTTGGTCCGGATTTTTTTGTAGTTTATTTATGTTTAAAAATGACTCAAAATTACGACCACCCCTGAATTCAGAATTACTACCAGATTTCCTGGCCCCGGCGCTAATGCGACCCCGCTAATGCGACCACCACCGAGAAGTACTGAAACAACATTTGTCACAAGTCAATGGCTGCGTCTTGTCACAGGCACCTTAACGAAAGATCAAAGCGGGTAACAAGGTTTCTTAACCCGAGTGTTAATCTGGTCCCGCATATCTTCCCGACTCGGTGTCTTCACTGAGACTCATCGAGGTGTAGGTTATAGATCAAAGAGGGTAACCATTGGCCTGATTTCTTAATGAGCTGGTCTGACCTGGGGTCAGATGCTAATTGCCCCTCAGTGATCACCTGTATTACAGCTACCCTAAGTGTGGGGTTGCAGGCTTAATATTTCAACTCATCACATATTGTTTGATCCTCATTGGTAAAATTAACGACCTAGTTAATCCTAAATGTGTTCATACCTTACTGACACTGAGTATTGAGCAGTCAGTAAAATGTATAAGTAAAGCTTGCATGGGGGGAAAATCCCTCACATCAAGGAGTTTACAGGGATGGAGTATCAAGTGAGAGTCTTGCCGTGTCAAATGTTGCTGACGGGGGTCATAAAACTCGCTGCTCTAAGGCACAAAGAGATGCCGCTGATAAGCCCAGTGCTAATTGATACAGCGCGAGAGACCCCCCTTTGGCGTGACTAATTTGGAACAGCTCGTTATAGTACCGGTATTTTTATAAATATTGTGACAAGGATGAGTAAGGCCAAAAAAAAAATAAAAGGTATGGTTCTCAGGCACCACCCGCGTCAATTTTAACCCCCCGCATCAAACATTTTTATTTTGATTTTCATCTTTCAAGAAGATAAAATAATACAATTTCGATACCATTATATTTTTTATGTAGTGCCTTTGCCTGTTTAGCAAGAAGAAACCTGTCATTTTCATGCTTTTCCCAGATCAAATGACATTTTATCGAAACATACAAAAAAAGGTAAAAAATAAAATACCGACCGCATTGATTTCTGAAAAAAAAAGTGCCTGAGAACCATACCCTTTTATTTTTTTTGCCTAAGTTACCAAATTTATCTCAGGTAGTATTTAATATAAATTTTTAAACAATCATAAGTTTGAATACCATATTTTCTTATGTGTGGGAAACATGTGTGAAGCTGTCGTTGCTAATGACGCCTGAGCTATAGCTTGGCTGCGGTTAATATGGGCGATAAATCGAGAACAACGCCGTCAGTGACAGAGGGGGCGATGGCTATCTGTTATCCATCAAAATGAGAGTCATCCGATCATAAGCGTCAACATTTTTTTTATCAACAGAATACTATAATACATGGCTAATTATTAATATAAGTCAGAAGTGTGGGAACTGATTGAATTTTTTATAATTCCAAAGTTATTCAGGGAAAGTAAAGTTTACACTTACCAGTCCGTCCGTCATGAATCACGGCAGAAGTTGATGAAGAGTGACCGCATCTATCCCAAAATCGATCAAGTGATTCCTCAACATGAGACCTTTCTAGATATGTTTGTTGCACATAATTCTTGACAAAACAAACCATTTGTGCATTCATAATTCCGGTCAATGTTATTCCAGTGATTTACTGCTCAGTTACTGGATATATCGCTCTCTGCTTCAGCGAGCTACAGCGGACCCCAGAAGTAACATCTAGCAGGCTCGCTTTATCAAAGGCGGTGCCGTCGCTGCGCCTAACCCTGCGGCACAATAGGCGTACAATAGAGTTAATGGGCTTATCATGTCTTAATTGCAATTAGCGCACGACTGACACTCGCGACCTGGCAGGGCTTCTGACAGTTGTTACTCCATCCCTGTAAACTCCTTGCTCACATTAATTTGTCTTTTCTGATAGATCGTTGTCAGTTTATTTCTCTACTGGTTAAGTTTGCATTTAAATTGCTTGCTGTTAGGCAACCATGCCTCTGAAAGAGCTCTCCTTGAAGGATAATGTGGCTTTAATCAAGGCGGCCACACCACGTGCAGTCAGCACCAAATGGCTCAGCAGTTTAGTGTCGGGAAAACTCAAGTGCACGCAATATATACTCAAGTAGAAGGCTAAATATATGACAGCCATGTATTATGTTCAATATGCATTCAGTAGGCTGTAATCATATTGCCTTAGTTTTATTATTTGTTAATCATCAGTCACTACGTATGTGTACATGTATAATAATTTTTCTCATGAATAAATATGTTCAGCTACACACAAAAAACATTCATAATAAGGGTCCTCCTCTAAGTAAAATATTTTGTTATAATTCACATTAAAGATATGCAATAGATAAACTCTGATACACATTAAATATCAGCGTGTTTTATGCGACCACGGTAAGAGTTTCACAAATACGACCACCCCCAAATTACGACCACTTTTGCTTAGTCCCCAGTTTGGTCGTAATTGTGGGGTTCCACTGTACTTTCATGAAACTGGCTTGGGCTAAGGAACAGAACCCTGATATTGCCTTAAGTCATAGATTATAAAGTATTAACTAGATATATGCAATTAACAAATAATCAGTGGGAGTCCCCCGCTGGCCCACAATTGAGGGATAATTGGCTATGGCATATACAACCTTGGATAAAAGGTCAAGGTTAAAAATAAATATCAGATTTTGAAAATCAGCCATATTGTAGATATAGTGTAATAACATAGTGAAAGAAAGAAATGAAAAGAAAAAAAACTTTTTTTTAACCCTTTACTGTTTACATTTAATTTAGATTTCCGACAAATTCTTACACTATTTATATTTACACTAACAGCTTTATCTTTTCAAGCTTTTTTTGTATCTTTATCAAATTTTCAACAGTTCCCACTAAGAGGGTTTCCTGAAGATTATTGAAAATCATTGAAACTTAAAAATAATATGCAATATTTTTGTCCTGAAAGAATCTATACATATCATGGCATCCTAGTTGCCCATTTAGAGTGCTCTTGAGTGGCTTGTAAACAGTAAAGGGTTAAACAGATTGTTTTGTATTTGTTGGGACCTAATTAGATCCACCCACCAAAAATGATTCATATACAGTGAAACCCTGCGCTGCGGACAAAACTTTTGGGTGGATACTCAGCTATAATGAACAAGTCATCCTATCCCGTGACCGTCTGCTGTAGAGGGGTTTCACTGTATAGAAATAAACTCTGCAATCCCTATAACTGTACTTGTCCCAAGCCTATGGGGGGGGGGGGCACTTTTTTAATTAATAAAAAAATTAAGGTCTCAGAAATTGCCTAACCATGTCTACTACTGGCTTTGACTGCAGGTTCCTGACATGAAAGAAGTCCTGCTCATTGGATCATATCAACCAAACGATGCACTCACAAGATTTATTGGGGACGTCCAAAAAGAGTTCAAAATACCCGTCAGGTAAGTGGAGCAGAACTTTGGCACAATCTGGGACATATCATGTGACTTGATGCTATATCAGTAAGTCTGTAATACTTGTTGAGCTCTGTGTTGCCTGCGTGTAAATATGGAAATGTTATACAGTGATATTTAAACATAATCCCTGTCGGGATAAATGCTGGCTTACTCAGCTTACTGTTTCAGACTCCTTATAAACATTCCCCTGCCATTTCCTGAGTGAGAAAATACTCAATATATTAATGTTACCAGCAACTTTTTTTTAAAGCAGGGGCACAAAGCATTTGCAACTGTATTGCATCCATTAAGTAATTGATGCCACAGATGAAACAAGTCTGTTTAAAGAAGCTAAATCTAGTTGGGAAAAGATTTTCTAACATACCAAGCTGTAACGAAATGCTTGAGATCTAAGAAATAATCCCTTCACCAAACCTTTTAGGTGCATAACTAGCCAAATAATGCACAGATGTGGTAAGTCTGTGGGTCCGACGCAAGTAATACACACATAGCAGCACCTCAGGATCAGCTGCATCATGGCTCATACAAACGTACTTGAAAATAACGAAATAGCCGTTGAAAATGATGACATAATACACCAAAGCTGCTTATCCTGTTGCCACACCAGGTTATTAAAATAGTGTTCAGGTTGAACTGTCATGTTTAATATTTCAGATACAAGGTTTACCAGAGGAAATGAACTAAATAAGATGAAAAAACACACATGTGATGGGTACAGATAATTTTTATGCAACTGGAGAAAGCTTCCTTAAGCAAACAAAAAATGTGGTTACATTTTTGTTTGCCAGGGTTTTAATTTTGTGATAGTTGCAAATGGGAAATAATTATGAATATGAAACCCTCATTATAATAAATAAGGTGCCTAAAACACTTAGATGAACAAGAGGGGATAATCTATATGCACAAATTGATTGGTTATCACACCTCTCAAAACATAGTTCATTAATCAGCAACATAATCTGGGTATGGTATTATACCTGGCCCATCCAAACACATGTTAATTATTATAATAATATAAAAACTGTATCAGAAATAAATGAGACAGTGTGGGATTTATTCCTAGCATGGTAAAAAAAAACAACCAAATACTGGTGTTTTTAGAATTTTTTTTCTGATGTGATTGCCATAATGAAACCCTTGCAAATAGTTCAAAATGAAGAAATCACTAAATTTCAGCCTCATGAATATGAAGCGAACCTCAGTACCCAATCAAGTTGAAGAATCTGTTTATATTTTTTTTTGTCTCAGGTATGTCATTAAAATTGGTTCCTCATCAGATATTTCTTGAATGGTAATAAACAAATTGAAATTTATATATTTTTTGGCAAATTAAGTAATTGCTGCTGTAATAATGTCAAAAATGAACCAAGGCCAGGTTCAACAAATTGTTCAAGTCCAAAAAAATATCGATGTTAAAATTTTATAATTGTTTTTTTGTACAGGTATTTACAGGAGTATACAGCTCTTGGAACAGCGGGAGGGATGTATCATTTTCGTGACCAGATCTTGGCTGGTAACCCTGAATACTTCTTCGTTCTAAACGCTGATGTTTGTGGGGACTTCCCGTTAATACAGATGCTGGAATTTCACAAGAGGAGAGCAAATGGCTCCCACTTCACAATTATGGGTACAGAGGTGAGATTGACAGAAATCGGCACTTTCATGATTGTTAGGTCCTTGATCTCCAAAGTAATTTCAGGATGCAGTATTATATAGTTCAGTGATAAAAGCATTGTTTTTTAAAGGTGAAAGTCCATCTTTAATATCTTCTGAGCATTCTTGGTAAATTCAGAAATTTGAAATGGTTGGTCCAGTGTGTGTCACATCATAGCCACCCTGTCATTTAATCTAGTTCCCATGACGATTTTGCACGTACATATGTTAAAGATACAACATACATGGTAGTTTGTCTTTGCTATTAAATCTCAGCAGGGCTTCCTTGCCTTTAACACCTTAAAGATTAATGAAGTTTGAAATATGAAAATACATTATATAAAGATTCATGAACTTTAAGAAAGTATCCAAGAACTTACCCTAAATCCATGAAATCTTATTTTAAACATTTTACAATTCTTCCTTCAGTTTACTTATTTCATAACAAAATTAATAATTAGGCTATTTTAACAACAGGAGGAATGTTTTTGGTATTTTTTTACATTTATCTTATCATATGTTATGATGTTATATTGCTTTAGGCCACGAGGCAGCAGTCATTGAACTATGGTTGTATAGTGGAGAATAAGGACACACACGAGGTGAGACAAAAATATTCTTGTTAATTGATTCAGTTATTGATTATTTACATTTGATTGAATTCATGATTCATTTATTACTTTAGTAGTATTGTAAATTTCTGAGTTCTTTTAAATAAAGCATATATTTTTCTACAATATTACTTAATTTTAGTATGTAAAGGAACAGTGTTGCCCCCCTTTCTTTATTGCCACCATATTTGTCTCCAAGAAATGAAACTAGATGTAAGATTTGCACATGATAAATGGCCTTAAAAAAGGCACTATGCTCCATAAAATTTGACTGGGATGACAAAATAATAATTCAAAAGTTATAAATCAGTTACATTTAAGGTGAGGGGTTGCAATTCAGTGCACTGATTATTCAGTACACTGTTACATCACTACATATATACCAGACAGGAGCTTCAGTAGGGATTAATGATTTGGCCAGAATTGTTTTAAAAAATCTTCCTTTCCTTTTTCTGTTCAAGGTATGGACAAAAGCCTCCTTATATCCCCTTATTTCTTAACAACAGTTTTTCACCTTAAATGGCTTTTATTGAATTGAGAGAATACTGTAAAATCCCTAAAAGAAGTCGCATCCTTGTTACAAGTTGTACCATTACTATTAGGTTTTGTCTGGGGAATTTTATAAAATGCCTGATGTCACTTCCATCACATAATCCACTGAAAGAGTTATGTTTATTTTTGCTTAATCGTGGGTAGGTCATGTAAGACCTTAGATTATTTCAGTTCTTTTCTAAACCATTTATTTTTCCTGATGAATTCATTTTCCTTAGTTTCAGGTATTAGATCAGCCATCACATATCTTCTGAAATTACTTTAAGTCATGCTTTTCTAGTTTTCTTTGGAAATTTGTTTAGGGGAACTAGATCTGCACAGTACATGTGCTGCATGGAAGCAGCCATTGCTTTTTGTGTGATTGTCCACTCAACAAAACTCTTGGAATAGGTGCATGTATTGTCACTGTGGCGTGTTGTGTGTTGTTACCAAAGAAGCACTGAAAAACAAATGCTGCTTACTTGTGAATCACTCTGCAGTTTTGGAGAATTTAATAATGTGGATGAGGAATAAGAAAATGATTTTTTTTTAATGTTAATTTTATTGTCCAACAGTGATGCCTTATCCAGGGTATACTGAAATATGAGAGTGGAAAGTTGATTTCTAACCCATTTGTATATTAAATAAAAATGAAATATAGTGTGTTCTCATTGAAATATTGTGCATCTGCCTGTATTTTGCTCTGAAACTATTTGGTTACGCCTTTACACAAGTGGAAATGAACTTGCACTGAGCATGATCAAAGACACAAAACCTGTTGACCTTAAGTCATAACTTCACAAATAAAGACTCACTTCCAGCCATTGCTTCATAACCGTATACATCCATGTTTCTTCTCCTTATTTTGGAGAATGTACATGTACAAGGTCTGACCTCTGGACATTTAGCCTTGTTATAGTAGCGTACTGTGTATACTCACCCACAGAACCATAACAATATATTAAACAGGTGATTATGAGATAGTGAGCCCATGTTCAGGGTTTGTTTTGCTGGAAAACCTTTGTATTCAGCAAAAATAACTCTGATAAAATTCTCTTGCAAAGTTATTCTTAAAGTGGCAAATTTCGCAGGTGTGATTGCTGCATAGCAAATTATGAATACAGATCCTTGACAGAGACAAATTTTGATCTAAAAATTTTGGGATAATGAAACCTGTGTAATAAGACCACCCCTGGGACTGTCCAAAAGTGGTCTTATAAGACAGATCAGATATAACCAATGTGATTGTTTTCTATTCTTTCAAGGGTGGTCTTAATATACAAGTGGTCTTTTAGACAGGTTCTACGGTATTATGATTTTTATTTTAAATTTCAATCTTTCAATATGGACATATATATATATATGTTAGACTTGGACATGGACATAGGGCCAAATGACTTGGATTTGAAGAACTTTGATTCGATACCTCAAAGGGTCTGACTCTGTCTGGAGTGGCCTGGACTTTTATGTGCACTCACACTTGGCAGAGGTTGCCATGGATCTGACTACATCACTAGCAACCAGAAATTGTGACTTTACAATATTCTACATCAGCAAGTGTACTGGCAGCATGTATGGTAATCAGTATGTCTCTGCTGATGTTCATACAGATAATATGGTTCAGATCATAGATAAAATTTGGTGTACATCCTTATCAGTTAATCTTTTCATCAGATGTACTTACCACAACACGTTATAAAGGCGCATTATGGGTTGCACTTTGTGTAATGTCCATCAGTCCTGTATCTGTTCGTATTGTCCAGTGTTTTATTCAAATATGACAATGCACCCAGTATAGCTAGACATCACTGGGTCTGTTCAGGTATAATAGATATTGCAAATACAATGTACTCAAAGTGATACATGATGCATTCTGATAAGAGCTTTGTATCAGGCTGCTTATTCAAGAAAATACATATTTAAAAAAAATTTTCAAAGTGATACTAGACATATATATATATAAGAGCTGAGTTCCAGGTGGCCAGTTAATAGATTATATTGATGACTGAATGTTTTCTTTCATAACTGACTGAATGGGTTTCTTTTTGTATGATGGGTCACAAATGATTATGTATGAAAATGTAAAGGAGTCAGTAACCAGAAAATATATTCTAATCCAGTTAGAGAAAAAAAGATGGGACACAAAGAAGTGTTCAGCATTAACACTGAGCTTCTTGACCTTTCAGCATTATGTACAGGTCAGACTGAATCTACTTGATCAAAGTTTTATGTTTAATTCTATAAAGCAGAATTTCATGGTAATAAAAAAGTAATACAAATAATAATAACTGATCATTGGTCTTTGCTCTTTTTCAATCATCAAACTTGATTTTCAACGAGTTCTGACTACTAGTATAAGGCCAGATACAGGTTGGCTTTTTACAGGTAAAATATGCTCAAAGTGATACTCTGCACCTGTTGACTATATATTGATCTGCCAAATCAGGTACAATACATAGTGGCAAACAAGTGATACTCAAGATATAGATCTGTGATATGGAAAGGATTTTTATTTGGCAGCCTATTCAGATACTATACGGACTGCAGTACAAGTAAAACAGTACACATTGAGTATTGATAATATCATTTGTGTTTCTATGACTTTGTGCATTATTTCAAGGAAAACAAAGAAAAATTCACTGAGGATTAAGTGTTTCATACTTATTAAGTGATAAAAATTTTAATGTTCATTAAAACAAGTGATATTAATTCTCATAATTCTCATTCTTCAGATGAATCTTATAATATTATGAATTTACTTTGTCTCAGGCTTAAATGTCACTTGGCCGTTATCTGTGGTTCTGTGAAATAATCATATGTTATTATATGTGATTCTCAAATTGGTGCAAAAGCTGTAATTTTAAATGAATTGGATCTACAAATTATTGTTTAGAATTATCCATAAATTTACTAACTTTATCTTTTAATTTAACTTTTGATTGACAGGTGACTCATTACGTAGAGAAGCCAGGTACATTCGTTAGCCCCATAATCAACTGTGGCATATACCTGTTCTCACCTGAGATCTTTGTTTATATTGGAGAAGCCTTCCAGAAAAACCTTCAAGCTCACAGGTAAATTATGGTGTACTTTTGTCCAAAGAAATTGTAATATGTTAAGCAGTAATTAAGGGTGAATACCATGGCATTTGCCTTTTTGTATTTTTTTGGTGTTAAATAAAATCATATGTTATTTATATATTATGAAATATTTTGCAAGTATGATATGAGTTATTTTGCAAAATAAATAATGGTTCTAAGGACTCTTTGAACAAATATAGGGTGCAAGCGAGCAACATTGTTTTTTTTTCTTTACAAGTTGAGACAGCTACCACACCTGGCTCTGTTTCCTTGAATTTAGCCTTGTGTCATCTGGTGACTTATTTAAAAGTGCCACTGAATCCAGGTAGATTTGAAAAGTACACAACTTTTTTAGAAACAGGAAATCTTTGGAAAATTCTTGTTTAATTATTCCATTAAAATGTGCATCATTCTTCGAAATGTACTTGAAATTCCATTTATCCACTTGAAAAATGTCTTTTATCACCAAAAATATGTACATGTAATTGGTTCAGTAATATCTGTCCAGTCAAGAAATTTGAGATATACAATAGAATGCGCTGTCAAAGTTCAGTTTTATTTCTTTCCACTCAGATACTTTGGCTGAATTTTTCTTACAAACAACTTTTCAAATCATAAATTTTGATAACATTTTCATTCATCATCTTTTAATTCTAACCTTGGTTTTTATCAGGATTTCACTGGAGTTTAACAGGTAATTGTTTCATGACACATTTGATAAAAGTCAAGTTATTTGTCCTTATTGTAGATGGGCACAAATGATCACTGGCACATCAACAGCTGGCGGGGGGGGGGGGGGGGGGGGGAGATGGAGGGCAAATTTCTCTTAATTATCTGTCCCTGTGATTTTAAAATGATAAAATTCAAATTAGTAGAGCTGAAAATTATGAGTTTGTTCACAAATGGATGATTGATAAGTATCATGTTCACCCTGGCTGTATGTAAACTTGGTTTCACAATAAATTGGATGTTACCACTGGTTACCAGCCGATCATCATTCAGTTACTTCGAAAAAAGTGGGCCACTCAATTCAGAAAAAAAATGTCAATTTAACTTCTCCATTCAAGTAAATTTATCATTCTCTGTTTATGCTATCATATTGGGGGACTTTGAAACCATATTAATCTATATTTATTTTTCCTTTTTTTTTTTTACCAAGTAAATTTTTGGTGCTTCAGGTAATATCAATATTTGTGACCATGTCTTGATACATTGTTCATTGAAGTGTGTAGCAAGTTACATTTATGCATCATACCATCATATGCATCAGCTTAATTATTAATTGGGGGGGGGGGGGGGGGAGGGCAATCACACAAGATGCTGCTCCACCTTGTATATTGCTGAATCAAATATAAACATATATTAATACTTCATAGAAATATAATCACTTTCCTTGTAGTCACCTGACCCTGGGGTAGTAAGTCTATTGATTTATGTTCATAAATATATATTAAAATATATGTGTGGGCACTTACCCATCGGGAGCAATGTTAGTAGCAAAAATAATACAGGGTAGGTATAGAACTGGTGAAGGGGCTTATTAAATGATTTTATGATAACTAATATATTGTGGTTGGCTTTTTGTTCACAAGGGTTTCAAATATGGAATATTTGCAAAAAAGAAATAATGTAAAAATAAAATATTGTGAATTATATGCCTCGTCTACACAGGTGAACAGTGGGGTGTAATGGTTAAGATGCCAGGCTCATGATCGAGAGGTCATGAGTTCGAATCCCAGTCAGAAACCCGCCTTGCCAAGACCCTTTGGCAAGGTCCCAACCGCAAGTGTGCCTCTGTCCATCTAGCAGTGAAATTGGTACCAGTAAATACTTGGAAGGTAACCTGTGATGGACTAGCGTTCCATCCAGGGGGGGCTTTCTCTCCTAATTTGCTTCACTCTACAGGAACTGGGATAGGCTCCGGCCTGATGACCCTGTAGACTCAGGTGTTCAAGCCCAACAGACTTTACCTTTACACAGGTAAACAGTCCTTATACTACAGATTCTTCAGCATCTTATTTATATTCATGAAGTTGAAAGCCTGATATTATAAATGATAAAATACATTTTATGTTTTCTGGAAGCCAAACATTGATATTTTGTAAAATGTCAGCCTTTTATATTATCTGCCAATAAAAATTAATTCCTTCAGTTATTCTTGTCCCTTTAAGATTTTAGGAAATTAAAAGTTTTTTTTTTCACACAAATTATTAATATAATCATGGATATACTCTGTGCAGATTACTGTGTGGTGAAATTGTGATAATGAGACCCTTGTGAAACACAGAAAAAATTAAAATCACAAAAAATTAACCCAACAGATATGAAGCCAACCACAGTATAACAGTGTTGTAGGATTTGAGTCTGGGTTTGGACTAAAGCCTTAACTTGTTGAGGACTTGGACCATAGCCTTGACTTGTTGAGGACTTGGACTATAGCCTTGACTTGTGGAGGACTTGTACTATAGGCTTGACTTGTTGAGGACTTGGACAATAGCCTTGACTTGTTGAGGACTTGGACTATAGCCTTGACTTGTTGAGGACTTGGACTATAGCCTTGACATGATGAGGACTTGGACTATAGCCTTGACTTGATGAGGACTTGGACTATAGGCTGGATGTGTTGAGGACTTGGACTATAGCCTTGACTTGTGGAAGACTTGGACTATGACCTTGATTTGTGGAGGACTTGGAGTTTAGCCGTGACTTGTTGAGGACTTGGACTATGGCCTTGACGTGATGAGGACTTGGACTAAAGCCTTAACTTGTGGAGGACTTGGACCATAGCCTTGACTTGTTGAGGACTTGGACTATAGCCTTGACTTGTGGAGGACTTGTACTAAAGGCTTGACTTGTTGAGGACTTGGACAATAGCCTTGACTTGTTGAGGACTTGGACTATAGCCTTGACTTGTTGAGGACTTGGACTTTAGCCTTGACATGATGAGGACTTGGACTATAGCCTTGACTTGATGAGGACTTGGACTATAGGCTGGATGTGTTGAGGACTTGGACTATAGCCTTGACTTGTGGAAGACTTGGACTATGACCTTGATTTGTGGAGGACTTGGAGTTTAGCCGTGACTTGTTGAGGACTTGGACTATGGCCTTGACGTGATGAGGACTTGGACTAAAGCCTTGACTTGTTGAGGATTTGGACTATAGACTTGACTTGTTGAGGACTTGGACTATGGCATTGATTTGTTGAGGACTTGGACTATGGCCTTGACTTGTTGAGGACTTGGAGTATAGCCTTGCCTTGTTGAGGATTTCGACTATAGCCTTGACTTGTGGAAGACTTGGACTATAGCCTTGACTTGTTGAGGATTTGGACTGTGGCCTTGACTTGTTGAGGACTTGGACTATGACCTTGATTTGTGGAGGACTTGGAGTTTAGCCGTGACTTGTTGAGGACTTGGACTATAGCCTTGACTTGTTGAGTATTTGGACAATAGCCTTGACTTGTTGAGGACTTAGAGTTTAGCCGTGACTTGTTGAGGACTTGGAGTTTAGCCGTGACTTGTTGAGGACTTGGACTATGGCCTTGACTTGTTGAGGACTTGAACTATAGCCTTGACTTGTTGAGGATTTGGACTATAGCCTTGACTTGTTGAGGACTTGGAGTTTAGCTGTGACATGTAGTGATGACCTACACTATAGCCTTGACTTGATGAGGACATGGACTATAGGCTTGACTTGTTGAGGACCTGGTATTTAAACTGCAATGCAACTGGGCTAGTAACAGACTGAGCATCATGATCCTTGGGTCACTTGACCAGTTGCTGTCCTTGCTTTATTTTCCATACATGATTGTTGTGTACAGTTTCAAAGCAAATCAACTCTTGTTGCCATTCACTTTGCTATCACCGAACTGAGCTTCATGACTCATGGGTCATTTGTATTATTTATGCCTTATGTTATTTTCCTTGATTTGTTGTTATAACAACAGTCACTTCTGTCCTGTGATTGCATTTAAACACCTGTGTCAATGCTTGGCTATTGTTTATGTTAACACATGCAGAATATTTGTTAGGGTTAATGTGCCTTAAATGGTGTCTTATATTTTGTGGCCACTGTCAACTAACCATGTGTTGGGCAAAGCTTACTCATTTTGAAAGCCTTCAGAATGATAATTTGTGAATTATATCATCTTTACAATTAACTTGTTACTTTATAGGATTTCACCCATGGCTAAAATAAAATAAGCAGCATTTTAGTTACAGTTACATAAATGACCAAAATTCTGTCCAAATATAGAGTTAAGTTGAAAATGCTATACTGCCAGTCCTTGGGCAAAACATGAAAATCAAAGTAAAGCTCCAATCAGTATGTTGGCATTTGTATAGGCAAGTTAGGTAGAATCTGTGTTTGATATGAAAAATAATATGAAAGCTTGTCTTTTACATTTTTCGCTTAAGTAATGCTTATGTAGCTAAAATGTATTAAAATTTTCAGAATCACAAATTTTACTTGAGAGATTTCATAATACTTTGCCCCTTTGACAAAATAGCACAGAAATATGATTTGGTGGTGACAAGTATTTGGTTTATTTTGGCACCTTGTATTCACATGGTGATTGTAGTCAGTTTTCTTTTGGTAAAACGTTCAATGATGTATTCATGGTAAAAAATAAAAAAATTAAACATGTTATTTAAGTATAGTAATAATGTCATTAAGCCATTTTAAAATTATGTACAGGAGAAATTTTATAACCATATACATTTCTGTTATTTATACTTATTTGTCTTACTGTATTACTATTATATAATGATTTATGAACAGATCAGTCGCTTTGTAAAATGTAACATGGGCAACACTTGTAAGGTTAACTTTGGATCCTTCAATAATTTACAGAAATGGGTGCAGTAGCAAAAAAAATTATTCTGCTTAATCTATATACCATTGCCACCTCCTACTATGATTTGTGAACTTGGGCATGATGGCAAAAAAAGTTATTCTGCTCTAAGTTCTGTTATTCCATTATTTGATAAATGAAGCATTGCCACCCAACACTATTTGCAGATGAGTTTCCATCTGGATGATATCCTCAGAGTACTTTCTTTTCGCATTCGTGCATCTTTCTTGATATCCCTGACTGGTTTACTTCTAACAGTTTCTAAAAACCATGGGGGCTGCTGTTTTACATACACACTAAAGATTTGGATGTAACAAGTTGGAATGTTGAAACTATTGCTGTATCATTAGATTTAATTAATGCTTACTTGAATGAGTTGTATATTTTACAATTATAGAAGTTTTTTTTCTTGTGAATATGGAACCTGTCTGTAAGACTGCTTGTCTTTTAAGACCACCTGAGAATTAAGACCATGTTAGGACAGTCCCATGGGTGTTCTCCTAACACAGGTTTCACTGTATATATCTCTGGCAAACCACTCTCTTTCTGTCATAACATGAATAGAATTAGACGTAATCTGGTGGATCTGAGTGCACTAAGTATGAAATGTGTGCTGTATGTTTCCTCATTGAAGGTGAAGCAAACATATTCCAAATCCCATTCTTTTCACAACATGTTTTGTGTTAGACTAAAAAACTTGGCAAAAAAATATTATTTCTATTAATTTTCCCCAGAAATTGGAGTTCTCTAATTTTTCAAGATGTCCACTGTCACCAGAAATCGGTGACAATATGTACGGTGTTTTGTATCATAGTTTAACGAAGTCTGTTCTCTATTGATATTGACGTGAAGCGTCATCCTAAAGCGTTGACAGGTCTTGATTGTATATATATATATTGTGTATTCTTGTATGGAATCCCATCGGCTATCAGCTGATTTATCCGTGTCACGCATCGTGTGTAATTATTACATTTTGGTATGTGGGTCGCCATGGTGACGCTAACAGTCAAACTAGGTCACATATATCCTTAAATGGGACACTTGAGAAATAAGCCAATCAGAGAACCGGATCGCCGTATTGTGACGACGATTGTGACGTCAGAGTTCAGGGAGAGACGCTGGAAGCTGCCTTCAGTTGGGTCTTGAAGCTTGAGGTGGCAGCACGCACGCACGGGAATAAGAACATTGAAACGCCAGGAACGGCATAGAAACAAGCTTCTACGTGAAGCAAGGACCCAGCTCATGAGAACTCAGCCGTGATGCCGACGGAGCTTCGTATTGGCGATAAAGTGAGAGAGTGCGCTCGTCACCTGCCGGCCTAGTTCAGCTTGACCTAGATACACAACCGCCGTAAGCTGTGAAACCATTGCTACACGAGCAAGGTCAAGGACTCTAAGCTCTACGTAAACAAAGGGCGCTATTGCATACACGTGAATGTAAACCTACCCGGGTCGCTGATAAGCAAGATCAGTTGAAGATCGTTAAACTCAGAAAGACTAGATCTATATGGTGCTAACCATACGCTAGATTCTACACAAAACAGTAACCAGAGATCTCTGAAGGAACTGGACTTTATTGGTTTTATACAAACCATGGACTCAGTAAATATCCTGCAATTTTAATGTGAAGAACGGTTGTATTGACACATCAACGCACACACTCACATTTGTGTCTCTGTAAGTATTGTCTTGAATTATATTTGTGAATTTAACCTGATGTCTCATAGTTTCTATTGATCTGGGTGTATGATTGTCTGGTATTTTAATACACGTCCTTAAAAGAACCTGGAAATGTCACCTGTAATGACCTGGATCTAATTTCTTGATGAGTGAAATCAAGTGGCGAGCGTTAACCCATCCTATTGTTTTATAGGATATATCCGTTGTAAAGTTTTCACGTTAAGTTAGGGGTGACATTGTATGGCGAGCGTGCCAGGATATAATTAGCCTTAAAAAAACTGGCTAATTACAGTAAGTTTCAGAAGTTTTGAACTGAGAAAACAGTACTGAAACCAAACATTCATATACTCAAACCAGAGTTGATCTGAATTAATAATTGGAAATGACACCAAACTGATGTTGTAGTGTATACTTGCACAATGAAATTACCCCACTGTTAGGAGTTAATATTTATTCAGTGAGAATATTACCTGAAGCACAACATTGTTTCAAGATCGGCATATACCTTGTAGATTTGGCTAGAACACATGCATGTTTTGTGAGTAATGCTAGTTCAGTGATACCTGGACATCATTATTGGGTTGATATAAACCCAGATTAGAGTGAAAATTTTTGATGTTGTTAGATACGCCCTGGTATAATTTTTTCTACACTAGTTTGTGATTGGTCACGTGGTAGGGTCTCTTGACAGGTAAGTTTACCCCTCCCGATTGGCATGGTAATCATAGGTGCATGGTGTTTATTGATATCTTGATATCCATCCGTCCATCCGTCTGACCCTTCGTCCGACCTTCCGTCCGTCCGTCCGTATAAGTAGATTTTGATGCGTAGAGCTACCGTAGTGTTATTGTACGGATACCGCCGGTTCGTTAGGTTGGCTTTAACAGTACGTATTTACGGATTTTTAAGAGCGGATATTACTAGATACTGGAATCTTACTAGGTTAGAGCGTTACCATGGAAACGTTAGAGTCACTTGTTAGATGCGGACAGGCCTTGGGGCTTAAGGACCAGGCTTTACAAGATTATGTTGAGGCTAGACGGCGTGCGGATGAAGAACGTGAGGAAAGAGCTAGGCAACGTGAAATAGAGCGTGAGCAGCGGGAATTAGAGCGTGAGCGAGAGGCTAGAGCCCACGAATTAGAGGTTCTAAGGTTAAAGTCTGACTCTGGGGTTAAAGAAGAGAGAAGTAGGGATGTATTCCCGAAAATCCAGCTTCCACCTTTTGATGAGGCTCACGATCAGCTAGATGTGTTTCTTGAGCGATTTGAACAATTAGCTGTATGTCAAGGCTATGATAGGGAGAATTGGGCGTTACACCTGAGTCCGTTACTGCGGGGTAAGGCGCTAGGGACTTACACACAGTTATCGGTTAGTGAGGCCATGGATTACGATAAGTTAAAGATAGCCTTGTTAAAGCGATACCAAATGACCGAAGAGGGTTATCGACACAAGTTTCGGACTTGTAGGCCTGAGCGAGGCGAAACGCCGAGTCAGTTTTTCGGTGAGACTGAGTGGATACCTAGACCATTGGATAGGGATGGCAGGGGTCGGAGGTGACTACGACGGGGTAGTTAACCTGTTGATGTGTGAGCAGTTCGTAAACTGCTGTAGTAGGGATCTCTCTATGTTTTTGAAAGAGAGACGGTGTCGTGACTTTGATAGTATGGTAGACTTAGCCGAGAGTTATACGGAGGCTCACGGTGTACACAGCCTTACAGCAGGTCCTCGTTATGGCAATAATGTGCCGCGTCCAGCGCAACCGGTATCTTAGCCTAGAGAGAAGCGAGAGGTTGAGCGCAGTCCAGGCGGTCAGACATTTAAGCCATCAGGAGGCATCAGATGTTATTTATGTAATGAACTGGGACATAAGGCGCGGGAATGTAAGACTAGTGCCCGGTCGAGGCCTAGGTCTTCCCCTCAAGTAGGGCGTGCTGCTGGTGATCAGCAGAGGTATAGGACTAATTTTAGCCCCCCGTATAACCCAAAACAGAAACCGGAGACTATGTCAATGGCAGTAGTCGAGGCGGAAACGGAGACAGTCGGTGCGGTGAAACAGGAAGTAGAGAGTCCGAGTCAGTCGTTAGGATTTGCTGCCCAGACAGAAGGCGGAATCTCGTTACCTGTGTGTGAAGGGCTGGTGAATGGTAAGTCAGCGAGGGTGCTGCGGGATTCGGGATGTTCCTCGGCAGGAATACGTGAGTCGTACGTGGAGCCGAATCAGTTCACCGGACACCAGGTCGAGTGTAGGTTGTTCGACGGGTCTGTAAGACAATTTCCTACGGCTAGGATTAATGTGGACTGTGCGTACTTTGTCGGTACTATCGAGGCAATGGTGGTCGGGGATGCTGTATGTGATTTAGCGCTAGGTAACGTAGCGGGAGCACGTGATCCGTATGATCCGGACCCGACGTGGAAGTCTGAGCGGTCCTCAGGCATAGTGTGTGACGGTGTAGAGTCACAAAAGGAGGTGTCGTCCGCGGTGGAGACACGGAGCGCTGCACGAGAGAAACAGATACCGACGCGTAGCTTGAATGTTGCAAGCCCAGTTGCCGATGCGAGTCCGGCCGAATTTTTGAAGGCGCAGGAGGAGGATGGGTCTTTAGCGCCGTATTGGAGGCTAGCTAGAGAGGCTAGAAATGATAGTCCATTTAGAATTGAGGACGGATATTTAGTTCGGGTTGTGAGTGATAAACGGGGAGATCAAGATGGATCTCGAGTGGTGGTACCTCAGACGTTACGGTACGACGTAATGAGGATGGGCCACGAAGCGGTTATGGCGGGCCATCAGGGCATAGACAAAACGCACGACCGCGTGAGAACTCAGTTTTTCTGGAAAGGGATGTATAATGACATTGCTGAGTTTTGCAAGTCCTGTCCCATTTGCCAGAAAACCATACCGAAAGGCAAGGTGCCTGGAGCTACGTTAGGCCAGATGCCATTAATTGATGAGCCCTGGCGTAGAATTTCGATGGATCTGGTTGGGCCGATCCATCCAGCGTCTGAGAGAGGTCACAGGTATATTCTGACCGTTATGGATTATGCCACTAGATATCCGGAGGCTGTTGCTTTAAAGAACATAGATACAGTCTCTGTGGCTGATGCGCTAGTTGATATTTATGCGCAGTTAGGAGTGCCGTCAGAGGTGCTTACTGACATGGGAACACAATTTACGTCAGACCTCATGCGAGAAGTTAGCCGTGTTTTGTCTGTAAGACAGCTCACCACTACTCCTTACCATCCTATGTGCAACGGAATGGTGGAGAGATTCAATGGAACGTTAAAGTTAATGTTGAAACGGATGTGCGAGGAAAGACCGAGAGATTGGGATCGGTACCTCAGCGCCGTGCTTTTTGCGTACCGAGAAGCGCCACATGAGAGCACAGGGTTCTCACCCTTTGAGTTGCTCTATGGTAGGATCGTTAGAGGACCGATGCGGATTCTAAGGGATCTGTGGACCAAGCGAGATACTAGCGTCGAGACTAAAACCACGTACCAATACGTCCTGGACCTACAAGACAAACTAAGCGACACATGCGCGTTAGCTAGAGAGGCGTTGAACAAATCAGCGAACAGACACAAACTGTTATATGATAGAGGTAAATGCACGCGCAGGTTTGAGGCCGGAGACGAAGTTTTGTTGTTACTCCCGACGGAGCGGAACAAATTAATGGTACAGTGGAAAGGCCCCTATACTATTGTAAACAGGGTTGGGGACTTAGACTATCGGATTAAGATTGGCGATAAGGTTAAAACCTTCCACGTGAATATGCTGAAACGGTACCATGCTAGAAACGAGCCCCAGCATATTCTGGCAGCGGTAGCCAAGGGCGCACCTGATTCTATACATGATCCTGACGGTGTAGACGGGGAAACAGAGCCTCCCGTGTTCGGAGAGTTAAACCCAGAAGGGATTGATGAGGATGCCCACATGTCGTTACCGTCGTATGCGTGCCGCCAGACTGAGCGAGATGTTCAGGTAAATGCTGACCTAGGCAAGTGTCAGCGCCGTGAAATACTCAGTCTGCTTAGGCAATATGGGGATATATTCACAGATGTACCCAAGCTTACCAATGTTGTAGAATGTAGCATTAAACTCTCATCTGATGTACCTGTAAAAACTAGGCCCTATAGGGTGCCTTTTGAACTGCGAGAGACAATGCGAACAGAAATCCAGGAAATGTTAAACTTAGGCATTATTGAACAGTCAGATTCTAGCTATGCGTCCCCCTGTATCCTGCTTAGGAAACCTGACGGTAAGACTAGATTCGTGAAAGACTACCGAAAGCTGAACCAATCAGTCGTGTTCGATCCTGAACCCATGCCGGATCCAGAAACACTTTTTGTCGAAGTCGCGAAAAACCAGTATTTTACAAAGCTTGACCTGACGAAAGGTTACTGGCAGATCCCTGTTTCTGAGGAATCCAGGGATAAGACGGCCTTTGTTACACCCGATGGCCATTACCAATTTAGGGTTATGCCATTCGGCCTGGTAACTGCCGGAGCGGTTTTCACCCGCATGATGCGGAATATGTTCAGCGACATGCCGAATGTAGTATGTTATGTAGATGACGTGTTAATACACGCAGAGACTTGGGACGAGCACTTAAGAACTCTTAGAGAAGTGCTAGTTAGACTAGAATGTGCAAACTTAGCAGCTAAACCAGCTAAAACCTTCATAGGCTACCAGAGCCTAGAGTTTTTGGGAGACCTGGTAGGCACGGGCAACTTGGCCACTAATCCAGTTTTGCTCAAGAGAATACAGAGTACTGATAGACCTAAGACAAAGAAGGCTTTGCGAGCATTCCTAGGTCTTACAGGGTACTATCGAAAATTCGTGCCAAACTATGCCGAAATAGCGGTGCCCTTGACTGATCTAACGCGTAAAGGTCAACCTAACAAACTAGACTGGAAACCCGTACACGAGAGCGCGTACTGTTCTCTAAAGGCTAAACTGTCAGACCCTCCCATACTGAAACTACCTGATTTCAGTAAACGATTTTATTTGAAATGTGATGCATCTGATGTGGGTATTGGCTGTATCCTGATGCAAAGACACGAGGGGATCATGCACCCAGTAGCTTATGCCAGTCGTAAACTATTGCCCAGGGAGAGAAATTACTCCACCATCGAGAAAGAGTCATTAGCAATTGTATGGTCTGTACAGAAATTTGAGATGTACCTGGCTTGTAGACCGTTCACCATTCAGACCGACCACAAACCATTAAAGTGTATTAGCAAATCAAAATGTGCTAATAAGAGAGTAATGAGATGGGCACTGGTTCTACAAGAGTTTAGATTTGATATTGAAGCAGTGTCAGGTAAACTAAACCATGGACCTGATTTTCTTAGCAGACTGCCTGAGTGTTAGGATGTAATGAGCTATAATGTTTAGCCAGTTAAGTCTAAACATGTACAAGATTTTGCCCTGTGTCATAGACCGTGGGCATGTACTAATGACAACTTGTTACATGACCCTTATGTATTGCTATGTATTGCTACATGTAAATATGTTTAGCTGGACCCTGTAAGATAGAACGATACGATGTATCGAGAAAATACTGTGTATTTTCCTTAAAAGGAGGGGGTGATGTCACCAGAAATCGGTGACAATATGTACGGTGTTTTGTATCATAGTTTAACGAAGTCTGTTCTCTATTGATATTGACGTGAAGCGTCATCCTAAAGCGTTGACAGGTCTTGATTGTATATATATATATTGTGTATTCTTGTATGGAATCCCATCGGCTATCAGCTGATTTATCCGTGTCACGCATCGTGTGTAATTATTACATTTTGGTATGTGGGTCGCCATGGTGACGCTAACAGTCAAACTAGGTCACATATATCCTTATATGGGACACTTGAGAAATAAGCCAATCAGAGAACCGGATCGCCGTATTGTGACGACGATTGTGACGTCAGAGTTCAGGGAGAGACTCTGGAAGCTGCCTTCAGTTGGGTCTTGAAGCTTGAGGTGGCAGCACGCACGCACGGGAATAAGAACATTGAAACGCCAGGAACGGCATAGAAACAAGCTTCTACGTGAAGCAAGGACCCAGCTCATGAGAACTCAGCCGTGCTGCCGACGGAGCTTCGTATTGGCGATAAAGTGAGAGAGAACAAAGGGTGCTATTGCATACACGTGAACGTAAACCTACCCGGGTCGCTGATAAGCAAGATCAGTTGAAGATCTTTAAACTCAGAAAGACTAGATCTATATGGTGCTAACCATACGCTAGATTCTACACAAAACAGTAACCAGAGATCTCTGAAGGAACTGGACTTTATTGGTTTTATACAAACCATGGACTCAGTAAATATCCTGCAATTTTAATGTGAAGAACGGTTGTATTGACACATCAACGCACACACTCACATTTGTGTCTCTGTAAGTATTGTCTTGAATTATATTTGTGAATTTAACCTGATGTCTCATAGTTTCTATTGATCTGGGTGTATGATTGTCTGGTATTTTAATACACGTCCTTAAAAGAACCTGGAAATGTCACCTGTAATGACCTGGATCTAATTTCTTGATGAGTGAAATCAAGTGGCGAGCGTTAACCCATCCTATTGTTTTATAGGATATATCCGTTGTAAAGTTTTCACGTTAAGTTAGGGGTGACATCCACTCTTCTTTGGCAGCCCTTGTTTGGTAGCAGACTCTGCAGCCATACTGGTTCTGTGGCTCAGTCAGGGGTAGAGCACAGTTAGGACTCAAAGCCTGGAGTTCCAGAGTTCGAATCTCAGTGAGATTTTTCACAGTCAAGCCCCCACAAGAGAGCCTTTTTAATGGTTCCTCACTGGTATGACCCAGCGATGGGGTTGATTACATACTCAGGCCTGTAGGTGCAATAGTCACTGGGCCTGTTTAAACACCAGGATATAAAATGAGAGCAAGTATGTGATACTGCCAATCACATAGTTAAAACCAGGATGGGGTTCTGTAGATGTACATATATACATAGCTAAGCTATAATTAAGATAAATGGAGGTATTTGCCATAAAAATTTTAAAAAAAATATGGTCATCCACACTTCATAATATGAAGAAAATATTAATACCAGTGAAAACACAAATTTCTGCTTGTCCCAGCAGCATTATATAGATTATAGGACAGATTAAAATAGAATTATATCTAGAATTTTAGTCACTTCTGTATACACTCTAGGTCCTTACATTTCCACTAGCCAATCACACCTAGACCCTGTCTTCTGTTCTGAGCTCAATCTTCTCTGCACAAATAAAAGCCACATGTTAAAGTTCTTTAGTGTTACACATGACTGATGATGTTTATATTTTGGTATTTGGTAGTTTTGATCTCAGCGTGCCAAACAAGGAGGTGATTCGTTTGGAGCAGGACATTTTTGCGCCCCTCGCTGGCAGTGGACGTTTATTTGTGTTCAACACAAATGTTTTCTGGAGTCAAATCAAATCACCAGGGTTTGTATATATGTTCATTAGGTGTGATCTTTTGCTGTTATCAGATATTTTGGTGCTTTAAAATCATGCAAATATTTATTTGCAATAATACCTCAAATAAATAACTTAGATTCTGTTTCATGTCTGTATTGATCACATTTAATTTGTACTATGACACAGTTTTTCATCTCTATATAAAACATCTTTCCCTTAATACAAAGAAATATAAAGTAAATCATCACTAATTATTGTGGTTTTATTCTGTTTGTGTACCATTTCCAGTTTGTTGTCTACAAATAATTTTTTTCGGTTGAGAATGGATTTAATTTAAATCTCTTAAGAAATCCCCTTTTGACTTGAAAATACAGTTGGAACTATTGAAAAACAGATATTTTTCTAAGTTATTCTAAATTAATTTGCTTTAACAGAGAAATACATTTTAAGAGCACTCTTGTTATCATAATTTGCAGGGCAGCCATCTATGCTAACCGCCATTACCTGGCTATCTATCATCGAACCCACCCAGACCTTCTGGCTCAGAACGGCCCTGACAATCCCAAGATCATCGGGGACGTGTTCATCCATCCCACAGCAGTGGTGGACCCCTCAGCTGTGGTGAGACGATTTAAACAACTGAACTTAAATCTGCGGCTCACATGCCTTGCCTTTTCATATGCCCTTCTATGATGGTCTACCCAATTGGTATACTCACAGTCTGTCTGTCTGTCCATCCATCCATTAACTTTATTGTCTCAGCAATAACATACTGGGGCTCAGATGGTTTCAAGAAACTCACCATAACTACTTACCAATAGATTATCTCATCCAAGTTCATTTATATGCAAAATCCACACATAATTAATAAGGTAAAGAGGTCACTAGGCTACTTTGTGGTGTAGCCGTGATAATTGACCAGGAGTATGATGGATTTTGATAAAATTCAATAGAAATATTAATCATATTATAATCTCGCCTAAATTTTGTTTCCAGCAAAATCAATTTAATGAGGTCTGAGTTCACCAGATGTGGTTGGCACTGTGAGGACTTGCCAAAGATCTGATGGATCTTCATGAAACTCATTATGAACCAATACATTTTCTCACCTGAATTACATTTTCAGCAAAATTCACTCATATTGAATTAGGTCAAAAGATATGAGACATAGATATTATGCACCATTTGCGGTGCACTTGTTATATTAATATGTTGGTTTGGACCTAAACATGAAAAACGATGATGCTTTGGGCTAATGTACATTTCCTGTCATTATGCCTAGTGTAAAAAGATATATGGACCAACCAGTTCTTCAGAATTGTAACTGACAGTTGTGAAATGTCAGTTTTATTATCTTAAATTGCTTAGAGTCAGAAATTAAAACAAACCTCCATCATTTACATTTTGTCTGTTTCATCATTTTATGATTGGATAAAGTACAGTATGAGCTCTTGATCAGAACTTTTTTGGCACCATTGTTACACACCCAGGGCCGGCTGGTGCAATAGTTACTGGGCCTGGTTAACTCCAGGATATAAAATTAGAGAAATGGTGTTCTACTGAACTGTCATGTAGTTTGAAACTGGAATGGAATCCTGAAGATGTATATACTTAGTTTAGCTAGCATTAAAACATGGAGGCAGTTACCTCTAACAAAAATGATTGAAAAACAGCATCATGTGTAAAAATATGAATTTCAGAAGCATTTGAAAACCACCTGATTCTTAATACAATACTTACCTTCATCTAAATTAACTTAATTCTGTCCTCTACAGAACATAGATCTAACCATTAAAAATCAAAATTAGCTTTGCATGATAAGAAATTGATTTATTGTATACACATATATAATGATGTGATATTTTGTGTTAAAACATTTATCTTTGTCACTTATAATAATATTATTAATTCCACTGTTACGGTAATCCAAGACAACTTTCAATTTTGTAAGTGAAAGAATATTCACACTTTAAGGTATAAATTAAAAGACAACTTTCATGAGAGAAACCTGTTTTGTATAAAAACAAACAGATATCAGTGTTTATGTTTCTTTATTTTTCAGCTTGGACCCAATGTCACGATCGGCAAACATGTAAACATCGGAGCAGGTGTAAGAGTCAGAGAGTCAATCATTCTAGAGGGAGCCACTATACAAGTAAGGATTTTTTTCATCGCAGAAAATTCCTGCTTTCTGTTCTCAAGAAAATGTCAGCTCTACCTGTATATACAAAAAAAGGAATAACAGTGTTCAGGGTTTTCTTTCAAATTTTCTCCTGTGAGATTATGGTTAAATGAAAAAAAATCCAGTTGATCTTACCTTAAGCTTATTTGAGTCTGATTGGCCATTTACATTACAAATCATTATCTGATTGGTGGACCACAAGGGCAGTACTCATGATTATTCATTATATGAATTTGCTTTATAAGGTTCACACATAGATCATGGTAATGATAGTTCACATTTCATTATTAGACAAGAAGTCTGCATTCTCATGAATGCAAGCCTCCGCCATGTGGGCGGTCTTTTATGCAGGGTATTTCGCAGCCTGTGTTTTTATTCAATTACTGGCCCATATTCCTAGGTTCATGGATGCATATGTTCCCAAGCAAGTGTTTGCATTCACTCATTTAGCCCATTATCCCATATTCAATCAGGCATATGTGACTGCACATTTGTGAATATTACTGGGACTCCTTCCTGGATCTGGATCATCAGCTGGACACATACCAGAATCAAATTGATTCTTCATTGGTTCATTCCTGAAATGCCCTGAGAAACAGTTCATGAATGTGTGGGTTATGTTGTGAACAAACACACATAAACGAGGATGAATACATACCCTCCTCTGATAACCTTTAGTAAACCTGTTAGGAACAAAGTGCCATATCGACCCTCTGACATTACTGGCCTGCCAGAGTGCCTCTACATCTAGGTCTGAGGATCACATTATAAGGCCCCATGAGGATGCAAATATTTTTCGTCATTTTTGATAACGCCTCATGGCCTACAAGTACACTATCAATGACAAAAAAATAGACTAATCAGTAGCATTTTTAAGTGTTCTTTCAAACAACACAAAACATGAGCGAGAAAAATTCTGTTTTAACTCAGCCTATAGGTAAACCCCTCCGCATGTTTGTTCAATTTCTGACTGTATGAATAACTGCATGGCTCGCACGGGTTACTAGATGCAGCCATATTGTATGTGATACAGGAAATGACTCGTTACCATAGAGAGGGGGTTTCAGTTTTGTTTGTGATTTCACATGTATTCTCTTGTGTTTATTCATCATTGGTAGCATAATGTTATGATTATGGGCACATTACCACAATATGAATGCAGCATGATGGAAACCACTGCAATGCATTCCTCGATATTGCTTGTATCACGACTCATGTAGGCTTACCAACCCAATTATCATCGTTGCCTACTGAGTCTGGTTGTCATGGCTAGAAGGAACAGTGTGGAATTGAATGGGACTGATACCATTTATTATGTAACATTTTTATCCTAGAATATATTAAATATTCAATATTTTTACATTTTTCAGAACCACACCTGTGTTCTCCACACCATCGTGGGCTGGTACAGCAGTATTGGAGAGTGGTCACGAGTTGAAGGGACGCCAAATGACCCCAACCCCAACAAACCTTTCGCTAAACTCGACATTCCTGGTCTGTTCAACAATGATGGCAGACTGAATCCTTCCATAACAGTCATAGGTAAGTTAATAGATATATACTAAGGCTGTCCACCATGAACACCAAACAACTAATAAATCTGAGATATCTCTCATTTGATACCAGGATACTATGATACTGTAGTTGGCTTTTATTCGTGAGAGTTTCAAATTCCCAATATTGGCAAAGGGAAAATTATAGTAAAAATTTAACATTTGTGAAAAAGTGGACACATCTGCACATGGGAACAGTAATTTATCCTACAGCTTTGATGGCATGGGGGGCAGTGATGTATAATTATGGTTAAGGTGCCGGGCTCATGATCAAGAGGTCGGGAGTTCAAATCCCGGTCAAACCCCCACCATACCAAGCCCCTTAGGCAAGGTCCCAACCACTAGTGTGCCTCTGTTTACCCAGCAGTAGAAATGGGTACCAGTAAATACTTGGAAGGTAATATGCAATGGACTGGCGTCCCACTCAGGAGGTATTTTATCTCCTAAGCTCTTTCATGCTACAGAACCCAGGATAAGCTCCAGCCTGATGAGAAAAGCCCAATAGACTTTACCTTTTTACCTACCTTCAGTGGAATCAGTCATATTATGCTGGTAGCATCAGTATTAGCACACATTTAATGTTACCCGTAATTCAAGTATTGATAATAAAAATAATATCAATACTCTTTGATATCTGCCACTATACAGTGAAGAAGTTCCACCTGTTCAATGTTTCTCATGTAAATGTTAAGATTCTGCAGAAATATTAGGTTATAGATATAACAATTGTTACGTACATTGTGTTAGTTACTAAATGGTAAATTGCAAAAATAAAACCCTTGCAAAACATGAAGGCAGTGGAAATTACAAACATTTTAATCCCACAAATATGAAGCAAAACAACAGGATTTACAGATACAGGGGTTCCCATGACTCCTTGAAAGTCCAGGAATCTTTATTGCTTTGTGGAATATCCTGGACTTTGCAAAAGCTTCTGGGAAAGCCCAAAACAATCAGCATTTGGTTTGCAAAGTTCTTGAACACTGTGACTTTTCTTGTCTGTTTGACTTAAAATTACTTACACAAAGCCATTTGCAAGAAAAGTATGATCTATCTGATAAGGTTTCTTAATATGTAGATAAAAAGTAATTAAAATAAATCAGTTTAATCTTTATGGTTTTGGTATTGGGAAATGTCTTCCAGTCTCAAGTTCTGTATGAATAGGAACCATGCATATACTTCATATACTGTTGGAAAATTTAGAATTTCGTCTTGGACATTTTGGCAAACTGGTGAAAGGCCTAGATAGGGGATCATATATATGGGTTACCATGGTTACAATTTTAAATCTTGGGTCATCAGTCTCCAAAAATAACATAATCAAGCAAACAGTAGAATCAAATGTATTCACATTTTAAAGATAACAGACTTTGCTCCATAAATATATCGAAAAACAACTTAACTGTCAGTCACTGATTGTTCTTTTAAGGCAAGAGAGAATAACATATATTCAAAAGAGTATTATTGCTGAACCATATCAAAGGCTGCTGACACTCTACATGATTAGTTTTACTGAAATATTGGAGGTTTTCTTTTGTATTGTACTGCCACAATATGACCACGGCTAATGTTAGAACCCAACAAACTAATTTTGCTATTATTCTGAATACACCATATTTGCAGCAGTGAGAGACAACATAAAAGTTTTCATTATGGTCATAATCTTGTGATGTAATTTTCCAGGTTCCAAGGTACAGATTCCTAGTGAGGTGATTGTCCTGAACGCTCTTGTTCTTCCACACAAAGAGCTGACCACCAGCTTCAAGAATCAGATCATTCTATAAAATATGCTCATCACCATAGCAACTAAAAGCAATCATCACCCGGCAACTGTCACCATTGCAAAAGCAATCATCACCCAGGCAACCATCACCATGGCAACAAGGTAACCATACCCATGGTTACAATCATCATGGCAACTGTTCCTGTGACAGGAGTCACCAAGGCCCTGTTACTTTTACCACCTAATGGGTGTGGTTCTGTAGTTATAAAGAATGATTGGGGTATGAATCAAGCAACTCACCCAAATATGTAATGACACCTGCACATATAGACATGCACACACACACACACGCATACCGGACACTCTCACAGATAGGATTTACAGTAATATGCTTGCTCTGTTATGGAGTTATTAGGTAAGGATTATATGTTCTTTTAGCGGCATCACTATGACTTGGAAGTCATGATACTTGCATTAAGTGAGACAAAATTTTTTCTTGGCCACATGACTGAAGCTGGTCATGTGACAAGACAGTAAGGTCTCAGCAAAACTAACAGATCTTCAAAATGCTTCAGCTCTTTAAGAGCAAATGATATTTTTTTAAATATATAAGTAGCCAAGGGCTTGATACTTTTAAAGTCAATGTAATATTATTTTGTAAAATGTAAACATAAAAGATGAGCACACACAACAGCTGTTCAGTTTATTGTAAATAATGTTATATTTGAAAGAATAATCCAGTTTTATTATTGATTAAGTTCATCACTAGAAATGTTTGTTTAAGATTAAAAAGGACTGTTAAACCAGTCAAATGATAAGTGTAAGTTGAAAGAGGTCTCTGTAACTGAAGGGTCTACTATGTAGGTGGTGATTAATTAAGGTCTTGCATACATATAGTCACTGGTTACATCATGAACTAAATTGGATCAAGATGAATGGATATGTGCCGTTTCATGTTCTAGGGCCTGGAAAATTCTGTATTATGGAGTATATGGATTGATGCTTTAAAATTGAAAATTACTCTTAAATTGACTCGGAGATCACAAATAACATAAGGCAAAACAAATATATAAACAAACTGAAAATATTTAAAAAACAGAAACTTTCAGGCACTATATACATATTTGCTTAATATGCCAGTTTACTGGTTAAGATTTTGTGAAGATAGCACATGAATTGTTTTATATTTGTCTGTACTGACCTTTTTATAGGTTTGCTTATACAAGAGAAGTATAATTTATCTTCTGTTCATGAGTATGATACCGTTTGTTAATGATAATCTTTAAAAAATATATATAATTCATTACATTGTTATTCAGATTTCCTGTCAGAGAGGTTTATGTTATATTGCTTGATTCACCTTCTGATTAAAGGTCAGGTGGAAGGTTAAAGGTCATGTTATAGGTAAATTAAATTCATTAATGACATAAGAAACATGTTTTACTGTGCATTGGTCCTGGGGACTGCATTACAGTTAAGGGTTAGTTTAGTTCATTATTCATCCTCCAGATGGCTCTGTGGTCACTAACACTGCATATTCTCAGTGAGAATTTTGGATTTGAAAAAATGGTCAGAACTGTTCTGAAAATTTAAAACTTACACACAGATAAAATTTAACCAGATTTTCAATGTTTAAAAAATAAAGAAATTTTGGAGGAGCCAAGCACACGAGGACATTCATTCTGCTCTAATTGTAATGTTTCCATAACAACCGTGACAACACACACAGCAGCCAATCCCATGATTTCATAAATTCAGTCCTGACTGCATTCAAACAGAAACAAATTCAATTATGTGAAGATTGAGAAGTTATTTGTGTTTCCATTATGATGGTTTTACACAAAACAAGGGAGGGGTGTTATTGTTTTAGTGAGATATAGCACTTTAATTTGGTATAAATGAGATTTCTTGTGGGATTGGATGCAAAGTTTTTATTATATCTTGTCACAAGTCATTGTTATTAAATTTGATAAATCATGATATTTTATTTTAATTTTATCAAGAGAAGTTAACTGATATGCTTATATTTTAGGAACTGTAGATTTTTTAGGTGTACATTATAGGGAAATATGCAAAATGGATTGATTTGCAGTTGAAAGATTAAATGGAGTAGACCTTTGGAATATGGAGTATATACTGCCAATATTTTAAGCTTCTTTTTGGAAATGTAGCAAAATTAAAAGTAATAGCAATAATTATTTTACATATAAGGGACATGTTATGTGATTAGGTGATATCGAAGTTGAGAAATATTTTCATGCATACTAGTATTATTTTGAGGTGGAAACATGAATGCACATTTGAATGGAGGGAAACCAGAATAAATATATTTGTTACATTTGATCATTTTGTTCCTTATATAGAACAGGGTGTGGTGAATTTTGTTTTATTAATTACAGTATAAAAAAAGTGAGAAACAGTTTGTAAGAAAGTGACGCAACAGTTGATTTAATTGATTCTTGTCCCTGTACCAGAACGGTTGTAATCAGACCAGCAAGAGTGGGTATCTAAAAATCAAAATTTTAGCTGGATGCAAAATGCAATAGGGCCCTGCGCGGGGCGGGTTTTGACCCGCAGCCCACGGGGGCCTGCAGCCCGTGGGCCCCCGCATAGGAATCTTTGCGGGGCGAACCGAAATGAAGTCTGTGCGGGGCGGGGCGGGCTGATGATCTGGCAGTTCAGTAAAACATGAATATTAAATTATACTCAAAAAAACTATCATTTGAAGAAATTGGTATTGTTGTATAAAATGTTTTCAGGTGTTGTAAAAATAGTAATATGAAAAGATAAATTTGAAAAAAAAAAATTTATTCCTGTTAACCCCCTTACACTGACTGACAGTTGTAACAACACTATGAAAATGTGTCTTTCTAGGTATAACGTCAATTTAATGCAACACCATGCTGTCATTTCTGATTACAATTATTTGCTCTGAGCCAGCCTTGGTAAAGAAACCCGGAGGATATTGCTAGACAAAGCAGCGGTTAAAACAAAGGTGATTTGGTGTGACGGCAGTGTATAACCTCTGTGTAAGGAGTGTATGAATTTCATCAAGAGCTGATGGAGACTGAGAACTAATGGAGATATTGTGTTGACAAAGAGAGATCCTATGGGCTTCTTGTTTTCTTCAGGATTTTAGGTCAGCTGACTTTCACTCATGCTGTGCTATAGCCATGGGTCTTTATCCATTGTCCTTCCGTCTGTCCGGCCCGCCCTCAGCAGGGCACAAATTGTAACCATTAGCACTAGGATCATGAACCCTATTAAGTCTTGGAGTTTCTAAAAAGATCTTGCAAACCTGAAATTAGGTCACTGTGACCTGTATTCTCCAAGTTACTGGGTGTGTTTGCACCCCACAGAATTTATTCTTATAGCCAAAATTTTCATTCCAAACCTTCCATCTTTCACCTTCCAACAGGGGAAAAAAGCAGCAGTATTTTTAGGTCACCAGGTTCAAGGTCACAGGACCTACTTCTTTGAAAAGCTTGTGAATGCATTTTAAGCCAAACCTTTCATCCCAATCCTTTGGTCTTTCACATATGGCTCACCTACCAAGTGGGAGAAGAATCCTATAGATTTTGAGGTCACAAGGTCAAAGGTCAGGGTCACAGGATCCACTTCTTTAAAAAGGTTGTGGACACATTTCAAGCTAGACTTTCTATTCCAAACCTTCCAGCACTGACATATGGCTTTTCTGCCAACAGGGGAAAAGACCTGTTGATTTTGAGGTCAAAGGTCAAGTTCACAGCACCCACTTCTTGCGTGGAGTCATTTTCAGGCAAACTTTTCAATCTATACCTTCCATCTGTCATATATGGCATACCTACCAATAGGGGAAGAATCTTATTGATGTTGGGTTCAAGGAGGTCAGAGGTCAAGGTCAAAATACTATATTGCTCCAAATGCTTGTGAACATATTTCAAGCTTAAATGTTCATCCCAAACCTTCAGTCTGTCACAACAAGCAACTGGATTGTGGAACGTCATCAAAGAACATTTACAAATGTAAAGTCAGCTATGCATAAAGGATCCTGGGAATATGGGCTGAGTAAGTGAAAGCAAACACAAGGTGGAGGCTTGCATGGCTTAAAATGTAGATATCTAGTTTGATATGAACTCTGCCATATAATGGCAAGCAACACTGACATACAAATACAAAATAACTAATCAAGCACATACCTGTATCTGTCAACATTTTATTTTGCGAAGAAACAAAAAGAATTTCTCTACAGATACAAAAAGGCAGGATCATATACAGCTGTATGACAACACTTGTTTACATACAAAATCTGATGGACTTCTCAGCGATAAATAACTGTGCATTATATATATATATATATATATATATATATATATATATATATATATAATTAATGGAATAGCCGTGTTAGTCTGTAGTTGAAGTGTAGGTAAAGAGAAAGAGTGACGCCTTTTAGATAGACTAACTTGTTTATTAACACACAAGCTTTCGAAGTGCACAGGCTTCTTCAACAGGTGGTTTGTTAACTTGTGGTAATAAACAAGTTAGTCTGTCTAAAGGCGTCACTCGTTCTTTTTGCCTACACACACATACACATATATATATATATTACTGGCAAGTCTTAAATAATATAAATAAACTACCAAAGATGTATAATATTAAATATTAAATACTTAATAAGAGGAAAGAAAACCTACATATGGTACAAACCCATCCTGAATATACTTAAGCACAGGACTCATTGTTGTTAGTTAAGTCCAGCAGTCTTAATCAGACTGCCAGTGAGCAGTTGCGATCTTGCAGCCTGATGAAGTCCCCTGACATGAGTGGATGACACTGTCACAACAAGTAAGTGGTAGTGCATTAGAATATTATAGTATGTGTTAAACTACACCAGCCTTTTGTGATTATTTAGAGATGTGGCACAAACATGTGAATTCTATTCCTGCCATGCAGGAGGATATGTTTTCACCAGCTGTTTGTATTTCTGATGAGGATCACTAAATGGGTTATTTTAAAAATCACGGTTTAATAATGTGGACTAATGTAGGTAACTACTGACTGAAGCTGTTTGAAAGACCACATGTTAAAAGGACCATCTGTCTATTAAGATCACACTTGAATTAACTAAAAACACTGATTATAACCAATTATCATATCAATTTTACTGACCTGTCTAATAAGACCACCTGTGATTTAAGACCACTTTTGGTCAGTCCCATGGCGGTCTTATGACACAGGTTTTACTGTTTAATTTTTCACCTCCAGTCTTTAGGCAGCTCAAATCTGGAAGTGAATGGCTAAAGCTCCAGTCAGTACGGTAATGACCTTCTCCATCCACTACCAAAACTACAATTCACAAGGAATTTGCAAGTTTTCAGTATTGATCAATACTGATCCAGAGCTATTTTAATAATTAATCTATTAATTAATTAAAGATTTAAATTGTGTCTGAAGAGGAGAAATTTAAATCAAAGAGATCTAAATGATTAAAGATCATGTTCAATCTTAACATACAAATGTGATTGCAAAGATGTGGTTAAGATTCACAAGATATAAGGCAAAACATTTACATGAAGTCTATAACTTGGTATGGCTTTTGCTGCACCATTGATCAGGTACATCTTAATTGTACATAATCATTTACAAAAAGTGTATCACCTCATGCTATGACAGACCATTTTGGCTGAATACAAAAGTTTCCCAGCAAAACCATCCCAGCACACAGACTTAATTACTATCTCTAATTCACCTGTTTTATACATTGTTCTGGTTCTGTGTGTTGGTAAACACAGTCCACCCGTGTCTTTTTACCATAACAACACTGTGTGACTGCATGCAGATAGGCGACAATTCCCAAACAATTAGAAGAAATGTGGAAGATGAAACACAGAACAAACACCAGTTGGAAGCTTGATTTTTGAGACGTGCAGTGCCATGCACACTACTGTCTGGGTGGGGCTTATAATAGACATGTGGCTTATAATAGAGAAATTATGGTAGTTGTGATTGCCCACTGGATTGCACATGGTGCAAATTTACTTCCAGTCTCTTAAGTAAACAACATGACTTGTAGCAATCCCACACTGCTGCAACAAATGCATCACCACTACACAATAAGTGTATGTTACTATCTGATATTATATAAAACACAAAATTCACCCAACTTACCCAAGGAATATGTTTTTGAAGTTTTACCATTCTATAGACCAGTTATTTGTCACATTTTGTCAATTTACTCTTTTGATTTTAATGTTCTTTTAAATTTAATTTGAAAATCAAGGCAAAGTTCACAAAAGGTTAATATATATATATATAAATATATATATATATATAAAACAAATGAAATGCCCAGTGGTATGACTTAAATAAAGTGATTACACAGATACCAGGTATATTTGATAATGGACTGTATTTTCAAAGACAAAGACCGGTAATGATAGTATGTGCTGAAGCCTTACTAATTAGAATTTGTAAATATCTGTATATATGTTGGCAAGTTCACATATAATATGCAGAATGTTTATTTGAACATTTTAGGGTAAGAGTGCAGTATATTCTCTGAAAAATTATGACAGGAGAACAAAATCTATGTTCTCTGAATATTCAATATAGGTTGATGAAACTGTGAACAATCAGTGTTTGGCAAAATAAATACACAGAACCACACATAAATATGCAAATTGCTTCAGGTTTCCTAGGGTGCACATGGGTCAAAAGGTCAGAGGTTGCATATCTATAACATTAGCCAGCTTAAGGTGAAAGAATCACAATTTACACCTGTTGGATGAAAAACACAGTCATGAGTTTATGTGTCTGGCTAGCTACTAGGTGTATGAAACCATTTGTCTATTTGTTGATTGAATATTTCCAACAAGTCACAAAATACCAGTGTAAAAAGTCAGTCTGGTGAATGCAATTTCATAGAGCAAATTTATGTAAAGTTTGAAAGAGAAGCCATTATCTTGGTTGGGTGATACAATGTGAGGATATGGAATTTGCATGATGATGTATGCCAATTATTCCCATCATGAATATTAAGCATATCATTAAGTACAATCTATTTTTAGTATGTATAAATAATTCATATGAGTATCAAGAATTTTGAGAATTTTTTAGAGAATATAAGCTTTCTGAAATAATAAAAAAGACCAAATGCTTTGGGCAGTTAGGATTATGATATTGCACAATCAGTCAATGTATTGCCTCCATACTTCCATGCCTATGGCTACACTTTCAAAGACCTTGATTCATCGGTATAGTCGCTCTGGGATGTATTTCATGAATAATGAACAAGGCAGTTGTACAAATCAAATTAGTCACGAAATGTTTTATGTGGATCCCAGAGCATATCTGGTGCTAGTTCTAGACAAAACTGTTTGCACTGCTGGTACGGCATTGAGAATTTGACCAGTCAAATAACACCAAGTAAACCTGTCATGTTTCTGGTGAACAGGTGTTCTTGTTCAGACAGCATATAAACAGTGTATTGTTTACATTTCCTTTGCTGGATTTGATTGGCCGTTTTGATGTCTGAACACTTGCAGGATAAATGCCAAAGTGGCTGGTTGAAACGAGGTCTCTGAAAGCATAGCCACTGACTTGGTAGTACGAAATGCAATGAAATGTTTAATATCAGGATATGAGAGATTACACATGCATAAATTAAGTTTCTTTTAACGAGACAAGCTCAATTTATTTAAAAGGGCTTCAGTCATATATAGTAACAAGTGGCCCATAGGCCATGAGCCTATGGCTAATGTTACTATCTTACTATTTACTATAAAAAAAATCAGGATTCAAAGGAGACCTGCCCAGGACCCCTTGGATTTAACAATAGAGGGTTCAAAGGAAAATGGATACAATTTGTAGCCTGTCTGTCTGGGTGCTCAAAATATTTTTTTTCTGCCTTAGTTGCAAAATAAAGGTCACCATGACCTAATTTCCGGCTTACAAAGAGATGTGCCTTGAACCTCCCTGGCGTTTGTGTTAGAAGATTCTGGTCACTATAGCTCAGCTGACTAAGAAAACCTAATTTGCTGAAATTCCAGTTTCAGTACCAGCCATAATCTATAGATCCTTACGACATATTTAAATTTTGACCAGGTAAAACCAGTTTATCATAAACCTTTAAAACATCGAAGTCTAATACCACCATCTTCAACTCTGACCCAAAAATGTATTATTGCCTCCAATAAGAGGGTATGCATTCATCCATGTTTGAGTGTTTGTTCAAAACATAACTCAAGCAATCATGTGCAGAATCTCAGGAAATTTTCAGGGCATTTCAGGAATGGGCCAAAGAACAATTTGATTAAATATGGGTGTATGGGTGTGGATCCAACACATGATCCAGATTCAGGAATGTCATCAAGGAATATTCACAAATGTAATCAATTATGATCATATGAACCGGGGTATATGAGCATAATAAGTAAATGCATGCACAGTTTTGAGAGTATCCCATCATAGGAATATCCCATGGTGGAGGCTTGCACTCCTCAGAATGCAGATTTTGAGTATACATCCATGGTTGTAGGTATATGATACAAAAAATTTAGTGCTGCAAGTCAGGTGAGAAATAATGTTGATAATCATACCGTACTAATACAAAGTACTGTTATATTTTTGATGCATGAGAAAGTAATTTTTGGATATGAATACTAAGTATTTCATAAGCAATATATAATTTCACAAGCTTTTGATGATTTTATTGAAATGATTCTAGTTTTTGCACAAAATAAATATGAACATCCAGGGTACCAAAAATAACATGGAGGCAAAGAATATTTGGTAATAGAATAAGGAAGTGACCTCTGACCTTTTGTATTAGGATTACTCTGTTCATGAAAGAACAATCTTGATCATTAATTTAGATCTGATAATTAAGATAAATGAGGAAGGATGTTATAAATAAGAAATATATAGGCCCCTTTGAACATGCAGATATAAAAAACACTGCAAAACCAAGAGTGTAAATATCAGGTTCCCAGTTTATTATCTCTTATCACTTTACAATATCCTGTTCATCATGGCCTCTCTTTCACTGGCAGCATGTTAACATTTATACCTTTTCTTGCAAATAATGCAATATATGTGAAGTTGGCAACAGCATTACCATGTCATCCTCACAGTAACCAGGTCACCCTCAGCATAACCAAAATTTCTTCACTTACATGTTTATCCACATAGTAATGAGGTCAAAAACAGGTTAAACAAATCAACAACATAGTAACCAGGTCACCCACATGGTAACCAAGTCACCTACATGGTAACCAGATCACCCACATAGTAACCAGGTCATCTGCATAGTAACTAGGTCACCAACACAGTAACTAGGTCACCCACAGTGTCCAGGTCACCCACATAGTAACCAGGTTATCTGCATAGTAACCAGGTCACCCACATAGTGATCAGGTCACCTACATAGTACCCTAGTCACCAACATAGTAATCAGGTCACCTGCAAAGGAACCAGGTCGCTAACAGAGTAACCAGGTCACCCACATAGTAACAAGGTCACCTGCATAGTAACCAGGTCACCAACATAGCAACAAGGTCACCCACATGGTAACCAGGTCACCCACATAATAACCAGGTCACCCACATAGTAACCAGGTCACTGGCATTGTAACCTGGTCAACCACATGATAACCATGTCATGCACAGTGTAACTAGATCATCCCTGATGTAACTATGTCTTACAAAGTGCAACCATGACAACCAGAGGCAGCGGAAGCTGATAAAATAAAATTCTCAAGCAAAATCTCATTCATTCAGCTCCACTATTTGTAGTTTATTCTGTTAGGCTTGAGACAATTTATGTGATAAGAATGAGATCATGGTTTGTGTCTTACTGGCCAAATCGATGAAAATTTAAAATCTACAAATTATTTTTATTTGCAAATTATCAAGTTGGATTTCATAAGTTTTCATTAATTTAATTCCTTCTAAAGGCCCATCAGATTAGACATTCAGGAAATATTGTCCTTCATAAAATAACCCAGGGTGAAAAGTATCTGTTTATTAGATGGTTATACACCTGTGTATCTGATAAATATATTCACTGACTTCCTTCATACAAATCAAATGATAAGACTAAAGGAAAATGAGAAAATCTTGTGGACAAGATGGCTTAGCTGTACTCTCCAAATAAACATGAATATGAGACAAATAAATTGCTTCCACATATTTTTTTTGGTAATTATTTCTGTTTATCTTAGAAATCAAGCAATACTGAAATGAATTCAGATCATATGAAATTGATTTACATTAGTGGCAGAAACTGGCTGTATAATAATTCCTGGTGATTGAAAGGATCAAAACAACCAATGATTTATTATAAATCAATTATTTTATGTACCTTTTATATTGTGATATATGCTGTATAGAATTATATTAACTGAGTAAATTCAGTCTGATTCAGTTTTAATGCTGTTCACTACTTAATTTGTTTCATGTCATTCTGAAATGATTCATAGAGTTAATTTTTACTGGATAATATGACATATTTGCGATATAATTTGTGATAAATTATGAAAACATGCAACCTATTTATTTGATTATTTTAAAAACGCCCCAAATTATTGATATTATCTATTAATTGGCACACAACTTATGAACAATAACATGGTCTATAATTTGCGAAACAATTAATGCCTCTTGTTTTTTACCATGAGTACTTGGTGATGGATGGAAATTGTCTGGTGTAAACAGCTACAGTAATTAGTAAACAAACCAATCAAATTGCCCCTCTCTCATCACATGACAGTATCAGGCCAATCGAATTCCTTATTTGATATCACATGACAACAAGCCAATCAAATTCCTCATTTGTTATCAATTGATAACAAGCAAATCAAATTGCTCCTCTCTCATCACATGACAGTGTCTGACCAATCAGATTCTGCCTTTGTTATCACTTGACGACAAGTAATCAAATTCCTCCTATATTTTGATCAGATAAATGCTAAAGAAAATGTACATTCATTTGATTAACCCTATTTCTGACTGAGTATGTATAGCTTATTTCCTGACAGTGTATTGATGGTATTAATATCATATGGTTCACACTTTTCTCTTTTGATAAATGATAAAATATAATCTACAGCTAGGCTCATATCCAGTTCCTGCAGAATATATAGGAATTTTATATGAGCATTGAGACAAAAATAAAAGAGATTATAAGAATTTTAAGCAAAAACAGAGAAAAAATCAAAGGAAATTTCAATGCACATTTATGGTTTCCATATTTACTAAACATGACCATCTATTCTCCAAGTATTGCTTCTGAAGGTCTGCTTATTTGGATGAGATGGTTGTTACTGTGCTATAGTCTGTTCCACAGTAGGGTGCCAATTGAAATTTGGCAATTATTCTATGAAACTCAAGAATAATCACACAGCCTGACCCTAAAACTGATGAGAAACCAAAGGCCAACTATGAGATGTAAACTTCATAACAAAACCAACATATATATTTTGCAACCCTCTGGTTCTTCTAATTCTTGTAGCCAAGGGACATGGCATCTGTCATTAATTGCAGACAACTGCATTTTTTAGAATATTTATGACCAATTAAAAGCCAATCAGGAGCTTTCAAGTGCAGTTGTTTGAGCATGTTACCAGTGATCTTGACCTTCATGAATGGAGTGGAGGTGTTGTTAAAAATAGACTTCACTCAGATATTGATTTAATTGCATTATTTTCAACATTTTGCAAGATATAATTTTAATTATAGTTAATTAGGCCAATACCCTATTCCTTCATTGCAGCATACCATCTGGATTTAATCAGCCAGTTTATGGAAATATTGCCAAATTTCAATCGGCACTCTAGAGTTGAACAGACTAAAGTATGACTGCAACATCACATTACCATTCTACAAAAGAGCTGAATACATTTCCAAAAATAATGGTTCTATAAACAATGTTAAATCAGTAATAATAGTTACATCAGGAACAGAACTGTGTTGTGAGAAAAAAAAACCCCAGAAAAATATAATAGATTAGGGTCTAACTGATGTAAAATAAAGGAAATTATAGGATACATTTTTGATAGGAAAACATATGAAATATTTGGAGCCCTGCTACTGTGAAATTGACAAATTTGATTGATTACTCTTAAATTAAACATCCTGCATTAAATGCCACATATACATATCAATGAACAAAACAAAAATGTATAACACAAAATGACTTACATTATCTTACAAATAGACTTATGATATTAAAAAAGTACAAAATTCACGGAAGCATTCCACTAGAAAATATAAATCAATAATATGAATGAATATTCCAAATTTTGTCTGATTGGACATCAATCTAGCAATGACAACAAAATAATTAATATGCATACATGATATACTAAGCACTTAACAGTGTATTTAAAAGTTATGTGTAATGAGCTGTACGCTATCAGCTATGTAATATACTCTTTTTACCACTACCCCCATCCACCTGTTTGCTTTTTTGAGGGCTATGATATTTAAAAGCAATAAAGCCAAAATCTTTATGCTTGTGAGACAAAGGACAGAGGTGAAAAATGCCAAGGAAATCTTCCATATAATCAACTGACCATAGATTAAATATTCTTTTCATTTGTCTGATAAATGTACCAAAAAATAACATATTGTTACTCTTAAATTGTGTCTGCTAATATGCTTTACTAGCAGTATACCCTTAATTCCAACAAATGACTTGCCACCTCCGGTTTTTAGTCTGTATGTAAAGTGGCAGACCTTATGAGTTGTTTTGAAATTTTTGTGAGATCAGAGTTTGATGACGAGTTGGAAATACAACAGGAAAGAACAACCAGGACAGTCTCCAGGTGGGAAGAGAGTACGGCAGCCATTAGACCCGCATCTCCCTTGTAGAAACCGGAGGAACACCATGGTGATGACCACACCCTCATCCACAAATTATAGTAGGATTACAATTCTTTGATTTTAAAGATATAACTAGAGAAATCCATGGTTTCTGGGTGTGATGGAAAATAAAAAGAGTATTATATGATAAATGCTGGTTAAGCTAGTCTTCAAGAAACTCAATATAATACTGTTTTTCTTTAAGATAATCTCGTATTCTGTTAGGCAATGGAAGTTCCTCGATGTGGTCTATTCTAATGTGCTTCAGCAGTAAAAATCGGCACATGTGTTGTAGAGACCTCATCATGCGCAACCGAGACACTGGGTACAGTAGCTGTACCTGCATTGGTGGACTACCCGGAGACGACGGCCTCAGGAAGTACGAGAAACTTCCATTACGAGAATGTTCCATTATGCGTTCTATGAACTCGGTGATTTTGCTGTAACCATGGGAACTGGGTTGTGAGTAGAAGCTGAAGAAACCTACAATCAAGTAAAAATTGAAAAAATATAACAGTTTTATTAATCAGCAATTAATTATGTTCAACTATTAACAACAGCTTATGGGTAAATAATAAACAAGTATTATCATAATAATTAGATAAAAAATGTAAACATACAAGACAAACAGATAATAAAAGTAATCCACTGGTCATAATTATAACAAGATATAGATTTTGTTAGAAAATCAAAAGTAAAGAACTGAGACCAAAAATGTATTTTAGAAAGTATTACAGCATTTGTACAAATGAAGCCTATTTCAGGAGTTAGTAAGTTTTAAAAGCTCAGCAAGTCTAAGCCCATTGTATAATTTTAATGTTTTTTTTTCAGAACTTACAACCACAAATTAAAAAATCTAATGGGAGCCCACAAACCTCAATCTAAATATATCTTTAAGAAAAAGACAAAGTAGATAAGAGTACATGCCTTTGTAGTGCTCAATCCTGGTGTGATGCGTGTTTCCTTGGGAGTTGAAAGAGAGGCTGAGGATGTACCGCTCATCAGAGCTGTCCCGCACCAAAAATGATCCATCCGGCTTATTGGCCAGCTTGGCTTCGGCTTCTGTAGCGCTTAGAGGGCCCCAGTACCAGCCACACTGTATTACAAAAATACAAAATGTATCAAATCTGAGTTATCCTACCTGATAAAAACTTGATCATTTGGAAAAAATATAAATTGCTAGGTTTGTCACATACATATTATAAATGAAAATCCATGCATTTGTCAAGTTTGAAAAAACATGAAAAGCCACATTTCATGTCTAGACTGAGAAACAAGTAATACCAGTAATATGACAACATTGGAATATAACTTGGTATTAAATACTAAGCTCCTTAAAGTGCAAACTCAGATTATGGCTATAAATAGACATGTAGGAATAAAGCAAGGTTCAATAGTATGGATTTGAACATTGAAGTTGAGAGATCACTAGTTACAAAACACCCTCATCAAACCTTCATCTGACTTGCCACAAAATGTACTTGTTGACTCTGTTTTGATTATTTTGGTGCACCCCCACATGTTACAAACATGTGGATATAAACATATTGACTGAACAGCCTGTGTGAGGTGGGATCACCATTTTCTGACCTAATTTTTATGAAAAGTTCAAGGGATTTGCTGAAATTAGTTAACAAGTGTCAGATATCGGAATAGGCCCTTTTTAGATTAAGAAACAGCCTGTAGATGGGTCTGTCAGTTAGATGGATATGAAGATGACCTACTCATAAATTAATATTCATATTTCAGTCACCTGAGTGTCAGATTTGTTATGCTTACATCTGGAAATAATCCAAACTCCTGGCAGTTATCCCTGGTATAATACTAAATCTCTGAGGTTTTTCTCAATTTTTTTTATATTTTGGACAGTTTTCATCAGTTTCTGTTGGTTAAATTTATTTACTGTGGTTTATCTCTGGCCAGGTGGACTTTAGGAATGGTTATCAGTGGCTGATGCACCACTTACTAAGCCCGTATATTGGGGGGGGGGCCCTTAGTGTAGACTTGATTCAATTATTGATTCTTCACCTTTTCAATTCTCAATTCAATTCTAACTTAAGTTCTAAATTTCAGACCCTTATCAAAAAATAAAACCAATTTTAGCAAAATGGATGTTAGTTAATTTCAGCAAATTAAAAAAGTGTAGCTCTCCCTATGATTGTCGCCACCATATGTGAAGATTTAGGGCAAATACACAGTAAAGAACTTAGTCACTGTTAACTGCTCTGTTAGATTTGAGAGATCACAGAGGACTTTGGGATGGTACATGCGAACAAAAATAATATTTGAGATTAATCTATTTAGAGGGTAATTATTGATTACAATTTAATAGAGAGGTTGCAATTCAATGCATAGATGTTTGGTGCATTGTTACACCCCTACCACGTACCTCCTTCAGTTGTCGCATACTGTCAATAAAGTCGAACTGACTCGAGGTCATACAATCTGTGAATGAAACAAAGACATATATATACAGTAAATCAAGAAAAGACTAGTATATACCTTGCGTAAATACTTTTTACACACACCTCTACAAATTTTACATACTTTTTATATACATTTTTTTACCTACAAACAAATTTTCTGAAAATTTAACACCCATTATCCTGTTGTACATTATTAACTGCAGTGCACCATATTTACATGCACCTGTTTGCCCGCGAGACCATTTTTGTCAATGACATTTCACACCATTCTTTATGGATAGCATATGGTGTGACCAGCGACAATTATGGCTTCTTGGGTTGTATGCTTCCAAGGAGATGGAGAATAGCTACAAGAACCAACATTTCAAAAAGACAATGAAGGCAAAGTGTAAAGTAACATGAGACTGATATTGCTGGTGGTGCCAAACTTTAGACTCCCACCTTACTCTAAATACTATGGGGCCTGGATAGTTGAGGGGTAAAACACTCAGCTCTCTCCGCTTGCGACTCAGGTTCGATCCCCAGCATGGCTAAGAGTGTGGGTTGTAGTTGCCTGTACAAGGCCTCCACCTCTACAGTCTACCAAACACCACTATCTGAGCCATGGAGAGTGCCGCGATTAGTTATAATAACTATTTGTACAATCTATGTAAAAAAAATAAGTTTATAAAACAAAAAACTTTTTAAAATTTATACCAAATGGTGTTTTCTTTGTGCATTGTCAAATAGACCTCAGTTAAGATGTATGTCAGTTTACATTGTAAAGGACACTATACAATATTAACCACTCAGCCAGGTCCCATTTGAAATAAGTTCATTAAATGGTGCTTATCAAAGGGAACACGCTCATCACCTTACAGTTATTTGGTATTTTCTTCTTTATTGTTCTTGTACTGGTTAATTTAAGGGCAGATTACAAAAATCATTACTAAAACAGCATGGACAGGGTCAACAGAACAGATTTTAGATATTTATAAACCTATATTTTATGTTTTGTTAAAATCAATATGATCTGTTTTTCATTTGAACATACACAAATATACAAACAGAACCAGGTGAAAATATACAGTGGAACCTCACAATTATGACCACCTTGGGGACTGACCAAGGAGGTTGTATTTTTGTGGTCACATTTGTACAATTCTAGGTTACCATATATTCAGGACCTAAAAAAATTGGTTGTAATTGTGGGGTGGTCACAGATTTGGGGTGGTTGCAAGGTGAGGTTCCACTGTAACAGAAAATGACACACTTACCTAACATATGGAATACATTGGAAAGCATGCAACATGCCTAAACTGATAATTCCCAGAAGCTGATATACCAGGATGTTACAGGTACACTAAGACATTAGGAAGTCCAAGTCATTCATGGAAAATTTAAACATAGAGGAAGTGTACAGGCAAACAGAGCATGACAAGAGACAAAAAAAATAGGCTGTACCAGGAAAGATCAAGACAAAAGATTGAGGAATAGCACTGACAGGTTGTTGACATCATGACAACACACTGACAATTTACTTTGTTTGTTGATAATAAGGACATCTACATACTACGGCTGTACCCACCTACTGATACATTGTCATTATATAATACCTATCATTACAGAATACATTACTCAAGGTAGGAAACATGATACAATTGCTGTGTGATATATTATAATTTGAACTCCAAGATAAATGTTCCCTTAAATACGGAAATTTTAATAAGCTACTCCAATTAATTTTATTTCCAAACCAAGATAAAATTGATTAATGAATAATTTGTCAATCAGGTATTGTTTAACTTGTTTCAAGATGTCATACATGGTCGCTGAATGACTATTTTAAATGTCAGATGATCACAAAATTGTCAGTGTATTGATACAGGGACATCTGACGATACTGATACAATGTTTGACTTTGTATCACCATGTATCAGTGCACTCGTGAATAGTAACAGCCTGCTCAATACACAGTGTTTAAGCTGCATTTGTTCCATATCTCCTTCCACTTAACCAATGCCTGACACAGCAGGGGGTTTTCTGCTATTTGCTGCTAGGGGACTGGCACAGATCCAATCATGTTTAGACTAATGAGAGCAGAGTATTGCGGGTTTCAAACCTGGACGCAAAATGAGAAATCCCCTTCTCATTGGTCAGAACAATACTAGCTCACACATTTACACTTGCACATTGTGACACATGTCAAAGAATTATTGAAGAATTATCAAAGAATACTGAAGAATTATCAAAGAATATTGAAGAATTATCAAAGAATATTGAGGAATTATAAACTCACTTGTACTATCTGAGTTCCTGGTCTCTTCCCGACTATCCCGCCTGGACTCTCTAGTACTGGAGGTTGATAAATCAGCTGGTTCTTCTGTGATGTTTCTGTTTTGCAGAATATCTGTACAGCCTGAGACTGCAGCATCTGATGTAGAGTCTCTCTTACCTGTAGATTCTCTGTTACCCACCATGGTGTCACACTGGTCATGCAACGAACCATTCATACCACCATGTACAAAAACAGCCTCATTTTCCGTTGAGTCTCTGGATGTTGATAATGCATCCATGATAGCCTCATTTTGAACTCTATCGTTTTTATGGCTGTCTTCACTGACGATATCATTGTCCTTGCCTGATTCTGTATGTGAAGCACCATCTTGTTCACCTGCCAGTTTCAAGTCTTTGTTATTATCACAAATGCTTCTAGTACTACTACCTGTACTCGTGGAAGGGACAGAACTCCCCATAGAGGAGGCATTTTCAGGAGTTTCTGTTTTTAATGAGGCAGATGCCAGACTATTTTTGTCATCTGACAAGCATTGCATCCTGGGAATGTCTTCTTCATCATAATTTCTAGATGGCAAGGGTGGTGCATCAGAAGTTACGTCATCTGTCTCTTCTGAGGATGATTTTGTAATCTCCGTTTTTTGCACTACAGTTCTATCTGGGGTTGAACCTCGTGTTTTCACGACTGAATATAAATTTTCTTCACAAAGTGCCCCAGAGTCTTGACTAGAATTATTATTAACCATATTTTGGACACCTGTGCCATTAGTTAAAGCATTAGTTGATGTTGTTGCTGCTGCACCAATATTATCGATACCACTGTCCCTACTGGATTGCAAATCCTGTGTTTCGTCAATGCCCTTCTGATCGACGGATTTGGAATTAGACGCAGAGGTCTGATCGCGAATTTCAGTCACTTGTACAACACCATCGACATTTGATGCATCAGGTGTCGCACTGGCTGTGGCCATCTTGTAAGTTTTTGAAGACATAGCAGAGTCCCTGCTCTGGTTCAGTAGCCGCACCTTTTTCAGTGTTTCATCAAGGGTCTCGTAACCAGGATCATCTTCAATGGGAGCTGTCGGTAACAAAAATGGTTTAACAGTTCGTCGTGTTGGATGTGTTATATAATCTGGCTCTAAAGGTTCAGTTTCCTCAGAAATGTCTATGGGTAAAGCAGTGACTCCACTTACTGGGAGTGCAGTGGCTCCCTCTAGTGGTGTACTAGGTGCGCCCTCTGGTGAGTAAGTACCACTTGAACAGCCACTTGTGGAATGTCCACTTAACCCTGAGGAGCGGGAGTTGCCGGCATAATCAACGGAACTTGGCTGCTCAACTCCCTTGTCAACTATCGTCTGGCTGACATAGCGGTCAGATCTTTTTATATTATCAATTATCTCTTTATCTTTAGCTGGTGAGGATTTTCCTAAATCTGTTGGGCGGCCAACTTTAGGTTCATCCTCGCTACTATTTAAACCTTCATGAGCTGGTTCATAGTCGGCTTTACCGATAACTCCCTTTGGCTCATCCAATGGGTTTTCCCTAACATTTTTCGTAATTTTGACATTTGAAGCATCCAGACGACTGGTTCCTTGAACAGGAGAGTACTCAAGGGTTACACGTGCGGACTCATGCAAAGGTTCGGATATTGTGGAAACTGTTTTTGTGAACTTTGCTAGCTGTGTGTTGGTTTCCTTGGCCACCTCATAGTGCCCCCTGTTGCCAAACCCTAGCGTTTTCTTTACCCGCCGGGAAAATCTCTTCCAAGGCATCCTTCAAGTCACATGATGTCTCTGTCAAAGAAAATTTAAGAATAAATTTATAAAACATCAATTATGTACAATGTAGCATAGTTTTTTATACATTATATCAAAGAGTGAAAGGTCAGAGGTTCAAATCCCACCATTACATGAGTGTAAAAGTTATAAAATGATTCATTTCTGAGGAATCCACAAGTTTTTGGCTCCATGTGCAGCATGTATTTAATAAAGGATAGCAATCCATAATATAGTTTATGTACACTATGATATACTGAAAGTAAATTTCAGAGACAGCCTAAGAAGTACTAGGATATCTCAATTTACCATTTTTTCCATTTACCTAAAAAATTTGCTGATTAGTCATTAATCCAAACTCATTTAATGAAAACAATGGACCTTTCAGCTTCTGCGCATATATATGCAACCAACCACCTTAGGTTACTTTTTTTTATTACCTTTGTCAACACTGTTGTGTTTACTTATAGCTTGTAAATAAACAAGCTCATACCAGTACAGGTACCATCACACAGAATTACCTACAGTTCATAATAATGTCACTGGAGTTAGTCAGAAATCACAAAAATTCTAGTACAGATAAGACAGGTGAATAGCTAGCTTTAAAAAAAAAACATAATTCCATAACATCTCACTTCCTTCACTGGTAATGACTCTTTGTTTCACTTTCAATTTTCCATCAACATGCAATGATCAGAAATAGTAGAAACAGAAAGTGAACCAATATTCAGAGATGCTGTACATTTAGCATAAATGCTTGCAAACTTCTTTGTATGTGTACATATTATTTCTGTTTGTTCCCCTGTTTGCTGTCAACTCGTGCAGTCGCCTGAGCAAATACCCAGTTGGTAAAGACTTAGCTGGCTGAATTTAAATCAAGTTTCAGGGAAGAAACAGAGCAAAATGCTGACATTGAAGGAAAATAAATAAAAAAGATATAACAAGTTTATTAACAACCAAACTTGTGCCCCTTAAAACAGGAAAATGTATTTAGTACCTGCTATTTACTTTAAAACCACACATGAAATTACCCTTAAAAGGCTCAAAATATACTGCAGATAAAACAGAAGACAGACTTGTGATAATATATGAAACCTCCATTTTTTTTATTTTCCACCATTTAAATTTCATATAGAATTTTGGTTTTGATGGATTTAATTTATTTACACCATACATGTTCATTTATCATAACATGTAACATGGCAGTGAGATGAAGTTCCTGTTTTGTATTGGGCCAAGGGAGTGTCACCATGGCAACAGGCAAGGTAACCACATGAAACAAGGTGGTTTTATGGTGTTGTTAGTTTCTAAGGACTATCCCACGCTTATACCAAGGTGTGAATGGCACACCAAATATGGAAAAATATTAAAGAACAGTCCCTGTTTCTATTCAAGGAATCTTGGGTAATGGGGTCAAGACATGCTGCCCCCTAAAAATTGACTTTTTAACCAGACAAATGGAAAGCAGACAGTAATATCAAATGGCATCTAAATCATGAATGAAAAATAACCTAGTTTTGTGCTTACATGTTATCATGTCCAGACTATAAGAGGAGCTTGCCCTGGCAAATACATTTTACTCATATAATTTCAAAGACAGTACCTCACATGACAACTACATGTGACTGAATAACAAACAAGAATGAAAAAAATAAATTTACAATATGGTCCCTGCTCACAAGCATAGGAGAGAAAGACTCCAAGTGAAGATATCCAGAAATTCAAATATCATTTTTTTTTTCATATTCTCATCTGTGGAACAAGTATTAAAAAGAAGAAACCAACATGAAAGGGAGAAACATTAACAATATGATCCCTGCAGTGTTTGCGTGTTCTTATGAAGCATATATATACAGTTAAGTGATGTCTAGAAGCGGTTTTTGTAAACTTTCAAGGGAAACAACTGTTCTGTTTATCACAAGGGGTGGTCTGCTCAAAACATGTAACAATATAAATTCCCTGACATTGGCTCTGGATAACAGCTGTATGGTTTATGCAAGCTCAGCAAATGTAGCATCAACACATCACACTGGGACAGTCAGCAGACGGAAATATCCATCAAATACCTCCACGGGAAACACACTGTTCATACATTCATAAATGTTACAGTCTCGTTATTCCTCTCATGACTTCCAGACATGATATTCCAGATAAGATCTACTGACATGTACATATCATAGTGTACATACTAAAACATACCAAGACCTATATTGTTCTAAAACCCAAATTTCTTATCTTCAGTTTCATTTCTTTTTCATTACTTCAGATAATTTATTGAAATTAGATAATTATTTTAATTATTATAAAATATCTTTTTTCCTCTTCTTCTCTTTATTATTTTATCTCTTTCCATGTCACTATTTTTTCTTAGCTGTCTTCTTTTAACACAAACCCCCCTCCCATGAAAATGCAATCATAAAACCAGTCAAAACTAGTTGTATGCAATTAAAAAGCACCCGAGTGATAATCAAGATAATACAACCTTCGGAATAAGATCAAGGTCAAAAATAAATATCAGGTGCAAATTTGTGATCCAGGACTACCTAGTATTGTGCCCAAATTTCCGCTAAAATCTAGCACATACAGAAAATGGCTGAAGGAGGAAAAAAAACTGATGTTTGTGCTCCCAAATTGGTCCACAAATTTTATTTACCAAAATATGAATACAGAAATTGACTGATGGACACCTATAAACGTCCCTTTTTTACAGGAATAATCAATCCTTTCATCTACCGGTAATACTCTCTTTCTCTTACATAGAGTTATACACACACAGTGACACATACATATATCATGAAAACACAAGTTCTGTATATACATATATAAATATATAAAACGTGTACCTTACCAGCACAAAGTCCTAATGTATGAGCTCTGCTCTGTCTACAACCACTCCGTGTCAATACAACCTCACTAATGACTGTTTCACCAAGATCACTTCCTGACATGACATGACACGCATATATCACCACCACAACACACACTGACACATACATACACACCTACATAAAAACATATATGTTACTCCCAACAGGACCAGTGACAGGATCACACACCTAATGTTTCTTAATAAAGCTGTGGTTTGCAGGTTTACGTCATCCTTCCTACTCATCTAATTCTCGACTTGGGTCACAAAATACGACCACAACCTTTTACAGTACCAGGTACAGGGCCTATAGGGCCATATATATATATATATATATATATAAAACTCAAACTGCTGCTAGGCACATTATTCAAATGACTTTAAAAGATACTCTGAGTTTATATATATATGTGTGTGTATATATATATATATTTATATATATGTAAAGGCCCAGATCCTGATCTGGACCAATCAGCGATTGGTCCAGCCTCAACCTAGATCAGATCTGGTCTGGACCAATCCCCTCTCAAGTGATATCAGGTGGATTTTAAACTTGCCTGGATGATACCAGACAGATTTTAAACTTGCCAAGGCAAGAATAAAATCCTGGCCTGCTCTATAATGGATTTTATTTTTGCCTAGATGAGACTGTGAATGTGATCTTGTCTAGATCTTGATCACAATGGCAAATTCAGATTATTCACCTAGTGGAAAACCCCAATGGCAATCTAGTCTAGGCGAATTTAAAATCTGCCGGATTTCAATCTGAGTCTCTGACTATATGTCATGGTCCAGATCCCCATCTGGACCAATTGGTGATTGGTCCAGACGACTGGGCTTTAGGCTGGACCAAATCCTTATCAGGATTTGGTCCAGCCTAAACCCCGATCATTAACTTTAAGGACAGAGAATGAGTCCCTGTCTGAACTTATCAATGTTCAGGTCAGCCCAGACCTAGATTCTGAGTATGCTTATATCTGATGTCTGAAATTATAATTTAATAATGATTTAAATGACAAAACTTAATTTAGTTTGTTGTCAGTTTGATTATTCTACCATAATAAATTAACTAATATTTAAAGGCCTACTCTCTAGTTCAATCAAGAATAAGTTGTACCCATAACATACGTTATATTTCACCTTATGTTGTCTATATAATCTAATAAACCAAGTATCTGATATATTGGTTGACATGATGCATCCTACCCATTAATATGGAACCAGGTGTGGCAATCTGATCAGCTGTTTTGTTCAGTAAGTTACCGCTTTGAAATGCTATTTCATCATTTTCAAGTGCTTGCCTTTAGCATGTAGTTAGATCAAGATTGTGGGATGACTGTGGCGCATCAGTTGTGTTTGAGAATGCTGGCCATGTTAGACACACCACCATTTGTTGACCATGTTTTATATCAATGGTACACTCAGATATGGATTTCTCCCACATCTTAAACGGTTGAGAGTCATATATGCTTGAGGGTAAGCCTTTAAGTATGAATAAATTAAGTGATTATATTTATTTGAATAATTTTTCAAATTCTTTTTTTTAAGTTTAATTATTATTTCCAGTATTTTCTTCAGACTGTATATTCAGTTTTTGTATATAACAGTTGAACTAGTTAAAGTTTACTCACTGTGTAAATAAGTGTATAAAGTTGATCTGTTTTGTAGGTAGAATAAATTGTTAGATGATATAAGAAGTTAAGTATCATATACACTTGGATAAAATGTGTTTTTAACAAGTTTTCAGTCCCAGGTTTTCAAATATGGATATTCTTAATGTTTATCAATTTATATATCTCATATACCACTTTTCTGATGGATCAAATATTTTACAAATGAACAGCTTACATTAAATTGAAAATTCCTTATTATAACTTCTCTTATCATTATTTTCAACTATATCAGTATGTATAGTTCACATTTTTAATACCTATATTAATATATAAAATAAAAATTTTTCACACGACTTTATTATTTTCATGTCTTACCCCTTATGGAATATAATGTTTACATCAGTAGGGCTGTGTATCGGTCCGCCTCTTCCAATACAATACGTATTGCGATACATTTAATTCGATACCAATACGTATTGACGATACGTTTCATTTTTTTTTTGTATATCATTTCTAGATAAAAGTTCTTTTTCTTGTATTTATATGTTTTTATTTTATTTTAACATACTACGTATTTAGTATGCTATGCTCTTTAGCAGCTTAAGCTTGATGTTGAATAAATAAACAGACCAGCTGATTTTAATTATCAAAATCTATCTTATCAAGACTAACAAAAAGCCTTTTTTTATCCCCTCCCCCCTCAAATATGCACAAACACTGTTTCATTGCATTTGGTGGGGAGGTTCATAGGCTGTATTTTTTATGTCATGTAATTACACTGTTTTGTTCTGTGAATATGAATCCCATTAGTCACTCTCATGTTTGTACAGGATTTGTCCCCAGGCTTTAACCATTTATTTTACATCTATTGTTGAATGCTGGATTTCCAAGTAACCTTTGACCGCCTGCGTTAAATAAACAAGTGACCCAGGGGTCATGACGCTCAGCTGACCAGGAAGACATTGACAAAAGTAATTTTATCATGTCAAATTTGAATGAAATACTTTTTCCAAACTTGACCTTTTGTATAAAATCATCCAATATTCATTGGGGTACTATGGAGCTCTGTAGCATGAAGGATATGGGTAACAGACACCTATTTTCAAGGTTTACAAGATGACTTTTCAGGGGTCTCCCAGCATGTCAAAAAATAGAATTCTAGGTCCAGTTATTCTGATTTGTGCCCTGTTAACAGATGACCAAATGTTCATTCTGGGGGGTATTTCAAAGTCGCATAGGATGAAGGATATGGGTAACAGAGATGTAATTTCAGGTGCACAAGGAGACTTTTCAGGGGCCTCCCAGCATATCAAGAAAAGAGATTCTAGGTCAAGTCATTATAATTTGTGCTCTGTTAACAGATGACCAAATCTTTATTCTGGGGAGTACTTCGGAGCCCCAGAGCATGAAGGATATGGGTAACAGGGACCTTATTTTGGGTTTACATGTAGACCTTTTATGGGCTTCCCTTGAGGTGAGGACAGAAGATTCTAGGTGTCCAGTCATTATGATTTGTGCCCTGTTAATATATGACCAAATCTTTATTATGGGGGGTACTTCAGGGCCCCATAGCTCACAGAATATGGGTAACAGGGACCTTATTTCGGGTTTCCATGTAGACCTTTTATTGGCTTCCCTGGAGGTGAGGACAGAAGATTCTAGGTCCAGTCATTATGATTTGTGCCCTGTTTACAGATGACCAAATGTTTAAAGATCACAAAAGTAGAGAAAAAAAATCGTAAAAAAATAAAAAAAATGTAGGCGGCGCCACCAATCTCCAGAAATTGTGAAACACTCCATGATCAATATCCATGCAAAGAATCATGGTGATTAATGCATTAGTTGTTCAGATACTTGAGCTTTTGTATTAAATTTTGCATTATTCTGGGGGGTACTTCAGAACCCCATAGCTCGAAGAATATAGGTCACAGTGACCTAATTTCAGGTTTACAAGGAGAATTTCCATAGACATCCCAGGATTTCAAGTAAGAAGATTCCCGGTCTAGCGGTTACGATTTGTGCCCTGTTAACAGACAGAGGCCTGGATGGCCGGACGGACGACGGACAAAAGGTGATCCCTACAGCTCAGATGACTTTCAGTCAGCTGAGCTAAAAATTGAAAAAATACAGGTGGCGCCACCAGAATGCAGAAACTGATGAAACATTTCATTATCTATATCCATGCAAAGAATCATGGTGATCAATATAATAATTGTTCAGATACTTCAGCTTTTGTATCAAATTTTCCATTATTCTGGGGGGTACTTCAGAGCCCCATAGCTTGAAGAATCTGGGTAACAGAAACCTAATTCCAGTGTTCAAAGGAGACTTTTCATGGGCCTCCCCTCATGTCAAGATAGAAGATTCTAGGTCAAGTCGTTATGATTTGTGCCCTGTTAACAGATGACCGCATCTTATGAGGTTTCAAAAATAGAGAAAAAAATTTGTAAAAATAAAAAAATACAGGTGGCGCCACCATACTGCAGAAACTGATGACACATTCCATGATCAATATCCATGCAAAGAATCATGGTGATCACTGCAATAGTTGTTTAGATACTTGAGGTTTTGTATCAAATTGTCCATTATTCTGAGGGATACTTCAGATGACTTACAGTCAGCTGAGCTAAAAACACTTAATGGTCAATATCCATGCAAAGAATCATGATGATCTCCGTATTAGTTGTTCAGATACTTCAGCTTTTGTATCAAATTGTCCATTATTCTGAGGGATACTTCAGAGTCCTATAGCTTGAAGGATATGGGTAACAGAGACCTAATTTCAAGTTTCCACAAGCATTCTTCATGGGCCTCCTTGCATGACAAGAATGAAGTTTCTAGGTCCAGTTGTTGCAATTTGTACCCTCTTGATAGATAACATAGGTGGCTCCACCAGTCTGCAGGAACTGATGGAACATCTCATAATCAATATGTATGCCAAAAATCATGACCATCAGTCAAGTATTTAATGAGATATTGAAGTTTTTGTTTGAAATTTTTGACTACACTGGGGGGGTATTTGGGGCCCCATTGCTCCAAGGATATGGGTAACAGAGACCTAATTTCTGGTTTCCATGGAGACTTTTCATAGGTCTCTCAGTGTGTCAAGAATGAAGATTCTAGGTCCGTCGTTACTATTTGTGCCATGCTAACAGATGACAGCATCCTTAAAGGTCTCAAAAATTTAGGAAAAAATCGTAAAAAATCGAACGATACAGGTGGCGCCACCAGTCTGCAGGAACAGATGACACATCTCATGATCAATAGTTATGCCACAAATCATGACCATCATTCAAGTAGTTAATGAGATATTGAAGTTTTTGTATGAAATTTTTTACTTTTCTTGGGGGTACTTTAGGGCTCCATAGCTCGAAGAATATGGGTAACAGAGACCTAATTTTGGTTTCCATGGAGACTTTTCATAGGTCTCTCAGTGTGTCGAGAATGAAGATTCTAGGTCCAGTCCTTGTGATTTGTGTCACGTTAACAGATGACAGCATCCTTAAAGGTCTCAAAAATAGAGGAAAAAATCGTAAAAAATCAAACAATACAGGTGGCGCCACAAGTCTGCATGAACTGATGGAACATTTCATAATCAATATGTATGCCAAAAATCATGACCATCAGTGATGTAGTTATTGAGATATTGAAGTTTTTGTATGAAATTTTTTTGACTACTCGGGGGGGGGGGGGTACTTTGGGGCCCCATAGTTCGAAGGATATGGTTAACAGAGACCTAATTTCTGGTTTCAAAGGATATTTTTCATGGACCTCTCAGTGTGTCAAGAATGAAGATTCTAGGTCCAGTCGTTATGATTTGTGCCATGCTAACAGATGACAGCATCCTTAAAGGTCTCATAAATAGAGGAAAAAATCGTAAAAAATCAAACAATAAAGGTGGCACCACCAGTCTGCAGGAAGTGATGACACATCTCATGATCAATAGTTATGCTACAAATCATGACCATCAGTCAAGTAGTTAATGAGATATTGAAGTTTTTGTATGAAATTTTATATTTTTCTTGGGGGTACTTTGGGGCTCCATAGCTCGAAGAATATGGGTAACAGAGACCTAATTTCTGGTTTCCATGGAGACTTTTCATAGGTCTCTCAGTGTGTCAAGAATGAAGATTCTAGGTCCAGTCTTTATGATTTGTGCCTTGTTAACAGATGTTTACATTTTGAAAGGTCTCAAAAATAGAGAAAAAAAATCGTAAAAAATTGAACGATACAGGTGGCGCCACCAGTCTGCAGGAAGTGATGGAACATCTCATGATCAATATATATGACAAAAATCATGACCATCAGTCAAGTATTTAATGAGATATTGAAGTTTTTGTTTGAAATTTTTTACTTTTCTGGGGGGTAGTTTGGGGCCCCATAGCTGGTAGGATATGGGTAACAGAGACCTAATTTCTGGTTTCCATGGAGACTTTTCATAGGTCTCTCAGTGTGTTGAGAATGAAGATTCTAAGTCCAGTCATTACGATTTGTGCCTTGTTAACAGATGTTCACATTTTTAAAGGTCTCAAAAATAGAGAAAAAAATTTGTAAAAAATCGAAAAATACAGGTGGCGCCACCAGTCTTCAGGAACTGATGTAACCTCTCATGATCAATATGTATGCCAAAAATCATGACCATCAGTCAAGTTGTAAATGAGATATTGAAGTTTTTGTATGAAATTTTGGACTTTTCTGGGGGGTACTTTGGGGCCCCATAGCTCGAAGGATATGGGTAACAGAGACCTAATTTCTGGTTTCCAAGGAGATTTTTTATGGACCTCCCAGGATGTCAAGTAAGAAGATTCCAGTTCTAGTGGTTACGATTTGTGCCTGGTTAACGGACAGACAGACAGACAGACAGACAGACAGACGGACGACGGACAAAGAGTGATCGCTATAGCTCAGATGACTTTCAGTCAGCTGAGCTAAAAATAGTTAGAAATAAAATGATTTATCATAAGCGAATAAGTGCCCTGCTGGGGTCATAGAATTAATATATATATATATATATATATATATAAAGAGAGGATATATACGTGAATGTACCTTATGTGATATGAATATCAATTTCATTAATAAAGAGGAACGTCATCATTCTTTTTTTTATCGCTCACATGCGCCTGTTTGTTATGGAAGTACTTACGTGCATGCGTATATACATTTATTGACAGGTCTTAAAAGCCAAAGCAACAAATAAACAGTGCATTTAGATTTATAAATCGTCATTGTTATATAAAAGTAAGAGTTATATCCCTTTTCTTTTGCAATCAATCGATACGACCAATACAGCATGCAACGCATTTCGGTTATCGTATCGACGCCGTGTATCTATTCGTATCGATATATCGATATATTGATACAGCCCTATACATCAGTAGCCTGCTCTAATCTGCCTTAGAATCTCAATAAGGAACTGGTCCAGACCAGATCCCAATCGGGGTTTAGGCCTGACTGAATCCAGATCAGGATTAGGTCTGGACCAAACAGGAATATGTCCAGCACAGCCCAGCCATTTATCCTCCACACAGGTGGCACTGATGTCAGACACCTGGTATTTTTTAGCTCTGACATCATTATTCTTGTGCCAATTCAGGCTAAGTACACTACAATTAATTATAAATCAAGATGATATATACATAGCAGTATCTATTACTTCCTATAAACTATCACTTCCTATAGTGACTAATTAATATTTATGTTTCCTTTATCACAAAACATTTCATTTTCACCACTTAACTTATTTCCTGGTCAATTATTTAACATGATATAATAACATCAACATCAAGAACTATTATCACAGCTTTTATTTATCAATGACAGAGGTTTACACCTCTAATCAGGGATGGCAGGTGTTTCGTACACTTACATTATTTACACATTGATTCAACATTTATTGTTATATGTAACAAGTATTTTTTATACACTTGTGGAGAAACTGTAAAATAAAGCTAAATTTGTAGGATTCTGATTGGTTTGACACCATCATTACTTTAATCAGCAAGAAATCATGTTCCAATAATGGTCATAACAATTAATGATTTGGTGAAGGCTAAAAGAAAATCTAGTTTACTTATATGTTATTAAAGGAGCATATTCTGATATCTCACATCCACTGACTGAAGATTAATCCCCTGAAATATATCAGAAAACATTAATCCCACCACACATGGGTTGTTTGTTTTGTTTATATTCCAAGTGTTTATATTAATATTTTTTTTTTGGGGGGGGGGGGCATCAAAATAATCCAAACACACTCAAGGAGGGGATCTGGTGGCAAGATTCTGTTTGTCAATACTGGCACATGTACATGTTTACTAACAGTCTGTAGATAAACAAACTCACACATTTTCCACTGAGGTGTTGTAAGAACCTTTCTTAACAGATATTGCCTAAATAAGACTTAGTACACATGGTGAGACAGAAATCCAATAAATTCTAGAGAAAATTTAGGTGAATAGCTCACTTTAATGTACGGTTTCCTGAGCTCCTGTCCCTTAATTTAATCTATATTATAACTGATGATGGTACTTAACCATTATCCCCGAATCCTCTGCAGCCATGCCTTAAAGGGTCCTATTCACCTATCTGACTTTTATAAACTAAAGGTAATCCTTTGGAGCTTTCATAAAAATAGGCAAGAATTTGTGAGTATCACTGCACATAGGCTGCTTGTTTTTTTTTTATATCAACATGTTTATTATATGTGGGGACCCACACAAAAAATTATAACAAATTCAACAAGGGCATCTGGCAGCAAGTCAGATAAGCCAGGGCTTTGTAAATGGCATTTTGCAACAAGTGACCTTTCTACCTTTGCACATGTGCAACCTACCACCTTAGGTCACATGTTTTTACTGTTTCTCAACATTGCTGTGTTTACAAACATGTTGTTGTTAAACAAGTTCACCTCATCCTTCACAAAGGTGTTATAAAAACTTTTCACAACCAAAATTACCCTTAAAACATTAATATATATACACAGAGAGAGCCAAAAATTACATGAATTCTTTTTCAAAAGAATAGATGAATGGGCACCTTTCAGAAATGCCTATTTTATAGTCTTGGAGTCTTAAAACAATGCCAAGTGTGTCCTAAGTGGGTCATTATCTGTATTTTCTACTAAGTCCTGAGGTATTTGATATTATTTGAGAAGTATAAACACTTAACAATAAACTGATATTAAAAAGCTTAAAGGTTTTAAATATAGACAAGTGATAGTTCATTTATGGCTTTGTATGCTAATAATAACAGGGAGTCAGTGAAGTACTATCAGTACAAGTGGAATGTGGTCCCTCTTCTTACTACCACAATCCTAAAATAATTTTCTTAATAAGATAATATTTCTTGTCCAAAGTAACAGCAAGAAATATTAAGATATTTTTTTCTTGATTTATAGATGGCATGCTTAAGGTCATGAAAATATATCTTGATTTTTTTAAGACAATATATATCAAATTTTCATCATAAATGTTTCCTCTTGCCTCTCTCCCAAGACAATATTTCTTGTCAGGGTTTTTTTTTCTGGTGGTATATCTTATCAGAAGGAAATAATTCTTATTCAAGTTTTTTGGTTTACATAAACAAATTTGCTTTAACCACTCCCTAGATTGTTTTTGCCATAAGATTTTTATTTCTAATACTTAGTTACAGTAAGAAAATTATTATTTTTGACAGTGAAGTTACAAGACTCATGTGCTTCTGCATTCAGCTTTTTCTGCAGCCATTCTAGTAACATACAATGACATACATACACTTACTATAAATGCCACAGATACTCCAAAACCATCCCATGCCATAGTAACAAGTATAAAAGTTCAGCATCAACATGTCTGTACATATATCAGTTGGCCTGTACACAGCAGAAGAGCAACCTATCATCAACTTATGTCAAACAGTACCACGTTGAGCACCATACTCGAGCCAAATTTCTTACCATTTTTATCCACAAAAACTTAAACAGAGTAGTTCATATGTCTTGCTTCAAACAAGTAGGACACCTGTTTTGTGGTGTTTTGGACTGTAATTTTTATGGCCAATGCTTCAGCTGTTTTGTGGTGTTTTTGTCTGTAGTTTCACTGCCATTCCAACACCTGTTTTGTGGTGTTTTTGTCTGTAGTTTTTACCATTTGACATGGTATTCACCAACCAGTCACAAATACCAGTGACATACCAACACCAAACTCTGTCAGGCACCAGCAGAACCAAGCTTTATTGACAGACTGAAGATGCTAGCAACTGGTATCTCATGTTGTAAAAAAGTATAAAAATATAACTAGTAATTTGCACTCAGAGAGCACAGACCTCCACCAAGGAAGCTCACTACCCCCAAATGGCATTGCCAGAAATGCAGCATTTCTCCTTACAAAAATTGTGGATTCATAAGGTGATATGGATCAACCATAATTTATTCAATCAATTGTTCTTTTTATCATTGCCCAGCTATCTTGAAAATTTCATCAAAATCTGTTAATAACATATTGTAAAGTTGTTAACAGACAAATAGACACACAAATGATCAATATACTTGCTGAAATCGATGATTTTTGGCAAGCAACAAACCAAACTATATCCTCTTTTCTCAAACTGGACAGAGGCCACTTGGATGTATTGTTAATCATACTATAACCTGAGGACTTGGGTGTGATGAAAATAAGTCATTCCGCCCTAACTCTGATACAACATGTCCCCTTACCATCTAACTCAAAAGGCTCTCTGCAGACAGTGTTTCACCTGGATACTGTTCTCAGAATAGTTCTGTGTCACATGCCGTGCTCTTATCAAACCCTGACGGCTAAGTTTATCTCTCCTACATTCTCCAAACAGCTCAAGGGGGTTGCCATACTGCATACACACAAAAACTTGGATATCTCATTTTGCATGACAAAGTTATGGATATTTATACCACAAGTATTATTAACAGAGGAAGTTGAAGACATGAAAAGTTTGCCAACTCAAGATTCTGAATACATCATATACATTTATTTATTGTGCTCCTTAACATTTAATTAAAACAGGAAGTTTGTGCTTATTATACTTGATGTATGGCTGATTAATCATAAAAAGGAATCAAACTGAATTATGAATATGCAGTTAAAAGTTCCTAAGTATATCTTATAATAATTACACCCAGGAAAACCTATAATCTGTAAGAACAATAATCATATTTGAAATATTTCTGTACATTGACATAATCAGGTCAATAAACCATTAAATGCCCATTTCTGATACGTGTCCCATTATTTAAATGTCTGTATGACAAATTGGTTATAAACTAAGGAAGTAAACAGCATAAACGTCTGGGTAAAACTTACACGAGGAATCATTTCACAGTCGACTGCACTCCAATACACATAAAGCTACTGCGCAGTATTTTCTCCTTGGAGTTATATCAAAATTCTCCTTGACCTTATCCTCAACACAATGTATTACCAACCATGAGAGCTTTTACACACAAGTACCTCCAGGTCCTTATAAGTGATTCTCTGTGCCACTATTTACAGGTTAACCTTGCTTGGGGATATATGCCATTCTTCTTCCAGGCTCTCTGGTTGATCCCTGTTTTTCTCTAAGAAAGCCTACTGTTAAAATTCATATGGTGTTATTAATTCCAAATCTTGTTAGATCTGAACAGCTTTAGTATATTCTCTGAGTGGTTGAACTTCTCTTAAGGATACCAGTAACTGCTGAAACCAGTGTCCTTATTTAGTGGGCAATGACCCCTTGTGCCAAGGAAGGGGGGGGAGGGGGGTGCTTTTTAGGCAGCGTTTGTTTTAGGTTAGAATCCGACTGATGAGTGCAAACTAGGAGGCTTGCTCACTGATCCCACATAATTTTTGTCTATTTGTACATGTGTCTCAAATAAATGAACTGCTCCTGATGTGCTCACCTATAGGATGAAATAAGAACTATTATTATGTAATAAAAAACAGCACACAAAAGGGGGTCAGATCCTTTTTTTTCCCAGGTGTTCTGGAGTTAAATATTCTGCAAGCAACTCCTTTTGAGGAAGCTGACAAGACAGATACAATTATGCTACATGGTGAGATTTAAATCATCATACATAAAAATACATACATGTACTATATATATATATATATATATATATATATATATATATATTTCCATATTGTAATGGGATGCATATAAAGGCCAAATGACCTCTCTTGCCATTGAAGCTTGCTTTATTGGTGAAGCTGTTGGTGGTTTTTACATGTATAGATGTCAAGTCCCAGATCCCGATCTGGACCAATCAGTGATTGGTTCAGATCAAATCCCGATAAAAATTTTGACCAGCCAAACCCAGATCAGGATCTGGTCAAGCCCAAATCCTGATTCAAACTGTGAGTTGACATAAAACTAAATAACGCCTTCAGCACATACTTCTGTTTACATATAAGAAAACACCTTTGTTCAGCCTACTCAAATTTTATATATGCTCTGCCAGACTTCAAATACAAGAGTTAGTTGGACAAGTGAAGATTAGTAGGACTGATACCTGACATGAATTAATTTACAAAATAAAAGAATACTGCTGACATCTGTGGCACATTTTAACCTTTGTAAAAAATGTGAAGTGGTCACATTCCTGTGGTGCCCTGAAAATTTCATTGGATTCTGTTCATGATAATGATATTATGTTACGTTGTGAAACAAAAACAGAAATACACACACAACAAATAGGAATCAATTTCTACTCTCTAAGTGGAGGCAATTACTGAGGTTACAACAAAGTGAGTCATAATCAACATTAGGAGTACCAGATATATAAGGACTGACTCCCCCATATTCAACAAGGCTGGTCAGATCCTGATTCCTTATATATATAGACACAGTCACATACATATATATGCATGTGTGTATGTGTGGGTGTGTAAAAAGGGAAGGGTCATAAGACCATATATTTTTCCATGACTGGCATGTGCATCCTTTTATCAGGGTATGCCAAACAATATGTTACAGTCCTTAAGAACTGACCTCTTGTAGCTAAATTAATGCTCCTATCACTGACTTAGTGATGAACTTTGCATGACCCCCTGATTTACATATCATTTCCTGTTACAGGCACACTGAAGGGTTCTACTGTTTACCAGTATGTGGGTGTACATAATACAGCATATAACAGAAGCAAAATCAATATCAAAAGGATTGGCAAGGTACCTGAAACCTTAATGGAAATACTTTTTTTGAGCTTGTCTCAACTAAAATGTTACATCATGACTTCACCTGGCATGGCCAGACCTTAACTTAAGCCACAGGTTACACCAGCCTATTACAGTATTTACCGACAGATGACTCATCTTTGGAGCAGCCCAGGACCGAAGTTTATCTTTTATTACTCGTCTGGTTCATGTGGAGAGACCATTAATTTAATATCATTCACTGCACCAAACAAACGATCATAAATTATTGTTGGCAAAACAATCAGCTGGTTCATGCCTATAAGATTTGTTGTGACCATGCGACTAGTGTTGACACCAAATTTTACAGCTTACTTATCTTGGCTCTAACCTCATCTTTATGACTTAAAGGTTCCAGCCTTCACCCTGGATCAGACGGAAAATCTGTTTTTATAAATCAATCGTGAGGTTCTTGCCACTATCTGGGATTTGGCTTTATTCACTGGATCTTGAAATCTCCATAAACACTTGTTTAAAAGCCCCAATAGTCACAAATTATCCACATAAATATCAAAAGGTTATGAAGCTGGGCATGAAAGGTCAACGATGGCCAACATAGGAATATAACTTGCTAGTGCAGCACAAATTAACCGATTGCACACAGCTAGAAATCACATTTCTGATCATTACTAAGTACAGTGAAGCCTGTGTTGAGAGACCACCCATGGGACTGGTAAAAAGTGGTCTTTATTGACAGGTGGTCTTATTAGAGGGGTCTACATTTAGATAGTTTCCACTGTGTAATACAGTGCATGGCCAATTACTACAATGCATCGACTTGCCCTCAAAGTCGACTGTAAATGACATAGTTTACAGTCAAAGTGGTTTGTTCCTAGCCATATTTTATAATATCAGGGAGTTTTGCTTAACAAATACAATGATTCATGTATAAACATATAATGTCAACATTGGCACCTAAAAATGAACAATATGGTCAATGCGGGGGTGAACAGCTACACTCCTCAAAACACCAGCATGTACGTGTGTTTATGGTATTGGCCCCTTCTGTAAAATCAATTTTTTTTAACTATCAGTAGTTTCTATAGGCTGGGAGTATAAACCTTTGTGTGCAAGCCAAGGCCTATATATTTGTCCTCTCAATCAAACAATTGTTCCCGTTGATTATCAAATACATAATAATTTTTTATTTCAATTACTGTTTATATCGCTATAACTCTTCACAATAATGTATGATTCTCATAAAAACAGTCACAGAAATTTAATAATTTAACAGACTAAGAAGAGCAGTTCTTTGAAGTAAGAATAAGCACAGCTGAGGATACAGTAAGAGTGTAAGACAATGACATGGACACTTGTTTTGTTTGTTAGGTAACTATGACCTCATCACCTGATGTCAAACCTGTGATGTTACCGCTGTGCAGAGTCCTAGCAAGGCTCATATTCCTAAGGGCTGAGGCTAATTTCTTTTACTTTAAATTGTTACCTTTACTGTAATAAACTATAATTTGGCTAACCTGAGAAACTTTCTATACTGAATCCGTTGAGCAAATAAAAAAAAAATTGTTACAGGTCACCTTTAAGTGTCTAGCAGTTGGCATAACAAATAGCATGTCTGGGATAATATGGCAGCTATGATCATGAATGATGAATCCTGCTAGAAAAGGAATCCAAAAACGTCATACTGACTACACAATATACAGTGAAACCTGAACCAAGCGACCACTGCCACCAGCGACTGTCTGTGACTTACGACCGAAAAATTAATGCACCGAGCTTAATACCCCTGTGTTGAGCGACCGTTTGTGGTACGCGACCACCGACTGCTCAGATGTGGCCAGTTGCTGGTCTTTACCTCCGTTAAGCAACCGCCTGGTTTAGCGGTAGTGGCACCTGGCGTCTTAAGTTAAGACTAAAACGACCGTGCCATTTACCGTCTCTTGAATGTGCAGGTGGCAATGGTGACCTACTTTCCCCGCGGTGAATTGGACATTAATTCACAATACCCCTCCAGGTGTCAATGGCCCAGGGCTAGCATGGTTTTAATCTTTCTCCAAAAATGAAAGTTCCGCAAATATTGCGAGGGAACATGTAAAACGACGCAATCCTTTAATTCTGATGCCTGTGTACCATTATTTTTTTTAGCACAGCCTATCTTTAACACATCGTATTTGTTTAATGATTGTCTCAAACATCTTTACGGTAAAGGATCACGTGCTCTAGGGGAAATCCCTCATTTATATTCATCGAATAGAACTACCGTTGTATTTCTGACACCGCGGTTGCATTCACTATGTTGCGGTTGTTGACTGGAGTTCATAACTAGTCTTAGAGATGTTTAAATAACATGAGCGCGGATTTAATTTTGAAAAAAAGTGAGTCATGAAAGTAAGTTTCTCATAACGTTAGCGATCAACTGTCATTGCTTATCACACACATTTTGACTTGACAACAAGTCGGTTTGTGACGATGACAAACTGACGTCCTGCTTCGATAACATCAATAGAATATTCTTTAATAAGACAATAGGACTAGGTGATCAACAAAGTGACTCAGTGTGTACTCATGGTACATCATTAATTAGCGGTTTGTGTTTGTGCAATATAACAAACAGGTTATTCAAAGCTTTTTATAAAGGCTTGTTTAATAAAGTTATAAAAGGACCAGCTTTCTTTGATAATTATTAATAAGATTCCCTTGTTTAGCAGAGCAAAATTGATTAATTGTTTTAAGTAAATATTGTTGTTAACTTGTAAATATTGTTGTGAATATCTTTATTATATATATATATATATATATATATATATATATATATATATATATATATATATATATATATATATATATATATATGTCAAGGCCCAGATTAGAATCTGGCCCAATTTAAAACTGGGCCAGCCCAGATCAAAATTTTGATTTGGACCGGCCCAGATCCAAATTCTAATCTGGGCCAGACCAGTTTTAAACTGGGCCAGCCCAGATAAAAATTTTGATCTTGACCGGTCCGGTTAAAATCCTGTGGTGAAGACTGCAGGATTTAAATCTGGTCTGGACTGATTTTAAACTGGGCCAGTCGAGATTAGAATTTTGATCTGGGCCGGTCAGGTTAACAATCCTGTGGTGGACTGATTTTTAACTGGACCAGCCCAGATCAGAATCCTAATCTACTCCTAGGCTGGCTTCAATTACACTATATTTACCTAGCTGGCCTTTAATCAATTCAAAGAATTTGTAAAACATTGTAAGTCAATAATAATTAATATTATATGAATTTATTTCATATTCTATGAAAATATCATTGGTTGGACTCCTGTCATATTTATTTTGTAATTTTACCTCTTATGTGAAATGTCTAGAATATTTATAATTTAATCATGTTAAACATTGGTATTTTACAGCTAAAAACTACAAATATAGCTTGCAGAACATGTGCATTAATTCAATAAACTAAAACAAAATTTAATAAATAATTATAAATATATATTTTACACAATGTTAAGCTTGTGATCCAAGACCTGTAAATTCAAAATTTTATTTGTTATTTAAAGTTATTTATCATTTATCATAAGTTGGGGTTTTAGGTCTGTCATCTCCCCCCCCCCCCCCCCCCCCCCGCCAGTCACCCATTTAAAAATTTGCACATATTTATAACATTCGACCTAGAACTTATAACATAATACATATTAAGGAAAGAAGGCCCATCTATTAAGACATTAAAACATCTATTAAGATACCTTAACTTAAGTCATTGAAATTAGGTGGCTGAAATTTAGCAAACAGAAAAATATATATCTAGTGTACATAATTTAGGTTGATATTTGCTTATTTGTGTAAATTATTAACACGATCATAATGTTTTTCTATAGAACAGTGGGAACAATACTCACCAACTCAGCTTTTTAACTACTGAAGGTAGAGAATATTTGTATTGCAGCATTCAACTATCTTCAATTTAGATTAGTTATCAGTTAATAGATTGGCATTTTTTTAAGTTATTAACTCCAAAGTGAAACCTCAACCATGTTTACCCTCTGAAATAAAATTCTAAATCCAATGTTCAAGCATGTTCACCTCTATTTTTGAGACTGCCAAATGACAGCAATCATATCATTTTCTCAGCTGTGGATTTTCTGCTATTGAAAATTACATAATGGTATCACAAACCTCACCCTAGCCCCATGGTAGGGCACAATGTCATGCTGCTCACCCAAATGAGCATCATAAAATGATAAATTACTTTTGTTCGCTTATAAATGAGTAAAGCTGGTATTTATTATGCATGTATACATTTAATATTACACATGTAATTTTGATATTCAGAAAAGAAAATTTTCTCAGTTAAGTTGACAATTTTGATATTAAGTCAAGTAGATGTCTCAGAACTGACACATATTCTAAACTGTGATTAATTATTATTGTAGTTGGTTTAGGTGAAGTTCAAATGTGAACTTGTATACTCGAAGAATAGATGAAACCAAAGAAGCACATTACATTTGTTTGTTAACTTTTTCCTCACTAAAATATTTTAAATGATCTTGTTCATTATGTGTTTTGTGCCCTTGAAAATGGTATCTGGAATAAATGTTTACTGTATTATCTGATTTAAGATGATAAAAATCAAGCTAGCTAAGATTAAATTAGGATTCTGATCTGGTTAGGCCCAGTTTAGAATCCGTCCACCACAGGATTGTAATCTTGACTAGCCCAGATTAAAATTTTGATCTGGGCTGGCCCAGTTTAAAATCAGTCCAGATCAGATTTAAATCCTGAAGTCTTCACCACAGGATTTTAATCTGGACCGGTCCAGATCAAAATTTTAATCTGGGCTGGCTCAGTTTAAAACTGGTCTGGCCCAGATTAGAATTTTGATCTGGGCCGGTCCAAATCAAAATTTTGATCTAGGCTGGCAGTGGCCCAGTTTTAAATTGGGCCAGATTCTAATCTGGGCCTCGACATATATATATATATCCAGTATGTATTTTTATAATAAATAAATAAATGATTACATAGACATATATGCCTTGATATTCTTAATTTGTTCGCTTCATGCTCAGACTTAGACCACCTGAAACATAAGACCACCTGTGACTTAAGACCGCTTTTAGTATGGCACATCAGGTGGTCTTAACTCTCAGGTTTTACTGTATTGACTTTATTCTGACAAACTGCACTTCTCACGGCAGATCTCAACTCAATCACAGCATTGTTAATTTTATATCACACAGTGATTAGCTAAACACTCAATCTGTCAATCATACTGAGTGATATTAAGAGGATAACGGTCAATAACTCAAGAGATTTGCACCATGCTTCTGTGTACACACAAAGGAAGTATTATTAAACTTTTTTATGTAAACACCAGTAGAATACTTACAACAATCACTTTGGGATGTATCCTCATTTAAATAGAGTCCAGATAAAAGAACAAAGGTGCCGCAAGATTAAAAAATATGCAAAAAATGTATACACAATATGTAAAAAAATATGTAGGCCTACAAAATATTGGTCTTGTGACCTCTAACCTTATCATGTGCAGATATTGCTGAGAATCCAACACACTGGAGTTCTTTACTTAAACTGTAACATACAGTGTAATGGAAACCCCATTAAATCCCTGGAAAGTATGACACTGACACGTAATTAAGTCTGATGACCCCTGATCTTATCAATTATGCATAGTATCTTGATGAGAATTGAACTTCTGTACAATACTTAATTGGTAAATAATTATTTGGAGTCTGATGAAAATCCATAAATTCCTGATATGATATCAACTAATCAAGAGACACCAAATTAAAGGTTTAGATCAGTCACATTGCTACACAGATAGACATTGCCAATAATATGGCCTCTACCAGAGGGGTGTATAAAAACACAGACTTCAGCAGAACAGGTAATGGTATAAAATTGCACTTAGGTGATAAAATAACCAAGAAGATTTAGAAAATTTATGTAATCACCCTTGAGAACCTTAATCCAATTTAAAATTTATGTCAGGTAAATCTAATAACAAATATGACCAGCGAGGACTTAATGATATGGTACCTTACAGTTGTCATCAAGAATACTTGTCTTCACAAAACATATTTAATCTGAAACTTTCTTTGCCTGCAGGTACTTTAATCTCTACTCCGTTTACTTCCCCCCAGGTGTGTATATATTCTTTTCTGTTCACAAATAAAAGGTATAAGTCCTGTAAGAGGAAGATATAGATATTATTCACACATGACTGTCATGTCTAATATCACCCCCCCCCCCCCCTCCACACTTCCTCTGGTATAATGGATTCTCAACAAACTTAAGAATGGAAATATTGAATTAAATACTTATTTACAATTGACAACATGACTTCATTATTAACCTGCGTGAAGCAAAGGTTATTGTTTTCACTCGATTCTGTGTGTGTGTGTGTGTGTATGTCCATACCATATCTGGAGACAGTATAACGGATGTTATTGAAATGTATCATATAGGTCGGTTATGTGTATACATAACCCCGGAGCATCATGGTTGTTGTTCGTTATGTTTATAGTCAAGTAAAGCAATACCACAATTTCCAGGGCGTTTTTCAAAATATTCAGTTCAAATGTTCCCAGGAATAACACAGGTTTAATCAAAATTCCAGATCACTTGTGGGGTGAACAGGTATCAACGACCTAGTGATTACCTTGACCTTCAAGAAGATGGTATTACTTTTTCAATATTTCAGGTATAATACTTTTACAGCCACTGTCATGATGATATAAAAGGTACATAAAATGATCAGAAATTGTCTAAAAGTTCTAGTCTGAAAAATATATATATAAATCAAAGACTCCAAATCAATTTGTGTACCAAGAATTAAGAACTGGTAGTTCAGGTACTTATGGAACAAATTAGATTTTGATTACCAGGGTTATGAGTGATAAAAACATTAAGAAAAACAGTCTGGACCATAATTGTGTATTAGTCAAAGATCCTTCAGACAAAAACATGTAGAATTTAAAGCTTTGACTCTTTGGCCTCCATTTGTTTATCAAGACACTCTTGCATAAGGATTGTAAATATTAGTATGTAATAAACATGAGGACTACTAAATTATTATGCCATATACTGGTCTGTCATTTGAGCCATTCATATTTATTTTTGCAAATGCCTCTGCTGCCATCTAGATAAAGTAGTAGACTTCTATAATGCACACATATGTCTAGAGGTGCTTTAGGACAAGTACATTTTTGCTACATTTAACGCTTTCACTTATATGAATGATTAATTGGCTGGAACATACTCCTACTTTTATTTAAGGTACTATCTAAAATGAAGCAGCTGCAAGGCTTCAGCTGGCTCTGGTTAAGTGTACGTTTTATACAGCCTTTCTGAACAAGTGTCATGCAGCAACAGTGAAGCCTGCTTACAAAGTTACATGCATGTACCTGTAGTCAACTTGCCAAACACTGTTTTTATACTGCTTGTAGTGTCAGGCATGGTTTGTTATTGACAAAGGTTCCTTTGTCAAATTCTTCAGGGTTTTTTTTTTTAAATATGGAAATTTATACCCATAAGGACATGCTTGGCATCCATCCTGACAATTCAAGCACTAACAGGCATATCTGAGGTCACACAAGATTTACATGGCATTGACTCAGTGTCACCGCCATGATAACACTGGTATAGAATACAAGTTCAGGTTTCCTCATGTTACGCTTTTTGCTCAGCATTTAATGGGACTCAATATTATTAGGCCCTGCCATATGTTGAGTCCAATATCCTTACTGTGAGAACTTCTACAATGTGAGCAGCATATTAGGCCAAAATAAAAAAAAGGTATGGTTCTCAGGCACTTTTTTTCAGAAATCAATGCGGGCAGGCTTTTTTTTATTTTTAATTTTTTGGTATGTTTCGATAAAAATGACAAATGATTAGGGAAAAGCATGATAAAAACAGATTTATTTTGCTAAACAAGTAAAAGCCCTACATAAAAAAGGAAATTGTATGACTTTATCTCCTTGAAAGAAATGTCGAGTGGTTGCAGCACAAAATTGGTAAGTTTCTATTGAAAATCAAAATAAAAATTTTTGATGCGGGGGTTTAAAATTGATGCGGGCGGTGCCTGAGAACCATACCTTTTATTTTTTTGGCCTTATTTGTACAATGTTTTCAGAATATGCAACAGATCCAATGCATCTTCTTTGACTGCCTGTTTACTGTCTACAACAACATACAGGATTACACCATTTTGACACCAATAAATATATGTTTCATGGATTTGATAGCAACTAAAATGAAACTTGGATCATCAGTTTCAAACATTTACTGATTTTTTACCAGAGGCAACGAAATGTAGAAGAGACAGTAAAGAACAGAAGTATAAGCATTTGAATACCTCGCTGGGAATCTCATTGGCTTGAGAGACTGAGAGCCAGAATTTTCTTACATTTTGTTTCAATGGGCCCAGCTCTCAAGAGTGACGCGCTGGCAGGGGGTAATAATGACATCTGCTGACATTGGGTACAAGGCCAGTTGGATGGTATGTAGTCTGAGGCTTATATGGTAGAACTCTAACTGTATGGATATCAGACTCAACATATGGCATGGCCTAGACTGAGTCTAATTAAATCAGCCTAGCAGAATTTATACACTGCAGTCATTTTATATACTGTGGTTAGCTTAATATTTGTGGGGTTAAAATTTTCACGATTTTCACTTTATTAATGTTTCATCAGGGTTTCTTTTTTTTGCAATCTTATATAACAAAACCCTCAAAATGCACAGAAAATAAGAATTATTATTATGTGAATTAATTATATCACATATTGTGTGATCAAAATCTTATTTAAAAAATGTTTATTAATTGCAGACAACTGAAAATATCTGATGTCATTTAAAATATCAATCTTTGAACATAGACGATCTATTTTTATTACTTAGAAAACTGTTGCATCGCTGTCAGCAGCTAGTCCATTGCCAAACTGATACATAATATCTGGTTAATTTTGCTATATTTTTAAACTCTCACTGAAGGCAGCTGGTAGGCTATCGGACTAAATATTATGGCCAAGCTAAAAATATTGACTTATATTAAATCGTGCTATATTTAGCCCAGGTTTCAATTGAAGGTACTGATTCTATTCACATACCTGTGAAGTAACTGTAAACAATTCATTGTTTATTCCCTTTGGCCAGCATGTCACTGTCAATTTCTGACATTTCACACAATTTTGACAGTTCTTACCTGAAAACTGGTTCTATCCTTTGCACTCGGGGTGTCGTGATACATAAATGCATCCAATCAAACATGTCATGCAGTGCTTAAATCTTGAGTCACGCGTCAGCCTATAATCTGGCTGCGGCAAGGAAGTCCCGTGGATTTTATATGTACGACTATTAGCTTGACTCTGTTTGACAGTCGACCACCACCAAAATAGATACTTCCTCTTAGAGCACTTGACCTTGACCCCTTAATCTCGCGTGGCCTGCCTGTATGTACGAGAGTTTATTTCAATAATGCAAAGGCTGGACACTTTGAAATATTCAAACCGTATCAATATAACTGAATTCGTCCCCCAATTGATATATTTTTTATTGATAATTTAGAGGACATTTGTATATGTCTTCGCGTTACTATTATTGTGGAATTATATATGTCTAAATGGCAGAGGAAGTGAATGAATCCCATTTAAGCAGATAAAATGACCGTTATACTTGGGTAAATATTTAGCAAATTAAGACTTTATATGCAAGACACACAGCATATAGGTAGGCCTATGTAATTCAACGTCAGTTCATAGGACAAGCATTGATTTCGATTTCACATGAATTAATTTATGATTGACAAGATACAACTTATTAACTCATTAACTAATTAAATTAAATTTGTTTGGGAATATAAAGCAAAAACTGATTTTCATAATATTCTTAGCAATATTAAATTATTAGATATAGGTAATAAATTGTATACGCGTCTCAGATAAAGTCTATACATGTTACCTTGACATTTGTAATACATTTGTAAATTATATTATATTGAATTATATTAAAGGGTCTATCATATCATATTATATTGTATCACAGATTTCTCCGTTTTGCATGGTTTTGAGTCTCCAACCCTTTGAGGAACACTTGCCCGAAGTCACTCGATCATAAGTCATGTCCTTGGGGGAGCTATAATGTTTACAATAGTCTCAGTAAAAAATGAATTATGTTGCGCTGGAATGCAGATATTAAGAATATCATGCATGCACATACTGCCCTTCCTATCTTTTTTTTTTAATCTTAAAATATACATTTGAAAATTTATCCCGGCCGGGGGAATGTGAAGCAGACCACCGAGAGCTATGCAGGTGCTGCCATCTGTCAGTAACATTTTTCACATAGATGCTCTTTTAAAGACGCCTCGTTTTATTGAACCCATCTTGCCTGAGTCAAATATGTACGCTTCTAGACGAAAAAAAAAAATTGTAGAATAAAACTTATCATTTGCATTGAAAAACTATCTGCTAGAGATATGTTATCATTTACAATCCCCATGTAAGTCATTTGACTGAGTACAAGGTCTTTATATTCCATGTGACTGATGACTTTATCTGGCTGGGTCCACGTGGCTCGAAAATATCACGTGGTTCAAGGTAAAATGAACGGGTAAAGTGGAACAGCGTTCCAGCTAGGATACCCCCGGGCTGTTCCATTTTGCGCCCTGTATTTACTAGTGGCATATTTCTAGTGGCACTGTGGCACATATATATGTTTTTGTTACATTCTAGGCAGGAAATCTTTTTAAAATATTTAGAATCTACCATGCACATTGAAATCTTCAGTGCCCCATCCAACATGATCTCATGCATCATTACATGCATATTTTACAAAAAAAGGTGGTTTCTCGAGCACCCCTCGAGTCAAATTTTTTTTTTAATTTTCTGCAGAAGTTTACGGATTTTGAGCTCCATCCGTTCGGACATTTCCTTAGAGAAACTAGAATACGGGTAGTCGACAAGCGACTACGTGTATCCGCCTAAATCAGAGCGGAACGGGTGAAGTGAGGCATGGATTGAGTGGCAAGGGGAAATAGAGTGAAGTGTTGCATATTAGCATGGATGTCTGCAGCCAAATGGTGTATGTAGGTTGCGCCACCTACCACAAAATCCAGAAAGCCGTCCACGTTGTATACATATGCAAAATTTGAGGCAGATAAGTCAAACCACTATATGTTTATGAGTGATTTTAGCCCGTGGCAGACAAACAGTTTGACGCTGTGCAAAAATGGTTGAAGGTGGCGCCACCAGTTTTGCGTATGATAAAGAGCTATGTGAGAACTATACACATGCAAAACTTTGGCCCAATCGGTCAAACGGTTCCCAAGATATGAGCTTGGATGTCTGCTGCATAAACTAGAATGCAGGTGGCGCCACATGTCATAAAATCAAGAGAACTGTCGGGGATGTATAAACCTGCAAAATTTTAGGCAGATATGTCAAACCACTGCCGAGATATGAGTGATTTTATCCCATGGCAGACAAACAGACGGGAGCTGTACAAAAATGGCTGCAGGTGGCGCCACCAGTTTTGCGTATGATAAAGAGCAAATGGAGATCTATACACATGCAAAATTTTGGCCCAATCGGTCAAACGGTTCTCGAGATATGAGCTTGGATGTCTGCAGCGTAAACGTGAATGTAGGTGGCGCCACCTGTCATAAAATCAGAAAAGCTATCCAGGATGTATACGCATGCCAAATTTCAGGTGAATTAGTCAAATCACTGCAGAGATATGAGTGATTTTAACCCAAGGCAGACGAACAGATGGACACTGTGCAAACATGGTTGCAGGTGGCGCCACCATTTTTTGTGTATGTTATAAAGCTCTCCAAGGGCTACATTTGTGCAAAAAAAATTTTCCTGATCCGTCAAACGGTTCCCGAGATATGTGGGTTTATGTGTGGAAACAGACGAACAAACGGACGCAGAGCGCAGAGGAAAGGTCAGAGGTCAAAACAAAATCGGGGCGCAGCAGTTCACATGTGACCCGAACATAATCCCGGGTTTCGTAAAATTCCGCCCAGCGGTTACGGAGGAGTTCGCCGGACACCTACGCGGCGGCGGCGGCGGCGGCGTGCAGCTGAAAACATAGTATCCGCAAAACTCTGTTTTGGCGGATACAAATATAATAATAAAATGATTGTGCTTTTACCTATTTAACTAATCAATTTTGTTATTTTCGTGTTGTCCCCTGATCATATCAAATTTATTTCGAGAACATAAACAAAAGAGGTGAAAAAACCTTCCCGCACTGAATTATGAAAAAAATATATTCATGAGAACTATTTCTGATTTATGAAAACGTTTTTGGTCTGATATATAGGCCCTATGGGCATTATGCGCTTTAAACAGAGGGGTTTAGTTTAATATTTTAGCAACAAAAATGGTTCGTAACTACAAAAAAGAGTGGCAAACAGAATGACTAGCTGAAACTCTATGATAGAGTCAAATAACGACGCAAAGAATTAAATGGGTCTAGGGGAAGCTGCTGCATGTTACCAACATGGCTACAATGTTCCAAAGACCACTCTGTTCAGGAAAGTTAGACAAGAAGGTGCACGCAGCTGATGTCGTAGCAAAAAAATAGGCTTGTACGTTTCAGGTAAGACCACATTGGGAACCATATAATTATCCAAATATAGGCAGAATAAATGAAAGATCGAATTTTTATTTGTCTCAGGCCTACCCAAATTCATCCCAGCCCCAGTAATCGCATAAATCTGTTGCAAAACTTATTGCATGTGGCCAACCTTGCAGAGTTATATAAGATAATTTGATCTTCATTTAATATTTTTTCATGGAATCCCGAAATTATGTACATTTACCTTCTCTGTGTTTAAGATCTACTAATTAAATCAAATGGTGTCCGTAATAAATACTTTTTTTATATTAAATTATAGTTTCCTTTAAATTCAGACAAGTATATATACAATCAGAAGCAGGAGAAAGACCTTGCGAACTACATCTTATATGAGGAAAACAGGTTATCTGGATTGACGCTGAAAGATTTCCAACAACTATTCTCCAACAGCAGAACAAAATGGTGTCAAGCATTCATTCAACTAACGATGGCTGAGGGGAGGGGGGGGGGGGGTTATTTTTCGTTTTTGAAGAGCCACGAGACTTTGTCCCTTCGTACACCAGAGGGAACCTAGCTCTACTGTAAGAGCAGCTGGGTTATACAAAGTAGCAGTATCGGAATTTTACAGACTGTATTGGGCTCACTAGATGATACTTATCTTTTTTTAACCGAGCCGCATCTATAACAGTAATGGAACGGGAGTCATGACAGTTGCAAATAAAACGTCTTCATGTCAGTTATTTCTCTACATATATAAGAGAATCTCAGATAGGAAACAGGTTGGTGCTCGGTCCCCGGCAGAGCGGGGGACTCTGGTAACGGCAGAAATTTGCTTCAATGGTCTTGGAAATTGCATTCTTACACAACTGATCTTCCCTATAAAAAGAATCACAGTCCCGTTTGAAATGTGAGCACTTCCAGAAACTCCCATCGCCTGTCATCCATCCGGATGGATACAGTCAGAAATATTCGCACAAACGTGGTTTCCCCTTTCCTCGGGCACGCAAAGCCAACGGCTGAAGATCCGGTCCTCCTAATTTTCGATGGTGGTCCCCAAAAGGCAACACAAGCAGCTCCGATGAAATATTAGACTATACGCCAACACCCATCAAGGTGCAAGGCCCGTCTGGAGCGGCACAGTCAACGACGGCCCAATCTGTGGAAGTACGTACCACCAGCTCCGGAAACATCTGTGGCGGGACCCCGAACTGCAGGCCGATCCGTGGCTGCATCACCAGCAGCAGACCTGTCTGTTGCTGCATGCAACCCCACCTGAATGTCAATCTGTGCCATCATCAGCTACAGACCTATATATCTCAGGTGGCATCACAAGCTTCAGTAGCTGCGTGCCAATCTGAGGTGTTACCACCAGCTACAGACACATCAGCTGCACTCCCACCTATACAGGCCAATGTGTATGCAGCAGTGCTATAAAATCCTGGTCCATCTGTGATGGCACCATCAGCACCGGGCCAAGCCGTGGCGTCACTTCCACCTGCGGGATCCATCTGTGGTGGCACTCCTACCGACAAACCCGTCTGTAAAGGGACCCTTACCTAAAGGTTAATTTGTGGATGATCCACCGGCGCAAAGTACAGCTGTCGCGGCACCATCAACTACAGGCCCATCTCAGGCGGCATCACCAGCTCCAGACCCATATCTCAGGCGGCATCACCAGCTCCAGACCCATCCCAGGCGGCATCACCAGCTCCAGACCCATCTCAGGCGGCATCACTATATATATTAAGGCCCGGCTGAGGCTCACTCTCTCCGTCAGTAACAGATGGGTCAAGATCTTCTTCCACATCAACCTCTGACATGCAAGAGTCTAATTATGTATTTACCGTCAGATATAATAGGAGTCCCCAATGTTCAACAGGCTGCCCTAAGCAGATAAAAGAGTATCAAAAGGGTATTATAATGGTATCAAAAGGGGCAAGACTGTCATAATGACGAGCAGTCCTTATTTGAAAGAGCTGCGACTGGATATAGCTAAGAATTAAGGTAAATCAAACCAAGTCAAAGAGTCCCGCAGAAAAGATATATGAAAGGATGCAAAAAAAAAAAAAAAACAATGCATCGATGGCAGAGAGAAAAAAAGAAGCAGAATAAATGGTTGAAAAGCAGTCCATGCAGTGATGATGTTGTATTCTGAAACAAGAAGCGACGAGGAGTGGATCATTTGCAACACATGGGTACATGAAGAATGTACAGCATCAGATGACAAAGATAGGGATTATACTTGTGAATTCTGTGTTGAATAGGATAACAGTCATCCATTAATAAGTTTTCTGCATCAGTAGCTGAAATAAGATTCCCGCAACGCTCTTTAGAATGATTATTTTGTGGTTTAAAGACATTCAATTTTGCCCGATACATTCCATTCGCATTTCACTGTGCCCGAAAAATTTCGGTGCAAAATAAATTTTAAATTTTCATTATATTTCAAATATTGAAATAAAAACAATTAATAAGAAGTCTTTTTGTCCTCTATTAGTTTATTTTTTAAGTAAAAAAATAATCACCAACGGTTTTTGTGTAGAAATTAAGGTAAAATATATTTCTGTGTCCACTTTGCCACGTACGGGTCCCCTACATAGAGGAATTTCCAGAATTTAACAGCACAGATTGATTTTGATATAGTTTCGTTTCCCTCGTTCTCTCCACTAGTTCAGTTATACGTCCAGAGTTAGATCTGCTGAAATCGTGAGCCTTTAATAGATATAGTTCTCTGTGGGATATGGACTTAAAGTTAACATTTTTATGGCGCAAGGAGGATTTTTAAGCTGATAAAATATATACTAAAAATGCACAGTAATATAAACATCTGAAAATTAATCTAAAAAATAGTATATGTGTATATAGATATTGACAACCCGAAAAAAAAGTATATACATTTTTAGCGTCTATGTGGTAAATCTGGCAAAATATTTTGAAAAAATAACGTATTTTATCAAATCTTTGAACCCAAGAATAATACATATTAGTATAATCTCATAAACAAACAACATTAAACACTAAAACCCCCGTGAAATATCTGCATGTGTATGTGTCCATGTCCATATTTTATTATAATTTACCTGTAAATAGATAAAACACGCAGGAAAATGGCGTTTTTGTAATTAATTATTATTCCAAATATGCTTTAAACATATACTTAGTAATTTATTATGAAAATATATACAAGAAAGTATGTATATCTAGACCTACAGCTAAATTTTTTGATAACTTTATTTTCTGAATGTTATATATTTTCTGTATGTTAGGTGTTCTTAATACGTCACTAGTATAGTTAAAACGAAATGTGACAAATGATTTGTACACGTTAGAATTATTGTGAATCAGTCAATTTGTAAAATTACTGAAATTTCAGGCAGTTTACAAATTTACATGTTTTACACATTGACTGTAACATATACACTATACGTTACATGATCACTGGCCAATTAGGCCCCATCCCTCACGTTCCAGCCGCAATGTAAGATCCGTGCACGGTTTATATATTTACAACTGATCGCTCTGCTCTATGCATCGGAAGTGGCCGGCACATGCTCGACAAGTGGACAGAGAGAAAGCCCCAAAATGTTGGTGTTGTTCGAAACCCCCGCGGGTTATGCGGTGTTTAAGGTAAATTTAACAGAATTCGTGTTTGTATATTTGCACAGATCACAAAAACAGAAGATGTTAATATGTTGCAACCTTGTACATGACGATCTAGGTTCCCGTCCAGGCCAGCTGACCCTCAACCACGTGGTGGCTTCAGCACGCGGTCGCAGGTTTGGTGTCAGCGTGTCGCAACCTATAAAATATATGTTTATAACTCATCAACTGATCAATCATATGGTTTTCAAACAAACAGTTTACATCATTTCTAATTCACGTAATCAGTTTTCAGAAAATCGAAAACAAGCTTTGTCTGTTCTTCAAACGCGATAAGTTTTATACTTTGGAGCACATCTAGAATTCAGGCTGCTGTTTGAGCCATTGAGTTTGAGTCAATGAATAAAACTTCTGGTGTCTATGTTTATAGTTTCTAGTCTCTTGTTCGTATGTCTGCTGTATGTATCTGTGTCTCCGTCTAGTGGCGAACCTGTAATGAGAAATGTAATTATTAGTACACATAACATGCAATTGTGAAGCTCTCCACCGGGTCTCGAACCAGCAATCATGGATTAACAAGTCCTATACGCTACCACTGCGCCATGCAAGATGAGTTGGGTGTGAGGGGTCGAGTGGGGATATTTAAATCTTCTTTTCAGAATTGGTCGTAGTTGTTAAAATGAGGGTTAATTTTTGTCAAGCGTATGCACCCTCAGGGCGCGACATTGCAAAAGCTTAAAAAATTAACCCTCAGCCCTTTGTTAACTGCCTGCCACTAAACCGTACTCCGCTTCGCACGGACAAGGTGGAGTCACTGTTATATATGTAAACCCTAACCCTTGAAATTCACCAAATATATCCATGATGTGTGTGCGTACAAATGCCTGGAGGGCGCAAGACAACGGATGTGAATGACGTAGGCAGGACGTGCACGTAAGCCAAGTGGTGTAAACAAGCAAGAGGGAGGAATCATGATGGATACGAGCATGTTAAATTGCGTGAAGAAAGGATAAATTTTACATTATTACAGGGTAAGAGGTACATGGGAAGGATTCATGATACCATGAACTTACAAAGGAGTAAACTGGATATATTATTACAACGTTTCACATGTATCCGTGGTGTCTGAACGTGTCCAGAACAGCAGCCTGAATTCTAGACTTGTACCGATACTTCTTTTGCAACACAGGTCCTTGAAATAATCAGTAATATTTGTTAAGTCCCCTCGAAATTACTAAATTTGTGAAACTGAGCAGAGGACTCCCTGTGGTTTTTCCTGAAAATTTGTCAGTTTCCAAGCTGAAATTGAAGTGTCACCAACTAAGCTTATTAATGGTATATATCTAACTATATATTTATATATATGTATATTGCTGTTTGATACGGGAAATGGAGCATTAAAAATGACCATCCCACTGAAAGGAAACATCCACATCAGAATCTCCAAGGTACAGGTGAATAGCAACCAAGTGAAGTCGCTGCTTCATCCATTCTTGGAAAACTGACAGTATAGGAACATTCTATTCTCACAAACACCCTGCCCTGACAATGATATCATGCTTGTCCCTGGATAAAGTGGCCAATAATCCCTAAAACTGCATGAAAAAGATGTTTCCATCACCTCTTATCTTTTAAATGTACAGGTGTGATGTGACAATTAGGTCAACCTGGGTGTAGCTGCAGTTAGGATGCTTTTACAGATAGGCATTAAACATTCCTGGTACATGTTTTAGTTATCTGATTTCATTCTCCCCATGCCCTGCTCAAAAATGCTACACAATTCTTCCATTGGAGCAGTGGTAGAATGAAATGAACTTGCAGGAATGGAAAGAGACAGGTGTGTAAGGAGTGAAGGCTGCAGCCAGAACTCGGAAGTTTGCTTCAGCTGTGTGTTATATAAATTTACAAAAAAACATTCACCTGTCTATTTTCATATTTTGTTGCATTTAAATCACTTTCTTATGTATTTATGACTGGAACCATAATCACTGCAAGCTCAAGTTATCAGTTTATTTCTCCCTCATTTTATTTTGTTATTAAATAACTAATTGAATGTTTCTGTGTACAACAGTGTTTTCTAAAATGTTGCCCCTGGATACAATGCGTGATTGGCAAAAATCACTACACATTCCACATGCCGGATCCGAGCATAAGTAATCTCATCTTTATTTAGTCAATAGCGATTTTGTCCACATTCCATACATAGGGAATCTTAGCTGTACTCTTCAGTACATGACGTGTGACTGGATGATTGTAGCAGGATCCTGTACACCCAAGACTACCAAGTACCATCCCATCATTAATTTAGTATTGTGCAAAGGGAACAGAATCATGTAATGGAAACTGTTTTTTTATTGGATTAGCAGACACTAGGACTCTATGATCAGCTTTGGGAATTATGTGGTTTGCCTCTGAGTTTATTCTTGTTTTCTAAAAATGGAAAGGGTTGCCTCCCTTTAAACATGCCCAGCATGTCAGTGTTGGGGTCATGTCATCAGGGGAGGAAGATGAATTGTGGGATTTCTTCGGTGCTGGAGCTGCTCAGTGCCCCAGATTCCATCCTCTGAGCCCACAACAATCTGTCTCTCATAGTTATATCAGCTGCTATTATTTAATTAAAAGCAATGTCAATACTGGCAGATAGGTTATAAAACTAGTTTGTCTTGTAGTATTAAATTCTGCTGTCCACCTGCCTTAATAGTAGGATTTGTGTTTGCTTGCCTACTGTGAGTACATTTTAATTATATGTACTGGTAGGTAATAAACATGTTAAGGAAAGGTCTTGTAATGCCTTTGACGAATGGATGAGCTTGTTTCAGGGTTGGGGCCAGGTACTTGTACCTGTACCTAGGTACACATTTCAGAGTACCTGTACCTGCTGGTCATAAGTAGGAACTAACTTGTACCTGTACCTGGAACTAAAGTACCTGTACCTGGTACAAGGTACTCCAGGTACATTTTCATATTTTCAGTTTTTTTAATTTTATTAAATTATATTAAATTTGGTTACCTGTAGTGTAAAATAATCAGCAAGCAATCAGTGTGATAAACTGCTCATGAATTGAATTTTTATCACACCTCCAGAGTGGTCACATGTGTGAAATCAGCTGTAACCACCTATTAAGCAAATCATTGGATTATAATGTATGTGGTGTACTTAATGAACTTTCAGTAGACTTGAGTATCACATTTGTGAATGTATGGTGTCATACACTACTTGGTGCACTTAATGGACTTTTAATACAATTGCATATCGTGTTTGTGAATGTATGGTGCCATACAGATAATAAGTTCTAATAAAATATACTTTGGCAAATGACTTCAGTATTGTTTGATAGAAGAAAGGCATGTTTACTTGCATAAACCTCTAAAGTACCTGTACCTAGGTACTCTGTGAAAATCAAGTACCTGTACCTGGCCAATTCACAAGAACCTGTACTTGTACCTAGGTACCTTCACTTGTACCTGGCCCCAACCCTGGCTTGTGTACTTACAGACTGTAAGTAAACGCAGTACAAATGCCAATGTTGATAGAGATAAAAACAATATATCCTCAGGTTGGATATTTGCAGAAGTTAATATGTCAGTAGACTTTGCAAAGTGCCCTTGGCTAAACACTGGGTCATCTGATTTGCTGTCTGATATCCTTGACTAATATGGTAGGATTAATTTGACGGGCCCTAAATGTTAAAAACACGTATATTTATAAATAACAGCCATTACATAGTGAGATTGGCATTTTCTGGCTGTTTTTATAAAAGGTTCAACGGATAATCTTTAGTCTGTAGTCATCAGGTTTTGGAATAGGCCCCTTTAACTTTGCATGTATTGGTTTTTGCATTTCAAACTCTTGGCTGGGTATGGGAATTTTTTTTTAAAACTGTGCCATGGTGAGTCTAGCTGACCTGCTTTCAGTTTATACTGAGTGTGCATTAAGGGCTGGTACAGTATTGTACAACACAGGAAAATACATATTGCCTTTGTGTCCAGAGTGGATGCACGTTGTCCAAGTCAGTATTTGACGGGTGAAATTAAATTGTAGGTACCTTGTTTGAAATACTGATTAAAACTCTCTTCCTTTTCCAGCTGCTAGATGAGAAGAAACTCCAGGAGAGTGAGAATTTGTATAAAGACTTTGAGACTCCTGAGGCTGCAAGCAAAGTGTACGTATAATATTTATGATCTTTTATTTCTTCAAATCAGATATTTGATTAGTACTTTTATGTGTAACTGATTACAATTACTGTTAAAGTATATGATTACAGTTACAATTACATTAAATATGCCTGTAATCCATTAAGATTTGGATTATTTTGATTACTTTTAAAACTAATCATAATTACAACTAATTCATCTTGAAATTTTGTCTAATGATCTGTGTTTTGTATTTCCAGTGTTAAGTTGAAACAGTTTCACAAGTTTGAGGATACCACAGAAGCCCTTGCAGGTCAGTTAAGACATAGTGAAGGAAAACTACTTCAACTTTTTTACTATAAACACAATTAAATTAGAAATTTTTTGGTTCTATTTGGGAATTGTCATGTCAGTAAACTTCACAAGTAGAGTTGTCTTGACAAAAAAGCGCTGAACTTCAGTTATAAGGGGTCTACAACCTGAAGTGTTAGCTTTTCCTTTCACTGGTGAAATTGACTCTGTTATTCTTTGGTAGAACAATCGGTTGTAATTGGCACCAAGTACACTTGTTGAGATGATCACCTCTCTTTTAACATGCCCAGCGTCTTAGTGTTGGTGTTGTGTCATCGGGGGAGGCAGATGAATTGTGGGATATCTTCGGTGCTGGAATTGTTCAGTATTCCAGATTCCATCCTCTGAGCCCACTACAGGCCATAAAAAAATATAAATGTTAATTTTGTAGCAGCCAAAACAATATAAAACTTAATAGGCAGTTTCACAACATTTTTGAGTCTTGATGGACAAATAAATTTTCTATGCATCTTAATGAAAAATGTTTTTTTTATGAATCTTTAATGGAAAAATGGATTTTGTTTGAATCGTAATGGACTTTAAATTTTTACATTGATATTCAGCCACCACTGCTGCGGTGGAGGGGAAAATGAGCAAAAGTCTGAAGAAGATTTTGAAGAAAATTGTTGCCAAAGATGCCCACGAGCAGTTAGCAGTGGCTGATGCCAAACTGGGAAATGCAATAAAGGTACTTTACTTTATGGTGATATTTAAAAGAACTTTTGATTTACATTTATTGTGTAAAATTTAGCTTTGCAACATATGCTGTAATTTTTTTTCATGAATTGTACATGTATGTGTAGATGTTACTCCTAGTACTGTATTGTATTTGTACATATTTTTAAGTCAATTTTTTAATTTTTTAACAATATGATGTATAAGAAGGGAATATAGTATATATATATATATATATATATATATATATATATATATATATATATATTTATTTATTTATTTATTTGACATTTTGTGTCCAATGACATTCTTGTTAATTCTGAAATAATTAATATTATCATTATACTATAGTTATTCTTACAAATTAATTTTCAGGTCCATATAATGAAATATAATTAATGGATTATAACATTAAATTTTGTAATTTATCAATTTTGTTATTTTATTGGTCATTGCCAGTGATGGGAATTAGTCTCGACTGATGGTAGAGACATATATTTTTTAAACTCTGAGGCAGTGACCATTGCAGAATCAGGGCAGGTTATTCTCTGTGTGTGATGTAGGTGTTCTTTGTGTGTTGTACAGGACAAACTATCGCTGAACTGCGTGACGAGCTCGGCCATACAAGAGCTGATGAGGGGACTGCGGACTCAGATGGACAGCCTCATTGCTGGTCTGCCCAAGAAAGAAGTCACCGCCATGGCACTTGGTCTCGCCCACAGGTGAGGGTTTTCTACCAGGACTAGAACAATACCTAGAATATTGCCCTACAATTTAGGTCCCTCACACAACAAGTTCAGATCTCTAAAAAATATTAAAAATAAAAAAAGTGCTTTAATAATTTAGGGGTTTTGAAACACTAGGGGAAAAAAAAGGCAAATGTCTAGTTGAAAATTTCATGGTATTGTCAATATGCAGTCTCTATAAAAATGAGAATACCACTGATTTAAAGGGGAATTCATTCCCTCCTTTAGGCATAGTATTTAGATGATCTTGTAATGTTACAGTCTGTTTAATTCTTGTTTTCCCCAGAGAACTTGAAAATAGAATTCTTAATAAACACATAATTTGTACATCTTCATGATTAGATGTAAAGTAGTGGACTGAATAAAAGGATGAAAAACAACCAATGAAAGATGTACTTCATGCATGAAAAAAACAATGGAGCTCTCCTTTTTAATCTGTCTTGTTTAATAAAGATTTTTTAATATTTCTTTACAGCCTCTCCCGGTACAAGCTCAAGTTCAGTCCAGATAAAGTGGACACCATGATTGTGCAGGCCATATGTAAGTTTATCTTTATTTTATCTATGTTCCTGATGTTGTCAATACTTTCATGAACCCATTGGTATAATATGATAAAAGAATATCATGATAATTCTTGTGATTATTCCCCAAGACTTACTCTTACTCTGCCCAAAGAGCATTTTCTGGGCAGGTGCTATTTTGTCTAATACTGTGTAATAGTAATTATGAAAGTTATGTACCGTAAATCCTGTTTTTATCGCCGCAGCCTTAAAAACAAAATCAAAATCGAAAATTGCGACTTTTTCCTGAACTTGGGACGCGGCCATAAATTGATGGTTTACCAGAAATGAACTGTGAGAAGAATTCTCTCCCGGAAATGGCGCTCCTTTGGGCGAAAATATGAGATCAAGCACACCACAGAGGAAATACTCTTTGTAGTCACAGAATTATTGTATAAAATTGTATAGTCTTAATATTCATTTAAAATATAATAATTGATTTGCAATCAATTGGACAATTACAATAAACATTGAACAATAACAACACTTATTACGAGATTAAAATGAATGAGATTATTCATGGTGAGGATAGTGGTGACGTCTGATGGAAAAAAATCGGTACTACTGGTCATAACTTTGACGGAGCCAGATTGCCTTGGTATCTATGTGGTTTATAAAAAGAATTCAGAAAATCAAAATATGTAATTTAGAACACTATAAAATCTTTATAAAAGTTCAAATTTAGCAGGTTACTTACTGACATTTTTTATAATGTCTGATACATGTACCTCAATATTGAATAGCCCGTCTTTTTGCCCCCATGTCATGTTTCTGGAAAACCTTCATCCTTGAATGTGTATAGCCCGGTCATTTACTTCTGTTTAATCTTTGTTTTTTTTTAAAACAATCACGGATATATTATATGAATGGAAATACTGTAAGAGGGGAAACCTGTTTGTAGATATAAATAGTAGAACATGTCACCACGGCCGATGGAATTAGGTGAATATACAGATTTAACATGCTGTGCTGTATTCTTGTTTGCTACTGATTTTCTTAGCCATCATGTCGCCCCCTGAACGGTACTGCATGATGGTGAGTAAAAGTGGATAGTATTCAGGCTTTTTGCTTCAATGAATGTACATATAAACCTCAATTCAGTGTTCATACTGTGGTCTTTGACAATTGCACGTACATGCAAAGAAGCGTTTTGATGCTTACAAGATTCGTTTTGCGTAACCTCCATTCAAACGAAACGATCGTTCAGGGAATCTTTCTTTTTTTGATAAATGCCTGCCCATCCGTGTGCAAAAGTCCTTAGTAACATACAGATATTTTGTCCCTATCTCGAGCGTTAAATATATTTAATATACGTAATCTGGCAACATATTTAACCTCTGTAATTGATACTTTATAAAGTCTTATATTAAGTCTTCATTAAAACAGCTATGTCGTGATTTATTTTGCTACGTGCAGCTGCTTATCTTACCCTGAGGCCAGAGACGGAGTCAGGGTGCGGCCTTTAAGGGGGGTTCAGGGTATTTGGACCTTAGTGGGAGCTCCTTTAAGAGACCTTGCAAACTCAGGGTGCGGCTATTAATAGACGTGCAGCCATAAAAACAAGATTTACGGTACAAATAAGGGTGTAAATATGATATAAAAATACATCATGATAATACTATTTTAACCGTTTTTATATTTGTTTATTTTCTATACAACTGCTGGTTTATAATAGCATTTAGAGCACATAATTGTAGATTTTAAGCTTTACAAGATAAAATATATATAATTTTATTAAAATATGTATTTTATTAAACTCATAAAAATTAGATTTGGTTGGTATACATTTTTTGGCATAAGTAAAAACATTAATGATTAGATTATATCAGGCCATAGAAGTGGCCTGATATAAATATGATTTGAAATAAAATTCCAGTTTAGAAACATACTTTTATATTGACTCGTCACCAGATCTGTACAAGTGTATATATTCTTCATGAGTACATTTAATATTGTGCAGCTCTGCTGGACGACTTGGACAAGGAGTTAAACAACTACATCATGAGGACCAGGGAATGGTATGGATGGCACTTCCCTGAGCTCGGCAAGATCATCACAGACAACTTGGCCTTCGCTAAAACTGTAAAAAAAATGGGTGAGAAAACTGCATAAATTAGAAATCTGCATTCTAAGGAATGCAAGCCTCCACAATGAGGGATGCTCCCAAAACCGTGTTTGTATTCACTTATCTGGCCCATATTCCCAGTTTCATTCTTGCATAAGTAACCATACATTTGTGAATGTATACCCTCCTGGTAGAGGCAATGATTTGTTATGTTTTATTTTATATTCCTTTGTAAGGGTTTGGCAAATCATAATCAATGTACCTTGTTTTAGGTTTTACAATTCTATAAAAAGATTCAAAACTCTCAAATATAACTTTTCATTAAATGTATTAGTAATAATGTTATGTTAGGTACAAATGAGTGTATATAAGTGAAATCAAATCGAGGTGTAAATGGCAGCTGTGTTAATTGGACTTTCTAGAGCAAGTGAAAGGGTTTACAATGATGAGGATAAAAGACTTTCGTTCTACTGAAAGCAAACTGAAGACCACTATATCCCTCTGAGTATACCCATTGTTCATGTATTTTTACCAAATATTCTTAATTATCATAAACATGGATTGGTTATAATTAATATTTGTTAATGTTTGTATTAAGTTAAATGGTAGAGTTTTGTATAATAAATTAGAGAATTTCATCTAAGTAAACATGTTCATCAAAATGTGCCATATGGTCAAATGAAATTATTAATCTTCTGAAAGCCTAACTAATGAAAGGAAAACCAGCACCTCAATGTTATTCCATCCTCAAAATTTTAAAGATTTGGAAGATTTCAAGTTTTTGTCTAGTAAAGGGTGTTCATAGCCAAAAATGCCCTTTTATAAAAAATCAGTATAATTCCTAACTGTGCAACTGTAAAAAGGGTTGAAAGAATTACACATTTTTATAGATTAATTTGTGGGCCAGTTTCTCTGATAGGTGAAGTTTGAACAACAGTTGTACATCAGTACACTTGTTTATAATACTGTTGTAACAGTGCATTGAATGATTAAGGCATTTAATTACAACCCCTCAAATTATAGTTGATTTTTAACCTCCAAAGTGAATCATTTAGAATTTATTTTTATGTACTGTGTAACACCAAGGTGAATTCTTCAACTTTGACAGACCATGCTGCCATATTGAGACTTTTTATTTTGTGTGCTCAGCATCTCAGTGATTGCTTATAAACCACTCCTCTCACATAGAATGAAAAAGATGGTGGCAATAAACAGAGAGAAAGCAACATTGTTTCTTTACTTACTAAAAATTAACAAAATCCTCTTTAGTAAAACATTTGTTAAAATGAATCATATTACTTTAATTTAATTAATTGAATCCATTCAAAAGCCACACACAATTCACATGTATTTATATTAACAGGGGTCAGGACAAACGCAGCCACCATTGATCTCTCATCCATTCTGCCGGAGGAGGTGGAGCAAGAAGTAAAAGAGGCTGCGGAGATCTCCATGGGAACCGAAGTCTCTGATGAAGATATACTGAATATACGATACCTCTGTGACCAGGTGAGTGAGGGCTTTATCTAACCGTTAGGTATGAAGTTAGATTGTCTGCTGTTGTATACGCATGTATACAAGTTTTAAATCCTGTGAATGTTTGAAATGTGTATTAAGCATTGGATATTGAGTGTTCTTGATAAAGTATTTTGTGTTTGAGGCTTGTCAATGATGGATAACCTGTCGCAGAATTTTCATGTTGAGAAACCCTTTCTTTCGTCACTACCACTGAGACAAGCCATTTAAACATTTGTGTTGGGAATTTGTTGTAATTTTATGATTGATCTTTAGTAAATATCAATTAACCTCTACCGATTGATAATCAGAATTAATCAGATGCTAAGGAGTATGAAATTCAGAACTGTACGTTGTCTCAACTGATATATATTAAAAAAAAATTAATCAGAATTAAGGGAAAGCTTGTTTTTAGCTCAGCTGACTTTCAGTCATGCTCGGCTATAGCGATGGGTCTTTGTCCGTCGTCCTTCCGTCTGTCCGGCCGGCCGGACGGCCGTTAGCAGGGCACAAATCGTAACCGTAGGGGCTAGGGCCATGAACCCTATGCAGTCTTAGAGGTTATAAAAAGATCTCCTTGCAAACCTAAAATTAGGTCACTGCGACTTATATTCTCGAAGTTATGGGGTGTGTTTGCACCCCCCAGAAATAACTCTTTGAGACAAAATTTTCATCCCAAACCTTCCATCTTTCACATACAGCTCACCTACCAACAGGGGAAGAACCATAATTTTTTTTAGGTCAAAAGGTCAAAGGTCAAGGTCACAGGAGCCTCTTCTTTGAAAATCCTGTGGATGCATTTTAAGCCAACCCTTTCATCCCAATTCTTTGATCTTTCACATATAGCTTACTTATTAAGTTGGAGAAGAATCCTATAGATTTTGAGGTCAAAGGTCAGGGTCACAGGATCCACTTCTTTGAAAAGGTTGTGGACACATTTCAAGCTAGACTTTTCATTCCAAACCTTTCAGCACTGATATCGCTTCTCTGCCAACATCGGAAAAGACCTGTTGATTTTGAGGTCAAAGGTCAAGTTCACAGCACCCACTTCTTGCGTGGGGTCATTTTCAGGCAAACTTTTCAATCTGTACCTTCCATCTGACATTTGGTTTACCTACCAATAAGGGAAGAAGCCTATTGATGTTGAGGTCAAAAAGTCAAAGGTCAAGGTCACAATATTTAATTGTTCTAAATGCTTGTGATCATATTTCAAGTGTAACTGTTCAACCCAAACCTTCAGTCTTTCACATATGCCACATCTATGCATCACTCGGTTTGACTCAAACTTCATATTTATGGGTCTTTTTGCTTGAATAAATAACTTATTGATTTTGGGGTCAGCAGGTTAAAGGTTGCAGGTCAAAGTTATTCACCCATTGGTTGCCAAGTAATAACACCAGATTTAAGTGGTTAGTAGTTACCCATCATTTAGAAAAAATCCAGTTGATATGTGGGCAAAAGGCCAAGGTCATAGGTCAGGGATGTTCACAATTACTTATTTTATAGACCATCTCTATTTTTCTTGTATATATAACCATCCCGCTCCAGCTGGTACATCTCCATGTGTGGCTGTAATTGTGAGTGACACTGGTGACATATGACTCCCTTTTGTATCAGCCTATTAAGTGATAAGGCTCAGTGATAAGTACCTCGTTACTTCATAACAAAAACACTGTTGTCTGAATGCTTCAGCCAGGCATTAAGACTATGAGAGTTTAGTATTAAGGTTTAGCTACTGATTTATAAGATGATGGGAACATTTTGCAGTTTATTTTATGGAATCCTAGCAATAAACTTAGTTTCCTAGATATCTGAATATTTTAATATATATCACCACATATAAAAGCAAGTGTTTGTTCTCATAATATGTGGATGTGTACCTTGATTTAGGATGGCTTTTTGTTTTATTTCAAGACTCTTAGTCATGCTTTCTGCATTTCTTTTCCTTCAGGTTTGGCAGTTTACCTACCCTGCTGACCCCATTGAAAAGCAGAGTGATAATAAAAAAATATTGGACTTACACTTTTTACAATTGCATATCTATAAATCTGATATGAGCCCCTGGACATGCCTTTGGAATTATTTTGGGCATTCATTACTGGATAATTTGCCCCAAGTTTGGTCTCTTATTGGAGAATGTGGGATATAAAATGTCATACTTGTCAGAAATCCATTATGTCTGCCAGTTAGCCACCTTAGAAATTCTTTCTTCAGTGCAGTTTTAGTAATTTTTCTTTAATGTTTGGTCCGATTTAGAGAATGTTTGTTGTCTGATTTCAGACTTGTCAGAAGTCCAATATGGCCACCAGGCAACCATCTTTTAATTCCTTTTGATCATATTATCTCAAGAACAGTTAAAGTGAATGCAGTTGGATGTATATTTATGTAATCTTGTAAAGGATTGGGTCAAATATTTCTGAATAAATATTACCATCATTTATAAAAGTGCAGTACAGTTGGCTTGTATTGAATAAAAATTCATACAGAAGCACCTGTTTCTCAATAATTGTATCCGCCAAAACAGAGTTTTGCGGATACTATGTTTTCAGCTGCATGCCGCCGCCGCCGCCGCTGCCGCGTAGGTGTCCGGAGAACTCCTCCATAACCGCTGGGCGGAATTTTAAGAAACCCGGGATTATGTTCAGGTCACATGTGAACTGCTGCGCCCCGATTTTGTTTTTACCTCTGACCTTTCCTCTGCGCTCTGCCTCAGTTTGTGCGTCTGTTTCCACACATAAACCCATATATCTCAGGAACCGTTTGACCGATCAGGAAAATTTTTTTTGCACAAATGTAGCCCTTGGAGAGCTTTATAACATGCACAAAAACTGGTGGCGCCACCTGCAGCCATTTTTGCACAGCTCCCGTCTATTTGTCTGCCTTGGGTTAAAATCACTCATATCTCTGCAGTGGTTTGACTAATTCACCTGAAATTCAGCATGCGTATACATCCTGGACAGCTTTTCTGATTTTATGACAGGTGGCGCCACCTACATTCTACATTTATGCAGCAGATATCCAAGCTCATATCTTGGGAACCGTTTGACCGATTGGGCCAAAGTTTTGCATGTGTATAGTTCTCACATAGCTCTTTATCATACGCAAAACTGGTGGCGCCACCTGCAGCCATTTTTGCACAGCGTCCATCTGTTTGTCTGCCAAGGGAAAAAATCAGTCATATACATGTAGTGGTTTTACTTATCTGCCTTAAATTTTGCATATGTATACAACTTGGACAGCTTTCTGGATTTTGTGGTAGGTGGCGCAACCTACATACACAATTGGGCTGCAGACATCCATGCTAATATGCAACACTTCACTCTATATCCCCTTGCCACTCAATCCATGCCTCACTTCACCCGTTCCACTCTGATTTAGGCGGATACACGTAGTCGCTTGTCGACTACCCGTATTCTTGTTCTTGCATGTATTTCCTTGATTTTTTGCTATATATTTTGATCTTATATTTGCCCTTTGTGGAGTTCCTTTTGAGACTGACAGGTTTCAAGCAAGCTGTAGGAATAGTTCCTGATAGCTTAACAATCATGCATTTTCCTCAGACCATCAATTCACTGTGTTCTAACCAGACATAGGTGATATATATTTCTGTTGTCATAGAAAATTTTCAACAAATTGGCAAATTGGTTCTTCAAAATTTGACTGGAAGTTGTGAATCTCAGTCCATGATGTCACAGGTCATGCTTGGCAGCTGAGCGTCATGACCCATGGGTCACTTGTTCTTGTTGTAGTAATTTGCAGGAGCTTACTGCAGTCTTTTGTCATGTAATCAGTGCTTTTCGTTTGCATGAGAAAACATATAATTTTGTTACCTTTAACTGTGCTTGTAGGTGCTAGAAATCACTGAGTACAGAGCCCAGCTGTACGATTACATAAAAAATAGAATGTTGGCCATCGCACCAAACCTGACGGTGTTGGTCGGAGAGCTGGTTGGTGCTAGGCTGATAGCACATGCGGGTATGTAGCAGTCTACACACAGGACAGTAGCTTAAAGAGTTGATCAGAAAGTTGTATTTATTCATCATAATAATTCTTACACTGATTAGTTACAAAGGTCCTCCATTCAACACAAGTGAATAAAGATCGGTGGGCAGCCATGTTGTAAAGGAATATTTTAGACTTGTTCCTACCGTACTTTCATACCAATTTATGTTTGAAATTCACAGACTGGTCTCTCCCTTAAAAAGAATGTGTTCTGAAAAAATCAAAACTTCCAGATGAGAAAGAAAAAGTGCTATTTATTTAATTTGTAAGCACCTTTTTCTTCCATAGTCAAAGGTCTGTGGCACTTAAGAACATGGAAATGCACCAGTGTTTTTTTTTAATAAACATAGGATTGGCCTATTTGTTAGAGAATTTGCTGGTTTAATTTAAGTCTTACCTCTTTAATTTAGCAAAATGAACATGGAATTAATCAAAAGTTTAAAGTCAGGCTTGCCTATGATGGATAAAACATCACAGAATGTTTATGTGTTGAGAATATTTTATTCGTCACTACCACTGAGGCAAATAAAGCCATAAATATTTCACATCATGTCAATTTTATTGGATAGGAAGCATGTAAAAGCTTTCACATTAAAATCATTTCACATGTTTAAAACACACGGAAGTAAAGTAGCAAAAACAAAATCTTAAAAAAAAAAAACACAACTTGCAGTTTATTATCAATTGATGTTTACTATTATTTATACTTCATTACATTAGAATAAGAGACATATATGACACAGCTAAGTTTTATTTTATTTAAAAAAAAAAACAAAATATGGTACTGTAATAAAATCATTTTATTATGCTGATGTATGAATTATTTAATATTTAGAAAATTTCTAAATTTGCGTGAGAAATGGTTTGTTTTGCGGATAAAGAAAATATTTTGCTGGTTCTATCTCTTTGCACATCTGAGATATAAGGTGATAAATAATTACACTACTAGTAGAAATTGCACGAAATATGAAAAGTCTTGTTTTGTTTTTCCAGGTTCATTGTTAAACTTGGCAAAGCATCCAGCATCCACAGTCCAGATTTTAGGAGCCGAGAAAGCATTGTTCAGAGCACTGAAAACAAAACATGACACACCCAAATATGGTCTTATCTACCACGCATCACTTGTTGGTCAAACAAACCCCAAGAATAAAGGAAAGGTGAGGATGATCATCCTGTGGAGTTGTTGGATATGAATTTAACACTAGATAGGTTGCAACTTAATACAGGTACTCAGATAACAGAGTGATAGTGTCTTTAATTAGAAACATCTTAAGATACTCTCGTTGTGCTGCTCAGTATCACAGGATTGGCAGCATTTCCCATATTTTAGCTGGTCAGGGTTTTGAACTATGTTGGTCTCAATTCGGTAGTCGCACTGCAAGGTTTAATCCATGCAGGTGGCAACCTCAAAACATGGTGTATGCACTGTATCGTTCACCATTTTGTACAACTGATATGCACTTGTGACCCTTATTCAGTACCTTCTGACTCGCGTAATTCTGAACCTTCAGTCCCACTGTCAGACTCGCTGAAATGCGGCCCATTGAAACATCAGAAATTCTGGCTCAGTCTGACATGTCAGTGACATGTGACTCCATCCAAGTTTTGTTGTTCCAAATTTTATGGGAACTGCTGATATCCCACACCCAAAAATTCTGATGATCAGTACAATGAATGTCACCCAATTAAAAAAAATGTTATGGAGACCTCAAACTCCGGCCAGGATGATCTTTCTGTGTAGGTCTTCACACCTGTCACAGGTCAAGAACCCAATATCAGGTCATCTCCAGAACAGAGCCACCTGGTAATACTAATCAATAAGTATATAATAACAAAATAGCTGAAAGAATGGGATTTTCTTAAACTTTCGTTATAGTGATCCAGATTACCTCCAAAATTAAAAGGAATGTTACTTTGGTGTTCTCCTTACCCTCCACAAAATTTCAACAAAATATATATTCAGAAGTGTAAGCGTCATTTTTCTGATGGACAAACATAGTGTTTTAGTAATACCGCTCAACGCCTGGCGAGGTATATCAATGGGCCGTGGGACTGTGGATTTATTAATCAAGTGCATGTTACCCTCTCACCTTAACATTCCTGGCTCTATCTTGCCAGTGTATGCGTGTCCAGAGAGGCCGAGGAATTGTGGGATATCTTCGGTGTCAAGGCTGTGCAGTGCCTTGGTTCCATCCTCTGAGCCCACTACACACACAACATACACACACACACATAAAGATACCACATTAAAAGAGTAATGAAAGGCTCTGAGAGATCATGGTCAAGGCGAAGTGACCACTGAATAAGTGAAATAGAAATGCATTGTTCAAAATGAGCAGGGGCAAGTCTATTAGAAATCATTGCTACTATGATTATAACTGATTCCAATACAGCAACTTAAATTTGTCAAGCTCAGAATTTGTATGATTCACATGGAATTTCAAAAACCTTTGATATTAAGTAATTGATAAAAAAATCTATTTTACAGATTTCAAGAATGCTGGCTGCAAAGGCTGCTCTTGCCATCAGAGTGGATGCCCTTGGAGACGAGACTGACAGCGAGCTCGGTATCGAACATCGAGCGAAACTTGAACTCAGGATGAAGATGCTGGAGGAAGGATATGTGAGTAAAAATTGTTATTAATATTACTAAGCGTGATTCTGACCTATCTATAACTAAAACTGTCTGTGTCTGTTTGTCTGCTTAACCAGCTGTGACACTTAGACAATTTTGGTATCAGCGTAACTAGCATGCACTGACCTAACAGAATGCATAGCACTTTGGGCCTTCAGCTTAAACAGAATAATATTCTGGGGAGAATCACAGGCCAAAAGGCCTCTCATCTTATCGTTTCTGTAACATCACACCATTATATAAAGTTGCTAGAGTTGATACAGAAATGTTATTTCTTCCCTTCTTGTGTTGCCACCTATTGGTTGCATTTCTAACTAAAATGTCCATGCCATGTCCATGCTGTGCTGCCCCCTGTGAAATCAATTTTCCTTGCCCCTTCCTCTGAAACGGGGACCCAGCAGGTCACCCATTATAGCATTTGTAAGATTGGTATCTTTAGAAAATCTTATATTAATGTTGTAGGGATTTTATTTATTTTTATAATAATCTTAACCATTGTGAATGTGTTATATATAAATTCAAATTAAATAATTATAATACTTTCTAATAATTCACTAAATTTGTAAGCCAGGTAAAGATTCAGGTTGTGGATGGACATGTGCCTTTTTTATCCCATAGACTAAAGAATTTTATTTTGAATATATTTGTTTTTGGAAAACATGCATATTTTACAGTTTAAAACTTAAAATACCTTACACGGTTATAACTGATTTAAATTGGAATGTTAATTAAATCATAAAATTCCATTTAAATAAACCTGATTTAAGTCTAAATTATCTTGATTTTTTTGATAAATTAAAAAAAAATTTGTCAGCCCTGAAAACTGGCTGAATTGGAGAAAACTTTGGAAGGCATTTACAATGTGTTTTGGGCTCACCATGCATTTTACTGCCAATCATCACAACCTCGCACAAAATTTCTACATTTATATATGAAAAAATAAGCATCAAGTTTCTGTTCTTGTAATGTCCTGTTTACATGAATCTATTGATGGCAAGTAATTTATATACTGTCTGTTTATTCTCTTTTAGTCCAGAAGAATCAGTGGAACTGGCAAACAGAAGGCAAAATGGGACACATATGAAAACAAAAGGTACAAAATAACTTATGTATTCACTTTTTTCACACATGCCCTTTTTTTAGAAAAGTACAATAAAATCTCGTGAATTTTCAAAAGGACAAGTTCCTCATGTCAAAGTTTAAAAGGACAAGTTTACATTAATTTCAATAACTTTCCATGGGCTTTGACACAAGTGGATTTAATGGCTTAGATCTAGATTTACAATGACTTTTGACTTGAGATAAATGGGTACGATTCAATGAAGGTTTATGTTATTATGCAGGTTCTTTTGAAAATCCAAGGTAATTTTGCAAGAAAATCTGTATTTTTTCATTGAAAACCTCAGGTTTAGTCAAAGACATTTGTAAACAGATCCACATTGGATGTGATCCTGCTTGTGAATTTCAGATCAGAGAGCAAAAGGGTTTACAATGATGAGGATAAAAGACTTTCGTTCTACTGAAAGCAAACTGAAGACAAGTTTATTTATCTGAGTAGACCATTTGCTCTGCTAAATTTGAGATAAAAAAAAACTAGTATTCTAAAACTCAAAATAACATTTTAACATCCACTTTTCGTAATTCATACTCTGCAGAAAAGTAGTGAGAAAAAAACAAAAATCAATCTTGCTGTATTTATGGTGGACCTTATTTCTTCACTATATTGGGAAATACAGAATTGTGAATCTGTTCTGTTCAGAGCTTTAGTACTCTTTACATGTTAATTTTAATTCATTTAATATGTTGATTGAAGAAAAATATAAAATTTTGGGGAATACAACCTGTCAAATGATGCAGTGTAAGATAGTTTAGGGCACCATCTTTCCTTTAAAAGTCTTGAGTGTCCCATATTTTTGAAAGTGTGAAACAACAAGCCACTGCCAGTGCTAACTATTATTCAATATCATATACTGATGATCACACAGTGCATTAATAAATAGTTTGTGCTTTCTGCTAATTATTGTTATACACTCATTCCACAGTGAGGTGCTTACATACAATACGGGAGCGGACTCCACCCTTCCCAGTGTTCCAAAGAAGAGGAAGTTCGAAGAGGATGCAGAACAGGATGTACCCGTCAAGAAAATCAAGACGGAAAAGAAAATCAAGAAAGAACCAGAATCAACGTCGAGCGACGAAACCATGGAGAGTCCGAAAATTAAAAGCGAGCCACTAGATACATCATATGGTGATGGTGAGTCAGTCAGTGAGAAATAAAATACTAGGGATTTACAGTCCAGTATTTAGTCCCTGTGATAGTTCTTGTACCCTGACTTTGTTCTGTAACTGTTTCAATATGCGACGTCTATTATCTAAATATTATCCCTTGACCCTTATATTGAAAATAGACCTGAAAACGTGAATCCCATGATGTCATTTATTTTCCTGTCTCGTTGTGGATGTAAGATAACCCATCAAATTACCAGTGAAATTAATACTTGTTTTGAAAATGTAATATTTCATTTAAAAAGCAGATTAGATGAAATCACCTTTGGAGTGTAAACAAAAAATTATCATGACAGTATCAACCCTGATGAACTTGGCTACACTTATTCTATTTATAAGATTTAATGGCTTAAGTTGTCATTATTAATGCGAGACCTTGTTTTAACTGAACAGTAAAGACTTCATTAACTTTTAATTCTTTGAGATATCTGTGTTTATATGACACACTGTATTTATTAACTTTTCAGTAGAGACTCCAAAACAGAAGAAAAAGAAGAAGAAGAAGGATAAGCAGAGAGAGAGTGGAGCTGCAGACACGACACTAGACACCACAGTAGAAGACACAGGTACGAGATAATCAAGCTGCAATTTGATTGGTCCTTAAACCTGTCTTCAAGCTCACTTATCAGCTATTGCCATGAGGAAACATCCATAGTCCATCTGTTCGCTGTGACAACGTAACAGGAATATGATGGATTTTGATGAAACGTAATAGATATATTAACCAGTGTAATGTCTTGCTGAATTATTCTTGGCAAAATCTAGGCATATTTAATGAGATCAGAGACTGCTAGACTTTTAGTGGCAGTGTGATGAAAAAGAAACAAAAGTTTATGGATTTTCATGAAACTCTGTTATAGATATTTACAAAAAGTTTCTACATTTCTTAGCAGAATTTGCGCTAGACTTGGATAAGAGGGAACAAGCCTCACAAGAGGTGTATTGTGCAGTGTTGTACTTCTCATGTTTAGCAATGGCTGGACACACTGGCTAATTAGTAGTACTTGAAAGGTTGTTTGTTAATTTTGATTGTTCTTTTATGCAAGCCTCTCACCTTAACATACCTGGCCCTACCTTGCCAGTGTATGCGTGTCCAGAGAAGCAGAGGAATTGTGGGATATCTTCGGTGTCAAGGCTGTGCAGTGCCTTGGTTCCATCCTCTGAGCCCATGACATCTGAAAAGAACTTTAATATAATGAGTACATTGAGAGATTTGGTTTCATTTACATTTTGAGAATTTTCACTAACATGCATTGCACAGTGTTTGCATGTAATACATCCACCAGTTGCTTTACCATTAATTCAAAATGTGTATCATATATTTCAGAACCTTCATCAGGGAAGAAGAAAAAGAAAGACAAAAAGAGGGAAAGCACAGCATCAGAAGCCGCTGATACCACCCTGGACAGTACGTTAGATGAGACAGGTAAGGTTGTCATTAAATGTGCACTGTATTACAGTGTGACTTGTCTGAAGGACCACGTCTTTTAGGACAACTGATCTATTAACGTAGCATTACTGTTTGAAACTTTAAGTTTTTATTGATCAATTGATGGAATGAAAACTTTAAATATCAGTTTTAGGGAAGATAGAATCCTGATCGAGGGGAAAAAAAACAAAAAATAAATTCAGATATTGTCATGTTGGTTATTGTTTGTTCATTAAAAAGTGGATTAATGTTACTGGGGGCTCAAAATATTGAACCCTTTTAAAATTTAAGTTTTTTTAAATGATACAAAATCATGTGAAAGTGAAAGAAAAGTTGAAAAATATGTATACTATAAGAAAGATCACAGTAGCAGGTTTAAAATAATGTATACTTTATGAGGTCTGTTATGAATTTAAAACACTTGGATTGAATTTAAATACAGGGGTTTCAAACAGTGATACAACCATAATTAAGTCCACACTTGAGTGAACCAAAAGCTATGATATTGATTAAAACTGACCTGTCCAATAAGACCATCTGTCTACTAAGACCACCCTTGGATGAACTGAAAGCATTCACATTTATTATAACTGACCTGTCTTATAGGACCACCTGTGAAGTAAGACTACTCTTAGCCAGTCCCATGGGTGCTCTCATAACACCTGTTTCACTGTACTAGTAGTATATCAATGTAGTATATAGTAGTATATTAATATAGTATTCTGTACTTTGTCCTTGTTTTGAAATAAAACATTTTAAAATAAATTTCCAATTTTAATTGCTTTTAAAAGTGGTTCTTGTATATGAATTGCTCTTTAAGTTGTTATTTGTCAAGTTAAAGAGCAGAAACAGATACAGTTAAGGATAAAGATCTGTTTTTCACTAGTTTTGCAGACATATGATAATAAGACAACTGAGGAAATGTTCTGTAAATACACCCCATTTACAGATTAGAAGTTTCTGTAGCCGTTAAGATGGAAAAGATGGATGCTTCTTTGTTGTAACAGGAATTTGTATGTTCTCATAGGAAGGTTAGATTGTTACAATTTCAGGATATGTGTGGTCCCTTTAATTTTAATTATATACTTAATCGTGGTTTCAGGAGACCCAGGTTCAGAGAAGAAGAAAAAGAAGAAGAAGAAGAAATCTAAGGAGTCTGAGTAGATTAATAACGTAGAAGATGTTAGATAAAAGACTGAGATGTATCGTGAGGATACAGGAGAAGACAGATGGTCCAGCTGGTCCATACAAACAAGGCGAGAAAGCAGCAGCGTCAGATGCCGTACCATTGATAACCCAGTAGACTGGCTGAGTGCTCACTGGTGCAGTAGACTGGCTCTCTGCCCTAAATGTGATAATGCAAGGAACTGGTTATGTGTTCAGTGTTGCAGTAGACACCATTTTTTTACCCAGTGTATGTTGATTGGTGTCTGCTCAGTAATGCACAAATGTAAAGTGAGGAAGCAGAATGGTTCCCTGCTTGGTTACAATACAACTTGTTTTGCCATAATTAATACACTTAAGATTTAAGTTCATATTTTTCAATATGAGATCCTATAATAATCATGTTTCATGTAGTTATATTTTCTATATTTCGAAAATAACTAGGTGTTTTGTAATTTTAGAGACACCAAATCTTCCAGTTTTCCATGCAACCCGCAAGAGTTCCTTACAAAAAAGTTGGCAGCAGCATTTTTTTTTTATTTGTTTATGGTATTCAGAAATGTTTAATGTATTGTTTATGGTATTCTAATGCATTGTTTTCTCGGCTACTTTTATTGCAGCAACATTGTACATAAACATGACGTCAGCATGTGTGGAGGTGGGATGGATCACTTGCATTTAATTATCATCATATAAAATACTGATATTTACGTACATTTGCCTTGCCTTATTTGTCACTCAAAAGTTATTCCCACTAATATTTGGCACCAGGAACTTTTTTGCTGGAGATTGGCAACGTTGTACATGATATGTCAGTTTTCCCATGCATCCACTTTTATATGCCAGTCTATAACTTGACGTATTATGGTATACCCACGGTCCTGCAGTAGGTGAACTTTTAGTCACCGCGATTACTAATTGGAATTCCAGGGCTATGATGGATTATCACAAACTGACCATATCTGCTTACCAATAGATTATCTAGCCCGAGTTTGATTATAGACAAAATCAAAGCATATTTAATGAGGTCATAGGTCACCAAGCTACTTTGTGATGTTGCTGTGACAACTTGCCAGGAAGATGATGCATTCTGCTGACACTCCATAGAAATATAAACACATATAAGATTCCTGGCCTAAACTTTGCATATTTAATGAGGTCTGAGTTGACTAGGCTTTGGTTGCATCTTGATGAATTGCTAAAAATCTGCATTTTCATGAAACTATAAAATATTTACCAATAGTTTCTCACCTGAATTAAATGCTATGCAATGCTCATGTTTTTCATGAGTTAAGAGGTCACATGACATTACGGTCGAATTATGCACCATTGCTGTGCTTTACTTATTAAAATGTTCTAATATTGGTATTGTTAAGCTCTTTACATAGCGCTTTTCCTATCGGCCTACCTATATCGTAAGCGCTGCTTGTTTTGACCTATCCTGAATTGCTAAACCAGAGGGGAGCACTGCATTTTGGTCCAATCATATGAGACCGGGTGCTGGAAGACGCAACCTCTATGATCGGCATAAATTGGTCACATGATTAATAAATAGCAAATATAAATGCTGTTGGCAAAATATTTTTTAGTGGTTGAAGAGGCCACAGTGCATGAGCTAGACCACAAACTGATTCCATAAATATTTGTGGTACCCTTGACTGCGTATAAACAATGCCTGATATGCGACACGACCGATGCGACAAGGAATCTACATAATTATCGGGACGTTGCCAGCGAAACTGTTTTCCAGCCAAGCGGGGAATGCATGGAGCCCATGTTCATTTCGTTTTGAGTGACGGCTCATCGCCCCGGAAACCGTTTGGACAGGCCACAGGCTTGGAGAGCCTGACACGTGGTTTATACAGGTCCTTGCACATAGGATGCCCGGCCGTGAGCTGTAATTCAAACGAAATGTAACAACATTGGCTCCGTGCACACCCCGCTGGCTGATTTCAATTTTGCTGACAACGGATACATGGCTACGCTAACATAGTCGTAATGTCATAACAGAATCGTTCGATGATGCGAAAACGCAGAGGGAGCAATTAGAATTTGATTGTTCTTTACTCAGAGTAACCATAAAACTGTCATCAAGCGGCGCTTGAAGCGCAGCTATGGGCGGAGCCATGGTGCCTGTCGAGTGCCTGTTGGCTAGCATTTGGTTGGCTGCTAGTCCCATCAAATGCACAGCAGGCCGAGACCCACCAGCTGGTGTCTAAGTGTATCATAAACGGTCAAACCAGGCAGCGTGAAAATCAGTAGCTTCTTTAGAAGGGCAAGATTTCCCCTACCTCGTGAGCGTATGGTATTGTATGAGACGATGAGTGACAAATAACCGTGCAATACTGATTGCTAATACATCTAAGTGAATGGTTGAATTTTAGCTCACCAGAATTCCTTAAGCAGTTCTTCCATATGTTTAACTGAGAATGTTCTTGCTTTACATTCAGACAGGTCCTTTTGAAAATCCGAAATTTGGTCACAGCTACACTAAGAAACCATTTTAAATTCCTAGCACTTACAGTTAATCTTCGGAGAGTTCAAGGCTGTCAAACATAATTGACAATTTGAACTCGAAAGTCATGCAGGGCAACTTCTCATTTTTGTAAGGACGGGCTGCAGGATAAAAAAAAAAAACATTTGAGCTCTTTTCAAATGTCACATTTTATTTTTCATCACGGCAAATCATATTTGAGTAAAATTTTATATGAAAGCTCCAATTTCTCAATACATGTAAATCTGACATGGGTCGTCTCAAAATGTACTCCCTGGATGCCTCCACAAGGATTGAATGCGTTTTTGTGTGTGTTTGTTCACAACATAACTCGCACAATCATAAACGGAAACCCATGAAATTTTCAGGTCATTTCAGGAATTGGCTAATGGAGAAGGGTTTCGATTTATGTGTAGATCCACCACAATCCGGATTCAGGAATGTCAACAAAGGAATAATCAAAATGTAGTCATTTATGCCCAAATGAACCTTGGAATATGGGCTGAATAAGTGAATGCAAACATGGTTTTGGGAGCATCCCACAATACGGACCCTTCACATGGTGGAGGTTTGCATTCCTTAAAAAGCAGATTTATAGTTTTGATTAGTTTTTCTGTCGTTAAAAAGACCAGTATAGTTTCCCATACACTTATAGAAAATCAAGTGTCACTTTTGTAGCAGATCACTGACATTCATATTAAATTTTTATTCTGCACTGGTATATCAAACTTTTGATCTGATGAAACTGATATTAAAGACATCTTTTAGCAGGGAGAGGTTTAACAGAACTAGATACACAGCAAAATTAGGACCGGCAGTCCCTAGAAATGTGACTAACAAAAAAGTAAATGCAGTTCTTAATAATAAATGCATATGATGTAAATTTGGAATTGGAAATGGAACTCTATATCTATAGACTGGTGGCACAATTTGCACCTTCATGTTTACGTATTCATGACAAATAGTCGTAATGTTAAGAATATCATCATAACAACCGGACATGCCAACTTAAAAGTTACTTTACTCCTTCATCAACAATGATTATGTCAACAATTTAGATATTTCAGTACTAAATAATATATAATTCTTACAGTGACGCCTTTAATTGCCGTGACATTTGCTTTATATTTGATCTCAGATTTATCCATTCCATGACAACACCATTAAAAATAAAACCTTTCGCGGAACCTTTGAGTTCAGGTGATGTCATGTTCGCCGTCCGGACATTAATCCTTTCAATTTCATGAATGGCCGGAGCAAGCTTCACCAAATTTTATGCAACAATCGGTCACATGTCAAACGTAGAACGGAGGATTTTGGACACCATCTGCATTCACGTCCATTTACGGGAAAAAAAGGCAGGCCAAATCGTTTGATATTTCACAAGAATGATCACAGACACGAGCTCTCGTATAATGGTTCCGGTCTGGGTATTTTTGGCTAAGGTACGGGAAGCTAAACTTAGTATTTTGGAAAAGTAAGCTTACTAAGATAACAACTCACAAACAGCTAGAGCTAGCATCTCCGAATATAATGCAGATGTTGGCCACGACTCATTTGAAATTTTGTTTTGCTGGCGCAACCTGCATCGACTTAATTACTATTAATTTTAGCATCTTTCAGCCCATTATTTTAATATTTTCTTAATGAACTGTCAAACTATTCTATTTTAATATTACACAGGAAGTGATTTCTCAAGTTTGTAAGAATAGTTCGAGTTTGATAATTTTTTTGTTTAGAGTTATGGAGAGCTGAACTTGGTGATTTGGGCAATTAAGCCTGCATGTAACAGACTAGGGGCAACGTTGGTTTTCTTTTGAAAAACTTCTGTGCCAAATTAATTTTCCACAGAAACGATTCTTAGGTGGTCCTTGTTCAAGATTGAACAAATGGTTCTAAAAATATCATAATATTAAATATATATAATATATACATAAATATATGTTTAATATTTTAATATTACTAAAACATTAATGTGTCAGTTTAGAAAAAAAAAACGTGTCAGGCAGAATTCTTTCAGAATGTGTAACCAGTGTCGGCATGATTGAAGAACTATTTCAAATGTGGCGTTGTTTAAGGTCAAGCAAACGTATTCCAAATCTCATTATTTTATCATATAGGCCGCCTAACATTATTGGTTATAAAATAAATATTAATATAGATTTTACATAAAATTAGCCCCATGAGTGGAGGAAAATCATTTTTTTATATACTTTTCCACTAAAAATATGAGGTTGTGTGATTTGTTCAAAATCTATTGGCACATCTTTGAGCACTGTCCGACTCGGCAGTGACGTCAGACACTGCGAAATCCCCTGTGACTAAAAATTCTAGATCACAGTAAAAGCACAGTATTTCTGCCACTGTCATTCCGAAAACTTCAGGAGAGAATAAAAACAACATGCATTACCAGATCCGAGTCGTTGATAAAATTCAGTCCATGATGTCACATGTGTACCAGCCAACCAAAAATCAGGGCAAAGTCCAGGATCTGGAGGAAATCCTCCCATCACAGAACACACGCACGTAGAATAGGTTTACTTAATCATAAGACGCCTTGTTCAGCGGTACGGAGTCCAGAGTGACCAATCGACCACTGTTTGGGGCGGATGTAAAGTTAAAAATATTAGTACATTCTTCCATCTCAAAAGACATTGTTATATATTGGAAATTTCGTTTTAATATATAGTTCGGTATAATCTCAGATTAGTAGCTATATAGCTATACCTATTTGAAACAGTACTTAAATCCGTATACCTAAAAACGACACGAGACCCAATTTGGACCAAGGATCCGCCCCTTTCATGTGATAAACTGTGTATATGTAAACAATCAGGACGCGAACCTATGTGTGATGTAAGTATAGATAATAGACAATAGAATAATTCATGATGGATACCGTGCCCACCGGTAAGTCCATGAACTGTTATATGTCCCTTTTATATATGTTGACCGAAATATTCAGTGTGTGATTAAAAGATAATGTAAAATTCCTGTGGTTGACATGCTGATTATGACTTTATAGAACAGGGGACAGACGACATTCACGGGAATTTATAATATGAGTGTAGGAGCTAATGAAACCGTCATATAGCTGGTCACCAACTTATTTAATCGATGTTTAAAGTTAAGTTTCTTTTAGGATATAGAGATGATATATATATATATATATATATATATATATATATATATATATATATATATACATATATATATATATATATATATATATATAAATACACTTAAATATTATCTTTTGTGAACAAGTGTGTGTGATTTATATAATTAAGATGGTTTATATAAAATATTTCCCCTACATTTGATTATCCATACATAACACGCCCCTATTTACGCCCCTATTAAATAGAGATAACAGTTTACCTTTAATCGACAATTCTCCAGACGGACATAAAGTCCAGATAAATATCTCATGACCAGTCTCGAAAACTAATATACAATTGATTTTACTATTCCCTGCCTAGGTGGCGCACCTAGCTATTACTTTCGAAAGGTTCCACTTTATTCCTTCAGGACTTCACATCATAGCTTCTAACAACAAAATGGAATTAAAAAAGCACGTGTGAATATTTTGACCATTATCCGTTACCGATTATTTTGCTATGGGTTTTATCGATTATAGATGGAGTTGTAACAATGCATTAATGAATCGATATATTGCATGAGAAAGTAATTCGATAATCAACTCTGGTCCGAAATAATCGTTAATTTTAATTTTTGTATTTAATGTTAATTTGTTGTCATTATTTTTATCTTAAGCTCTGCTTGTTTTCGTGTTTTACAGCATATCAGAGTATTTTGCCACTTGAAGTCACGGAACTAGCACTCGAGTCCTTCAGCAAAAATGGCTACGTCATTTTCCGGTTTGTAACAATTTTGTACTTTAAATTATAGCCACTTTTAGAAGGGGTTTTCTTTAATCAGGCCTAGTAGTAGTGTAATATAATCTCAGACACGGTAAAACCATGGCAGGTCACATTATCACAGGCAGCCGCAAAGGTATCTTGATCAATCATTATACATGTATTCGCTTGCCGTTTCCCCGACGCTGATGTTCTGCGTCACGTCGCATTGTGGTATTGGTTGAAGTCGCACGCTTCCACCAATTGAGACAAGTTGCACCGTGTATTGCGGCCTAAAGGATATATTTGACATCATTACTAAAGGGGTGTTTCCATGTACACGTATATGCGTGAGAAGTCGCTAATATGATTTTGTAACTGGGGTGTTTCCATGTGTCCGTCAGCGTATATGCGTACGTGCGTACATGCGTGAAAAACGCCACAGGAGAGATTTTCACGCATAGGGTCTGGGTGAACTCGGGATTTGGGGTAAAATGACATCACTTTAGCAACTTTTTGTGGAAGGCCTGGTAGTTCCACTGTTCTAATATATTAGTCAGCTAGTTCTTGCATATATACACATACGCGCATACCTATTTTTTTCACGTACATATATACGCATATACGCGCACATAAGGAAACACTCCTTATCAGTACAAAACAAAAAGGTGTATATCTGAGGTGTGGCCACAAAAGATTTCCGGTACGAAGGTGGATTGAGACCATCGTCAATAATAATTCAGAGGATATAATATTAAAATAGTGTTGAGGTGTATCATTTAAAGTTGTAACAAATGGAATTACAGTGAAACCTCGTTGATTCGAACTCGCTTAAGTCGAATACTCCGCTTATGTCGAAGTAACATACTCCATATTCCGGACAACTCTAGTTAAATTATAACTAAATAAAACCCGCTTGTGTCGAACCTTGGATGTGTCGAAGTTTCCTGAGGGTCCCTTCGACTTCAAAACAACGAGGTTTCACTGTATTTTTTTCAGTTGCTTTTAAAATACATTATCTTTTAAGCTTATGTCTGTCAAAATGAGTGCAGATATTGGGATATTTACGTTATTAGTTACTAACGTGATTGATATGCAACAAGATGTGGTCAGAGACATCAAACCCTCGTCATGATAACCCTGATGAAATTTTACTGTGTAGGCCTACACAGCTATAACAGGCCACCTACAGAACAAAGCCTTATATTGGCCAGTAGCTGTATTTAATGATATAGCCGCATGTAAAAAAGAAACAGTGTCTTTGAAATATTTTTTCATCATGATCCAGAATACCTCCAAAATTTAATATATTGATCCTTTGATCCTTTGTACTAACCTTCCACAAATTTTCAACAAAATCTCTTCTGAACCTTTTACGTAAATTTTCGGACAGGCAATCCGAGGGTAAAGTACGTGGGGCCTGTTTCAGGAAGGGACATGTGTTCCTCATCACTCTATAGAAGTGGGGGCAGAGTACATTTTTTCTCTCTCACTTGTTCGGGGAATAAAACATATAATTTTAAAATTTCAGTTCGATCAAACAGTTTGTGTTATAGTTTCGTCATAATTTCCTCAATAGTCCTTCAATTTTGCATCTCAAAATGCCCCCTTGAACTGTCATAAATGTAATATTTTTGATGCTCAAAACAAATGTAAAAAATGTAATGCTGAAAAATTAGCAAATATTATTTTCGTAATATAGGTCATAATTAATATATGTCATGTGAGTGGAGAAATTTATTTTATTCTAGGGGCAGAATTCTGTCCTTTTTTCATGGTGATGGTGGGGTCGGGGGGGGGGGGAGGGTCTGGAGAATTCGCTACTCCTACATTTTTCCAGCAAACATTACATGGTAAAGTATACACCTCCCCCCACCTGGCGTGGTATATATAGTTGAACAAAACATAGCAATATGCCCTTGTCTTGAAGGAACCTCTTCAACCAGGAAGAACTCGACCGTATAATACACTTGGTCAAGACGGGAGGATTTACAAATCATCAAATAAAACGACCGGATGGCGAAGGAAGTGACGTCACATTGGTGTTGTGGAATCACCCGGAGGATGACGTCACGGGAAAGGTCAGCAGGTGCGAAAGGATTGTCAACACCGCAGAAAAGGTTGGCATTTTAAAGTAAAAAGAAATCCTTGATTTCAGTGGGGTCAGTTTATCTCCGAGGGATGGGTAGATGCATCGGAGTGGGAGGGTACCCAAAGTTTAAGACATTTTTTGTTGTTGTAAACACATACACACAAACTCAGAAATGGAACCAAAGTCTGTTCTAATTATGAATATATTTTATTTTAAAATGTAAGTATCATTCTCCGAATAGCAACGGGATGATTACATTGACTATCCTCCCTTGCTGATTTTTTTTTTGGAGGGGGGGGGGGGGGTTATACCTGAATCCCCCTTGTGTTGATGCCCCAGCTTCATTTGAAAAAAAAAATTGAAAGTTTTATCTTGTAATCTAAAAGTTTCCATCATGCACATTGTAATCATAAGTGTGAACCCACTGATAAAAGATACACAAACAAATATTCAGTGTTTTTTTACATTGGCTAGGTCTGCAATTCTGGGGAGCCAGTTGCAAAATAACAAATTAATGTTTGATGGATTGTGAAATTGCTGTGAAAATAATGTCTGTCCGTGAGACAACTTTAAAGTTTCCACTGAACTCGCCCGAGTTCTAGTGAAAAAGATACGTCACTTTCTATCCTTAGTTCTTCCCTTTTATAAGGGATTGCTTACATTGATGAGCAATCAGAATTAGCACTATCGGTATAACCAGCACATACAACGAAGGAAAAGATATATTTTTAAGAAGAATTTGATGAGGAAATAAAGAAACCAAGTATATAGCTCTTAGGCACCGGGATTCAAGAACTATTGATCTGCTTAGAAAATTGCTCCAGAATATGTGTTCTAGTGAGAATTAAATTTACCGAAGTCACCTAGAACTGTATGTGTACTGAAGCTTTAATGCCGAGGAACGGAAGTTAATATAAAGGGTTTTTAAAATGATTGGAATGATAATCGGTACGAATTTACCATCTTTTGAATCAATTTACCATTAGAGATTGCTTATGAAAAAGAATGCAGTATTCAAAGATTTCATTCATCCAGCGCATCATCCAATTCGAATATTGAAATCTTGATTTCGAAACTGGTCATTACCAAGTTATTTAAATAAAAACTTTAACTACTACCAGTAATCCACTATCTTAACAGATCCCTTGCGGAAATCTGATCTGTAGACAATTATCATTTATATACAAATATGTATATATTAATTTTCTCCTTTCAATGTTTTCTTTTACAACAAGCTTTTCAAGACATGTACTATTGTATGTGATATTTTTATTTCGTATGTGATATTTTATCTCTCATATTATCTTATTGTTTTGTGTGCTATATATTGCCAGCGACATGGACTAATGAGCCATATTGCCTGTACCGGCAACACATTCACTATGCATAAAATTTGTATTACCCATGCTTGTATTTTTATGATAATTTTAATAGTTGCTCGGGGGAGAAGTGTACCACTACCACAGTAAACTCATCCTGAAGGAAGCAAAGACTGGTGGCGCCTTCCAGTGGCACCAGGATTATGGGTAAGGAATGTTGAATATTTAATGAGAAAATGCACATTTATTCTGATATACGTCAAATAGCGGTGTAAAGAAAATGTTGCTATTCATAATTTGTGTCATCAATATCCTAGAATAGCAAGTTGAAAGCTGGTTCATTCATAACTAAAATATAATATTTACGGAACTTTGATCCTGCAAGTATATGGCGCTTAGCAACATTTCCCTACTATTCCATTCCTATAAAATTAAAAATAAAAAATTAAAATAAAAATAAGATACCTTCAAAGAGGGTCCAGACGCAAAAGCGCGTATCACAAAAGGGCCAGCTTTCTTCATGTGATTGTCTTTTTTGACCCAGCCTCATCGAAGTTACTAACATCATTTTGATTGTTACATATTAGGCTACATCTTCAACATCCAAGTGTTTTGCTACGGTTAAATGGATATTTTATCACTTTATTAACTATTCTTACCATATTCAAAAATATAATTGCTCCACATGTCGAATAAAATGGCTTTTGGATTTTTTAATAATTTGTATAAGGCTTATTTTAGAGTGTCCTTCCGGAATAAGATAACCCAGAAACTTCCTATATCTCCTCAACTATAATTTAAGGATATAATGGCATTCGTTTCATTAACAGATATAGGCAGCAAACGCATAAACTAATATAGTGGACGATGATCTGTTAAACACACAATGACTTGTACAATGCCGTTTTCTTCTCTGTTTGATTTTTTCTCAATTATATGAAATCGCATGCATGCATATCTTTAAAAATAATTTTTTTCAAACATGAAATGACCTTGAAGTAATTCATTTTCGTAAGATGTCCCTAAAAATTAAATATCACGATTATGCACTGGACTAAGATGATAAGCTTCTTGTTTAATTTACACGAGATAATTATATTTCCCTCAGGAATATTTACATTAAAAAGTGAATGAGATAAGTGTTTATCATGAAAGAGTTTTTAAAAGATGATTCGGATATTTCACGAAAGATCCTGGGTTATATTTATAATGTTACAGCCCTAGGCACTAGCCTCGCCTCACTTGGTCACACTACTGAATTTATAATCATGATTGCACTTGCGGAGCTGTCACACTATACAATGCGCCCCTTTTTGACATCTTCCAGAAATTTCAAAAACAAACAATTGCAAAAATTAATAAGAACTACAGTGGCATTCCCATGAAGTCAATTTCCACAAAATACCCTAAAAAAACAGCCTTCGGCATGAAACGTTATGTCACCGAACTCTGCTACGGGTTCTCAAATCTAAGCTCTGCAATTAATGGTACCTTTTTAAATTCATTAGATTTTATTGAGTCATATACGACCGAGCAATTATTGCTTAATGTACATAATTATTGAATTATCATTTATTATACTTTTTCGTTTACTTATAACTTACTGCCATGTATGCATATTATATCATATATTTTTCTGATTTTAATTTTTTATTTATATCTTTACATATTTATATAGCTGAGCCATAACTGAATGTAACCCTATATTTATACACTTTAATACACTTAATGATAACAGAACCCCTATATGCATGTCCTGTTTTGGATATCATGAGCATTTTATAAATATCTGTAGCAAAGACGATATGATGTACACACCGAACGTTTGAGTGTCACCCATGTAATCCAGTTCTCATGACTTGTCACTAAAACATGACAATCTTATATTTCCCTGTACCTTCTGTGGAGAGCGGGAAAAAAAAAATTCCCCCCCCCCAAAAAAAAAAATAAAAACAGGCACATACACATGGGTGTAATGTATGGTTAAACTATCTAGAGCAGGATAACATTGCTCCATGGCAAATATCGCAACGGTTAACGGTCTGTGAATATACATATGTTTTTTTTTGTAGTTACTGGTATAAGAACGGATGCCTCTATCCTGACATGCTCACAGTCTTTATAGCACTGGACAAAGCTGACAGACAGAACGGATGTCTTAAGGTAAGTGGTCTGGTATTCCATTTTCCTGTAGTTCTTATAAACTTCAAAAGATGGTGCAGAGCAATCTTATTGTCTCCTACTGTACTTTTTTCTACGAAGGATCTGTCATTCAAGGATTTACACTAGCACCGAAAATGCATCTGACATTTGATTAGGACAAACATGTTGTTATATGCATCAAATACTCTAAGATGGCATGATGGTATGCTGTGATGGTATGAGATAAAAAAGCCATTTTTAGTAGAAACGTTTTTGGAAATGGTTCGGACTGTATATTGTCGATTACAGAGGATAATTAATAGGTTCTTTTTTATATCATAAGATTATTGTAACACATATACACACGGAATATATTATATTTTAGTCGCCAGTAGGATAAATGTTTGAAATATAATAAAGACAAGAACCTTAAAATGGTTTATTTAGATTCTTCGCGGGTCGCATCTGCTTGGGCGGGTGGATCACGTGCCCCTGGCCGGGCAGATGGCAGCTGATCCACAGCGAGTGGAGTGGGCCAGCAGCGTTTGTCCTCAGGAATACTTGGAGTTGGAGGCCGGGGACGCAGCTTTCTTCCATTGTAACCTGCTGCACAGGAGTGACCAGAACCGAAGCGACAGGAGGCGCTGGGGTCTGCTGTGTGCTTACAACAAGGCCTCTAATAACCCGGTCATAGATCACCACTGTCCTAGATACACTCCCCTCTCCAAGGTATATCTACTCAACTCTCTCTCTCTCTCTCTCTCTCATATTTTTATTTCAACTTGAGTCAAACCTCGATTTTCCGAATCTTCATTTTCCAAAAACCCGTTTTTTCGAAATTTAAAATAACAAAACCATTATTACCTTTATTAACTGAAAAGAAGAAACACGCAATTTGGAAAATAGATTTTTCCCAAATAATGAATATGATAACGTTACAGACAGGATCAGCATATTAGAACGTCGGTGTGTATATTAAAAATGGTTAAGGTTGCATAACCGTAACCTCAATTATATCCGTGAAAAATGTTATGTATCCCAAAGTTCTACTCTGTGACGTACTTCCAATACTTCCAAATTTAATTGTTCTGCTCTATCTTGTACATCCAAATTTAATTTCTTTCAAAAATTTTAAAAGTAAACATTTTCTCTCTTTCTCACATTTTATTATGAATCCCCTCCTCCCCCCCTCTCTCTCTCTCTCTCTCTCTCACACACACACAACCACAAACACACTAAATAAGAAACGTATATAATTGTAAACCTATATGAAAATTAATGCATTTTTCATATTTCTAAAGAAATCCTCTGCGTTTTCTTTGATTATCCAATACTTTTGTTGCCACCACAAATGTATGATTATGAATACATTTGCTTGCAGGTTTCTGATTCTGCCATTTTGGACGATGACGTCACATCGGACCAACCTATATCTGACAAAGGTTTTCATACAAAGGATTCTGGGAAGACTTGGCAAGAATAACTCTTACCACACGGTAACGGATGTGCCGCATTATAGCGGAAATGATGCAAGATGGTGGAAGGGACGCTTGATTGAGGAAGTGATGCACCACGGGGATCAATGGCCACCGTGCAGCCGACAAATCACGACACTTCGTAGACATTCACCTATTATTATGAATAAAAGTCACACTGAAAACTTCAGTTTATTTAAATATAGTACACACTTTTTCCACATTTTTTTGTCTCTTGTTTTGTTATTCTTTTCTTTTTAAAGGATAGGTGAATGGCCTGTTGGTGGCACTGTATATTGAATGAGGATGAAGGTATCCACATGATAAGAATGATATGTTATTATTACCTGTTCTGGCTTTCAGGTTTTAAATGCACGGAGTTAGGAATAATCCAGAAGTCTTAACCTGTCGTTATGACATTAAATCGAATTCGGGAGGTTATAGAAGGAGATTTCACCATTATGCCATTGAAGACACCGGCGGGGTACGAACCGGTATCTTTCAGCTCAGAAATCCAAAGACTTATCCAATAGGCTACGTCATATTCCCCCCCCCCCCCCACATGATATTGTTGTTTTGGTATTTGTTTTCTGGAGGAAATCATGAAGTCATGTTCTGTTTATTTAAAAAAAGCATAGGAATGCATCCATGCATAATACACTCGATGTGCCGCCTGATTTACTATGCACTTGGATCAGTCTGTAAGGTAATCATGTAGCCTTCATTAGGCCGTAGACATTTCCCCAAATATCTGGTGCCGGAAAAACAGCTGGCCTGATAGTGAATTGTTGGATCTCATCGTCATTACACAAACACAAGCTGACCGTCCAGTGATGAAAACGTATACTGATTATAATATATTTACTTTATTAAACCTATTTTTAGAGTAACCCTTTCGAAAATTACAGTTTATACAATCACAAATTATGTTATATACGATGAATGATAAATGGATGAAAGTGGCTTATGTTAATTGAGGCAATAAGGTGTCACAATAAACATGAAAATATATATAACCAACGGGCGCTCGTACATTAAAGTGCCATTACACTTCTTTTTATGACCAACTTATATGACCAACTTTTTTATTATAGGTTAAATGGTTAAAACTAAAGGAAGATATTAAATCTACATTTAAAAATGATCTTTAAAAAATGATTTTTATTTTAAATGTTTCTTGTAAGTTGACGCCAAAGTAGCGGCTACTCAAATTCAAGTCGGTAATATACGTACCAATCTTTTCATAGAATCCAAAGACTATAGCCACCCTCTTCAGTAAAAACATGCAATGTAGATGTTGGTTTAAAAAAATAACCAAAAACTGCTAGAAACTGACTGGAGAAATCCTTCAGACATCTGTGTTCTTTTTGTTGAAATCATCCAGCTAGAACGACTACATTTCGATCCAAAATTTGTATTTTCCAGTGTGTGATATTTTCGATATCTTGAGATACGGTGGTTCGCATATTGCGTATCGCGATACTATTTTCCTATATCGATATTTATCAATATTTTGCAAAACCTGAATGAAACTGATCCATTTGAGTAAACTTTTCTGTTACAAATTAAGACATCCAAATTGATTGGTTTTATTGAAAGGCTGAAACGGGAAGCTGCTATAGTGCCACAAGGCACTCCTCCAACTAATAAAGGGAATTTTTCAAGTTGGCTTGATAGACCACATGAACAAAGGTTCGTCCAAGGGAATATTTGCTCGACTTACTGGGACCAAAAAGTGCCACAGAAAAAAAGAACACGGTCGAGTCAATTACTTATCATTTATTAATATTCCTTTTCACATCTTGTGTAACTGCAGGAGTAAATTGAACATGGAGTATTATTGATTAGGAACAGCAGCCTTCCGATGTGGCGCACGACTATGATTGTGATCACCATTGTACCCCTTTTGAAGCGAATTAATCCACAGTTCAATGTGCTATTATTGCCTAATTACTTGCACATTGTAAGGTTTAAAAATATTAAAAATTAAAAAAAACTTATTTAATTTTTTTTTAGTTCTGTCAATAAGTTAACACATTACCGAGTCATTTTGCCAAATTTTTTGTGTGAAATAAACTGATCTGCATAATTATATTTTTATTAGGTCATTATTTTTAAACATGAAAATTTAATGTGTTATTTATTCTAGAAAACATATTAATTTCCTGTAAATTGATATTCTGAAAAGTATATATGTATCACAATAGGCTACCAACTACCGCAAGATATTGCACTAGCGCAGTCGTTGCATTAAAATTTATAAGTTGTAAAATACCAGGGTTGGGTATCGCCCACAATTTTTGTACTTCGACAAATGGGGGTTATTCGATTAAAGCGACCTCGACCTAGCGATTTTATACTGTATAAAGCTTGTACAGAACTAAATATAATTGGGTCGGCTAGTTTGTCTTTTTTAGGGTTATGCTTCCTGATACATATCCCGATACATATTAAGACATTTATTAAGACATTCATTGATACATTGTTATAACGGATTTATGTAATATGCACAATTCTCTTTAATTGTTAGGCATTTGTATATTGTACCAGGTCAATACCTTTAATCACTGAACTTTGTATCTCAGATGTATTTATCAGACTTTGCTGATTGTTCATATCTTATCCTTTTATAAATACGATGGATACATCGTATTACGCACGCATGATCGATAACAGATTTTCTCGGTTTTGATATCCCAACATACTGATATTGAGTGCACATTATATTATATATATATTTGCATATTATTAAGACATTCATTGATATATTGTCATAACGGATTTATGTTATATGTACAATTCTGTTAGACATTTGTATAATGAATCTCCTGTTTTTATGTTTGGAGAGTACTTACATTACCGCTTCAGCACTACTTGTATAATCCAAAAGAAATAAATATGTTTAAACCTATCAGGTAACGACTTCTGATTAACTACAAGGTATATGATAAACAATATTTTCAATAGTCAAATCTCCTCGTATCATTACTACTGATATCATTCGTGAAGCATTTCTTAAAATACATATTAAAAATTATATCAGTTACAACTATCCATGCGTTTTTACAAGAATTTATTTTTCATCAAATCCAGAGAAACAACAATACTATTGTAATTCTCCGAGGAAAATATATTTTGCAACAGCTCTCTCTGTCTGTATATATATATATATATATATATATATATATATATATATATATATATATATATTAATTAGAGCCAGGGTTTACCCAGTCAGGAGTGATGAGATACTGAGAGCCACGAGGTAGAACGCAGTTTGCTTTGTTTGTAATGTCAAGTTCTGTGTGGTTAGTAAGGTATTCTTGGAACTGCTCCTCATAAGTAACCCTGTCTTTCTCAGCTTCCTGTACCTTGTCAGCACCCTCCTTCGTGTCTGCATCATTACGTAACCTTGCCCACCAGTATCTGTCGTACATACAGAACGACTGTCTGTAACCCTGTGTCTGTAGATGCCGGAAGACTTCAGTAGCACCTTCCGGGTCGGGGTATGCTTTGGAAAAGGAAATTTTCACGTCAAATTCAGCGTTACTTGCACCTTTGACAATGTCAATGATCTTTGGAATATTTCTGTCTCCCGTCTGGTATTCATCTTTGACATTATACTGTCTATATGGCGGCCCATTGTATGCACCGCTGCACCGCTCAAAACAAGGACTGTTGCTTATTACAAACGAGATCCGACACTTTCTTTTATTATCATGCATTCTTCCCATGGCTTCTATGTGAGCTTTATCAGCTTTAACCTTCAGAAGAAGATGGCCTTCAGCGTGACGCCATGTTCCTTTTCTCCTTCTAGATCGACCGTCGGAACACACGGCGCGGTAGATTTCAGCGCCTTCATCAGACGGGCTCTGTCGGCAGATGATGTTAAACTGTAACGGCGTGCATCCAATGTCTTTAGGTGTACTGAACAGGAGTCGGCGGTCACCCTGACAGTTTCTCCGTTTTAAGGGCAAGTATTCATCAGGAATGTCCAGGAGGGAAACACCTATAGAGCACAAAGTTATGTACAGTGAAACCTGTGTAATAAGACCATCAGCGGGACTGGCCAAAAGTGGTCTTAAATCACAGGTGGTCTTTCCAGACAGGTCATTTATAACCGATGTGATTTCTAACGATTTATTCAGGGGTGGTCTTTATAGACAGGTGATCTTATCAGACAGGTGGTCTTTATGATAGGTTCCACTCCAAAATAGGGCCCGCTCAACTTAAACTGAAAACTGTTTAATAGACTTTTCGCTCATTATGCTGGTAATATCCTATTGATATCAGAAGCGTAAGCATATTTGTAGTATTATAGTGAACATCATATAAATTTATAGATATACAGAATTATTTTAATATATAATCTCTACTCCAGTAGCGTCTCCTGATGGAGAAGGCTGAAATTGAGACTTCGGGCCAGTCACATTGACAAGAAAGGTGATATTCAAATGTTAAAAGTCGGACCCTCTTACTTTAATTTGATTCCACTTGACAACTTTTGGGCGGTTCTTTTGACCCCGAACATTTAAACCCATGTACGAGCATTTTTTTTAATACTCATGGAAAAAGGTCTATTTCAGTTATTATATTACTGAATTAAAATTCTGAAATGTTTAACACACGTTTTACACACGTTACAAAGTACATGCAGGTGCTATAGCTTTAACTCTGAAAAGCTATAATTAAGCGTACATGGGCATTAAAAAAATATTTCTTAAAATCATTTATTACAATTGCCTTTAAAGAAATAACATTCTTTTAAGCGAATACATTGTTTTATATTATGGTTGTGATCATAGGAAGAAAAGCATTATCATATATGGCTTCACTAAACGTAGCTCATTACTTGTCATGCTTGAAACAAACTCATGTACTTATTTTGATTTACCAACAAAGTTCATATACTGATTATGACTGAACTGCATAACGGATGTAGAATAGCATTTTTAGCAAATTTTATAGGGTAAACCCTTTGGTAAAATAATAATGGATCTTCAGTCAAAAACGCTTTTTTCCGTATTTGAAGGGAACGTAAAAAGAAGTATGCTATAGCAAAACTCATTTACGAGTATAGTTTTTTTATATTAAAACTCACCGTCATTATCTACAGATGAGAGGCATCGAATCATTCCTGAAAAACAAATTTAAGGTATATTTATTGTCTAACCATTTTGAGATCGTCAAACTAATGTAAACTGTACATATTCACGAGTTTTATCAGGAGAAGAAATCGGTTGGCATCTCCGCCCGAGGGATCTTCTGCTGCCAAAGAAGAATAGAAACTTCCATGTTATGGAGCGAATTCAGGATCTTAGAAAGGGGGAGGGGGGTGGGGGGGGGGGTATGAAACAACTAGCCGTGAATACAAGACTCATTGGAAACTTATATTGGGCTGGTAAGATTAACTTGAGTTGGGATACAAACCATAGCCCGTCATCTTAACATTAGGCTACTGGTGATGAATTATCACAAAAGAATACATGTTAACTCCCAACCAATACTGAAACATCGTCTCTATGGTACCGAGTCATTTCCTGTATCGCGTATGTTAGCTACCGTCCAGTAACCCATTCGAGCCATGCTTGTATTCACGCGGTAAGACATTTAACAGATATGCAGAGAATTTTTCTCTTAACCTTTTTTTACATATTGTAGGCGTTGTTAGCAAGTATACTAAAACCTAACGATGGTCTGGTTTATGTCAAGTGACATCGTACTTGTAGGCCATACAACGTTGTCAAAAATGACCGAAAATAACTGCATCATTTCAGAGCCTTATAGTGCGTTCGTCCCTGAAGGATGTTCAAACCCCCTGACAGCCAGTACGCTAGTCGTACACTCTGTAATGTCAGAGGGCCGAAATGACGTTTATGCAACACATGGTAGGGGCCTCCAGGTGAACGAGTGTATAGGGAGTGCTGGTAGACTTTAAACATAACTCTCGTATATACAAGTAGAAGGAACTGTATGGCACAAGGCGCAATTTTTTTTATTCGTAATAATTGGATATTATTCTTTTTCCCATATTTTTCTGGGAGAGAGAGAGAGAGGGGGGGGGGGGGGGGGGGTTGAGGGGCTTTAGCCACTGGATGGTTAATCCCTTGGTGGAAAGGGGGAAAGGGGTATATCTGACGACAAAAGAAAATGAGAAGACATGACAGAATATAACTGACTAGAGCGTTGCTGCTATTATACAAGACTTTGGGGATGCATAGTAATTTTTGCATATTCAGAGAGAGTATCCAATGCTTTAATGCTTATGTATTTGGATGTATGTATATATATACCTGGTGGGGATCTAGGGCGAGGTAAGATTCTTTTAACCTCTGTTTCCCCATATTTTATCAGGTTCAGAAATGGGTTGTTCATACGTTTATATTTGTGTATGGCCAACCGATCGTTCAGATATAAAAAATAAAATGTTGACTAATAATTAGTCCCTTTGAAATTAAGATAATGTGCTCACCTGGGTTATCCTCACAACTATACGAGTTCGCTTCTGTATTGATGACACGTGACTCATCAACTACAACGTCGTCTGGTGGAGCTGGCTGGTCAGGTGACTGTTTTATCGGGTCATCCTTTTTGCCGTTTCCCTCGTCGTCTCCCGGGTCGCCTGGGCTTCTCTTGACCCGTCGCCTCGTGGGACCTGAATCAAGGATTAATAAGACAATGATTTTTATAATAAACAAATGTGTCGTGTTTGTCTTCAGTTTTTAGATAATAGCCAGCCTCCTTTCTTCCAGAGTGCTTAGTATACTAAGGAAACATTGTTTTTTTTTCTTTTAAAATTTGCAAGTTTAACATGAAAAGTTAATTGTAATGAGTTAATGAGACATAGTCCTAAATAAGGTAGCCAATGCCTTACACAATTGTCTGAGATACGATAGCTTAGATAATTGTCTATTCATGCTTAGGCCTAATGACATAATGATGTCAAGATCTTTGATAATGTGAATAATTAATTTCTTTTTCTTGATATGTTCTTTAGCATTTTTCCATTAAACGTGGATTAAGCAACTCCTATGTCATTTCACTCAGCCACGATATATGCAACCAAATAAGATATAAAAATTTAGATCTTAGCATGATTTCATCATCTTATATTTGACATTTATGGTCTGATACCGGACGGAAGTTAACCATGTAACAATATGAAACATATTAGTAGTGTACAGCGTCGTTACCTGAACATCGTTTATCAGAAAATCGTTTATCTAAAATGGAAATATGAGAACCGAAATTTTGAACGATTATCAAAAATTTTGATTTTTAAGGGCCAGTAGCAACAATTTCAATGAATTTTGCATGCTAAATTGATTTAATTGATAGAAAACCTAACATAACATGCTGTTGACAACGTTTATTTTAGACTAGCTTCATTAATTCCTGTCTGTCAGTATCTGTGATATCCATATTTCAAATGAACAGGCTAAAGACAAATATGTAGAAAAAATACCCTCTGAGTGTGTCTTCATAGACCTTCCGGCTCCGTTACCGTTATCCTTTGTTCTATGTGCCGTTTCAGCTTCCATAACAACTTGATCCTCCAGTATCCTTCAATGCAAATAGAACAACAATATTTCATGAACAACGTAGTAAACATCTTTAACATCTATTTGAACATTGCTTATGTCCCAAGTGCTTTAGACAAGCTTAGAGGTACTTAATCACGTACAAAGCATGTTGAACTAATATATTAAAATAATATACTGAAACCGCTGGCTTACTCCTGTGCACGAGTATTAAAAAAGCTGGACCTCTCTCGATCACTGGCGCCAATAAAAACATAGCGCGAGCGCCACCTGCCTTTTCCGTTTTCTTTTCAAGATTACAACCGGTGTTTCACACCGTGAACGTTCATGCTTGATCTACTCCTTGTTTAGGATCGGTCGCGCATGTGCGAAATCGGACTTCCGGTCCCGTGGCCCGTGTTATGGTAAACAGACACATGTAGGCCGTGTGGACTCACAGTTAGAACCATAACAAGGTCTTAAGCAGCTGGAGGGGAGGTACTGCGGCCGTTTGCTGGGAAGGGTTTGCTGGTAAACTTTTTTGTTAAGCAAAACTGAACTGATAATGTCAAAGAATAGGCATAAAATGTTGCTCATAAGTATATCCCTTTAAAATATGACGAGGCGTGAAACCCCAGTAAAGCCAATGGTAAAGTCAACATATTAAATTGTTCTAATAACTGGTAGTCGGGCCATTCCACCTGTCACGGAATGAAAGCGGTGCCATTTCAAGTAAAATTTTTTGCGAAGATGATTGGATTTGATGCGGGGAAAGAAAACTGGGGAACCTTTAAATAGATCAGGGTACAACAAAGCTTTTCTTTAAAGTAAATGATGTCTGTTGTGACTATGTAAAGAAACTATTTACTCTATAAAGACTCACTCTTTGTTTAAGTTGAATATAAAGTCATTCACCAACATTGGATCAGGTATACCGGTTGTGATGTCATACCAAATGACCCGTTCTCCCCTTCGCAGTGGAGGACGATACCTGAAATCAGTTAATATTATTTGATTAAACATAATCACTCATTGAAACTATCATAATTTAATTGATGCCATATTAATTAATGTATTTTCATTAAATAATTTCTTAAACCTTGGCCTGTTAGAGACTAACCTCGAATTTACTTTAAGCGTTCTAAAACATCAGCCCGAAATATATTCAGCTATACTGGGGCCAATCATCTATTACTAGCCTATTCTGTCTGGGTAAAGTATAGTCGCGACTTGACATTCCGACCTTAACAATCCGAAATCCGACGGTATTTTGTAAAAAAAAAAAGAACGGGACCCATAGAAATTGGCCTTGACAAACCGACAGCCTTTGATTTCAACATGACATTTCCCGACACAGAAAAAGGATACCGACGTATTTTCTGACTTGACAATCCGACCGGTAAATTGTCCTATGATGTCAGTCGTTGGGCTCGTGCACACAGCTCTGATCAATCAGGCGTGAAATCATGCGACGCGTATTGCTCTAACCGTACACTAGATCCAATTATTGAGTCAATTTGGCTCACTAATTAAGTCAGTTTGGATCCGTATGTGGCAGACATGAACCTCTCCGTGTGTGTAACACGCGGAGGTGGAGCACGAAGTCGGGGACCTTATCCAGGCACTCAACAGCGCTGACCACGTGACCGCGTAGGAATACCTCGCATTGAACAACATGGAAGCAATGTCGACGGCCGCTGATATTGTGTCAATGGTCAAAGAACACCGAGTCTTAGGGAGAAGATGATCCTCCTTAACCACTGACTCCAGAGACATGATTATGTCAACGGAAACAGGGCTACAGTATATGGAGGAGCAGGGCTTCGCTGCAGGGGACCTTGATGCCGACCACGGACTGCTTAGAAAAGTACGTGAAAATCAAATTAAAAGAACCAGATACCAGACAGATATGCTTGCATTCTTTATAAGAAATAAAACAGTACTCCATGACGGATGTTTTTTTTTCTAATTCACATAAATCATAAAGATATCATATACGTAGTTAATTAAAACAAAATATTTAATGAATACTAAAAAGTCCTCCTTCAGACATTTAGGTCACACTGAATCTTGACCCTCCAACACCTTTATTGATATGGCAATCCGACTGCCTTGCAATCCGACATAAATTACGGTAATACATTTAATGTCGGATTATCAAGTCAGGACTGTACCTTTATACGATTTCTGCCGAAAAGTAAAGATAGATGACGTGCGAAATGAGTATAAGTCACGTGATGATGTAGAACTTAAAAGCATTCTTTTGCAAGTGAAAACACAAACATAATCCGATACCATACTATCATATTACCCGTTTATATTATGTTACCTGTGATCCAGGACGAGTTTTCTACTGGGCGAGTTCCAACCCGGACGGGTTATCAATTAGCCGAGCTTGATAAACTAGAGTAGAGTTCTGATAGATGGCACTGCGCGATAACCCCTTAACAAATTCCTCAGCATTTATTGTAAATATTAGAACTGATCCCCTTAGGATACACTTGGCATCGTTCATGATATTTGGACACTAAAATACGGGCTATTCCTGAGGCGTGACCACAGGGGAGTTTAGTTACAGCGGTTGAGTGGCCCCACTTTATTACCCCTGTATTTACAATACCCTATATAGATATTATTATATTATTATATCTACCTGACGGTGGGTGTGTATACCACTGACAGCTCTTCGGGAAATCCCAGTGTGTTGACGTCAACAACAACGATGTTCACGTCAGAATGCAGGTCCAAGACTGCTGCTGCCAGGGAGTCCAGCTTCCGCCCCATTGAGTCACAATAACGACATCCTTAAATAGGTACAGTACACACCTCTGATATTTATTGAATCGTGTGATTTATCATTCAAGGCGAGAAGACAGGGCGATAATCAGGGGGTGCGACATGCGACAGCCTTATGGGAATAGGTCTTGTCTCCGTAGCAAGCTATCTTGGCCTTGCTGGTAGCTGGCTATGCTGCTTCTTGTGTTGCCTGGGTGATATGCTAATCGAAATTTAACTCGTTAAGTTCGTAATCCAATTTAAGTCAGGTCGAGTCGAGGAACCGGGGCGGGCGGCAGGTCTCAGACCAACTGCCCCAAACGTCACAGCTCAGCATGTACACTTTCTTCATCAGCCAGTCAGAAAGATCAGCAGATACACCTAATCTGGGCTGGTCATTCTGTTCCCTGAGTGTTTTTTTTTCTCTAGTTTGGAAAGTTCATGTATGACAAATACACCAGTAGGAGTAAGCCAGCCCGTATTAGCCATGCATACACGACTCTGTAAGCGCTTATATTGGGCTGGTAAGTCTAACTTGAGTCGTGATACGAGCCATATGGAGAAATGCACTGCATTGGTCTTCTATCATGTTGCATTTATATCGTGGTAAACAGCCGATAATATTAACAGTAGGCTATAAATGATGAACTAAAGTATAATAAAAAAGCTAACGATTGGTCTGATTTTATGTCAAGTGGCAGCGTACGTGTAGGTTTGCGTCCTCATAGAGCCTTAAAGTGTGTTCCACATTGAGGGATGTGACGGCGCCTGATCTGACGGTAGTACGCTGGTCGTAGACGCCCTAGAGTCAGAGGGCCGGAATGGCGGTACCTCTGTATCATCTACAGTTACCCGCCTTGTATTTTCACCTTTCTATTATGGATAATGGAGAAATGATGCGGCCCCTTGAAAAGAATACTTGGAGGGTTGTAATCTATTTGATATCAATGATATATTTCTATTACGGACAAAGTTTCTGTTAAAGGGAGATACTGTAGGGCCTGATGCAACTAACATCGGTATTTAGACATGAAGGAGGCGAAGTAAATTAAATCTATAGGTTTACAAATCGGCCTGTCCCTTTACGAACCGTCTGTTGTAGTATATTGGTAGAAAAGCGGTCTCTTAAGACCGAACAAATTCTGAAAGTAACGTTTATGTGGTGAGAATTTTGATTTCTAGATATTCTGGTAGCACAATCTTGGCGATAAGTTATACATATGACTAGTTCATACTTTGTACAATGTTAACAACGGCGTCATAACAAGTGTTTCCATACGTTTTTTTGTATTAATTATATATTACCTTTTCTACAGAAGATGCCAACTATTGCATTTTCGTTTTCCATGAGGTACTCTGACACCTCCACTTCACGGTCCAAGTAAAGTACTGAAAGTAAAGGGAGGAATTATAATGCAGTCATTGAAGGACATGATATTGATTTAAACATAATGACTCCGCAACTCTGTACTAAAAGTACTTCTGTTGGTATATTCTTTAAATGGAAGTAAAATGTTTCATCGACATTTGACCCTTTTTATATGAGAAGAAAGTAGAGGAGTTGCTTAATGCATATACATATATATATATATATATATATATATATATATATATATATATATATATATATGTGTGTGTGTGTGTGTGTGTGTGTGTATGAATAGCCATGCTGGTTCATTGTTTATAGATGAAAATGGTATACACAGAAACTCGGTTCACTGCCGGTGGGAATCAAACCGATTCCGGTCGGCTGCCTTAACCATTTGACTACGCCAGATCCCCAACCCCTTGTATATTTGCACTTTTTCATAGGAACCAGCGAAGTGACGTCATAGTCTCACCCACTACATGTGTCGCTGTGTCGCACATGGCGACTTTGCATGCAGCAGGGAGAACTAATGGCCTTATATTGTGTTTTGCATATTTATATATACATGTATATATATATATATATATATATATATATATATATATATATATATATATATATATATATATTATATGTGTATGAATAGCCATGCTGGTTCATTGTATATAGATATAAGTGGTATACACGGGATAGTCGGTTCACTGCCGATGAATATATACATATATACTCGTATTTATGGATAAATGATATTCTCTTTGTTCATGGTTATACAGTATTCCTTTTTGTCATAGGTCTTATGAATAGTTTATTCTTTACACGTGTATTTGAAGTTATCTTTTCTTTTAATACAAACCTTCCTTCTGATTGAATGCCTGATCATAGTCCTCAAGCCATCGTGGAAGAAAACTGAAAATTAAACAGATATAGCACTAAGCCGCCTGGTAATATATTACTAGATCATATAATGGGCTGTCCGTTCAAGAATGTTTATTGGATGATTACTTTCAAAATAATCTCAGATAATGTCAATCTGGTCTTGCCCCTGTGACATTAATACTCCAAGTAGGCATTGCAATATGTTGGATATAACCGACTTAATGCTAAATAGCTTCAGCTGGGGAACAACCACCTGTTGTTATAGGTTTTAAAAAATGTATATTGAGTGCTTGTGTACTTGCAGTATATACTGCGATAATAATTCAATGCCGGTGTATAATTATACTATTTGAAGCGGTACATGTATAAATGTATACGGGAAATGGTTTTTATTGTTCTCATTTTGGGCCTATAATGAGACAGAATCATGCATATATTCAAATACTTTATCATAAGGTGGAACATCTTACTTTTCATTTTGGCCGTGCTGATACATGCGGCCTGTGACACTTCTGCTATACATATTACACTTATTGCACTGGCCTGACTGTTTGGCTGAATGGTCAGGTTGGACAGGGTTAAAGCCTTGACCAGGAATGTACCGATTTACCAGAGCCGAGTGGCAAGACATGTCCAAGGACTGACCGCTGGCGATCAGCCATGCGGCTAGAATTTGGTGCTGTACACACATCTGAAAGAATAAACAATAACATGAATTTGTGTAACTTTTAAATAGTTATAGGAAAAATGCATAAAGTTGTGTTAATATTTAAAGGTGCACATTCGCCTACCTTTTGAAAAATAATTTATAGAATTTCTGGTTTCCTCTGTCTATATATAAATTATCTAAGGGTAATTTTGATTGTGAAAAGTTCTTTTAAGGCCTCCGTGAAGGATGCATGAACTTGTTTATCAACAACATGTTTGTAAACACAGCAATGTTGACGAATGGGAAAAACATGTATCCTAAGGTGGTAGGTTGCATATATGCGGAGGTAGCAAGGTCACTTGTTGCAAAAAGCCATTGCAAAGCTCTGGCATATCTAACTTGCAGCTAGATTAATTGATACATTGATATAAACAAAACAAGTAGCCTGTGTAGTGATATCCACGTTTTCTGGCCTATTTTATAAAAAGCCCCGAGTAATTACCTGTAGTTTACAAAGGTCAGATATGTGATTGGGCCCTTTTAACCTATCGTCATGAGTGTTTCAAGAAGAATTATTGCAAAAACCTCTTTGGAGCAAAGCTATACCAAATAGGAAAGACAGTAATTAAATTTACCATCAATGCAGTGTTTTTTGGATTTGCTGCCACATTATTCCCAAAGCAGACGAGAGTGCTTGTTACGGCGAAGACGCCGTGTACCACGTGATCGGACGGATAATTTATGTTGTGACCTGGGTCATACTGAAGCTGCCATGTTGGTGCCGCAACGCCCTCTGACGGATGATTGAGTAACTGCAGGCATGGCAGCATCCAGTTATATGAAAGACTGCGCATGCGTACCAAAATACTTAACCTCGTGTCAGGGTCTCTGTATTCATGGAGACATTGCTGTACTAGATTCGGAAAATCGCTTTGAAAGCACTCCTGTATAACATAAAAAAGACGTTATTCAATTTTTGTATGATGTTTATATATGTATTATTTTTTAAAGTTGATTAAATGATTATTTTGTAGGATTCATTTCAGTTATCATACGTAAGCAGAAGTGTCTCTCTTACATGTCGTACAGTACTGACATATACAATTAGAAAATATATGTCTCTGTAGCTATCATGTAAATACCCAAAAGCTACAGAGAATAAAACTGGCCAGTTGAAGCCTGTGGAGTTTAGGGAGTCATATCTTAAACATTTTTGCCTCAGCCAGCAGTGTATGCGTTCATCATCGGTCTTGTGTGTGTGTCCGAGTGTTTTCGTTTATTCACAACACAATTAACGCAGTTATGAACGGAATCGAATGATTTTTATCAGGGTATGTCGTTAACGAGCAAGTAAAGAATCGAATAGGTTTTTGTGTGGATCCGTCACATGTTCCGAATTCAGGAATGTTATCAATGAATATTCCCAAATGTACCAAAGGTAGTGTTACTTTACATTATTAATGACCCTATGCATATGGTCAGAATATATGAATAAAAACACCGGTCGGGGAGTTTCCCACAATTGGGAACCCCCACATGGCGGAGGCCTGCATTCTAGTCCGTAAATGAGACAATGGAATTATACCGGTCAAATAAAAATATTCTATGGATTCGGCCCTGCACTTAAGTATTTCTAGTTATAGTCAATCTGCTAAATCACTATACTTTCATGTTCAAGTAATTTGAACTATTAATTACATTGATATTCAGGCAGAAATAATCAATCCCGCTACATCTTATTCTTGTATACGCCATCTGGCGTGTTCTAATATTTGTGTACCCGATCTGGTGGCGTGTGATTCCCACTTTATGCTGATTTACTGAAACTGAGGAACTATTAAATCTGATTAATATTTACGTGAGCTGAGTCCATAGAGGTCTTAAATGTGAACCCGGCAGAGGGGACGGATGACCGGATCAACTTCTCATCCCAAAAACTGTCCTTCAGATCATGAACGCTCAGCGTTGGGTTGGTCAGCAGCCAATGGTCAACGATATCGTGCAAATGACTGGTGGTATCTTAAATGTAAGGTGTGATGACGTCATACTAATTATATTATAAAAGTTATTATTAACACGCCAGGCATCATAAGGATACTGAATGAAATTGACAACATACAAGGACCTTTGGTTTAATAAAGTGCCGGCGCATTAGTCTATTTCCGACTTGCTGTGTTAAATCTGTTGGACAGATCTGGCATAGGACGTCGCAGGCTGTTACAAAAAAATCGTTATAATGTTAAATGAATTCATATAAAACACTTTATCTGTAAAAAATATCTGAACGGTTCCATTGCTTTGCATCTTGAACCGAGAGTGATGACGTACCAATGCTTGTGCAAAAATAATATGGTGCAGTCGTATATTCTGAGATCTCAGTGAATGCTGCGGACCATCCAGGGTCTGGTGGATTTAAAATGGAGTCGCCTGAACGGGGAGGGAAAAGTACATTGTTGTGGACGAGCCAGAATCCACTGGATGTGAAATATCCAAACTCCTGAACCAGAAGGCCAATCTACATATTAAATAATGCAAAATTATATATACAAAAAACATAAATTATTTCCATTTCATAGATGCAAATGTCCCAGTGTCAGCTTTGTTCAAAACCGAAACCTTGGACAACCGAGGCACACACACGCCCACCCACACGCACCATCACACACATACTATCTCTGTCCGTCTGTCTGTCTGTCTCTCTCTTTCTCTCTCACTTTATATATATATATATATATATATATATATATATATATATATATATATATATATATATATATATATATATATGTGAATGTGTAAAAAATAAAACTAAAAAATGTCATTTTTTTAAATCAAATCTGTATATTGAATATATTAGGCGTCAGTTAAATACGTACATACACACACACACACACCTGTAATGTACGAGATATATCGTTCCCTTCCAAATATGGCAGCATCCAATCGCCGATGTACACAAGATAATCTGTCTCTGGATGCCCGATACTGGCGCCCTCTATCGTTTGGCGAAGGGGACTTTCCTCAGTCCACGGGTACAGCAGCTTCAAAACAAACAACAGCTTAGTGTATGACGCCATCATAATAAACATTTCCCGGAAAAAACTTGATACAGTTTTTCTAGAAATTTGGTTCCTGGTAAAGAGGTTATAATAAACTATTCACAAGGGCTGCATGACGTAAGGTCAAAGGTTGATTGTGGAGCAGACTATTTATAGAAGCTGTGCGTGTAAAAACAAACGTTTTTATCCGGGGTTCCCGTCAGGTGACAGGAAGGTTTCTCCCCGACGATTAGACTCTGACAGCTGTATCGGGTAATAAATGAAACGGACACTGTTCCGGGATATGCAGAAGATAAGGCTAGTACGGCACTGTACGTGTGTCAACCGCCCCCGTTAATTATAAACACATTGCTTTCCTCGGCTCCTAAATTTTCGGTATTTTACCGAAAAAATGCATGGTCTCCTATAATTTCTTATATTTTCAAATATTTAGTTCATAATCTATATTGTCGTGTATTTGTATTCAATGCACAATCGTGGTTCTGGTTTAACTCTTATTACTGAATAATTATTTTTATTACTTAACACGTCAGCTCTATTTGTCCGAGTAAGTTTCCAGGTTATAAGTTCGTATAAGGCCTTCGTGAAGGATGTACGACTCTGTCTATCAACAACATGTTTGTAAAAACAGCAATATTGACAAATGGTCAAAACGTGTATCTTAAGGTGGTAGGTTGCATATATGCGGAGGTAGCAAGGCACTTATTGCAAAACGCCATTGCAAAGCTTGCTGTCAGATTGATACATTGATATAGACATAATCTTGGTTCTGGTATAACTCTTATTACTGAATAATTATTGTTATTACTTAACACATCAGCTCTTTCGTAGTATTGTCCGAGTAAGTTTCCCGGTTATATAAATATATAGACCTTGACGTGTTGCATTGAGAACCGATGGTCATGGAATGTTAGCGGGTAAAACACAGCTGTGCAGTGAAAAGATATATTTTTCCTAATTTTGAAAACTTTTATAAACTTCTATAATTTTGGATCAAGTCCGCCTATGACATTCCTTTACTTCAGGAGAGACCTGCAAATATAACCATAGTATAGTCTCGTCTGGAGGCCTGTCTTCGTAGGTATTGGGTTCAAGTCTCATTCTGACCCCTGCCAAAGGTATTTACCACTATAGGCTGCTCCCTCTTCACCCTGGAACAAATTAATAATGGATGACAGGTCATGTGCGGACTGAGCAGTCATCTTCTCTTTTTTGGTGGAGGTATCCGCCTGCTTTTTTTTAATGTTGACTTACCTGATTTTTTTATCGTAAGTATATACGTCTGCAGAACTTCCATTTCGGTTTAGGACTACATAAATGACAGGGAGGTAGCACTCGCTTCCTATCATTTTATTTTGTATCCTGCCTGGTTTCCGCCAGACCCGGTGTCTACCGCATCTGCGGGTACTGAGTGTGTAATCTTCCCTCATCAGTCCCTGAGCAATCTAAGAATCGTTTTATAACATTTTTCTACGGTATTGTGCGTCCCAGAGAGAGAGAGAGAGAGAGAGAGAGAGAGAGAGAGAGAGAGAGAGTAGAAAACTACAAGAAGGAAGAGGCTCCACGGAAAAAGTGTGAAGGTAGAGGAGACTTACATATCCGGTGAAATCAGATTATACAAACACAACCATTAAGAAAAAAAAAAGCTTAAGGGTCCCCGACTGTAGTCACATGTAGCAGTTAAATGAGAGACTCGCATAATGGAAGGAGCAATAAATAAGAGATACCCGTACAGCAAGGTTTCCCTGAGTAATCTGTTTTAACCTGAAACTGTAACCATAAAACCATTTGTTGTACGGATACATCAACAGATGGGCGAGTGTGCGATGTGTTTCTTGTACCCCCGAAAGCCCGCATCTAATGTATGGCTCAGTAGGATTCGCTGAAAACCTGAGAGAGTTACGAAGTGCATGTGGGGAGTAATTGAAACAAGCAACAAATGCTGGATATTGACCTTGGTAGGCACACATATAATTCTGAATATAATGGAAAATATTGGTTATGTGGCCATACCTGTCAGTGGAAATGTCCATTAAATGAGACCAAATAAAGGTAACCTCATGTGTGAGTGAGATGCGTATGAAAGCTGGTATCATTTGAACTGAGATTCAGAAGACTGTTAGTAAAATGGTATGCGGTATCCAGATTTTCGAGAAGCTCTACCAGTTCTTCAGGAAAAACCGCCTTAGATGGAAGATATCAGAGATATCAGTTGAATAATCGAATAATAAATTGGAGACAAAACTAAATTTGTATATTTATCTTTGCGTGCTTTTTGGGGACCAAGGCACTTTTAAAAAAGCTCAAGACATACTTATTTGTGTAATATTTCGATGGCTTGTGATTTTGCAGATTGTGTACATTTTTATTTCTGTACCATGATATAATTTCTTTTAAGAATTTAATGTCATACAGTATATTACGGAATTATGGTTACAAATGCAAATTAATAAATTAGAAACTTTCTGTGACTTATATGGAATGAAAGTTAATATGAACAAAAAAAAATTCTTGTGTTTAGAAATGGTGGTGTTTTGAGAAGATCTGAAAAATGGTATTATAAAGTAAAGCCAATTGATGTAGTTAGTAGTTATAAATATTTAGGAGGAATTTTCACAAGTTTTCTAAAATGGTCAAAAATGAAAGAAAACTTAGGAATTCAAGCAAATAAAGCTGTTATTATGATTAAACAATTTATAAGTAGGTATAAACATTTAACAATTGATCAATCTCTCTTTCTTTTTGATCGGATGGTGCTACCAATTTTATGCTATGGTAGTGAACTATGGGGCCATGAAAGTTGTGATAATATTGAATCAGTACAAAATAAATTTTGCAAGTATATTCTAAAGATTAATTATTCATCACCAACAGATGCGGCACTTGGTGAATGTGGAAGACTGCCTTTGAAAATTCATTATGTATTTAGATGTATTAAGTATTGGACAAAAATATTAAAAATGACACCAAACAGATATCCCAAACAATTATATTATAAGCTATATCGTCTAGACGAACTTGGAAGGAAAACTTGGGCAACAAAAATTAAAAATCTACTTTTTTCACTTGGCTTCGGTTATATTTGGATATTTCATGACTTAGGGGATACACAACTGTTTCTGTTACAGTTGCCTCAAAGGTTAAAGGATATTTATTCCCAAGAATGGTCAAACAATATTTCAAGTAACAAACGTTTAGAAACATATTCAGTGTTTAAATCATTATTAACCATGGAAATGTATTTGAAAGTTGTTATGAATATTAACTACAAGACCAGTTTAGCCAAATTAAGATGTTCCTCTCATAATCTGCAAATTGAAAAAGGAAGACATGATAAGATACACTGGACAGAGAGAAATTGTCCCTTCTGTTTAAATCATGGTGAAGCTTTAGTTAAAACAGAATATCATTTTATGATGAAGTGTCCACTATATAATGATTTGAGAATTAAATCCCTTTTTAGCATGGGAAAATATCTTTTGTATCACTTATGACAAATAAAAACCCAGCAGTCATTAATAATTTAGCAGCTTTTGTATATCATGCTTTTAAAAGAAGAAATGATCAAATATAAGCCAGTATTTAATTTCTTTATTCATTATTTATTTATTTATTGTTCAAGTATTAAAGTAGCTTTCATAAAGTATACTTGTAAAATGTACTATAAAGTATTTTGGACAGATATCTTAACCTGTTAAATATTTGCGCTATATAGATGTAAAGATACTAGTATCCATTAATGTGGATATATATGTGCATGTGTATGTATGTGTATATATATTTGTGCATGTATATATATATTTATACGTGTATTTGTATGTGAGCATTGTTTGATTTGAAATATGGTATTCTTAAATATTAATGAATACAAATATCTTATTTCTATTTATTGTACATTGCAGTAATGACCTCTTGAACTATATTATTATATTCATTGATACTTCTGAATGCGTGTATTAAGAAATTATTTGTTTAATCAATTGTTTATTCATTACCATCATATTGTATTCGGATGGTATTATGTAATTACTTATGGAATTATGGGCCTGAGGCATTATATTTTCAGAATAAACATTCATTCATTCATATTACGGAATTATGTGCATTTTTTTATCCACCCCAAGTATTTTTTTATGTCTACATTTGAATATAAATGAATAATTTTTATAGTAAGTCCTTTTCTATGCAATTGTATGGTTGTAATAACGTGGAAGAGCACATCGCGGTAGAATTTTACACATTAAATTATTAATATTATTATTATTATTATTATTATTATCATGTTTATTATTATTATTATCATTTTATGAAGATGATCATGATGATGATTATTATTTTTATTATTATTATTATATTTATTATTATTATAATTATAAATATTATTATTAGTATTATTATTATTATTTTTATTTTAATTATAATCATTATTATTATTATTGTTGTTATTGTTATAATTATTATTATTAATATTATTATTACTATTATATTTATTATTATATTGGTAGAATAGTGAGCGGGTTTCTAGTTATTAAAAAAATACTTTAAATAGAATACGTTATAGTTGAAATTTAGGACTAAACCATATGTTCTTGTCATGGAGGTAATATAAACAAAATGAGTGAAAAATTGGCCAATTTAAGAGGACATTAAAATGTGTGACAATTGTTCATTTAGTGCATAACGGAAAATAAACAAGTTACAAGGTATAATTATATAGATGAGAATAAAAAGTTTCTAGCATTAGTGTACATAATGGTTTGAGGTTATTCAGGCAAGGAGAGCTGTTCGCAACTTTAAAACCAAAAAAAAAAAAATCAATCTGTAAAAATTTAAGGGGCGATTTCGAATGACAATTTGTGTCAGCAGAACAATTTGCGTTGTGTGGCCTTAATTTGATGTATATTTCGTGATATTTAGTTTCATGATCAGAGTGAGATACATATAAACATATGCAGCGTCGTGTACAGCTGACGTCATCATACCAATAGTATTTACGATAATCTGAAGTGTTATGGTGAACATGGACAAGGAAGTATTGCCCTGTAAACATGGCAACAATCAGTGAAGGAACTATTAATAAATCAGTTTTATTGTAGTAACTAATGGGCAGCAATGTTGATATGTATTGACTAGGAAGACGAGCGAATTTGATGATTATGCATAGTGGTTACAAGGAAAATTCGTTTAAATGACGTAATCCCTGTTTCCTCTGTTTCACTTATCACAGAAGCCCAGGTTGAACATGAATATATAACCGATTATATAATTAGCTATATACGGGTTATATAACTAGATGTTACGCATGTTATGTCGCGCATATTTATAACAGTAGGTGACGCTTCATGATATAGGGGCGGGGATGGTGGTGGGTGAAAGTGCGCTTTATCTATTGTTATCTAATCTTAGTAATTTATGAAGCCTTGGAAAAAAAATTTATGGAATGCTTGATTTCGAGAAGTGATCGTCATGGAAAATACCAGAATCTTTAAACTTCTTTCTGTTGTTTTTTACATGCGATAGCTTACTTTGTTGATTCTCTCCTTTAATTTTCGTAACTGTCCACTACTAAGCTATAAATACCTTATAATTTATTATATTAAAAATTATTTATGACAATATACGGATACCCCTGAATAATTTTTTTTCCATAAGACTAGCCTCAGATTGTTATTTTATTCTATAGGATCAAAATACACCATTCCATATAGTTAAAGCTGTAAAAACGACATCTTAAAAACCCATTAATCCCTGAACACCAGCAATAAGAATGGCATTGTTAATAAAAAGTCTAATATTCTAGAAATTATTAAACTAAAGAACACTTAAGTAAGAAACTTTAAGTCAAATTATAACATTTAATATATATAAATATGCTGTATGAACAGCCATACTGGTTCATTGTGTATATATGGCAAGAGTATACACAGAAACCTATTTTTTTCTCTGTATTATATATATATATATATATATATATATATATATATTGGAGGTGTGGTCCGGCCTCCTTGTTGTGGGTTGAAATGCATGGTATCTAAACATTTACTCTTTAGTTATATTTTTAAGCCCTTCAATTGTAATAAATAAAAATATAAAATTATAAACTATAGAAATGTGCTCAGTGAGTGCAGACCTTAGCCAAGGTAGCTTGATACCCCATACAACACTGTTGTTCACGCAGGAATCACTAACAAAGTTTAACTAATTGTTCCTTGCCGAGCTATTCTGAACATGACATCAAAATCTGTTGATAAATGTGCGTGATATTGTTCATAGACAAACCAACACCTCCAAAAAACATTACATAATTAAATATGTACAAACCTGTTTGACGTCATCATTTTCACTGTCAATGGTGAGATAAACGGATGACTGTGGGTCTCTCACCACGGCCCACCACGTGACCTCCCCGTAAGGGGTCAAACATTTACTTCCGGTTCCAGGTTCACCTCCAAAAATTAGAATCAGGGGTAAAATTAACGCAGCAAAATCAAAAGGCATTTTACCCTAGTTCTTGAAAGAAAGCTTCTTATACGCTGAATGTATAAAGCTGATCTGAACACTTAGCTCGATTTGATAAAGAACACGATTATTTCACAATATTTCCTTTATTCCTGACTTCCTCAGTGGTATAATTGGTCATAATTTCCAGTTATATAGCTAGTCTTTTTTTGTGTGAAACCACTATGTGATCATATAATTCATATCCTTTGTGGCGGTTATAGGAATTTCACAATAGACAATTCCGGCAGCTGAAACCATTCATTGTTTGGTGTCGGTTTGTTTATTACAGCTGTTATAAACACACGATTAAATGATACAAGTCACGAAATAACAATCAACACCTTTGATTATGTTTAGGTTGAAAGATTTCCATTACATCAAATGCCCGCATAGCTTTATCTAATCACACACTCATATATATATATATATATATATATATATATATATATATATATATATATATATATATGCGTGCGTGTGTGTCTGGGTGAATTTGTGGAGGAAGACAAATATTGCAATTTATTTTATACACGGAAGTGGTTCCATTTAAAGTGTAAATAATATATCTAACTTATTAACCTATATATATATATATATATATATATATATATATATATATATATATACCTAAAAGCACGCTGGAGCATCGTGTTATTAGAGTGTGCTCCAGCGTGCTTAACGTTTAGTTAATCTGCTCTACCTTAGCTGTTTCAAGCACTATACTGCAAGCACTAGAACCAATAGGTGAATATATATATATATAGTTGTACGGGACTCTTCAGAACGATATGACTTGAGGGGTTGTACAATGAACATCTGGTTGTTTTATAACGGATTTTGTAAGACACTGTCCAGATATTCACGGGGATTCCTGTATAATAAGTATTTGTATCATCTATGTAGAATAACTAAGTCTAGATTAAGAAGTCTTGTGTGTGAAGTATCGCTCATATGATTTTGTAGCTGTAAGACCCATGTTCTTTGTAGCGTATACGTTTCCTTGTAAAATCTACAACGGGGGAATTTCAGGCAGTCAGCATGTACTACTAAATCCATTTACATGCCGACTACGCACATGCGCACGCAAAGGGTGTTAAGGGAATTTCCACGCACTTGCACAAAGTCGCACATACGGGGTTTAAGCTTAAACGTTTACTGGACGTCTAGGTCCCTATTGTTACATGTGACGTGGGCTGGTTGCCAAATGCCTCTCGGAAGCACGGCCCCAGCAAAATTTCCCAAAGAAAGCTTCGATTATAGCCCACTATTGGTTATGAATTAAAACATTTTGTAAAATCTGATAAAATCTGAGAAAGTCTATTGAAACATTTTGAGGTATTCAGTTGAACACGATTATTTATGGGCTTCCTCGTTATAAATTTAAAATATATGATGCCTGATTGTGGACAGTAGCTATGCTCAATGCACACATTCACACATATAATGTTATATAGAAATCTTTAATGTAACATGTTATGATATATAATACTGCTACTTCTTAAGTTTAATATTTTGAAACACAAATATCAAGTATAACTGCGTAAGCACAAACATAAGTTTTAGATTTCAAGCTTACTTTCAAAGGTTTGGCTGTGCATCATTTAAGGCCTCAAATTTATATGGCTCAATTATTGATTTCCTTTTTTTCTTTTAGGTATATATGATCAAATAAATTTGAATAATAAATTTCCATACATATAACAGAATTGAATCAAAATTTGAAATACAAAGCTGTATATAACAATAGTTAACGATGGCCTTTTCAATAGTATGCTTCATTAGATTAAAAAAGACGTTGAGGGGAGGCAAATTTAACAAATTTTCTTAGATCCATAGAAAATCGTAATCCATGTGCAACGATTTAAGATTTAAGAATCAATGAAACCTATATGTTTATGGACCTGACAAATATATTTTACTAAATACCAGTAGACAACTCGGGTACTGCCGGAAAAATAAAACGATATAAAACGAGGGGAAACAAGTGTTATGTAATGTCCTGTACCTGCAGAAATCTTACAAATCCTTCAAGGAGAAAAAATAAATATCTATATAACCAATGGTTAAGACCGCAATATAAAACTTTGATGGCATGTACTCTTCCTAATACTGGAAATACTGAAAAAAGACGGCGAGAGCTTAGATTAAGAAAAAAAAGGACAGGATATCGTGAAAATAACTTTCTGTGTAATCACTCTCCATATTCCCATAAACTAGCTCATGTTGTCCATGGGTGTTCCGAATTTGGACTCCTAATGGTATTTGTACCAATTCAAAAGAGATGTCTTATTTTGTTATTATCTACATGCCTTTGAAATATTACATAAAATAATATGCACGTTGTGTGAGTGTCCCAGAATAAGAAAAAATGCAGCTCTTTATTTTTCATTGCCGTTTGTATCCAGTATAAGTTGTCAAAAATTTTAATTAAGAAGGATAAACTATGGTTTTGAGCTCGAGTTAATAGGCCACAACTAAGAACTTTTCACGAAATGGGCGGATGTGTTAGACAGATTGTCTAGGGGTTTCCTTGTAAAACATGAGAGCATGGAACTGTCAAATTATTGATAGCAAAAACACGAAAAACAAGTTCAGTATTGTTTTTTTTGGACATCCGGACTATGTTACCGAGAATGTCCATGTTCAACAAAAGACCTGTCACAGTAGTGATTCAATGACAAACCTAAATGAGAGTAAGTGCAAGAATAATTAAATACCACGCTTATATTTGTAACAAGAATTAACCAGTGTTTCAACAGAGAGACAAGCGTAAATATACTGCCCAAGCATAAATTGCATGATCACATGTCTGGTTCTGCTAATTGGACGGAGTATCAACTGCTTACAAATTAAAGAAAGAAAACTAATTGTGGAAATCATTCCTGTACTATATGGAAATTGTTCTTTAGAAAAGCACATTATGTATCGATTTGTCTCTATGCAGGGTATTTGTGTTTTGATATAACCATACACTAATGCGTGTTTGATCGATACCATGAACCTGGTTATATGTTCAAACAATCCTCATAGTTCATTATTTTCAACAAGGAAACTGTGTGCTTATAACATATTAAAATATCAATGTTTGTCTATATCAATATATATTTTACTTATATGATAACAATAATACGTTATGTACAGTATTTGATATAATCGATTCAATTTAAAGGCAGATTTGGGTCTCCCTTACATGCCTGTCAAACCTGCATATAAATTGGACGAGGTGTTTTGCATATACATAGGATCCTGCTATGTTCCCATATGATTGCTGCATCAACCTAAAATAGGTCGTCCTACATTTACTGTTTTGTTCATATTAATAAACATTGTATAATTAAGTGAAGAGTCGTATACTTCCTATTGTATGCATTGTAGAGCCTTTCAGAAATTGGCATTCATAAATAAACACATAAATTATTTTTCATTAAGAAACAGCTTAATGTAGTTTTTTTATGTAAGAAAATACGTCTTGCCAAACCTATAGAGTTCTGACGTCGCACAAGTATTAGTTGCAAAGTTCTCATCTTTGGCCGACCTTTATGTCAGTGTTTCTTTTTTATTTTATACTGACAAACATCGAGGTATTACAACATAGTATGATATAGAGGGTGTGTGGTAATGATCACAGATCTAAAGTCTAAATGTAAATAAGGAATCATTTACACTAGAAACAGTATTTGCAATGTAGGATTCGATAAGCGTAATGGTTACTACAGTTACTCTGTCACACTCCTTTGAAGTCCTAGTATAAGTCACCTCATAGGACCCCAGCTTTTCTGAATTTGATGTTGGTTTGGTAGCCAAAACGCATTTGCCGTAGCATTTCATTTTCCCACTTGCTCAAGTTCTTTGCAAAATTTCAATAATTTTCCAGGTAGTGCTTTCAAGAACTCTTGATTGGTTAATTCCGGATGTAATGGGCGCACAATTACTTCTTCTCGCCAGGCTTCACTAACGGCGAATTGTTCCCCTGTGGTCAAGTCCTTGTTCTGCGTTTTGATCAGAAGGACTTCATTCTCAAAAGAAGCTCTGGAACCCTTTTTCTCTCTATAGGTTTCAGTTATTTTCCGCCGTATAAACTGGCATCTATCCACAAATTCTGGGCGAACCACGATTTTTTCATCAATAACATCGATTACTCTTGCTTGTCTCATAATAGTCACTTGAAGAGAATCCTCTGGCATCAATCGGGCAGATGTAACATCTAAACGGATATCCCTGTGATAGTCCTGTGCTCTCTTCAAAGTTATTGCAAGCTTTTTTACGCTTTGATGACGTAGTTCAAGGAATTGCAAATTCCAATCTAATGCAACTCTATATTTTTGTCTTTCAAGCTTAATTGACACAATATACCTTTTATCAACTTCATGCAGCTCAAATCCTCTCCTCACGAGATAAGGCTTAAGATATTCGTGAGAAATTGCCGTCGGTGTGAAAGCAGCGCGTAGCCGACCTGAGCCTTTCCTTCGTCGAGGCTTGCGTTGCAACTGATTTAAACGTTTGATCGACATTTCCTTTTCCGGTGGATTCACAAAGACATAGAGTTTGCCAAGACGACCGCTGATCTGCAACTCTCCGTGTATTTGATCTTTGTGATGTGATAATACTTCACTCAAAAGTTCTGTGAAATGGTCTCTGAAACGAATCGATTCCAAGCGGAAACTTTCTGCTTCAGATGTAAAGGTCTCAGGGTGCAGTAGTTTTGGCTCTGACAACCTGAGACCCTTGTGATGCTCTTCACACTGTCCATTATATGGAGGAAAATGCACGATGGAGGTTTCTTTCTTACTTCCTTCAAAAACTATTTGGTGTGGGAAGAATGCTGTATATTTCTTGTGAGTGGGATCGTCAAATATATCCTTAAGCTCTAAATCTCCAACGTCCGGAAAGTCATGTTCCACGGCCGGATCTGTAGAGGAAAATTGAATTAAACTAATGCTTCTTCCCCTGGCGATTATATAAATATATATATATATATATATATATATATATATATATATATATACATATATATATATCAGAAAGCTAATGAAACTTGAATTTTTTGTTTTGTCAGTGAAATTTATTTAATGCAGTAGAAGTATACAATTTTTCTTAATATGAATAAAATGAATATATGAACCATAAACCACTCTTATGTGACGTATATGAGTATTTTCTTTATTTCCCATTTTATACCTCATCCATAAACTCAGGGACAGAGAAACCTAGAAGTGATTATACGTGCGTTATTATAAATAGAGGTCGACAGAATTTAATAAGTACATGTTTAAACAACTCAATGTTGCAAATAACTGCGATTCATTGACTGTGAAAAATAAAGTGCAGCTTCTCTTTGTTAGCTATGGTAGATTTGTGATTACTGACCATATTTGTTATTTATGTTTGAATGATATCAGTTTATATTAATTCAATGAGAAATGTGAATGATGTCTTATTGAATTACCGAGAAATATCGGCGGTGACTTTAGTGGAACTCCTAGAGACACAGCTGAAAAGGCTTCTGGTATGTGTCCTGTAATATAATGTTTATCTCGATGAAATAATATCTTCCGCAATAAAATTGCATCCACCTTATTAACGTATCTATCCGTGTATATGTACAAGTAAGATATGCCGACACGTATCACACATCGTTCGCCTATTTCCGATAATATCATGTCAATGTTTAAAGAATAATTGTGACGAAATCAAGTATATTAGATTGTCAGGTGTATTTTTTTTTTCTTGCGACGTACATGAAATATCAACGTTGCTGTTTGCATAAAATAAACTCACTTTGCAAATTTTCTGCGATTTCTTTGTGATCGTAACGACGCAGGGAACCCAGAAACTTTTCCCAAGAATGCCGACTCTCGTCCCGATCAAGGTAATCAACCATTGTTTTGATTTGTTCCTGTATCTTGTGTCTAGCTCCTGTTTGCTGATTTAATAAAACAATGAACTTTTCATAAGAAAATTGGCTTAGGTTTTCGGGGGGAAATATTTCGTGATACATTAAAAACTAGCATTATCTGTTATTGGTAGTTACTGTGTACAAATCGGTTATTAATGATTTAACAAACCCGTCTTTTTAGGCGTTTTATCTGTTTACACTTAAACCTTCGTAAAACTAAATATCCCTGTTTGCCTCAAGGCGTCCATCCATTCAGCATTTGTAGTTACTATCTACAAATCGGTTATTGATGATATTACAAACCCGTCTTGTTAGGCGTTTTATCTGTTCACACTTAAACCTTTGTAAAACTAAATATCCCTGTTTACCTTAAGGCGTCCATCCATTCAGTTCCAAAAAAAATGGGTGGTATGGGAGTATTCTTGTAACTTGTATGAATTATTAGGGGTTATATAAATAACCATAATGGTTTTAATTTTTTCCTGCATGCTATGGGTTCATGTCCATGTATTACTTGGCAATAAACACACCGAGTAGGTAGAATAGATCATCCACACATAGGCTGGTACCTAGATACTCCAACTAGCACATGTTGCTTTACGTATTAGACCCCCTAAGGAGCGGACATTAATGTAATTCAAAACCTGTACCGCGAGTGATGATATATTCAACTATATTTCAAAGCAGCAACCACCCACATAAAAGAAAATTCTCTGATAACATTCTTTCTAGACACTCCCCGAAAAAATATGGTAGATAAGTTATGCATTAATTGAACGACATTTTAATGGTAACGAATTACTTAATATAAAAATGTAAAATTCATTTACCTCTGAAACCAGAGATTGTAGGGCACCGTTTCTTACGAGATACCGCCCAACCTCATATCCCCATTTACCGCATGCTAATGCTTCCATTAATGCGGTCCGCCCTTCCTGTTACAGAAATGGGATATCTCGTAGGTTTAAACGTTATTATTTGCAGTAAAGCACATTGACATGTTGAAAATGGAATTACTGTGACAAGCATACGTAAATTGCCAATGCTGTTTTTGTCGACGGTAATATGACAGGTAAGCACCCGGTATTTAGAGATAAGGCGTGGCTCTCATGAAGACAGTTTGGCTTCAATTGGACCTCCAACTGAAGGGAATTGGTCGCGAAGTGAGCTATATCCACCAACGTGAATTATAGTAGTATTCTGACTACATTTTAATTTAAACCAGAAAATTCATGTAAAGCCCCTTCTGGTTTTCTGATTGAGTATGATTCTGATTTCCAGTGTTTTGTGCACCGGAGCAAATATACGATTAAATCCCAGTTTTAGGTTAACAAAGTGTTGTATAATGATCTTAAGTGTTATAAAACTTATTGAAAGCATGAAAATGGTCTAAGTTATAATGTTATGTTAAGGAGAAAAGGAAGTTCAGTTAATCTAACAGTTGGTTGTTACCTGATCGGTTTCTTGAATAAGTGCACCTGCATCAATAAGTGCTCTTACTACAGGCATTGCAACATTTCCCTGTACCACTGCTTCCACCAAGGCATTCCTGTCAACCTGAAAAAAATGAAATTTGAAACGAAAGTGAACGCCACTGGTCATGCATAAAATAATAACAATTAGAATGAAGCTAGTGTTTCTTTCTTTGCTGAATTCACAAAAAACATAATATCTTCAAGTTTGCCTTTGACTTCATGCGCTGCTTACAGGCACTCCCTTGGTAAAATAGGACTTGTTAATCGACCTGTTTTCGTCCAACAACGATGGGCATTTTTGCCCATGCGGCAAAAAAAAAAAAAGAAAAGAATACAGTTGAAATATTTAGTTTAAATAAGATTATGGTTGACGATAAATCCTATATAAAAATTGCGATAAAGTACATTCAAAATAACACAAGAAACCACATGGGATTTAGTATGGGATTTACTGGCTTCAGAGTCATTTGTAAAATAAAGATTATCGTCATACGGAGAGAAACATAGTGCATTGCCATTTTGAAATACTAAGAAAAACAGATGTAAGAAACAGATGGTACTTATTGTACATCAAGCTTAGCCATATTTTTTGTAAGGCCTTCCTATATTAATGGTTGCACAGAGCAGGATTTATAATTAGTGGAGTTAACGTCATTTTTGAGTAAAAATGTATCGTTGTTAAGCTTTACCTTGTTCTGATAGTTTACGTCCGCTCCATCTTTTATAAGCTGATCTACAAGTTCTTTATTCAGGTTCCTTGCAGCAGCAATAAGTTTCTCACCCTGAACCTATGGTGTAGATAGTACAGAAACCAGTATTTTTATTTCAATTTTTGTTTTTATTCATATTTCTTTCGAATTTAAATTTTTTCTTATTCTGAACCTGGGAATAAGATTCAAATGAAACATACGCTAGAACCAGAACCTTTCTAATATATAATGTATTATTAATACTGCCATATTAATCGCTATGAAACGTGTGTGTGAGAACCCTGTAACAAAAAGTGCTGATATTCTCGAGGAAATTAACTTTAACATTAACACACAAACACCAATTACACCTACTTCATATTCTTCTTTGAAATGTGTGGCCTTTTCAACTGCTGTAAAAATGTAAATATGTTTATATAAAGTATTATTCCTTTATCTCTTTTGGCTCTTATTGATAACTGTTCATTCAGTCATGTTCAACAAGACCAGCGCTATATAAAAACCGTTAAATGAGGGACCTGATGAAAACGTAAGGGTATTTTTTTTGCTGTTTGCATCAGGAATATTCAATAATTACATTTTCATGATGCAATACAAGTCATGCTTTGGTTTAAGATGCTGGTGGTTCAAAGTCAGATAGTCGGGATTTAGTTTTTTTTTTGCTTAAATCGTCTGCCAGTGTAGGAGGTACTATAAGTACAATATAATTTAAGAAAAACTAAATGATAAAGATACCAGAGACATCAAGCTTATCTTCATTCAAACCAAGGACCTCTTGCTTATCGGCAAGTTTTTTTATCATAAATATTCCGGTCTTATCCCTTTCTATGTCCCACATATGCATATCATACCGGAGAAAGAGTGAGGATCTCTAGATATCATTTTCAAAGATTAAATACGTTTCATGTTCCTTATTAACTGTATGTATGCTATATATATATTTACCTGACGTCCTATCCCTGAATGCCTTCGGTGCTTCCAGAATTATATGAAGATACGTCAGTGGCATATCAGTGATTCCTAGTGAAACGCAGAGCTGATGGAACACACTCCTTAATGTGCGTGCTGCCACACCAGTCCTTATGTTTTGCTGGAGTGTCTTCAGTGCCTCATCACCATTTACATATATGTCAATAACTATGCTAGAACGTCTGACGGAAATCAACTTGTCAAATGATTTCCTGAGGGCACGTAGCAGCTTAGACATTTTGCCTTGGTCAGTTGACATTCCTCTTCGTATATTATCAGAAACGACCATTTTGTTCAACTGCCTAACCAAGGCGTCATTATGTCCGGCCCCGTGAACAGTGACAGTTGCAACATAGTCACCTGAAGATTTGATTATTTTTAAGTATAAATCATCCTTTGTAAAGAGAAATATACATATTAGATTTTTTTTATCAGAGAGCATTTTATGTTTTATGTTTGTTTAACATATATATTATGTATATGATTATAAACATTACCTACATTAGAATATGTCACAGAGTTCATATAAAATAATATATGTATCTTCTAATCATTAGGTGGACCAATCTTCCTTTAAACGCCGCAATCGCAGATTGGTTTCACCAAAGGTGGTCCCCCTAATAGTTCAACATAGCCTATTATTGATAAAACGTCAAAGATCGGTCGCAACTCTATTTTGCCTAAATTAAAATGATATTTTTTTCACATGCTCAAGACCAATTTATCCCTTTTGGTTTCATTTTTCCTAATAAAAAGGGTTCCCCACATACAAATTGTCCACCTAATGCCTCCTCTTAATGCTGTCAGTAGGGTTATATATATATATATATATATACTAGTATATATATATATATATATATATATAGATATATAGATATATAGATGTATGAATAGCTATGCTGGTTCATTGTTTAAAGATGGAAGTGGTTTACGCAGAAAAGTCGGTTCTCTGAAGGTGGGAATCGAACCCACGATCTTCCGATTTCCGGTCGGTTGCCTTACCACTTGGCTAACCTCGCTGGTTTCTATAAAAAAAATGTGCAAATACACAGAGGGGAAGGGAATCTGGCGTAGCCACGTGGTAAGGCCAACCACCGGAAATCGGAAGATCGTGGGTTCGATTCCGACCGTCAGTGTATATATATATATATATATATATATATATGTGTGTGTGTGTGTGTGTGTGTGTGTGATAAGCTAAAACTTGCCCAAACATGATCGCATGAAGTCTAAATGGCCCTCGATCACCTTCTGCGACATGCAGAACTGGTCGGAAAGTTTGGCAGCTGAATCATACGCCTTTTTCTTGTGTGTTAGTAGCCATTCCAATTTTCTACTCAACTCGGAAACGGAAAACTCTGTCACAATGAATGGTGATGTGATGCTTGCTGGTAGGTCTGAGTATACAACGTAAAGATCGGAAAACACATTGATGATGTGTGGAATTCCATGGCTGACTGGAATCATTTTAAGCCAAGACAGTGTATGATTACACCCGGGGAAGATCCATATTGTATTTTCCATTATTTGTTTAGCCTGAGAAATGTCCTCGAGGTCAATTAAATTCCATCTCATTGGATATTCTTTCAGTATTTTGACAATATCAGTCTTGAATTTGCATTTATTTTCAAACAGCACATGCATGATCAGTTCAGGAGTTTTGAAAGCTAACGGTATTGCTGTCAAAACAGTATTGAGAGTCCGCGATGCACATTGTACCACAGAGTCAAGTTGGACTACTATACCCCATGGGCCTTGTAGCGGTGACTGGTATATATTACTGTCTGCAAAGATGTATGAGGGATAATAGATTGTGTTCTTGTCGCCCATTTCAAGGTATTTTTTCCAACGATCATGCACGCTTTTTCCAAGGAACAAATTTGCGTTGGATTTGCTGACAGAAAGATGATTATCTCTACCTCTCACTGCCTCTGCCGCACCGTTGCCTCCTTTATAGTAGTCTTCGGGTGAAGAAAATATTACACAGGAGCTACTGGAATTAAAGTCTTTGTGTTGTCCTGGGAAAACCTTCACCACATGAGTGGGTGTGTCGTCCGTTATCGGAGTTCTAATGTTGATAATTTTTGACACAATGCTTGAATCAAAAGAATCAAGATTCTGCTTCATACTTCGTAATATGGCGACGGGCCCTGGCTCATTTTCATTAACATACTCGGCCATAAAAACTATGTATGGTTTTCTTACTTGTTCCAAATTCTGAAATAATCATCAAAGTAATTTCCACCTATATCATTACTATTTCTCAAATATATAAACAAAATATATATTATTTCATTATTATATAATATCAAACTATTTTTATCATATAGAAAAAGAAAAACGTTGATTTTTCCATTATGTGGAATTATATTTTATTTATACAGTAGAGCTTCATTTATCTGAACCCTCGGGGGATAAGTTTGTTATCTGATAAACAATAAACTGCACTTTTAATCACAGTGATTTACGTAATGATCTGAACGTTAATTGATACTGTCTCACCGTAATTAATAAAGCCTATAATAAACGTACAAAAATATTGTTACATTTTCGATTGGTATAACAAATTTATTATTTAGAACACATCAAAATTATTATTGGCGAACAGACCTACCCTGGATTCAATCGGTATCCTACCTACATAATGTTACGCTTACTGCCATAATGACTGGATTGACCTGCCATGACCTAGAAAGTGCTAACATATCTTAGGCGTTCGGCTGCTTAGTTATGGTCTCTTGTATAAAACCTCGTTTGTACAGGTTAATAACACAGACCTCTGCATTCGGAATAAAGAGCCGAGGACAACGGCGGTTTGTTATTTTATACCATCTGCCTGCGCTCAGGTTTACTTATTAGTCGGCAGTATGTATTACCGCTGATCTGGTTACATTTGCTCTGAATTAAACGATTTTTATACATTTTTTTCTGGTATTTGGCATTATTATGATTTCGGATAAATGGTCAATTTTTTTGTTCTCAGTATTTAATTTCGGATAAATATTCTTCTGATATACGACCCTATACTGTATCGTAATATAGAATTTTCTGAATATTGGAAAAAAATCTTAATATTCATAATATAATTTGATATTAAACTTCTATATTTGACAGAATCCTTTTTATTATGTGAATCAGATAATCATATTGACCGTCTTTTTGGTTTGTTCTTGTATGCATAATACTTACTCTTTGTTGGGTAGGTGGTTCCCTTTCACTCATGCTGGTGCCCCCTTGTGTTCTCTCTTCAGTATCTGAAATATATACATGCGAGATTACTAATCAATCTACCAAAACTTAAACATCCCAGATTTACATATTGTTAGCTATATCTTTATGCGATATATGTATTAGGGTAGAAAATTCTAGTCGGACTTCCAATTCTTGTAATACCTTTATCTGACCCAGACAAATCCAAATAAAACATGACATTAATTATTTATCATTCCTCTGAGATAACTCTAAACCATTACAATATATTTTATCGTTAAATTATTAAAATTACAAGACCCTTCAGACGCTTAACTAACACGTGATAACATTAAACCACTTTTGTATTTGCTCAAACACATCCAAAGGTAATGCCATGCCATTCTACTCTTAAAATGCCCCTATACCCTCTGTCGAATGTCGTTGCAATTTTCGATTTACCGCGGATCTTTCTGCCAACATGGCGGTGGTTATGTCTCTCTAGACATGATACAAATCTATCAAATACTTCTCTCGTCTGTGTTCTTAGATGACTGAGGAGGCCTGACACTTGCTGATATCGTGACTTACATCCATCCTATCAAAACAGACATTACAAATGTAGGACAACTTATCTTAAAAAAAGACCGGCACCTATAATAAATGATTGTTTCATCGTCAAAGAAATATCATATTTGTCCCACAAAAGTGTATGTAAATGTCAGCAAGAGGTCAGCAAGAGGATATTACTTTAAAAATCTGTAATGTTCACATATTTATCCCGGACACACAAGCCGGTCGGTAAACGCAGTGTGGAGCCAGTTAGGAAAGGGTTATAATACCAATCATAATGGACGAATGGAACCTAAGCCACATATCTGCGACAGGCAACAGTTTATCTTTTACGTACTAGTAATCTCTCCTATGACGTCATATCAATATACTACAGTTCTCAGAAAGTGATATGGACAGTTGTACATTCAACAATTGGACGATTTTCAACATTATCTAAGAGAAGGTTCTGTTGTCTGTTTTACAATGTACATCAACATTTGGTGGGGTAAAGGAATCATCCCTTTGATTCCTGTAGAAACAAAATATGTTAAATATAGATTACAAAGTACGAATTGTCAGGGTGTGGTAAACCTCTTTTATATTATATTCTATTCACTTTTAAATCATTGTGAAATTATCAACATAACATGACTAATACAAATATGACACATATTTAAGAAATACCAGTAAGCAAATATTCAATACTCTTAGAATTTCGTCGGTAATTTAGGCTCCTAAGACCAATCGTATGACTTTCAAAATCATATTTTCCGGAGATCGGAGATAAATCTTTACATTCTGAATGACATTCATACGCGATCATCACCATAACTCCGGGGAATGTATTTAGTCAGTTCCCACTATTGTCCATTCATATACCTGGAGTAATGATACTCTTCTCTATAAGAGAGCTAAAGTAATTCTTCTAGGGGATGATAACGGTGCTGGCGCTTACAGTAAAATTAAAAATATGCCTACCAGAATGGCTTCATATTGCCCATGGCTAATGATTCCTTCTTGTACCAAAGCTGACCATAGGTTCGAGTATATTAAATCAATGTGCTCGGTGAGATAAAGGTGAAGCTCTTGGATTGTGTCCCGATGATCATTTAATTCGTCCATGGTTTGGTTGATTGGATCCTGAAAGACTGGTGTGTTATAAGTCTCTATACATAATAGTTCTTATATGGTCTGTTTATCATATATCCTTGTCATATATCCTTTGCAGGGATACCTTATGGGAACAAACCATGAAACATTCAACATATATTTTTTAACTCTGAAAGTATGTTAAATTTATGGTTATAAGGTTGAGGGTATAGCTGAGTGATAATAAAATATGTACATTTGTATAATAATTGAAGAGGCGTTGCTTGGCCTTAATCATTGCATTTAAGTTTCTTAATTTTACTAGAAAATATCCTATTTTAAAAAAAGAGCAAATATCTCTGTTTGTGGTTGTCATTATCTTCACCCATGTAAATGGAAGGGAAGATTTCTTAAGCCAGCACGGTATTCATAGTTTATCAACTAACGCCATCGAGCGTTCTTATAAGAAAAGGATCACTTCATACAAAGGATTAAACATTATGTTTATTATAGATGAACTGACCTATACAAATATGATCGGTAACAAGTAAAAGAAATTTAAACCATCATCGCAGGGGTATTTGCGCAAATACAAAAGTACTCTATATAAGTATGAAATAATGAGGCTTAGAGTTTACTCTAAACAATAGATGGCGCTGCGGCACGCTGCAAAGAAAGAGTCCAAATGATCTAGTTTCTAAAATCAACACCAGATGGCGCTAAAGCAAACAATTTTCAATATACAAAGGACACCACCCACATCCAAATCTTGTTTTAATACATGAGTGTCTGTGAAGCAATAATTAAAAAAAATAGGCTCTCTAGTAATCATCGTCAAAATAGTTTCCAAGCTATTTTGATCCGTTTATTCATGTTGCTTAGAGTATAACATTGACACCAGGCTGCGATTTTAATTAGGTCGAAGTTAACTTAAGAATTCAGATTGTTTGTATGTATGGCAAATACGGCATGGGATCATACAAGGACATTTCTTGAAGGTTGGTTCACAAGGTTGGGAAAACAAATAGGTTTTGTTTTTGAACTGTAAGTTTTTGCATCATTCAACAGCAATTTTCAACGTCTGACAATTCGATATGTTCGATCTCGCATCCTGATTGAATCCCTGATCCCAGCAGCACTTCAAAGATATAACAGACAATAAATGAAGCACCTATGCATACATAACCTGATCATGTCCGTAATATAATTTAGCCTGTAGGTTTACCTGTGTCTTCTTTGTGACGAGATATTGCTGAATTCCTATGACACAACACTAACTTGTTTTTAGAGTGTGGCCTGACAGACTTACCTCCAATGCTCTCCACCGGTTGGTTGTTGAATCTTCCATTATAATAGCGTGTGAGACAGCAGTTCCTAGTAAGTGTATTTTCAGCAAAATTTAGCATAGGATATGTCGTATATTCAAAGGTATATCAGCAGGGCCAGTTCTGGCACATGTTAACCTGTGTCTTCAGTGTGACGAGATAATGCTGGATTCATATGATACAACATTAACTTGTTTTTAGAGTGTGGTCTGACAGACTCACCTCTAATGCTCGCCACCTGTGGGTTGTTGAATCGTCCGTTATAATAGCGTGTGAGACAGCAGTTCCTAGTAAGTGTATTTTCAGCAAATTTAGCATAGGATTGTTGTATATTCAAAGGTATATCAGCAGGGCCAGTTCTGTGTCTTTAGTCAGCATGAAATATTCATCCTCATCTAGCCGATGGATCTGAATGATACGGCACACTATAAGAAATAGGTATTAGGGACCATGGTGCCTTAACTACTGTGTACGCAAGGTCTTGTTTCCCGGAATATAGGGCCTTAGACTTTGGTCAGTTCTTATCAATAGCGAGATATTTATAGCATGACAAATACGGGAGTATAACTTTAAGGTCCTCCGATTTATAGTTGAGCCTGAATGTTTACACGTATCGCATGGAACTTTCATGTCAGTGCTGATTAATTAAATAGGCCATTTCATGTATTTTACATGTAAATAATCAAATAAGGTTCATATTTTAAACCAACTTTAAAACGGAATCTTTCTCAGCCAGCAACCCTTCTATTCAGTTGGATCCCAATTCTTATACTGAGCTTTTATTCAAAAGGACGCCTCAGTGGTCTCTGATCATGCCGCTGTAAGTCCCTTGCACGTATTGTTTTTATTTTTGACCTCCGCCAGCAGGGTATGCAATAATTCTCTTTCCTCTGTGTGTTTGTGTATGTGCCTGTTCACAACATAACCCATTAATTTACGAACGGAATCTTATGAAATATTTAAGGCATTTCGGGAGTGGGCCAAGGAAGAATCGAGTAGATTTTGGTGTGGATCCAGCATTTCCAATCAAGTCACTAAGGAATATTTACAAATGTACAGTCACTTAGGCACGAATGCGACATGGGGCAAAAATAGTGAATGCCAACATGGCCAATTCCGAGGTTGGTGGCCGTCTGCACAGTGCATAAAGAGTTGGCCCCCACCCCTTCATTAAAATAAAACCGACCAATAAATAAAAGATATTACGCCCCGGTGCGGCTGGATGTGTATGCGTTAATTCCTGGATGTTCTTGTTTGTGTATTTTGTCACAATATTATATACGTAGTATAAGACGGAATTTCATGCAATTCCCTTTCGGGATCCAGTATTTGATCAGAAAGGGTCCGCCCCCAGAGGGGGTCAGCCACCGAGAACCACCGCATTGGTTGTTCTATGGCCTCGCTTATCACCTTCTGTGGTTAACTCCTTTTAAACAGCATTCATGCTACCTGCCTCGGTATGTGCATTATTAACTTGCAGTTTAACTTAATTTGAGACCTTAGGGTTAAATTATAGATCCAATGAGGAGGGTTCTATTTTTTCCTTATATAGATAATCATGATAAATATTTACTTCTCACTATATGTCAATGCACAATGGCTGAGTTTATGAAGATATGTGGCCGATTTACAAAGTATACAGCCTTCGATTTTTTATCAAATTAGCATCAAATGCAAATTCCAGAATTTCTTTATTTTAGTGGTTTTATAAGTGTATGGTTAACCTTGAATTTAGACATGAGATACATGTTTTATTATCAGGAGATGCATGGAGCTTTCATTGAATAAATCCATGCAGTAAGTGTGATACCTTATCTCTATACTATAAAGTGATTTACTGTCACTTTATCCAGATTTCTGCCATGTTCACCACAAAACCTTGTCATTGGGCCATATTTGATCACAACCGCTTTTCCACAGATATTTCATTAGCACCTAATCATTATCTTAAGCACCTTGGCCAAGTATAAATATGGCGGTGTATTCAACTGATCTGATACTGTCATTACTCACATAATTATACCTGTCAATGATATATTACTATGTAAGAAAACATGAACCTTAAGATAAATACGGTTTGACATGATCAGTATTGGGTGAACACATATGTTATCACCCAGTGATAAGTAAAGTCGCATGATTTACATCCGGGAAACAATGTCATCTACTCCATTGTAAGTACACTTCGTGCTGAACGAGTTGTTAACTATAAAATTATCCTTGTCGGCAAAAACGACACACAAAGACCTAACCACATGGTACAGGAAACTTTGATCAGTTTTGTTATGCATCTTTTAAAGGAAATTTACCTCAGACCGCCACTTGCTGGCAGATAATATTGTATACACGACAGGAAAAAGGATTGGTAAAGGGTATTTATCCCCTAGGTCAAACCTCTCTGCAGTACAACGACCATATAAACTTAGATCTTGCATTAGGGTATGGGCTAACGCACAGGTTCATAGCTGCACAAGGGAACCTTTTTCGGCCATGGAACTTTTTCACAAGCATGCGCAGTACTCGTGACGGTCGTCTACTAATGTTGGAGTCAAATGAAACAGCATTTCAGGTTTTGTTAAATTAATTTAGGTACACCCTCATTCTAATGATACGACACGATTTTTCTTCTTTCGTCGTTTGTTATATTGCAATTAGTCTGTGTTTCCTTGATATAAAAGACCTGGACTGTTGGTGTATATCCTCGTTAACAGATGTATAGTTCATATGGTTATAATTAATCTCACAAGGGTACAAGTCTATCTGAAAAATTACACAGGAAGTTTACACAAAACACTCGTCCCCCTGCAGAACCTTTGGTTTGAAAATAAGCCATAAACATGTCTTTATTAGCTATTTGTTTCATCATTACAACACTCTCCTCACTGTTACACGATATTTCAACATAATCTAAAGAAAATGCAACAGGTCACTGTAGAAAAGATAGTAATATATTGACTCTTATTGACACATCATGACTACGATTATGATAATTCATATTAATTATTGCTTCGTGTATCCATATGTTACCAAGATTAGAATCAGGGTCTGGGTTTCATCCTTTGATTCCCTCTTAGCCTCTTAAAGAATATATTCGTACGCTACAGTAGGGCTTGGCTGTGAGATAAGGATTTCAATGTAAATTAATGTAAAGTTATATATGTGTGTTTCAGATAGCCTCTCAAGTTACTCATTCAGCAATATGTGTGGTCGTTTGGCCCCAGGTTATTATCAACCAGTCAGGTCAAGGTGTATATTGATAATTAACCTCAACAGAATAATTATGCTCTCTAAGGGTAACAGGTGAAAAAACCGGGGAACGACATGACAACAGACAAAGCTTATCTTTGACTACAGTGAATCACATCCAAATCAATATAGCCTAAAACAATATTTATTTTGCAATATGCATATCCTTAACACTTAGCTAGATATATCTGGCTCAGATCGGGGAATATCTAAAATATTGGACGATGATCAAGTATAATTTTTTCATAGAACCTTTTCTGCTCTTTCCAAAGCAATACTGTAAAACATGTTATTTTAGGAAACTTCGCGAATTCGCAGGGTCTCATATAAAAATGTAATTTCCCTATTAACCTAGGATAACACTTTATCCAGGGCTAAAATGAAAACAAAATATGTTTAAAGTGGAACACAAGAGCCAACGATGAATTTAATTCGCTTATACAAGCAAAGTGGTGGTGTGTAGTCTTACCGTGCATACATTAATGACTACCATCCCTAACCCCATTCCCGTTTCCTCCTCTGGACAGAATGAATTTCAAGATCCCAGCAATATTCCGTATAGCTGGATCAACTCTGGTATTATGGATGCATGATCATTAAACGAATCCATGTAGGTGTAAACTTTATGTGAACTCAAACGTTTAAATAATTTTAAATTGTAAGAGTTAAGTTTTGCTATTTGTCTTGTGTTTAATACACTCAAATCTTACATGACAGTGCAATCTTAAAAAATCCTAAAATATGTTTAAAGTTTTTTTTTCACGATACAACTTATATTAAAAGAAGTTTCGTTTACCGACTTAGACAATGTGAAGCATTAAACACATCCATATTTATATATATATTTATAGATAAAACATGCCCACGAAACATGCCCACGATTATTAATATACTCATTAAGCCATGTAGTCAAGTTTAGAACCCCGGGTTAGGGTTTTTTTTATTTACCCAAAAGTGCTATGATCCAAGACCCTCTATATGTTGGAAGCAATGTCATGTACGTTTCTGTAATTTTGTTATTTTACCTGTATTTAGCACCAATTATTTTAGACTATGGTTCTCGATAACATGATTAGGCGAATAAGGAAACACAAGGTTCATTTGATAGATATACAATAAAGCATAACCATGAACCCATTTTAAGCCAAACCTATCAACAAAACCTTTCATCTTGAATTTTTATGCACACCCAACAACAGATGTAGAACCCTTTAAACTCTGAGGTCACGGGGTCAACGGTCAAGACCGAAGTACCCACTACTTTCTAAAAGCTTGTGGATCAATCCTAAGCCAAACCAATTGACCAAAACCCTCTGTCTTTCACATATGGCTAATCCACCCTCACATTGGTAACCCTATCGATTTGCATGTCACAGGGTCCGTAATTTAGGTCACTCTGCTGCTCTTCTAATTTCACATTGTATTTAAACATCACTAGGACTGCCTGATATCAAAACAACTAAACTGTTTTGATTAAATTTAGCATAAGAATTCCTTTATATATTTTCCATGTCAATGTCAGAAGTTAGATCAGTATAATGTAATTATTGCGTTGCATATATATATATATATATATATATATATATATATATATATATATATATATATTGTGGTATATTCAGGTACATACGTTATATTGCAAATGTATAAAATTTATAAACTTGAAAACAAAATAAAGGAATAACAAATTAGAATCTTATGCAGACAATTATTTCTTATTTCCCTGCCTCCGCAGAATCGAAAATAGTTTGTTCATCTCTCTGTCTAGATTTGAATATTTAAAAATATTAAATAAACTTTGTTTCCTGTAAGTACTGTTGCATAATCAACATCCTGTGTTGATATACAGCGGTGTTGTAACTACGGCCATTGGCTACCCCCTCCACCTCCCCCTTGGTATCAATCATGGCCCTTAATTAACCTGATAAAAAATTGTCGAACATACTAAGCCTGAAGCATTATAAATTTTAGCAACTATTTCAACCAAAAATAGGATCAGGCACATAGAGCATGAGATGAAAGCAAAGTCGAACAAACTGCAGCCTGTTCAAATGTTCCAAGCAGCTCCTAAGAAGAGACCGTACACATGTATATGAAATGTTTTGGTGACTGGATCAAACAATATATTTGAATCAGCATGAATCAAGCTGTTATCCTCATCATTCTAATTCACCCTTCATAAAAAAAGTAAATCTGGCGGATCACTTTACAACATTAGCTTATCTGTACCAGACGGCGTTGATTGTTCAGTGCGTCTTAAAAATGTGTTTCTACAGAGTGACCTCAACATTGTCATAAAGAAGAAGACAATGACAATTGCTAGCCATAAAGATAGAATGGACATGACCATCAGCTATCAAAAACATGTTTCATTTTAAGATGTTACATGAAGATGAAACATATCCTGACTAACAGACTGGAGTTACTTGAACGTCACCCACCAAGCACTCTCACACCTTTGCTTGAGTGCTTCCCTTGCCTGCAAGATCTTGATTGTGTAAGCCTACGCACGCACACATAAACACACACAATGCTGGTAGGTTCATCTACTCACATGGTCACGACCATCCTCATATTCAGATACTACTCAATAAGTATACATTTTTACATGTGCTTGAAGAAATGGGCTAATGTTCTCTTTATTATGTTATATTTAAGTTACTTACCTACTATATTTGTTTGTTTTTTTTTTACCACCAGGCCCCTCCAGACCAACAGCAACACAACTTTTGATAATTATTGATAAGAAAAGTAAGCATACAGAGGTGATTTGAAATGTCTTTTTTTTAATTATTATTGATACATTACTTTGCCTATTTTGGTTGTCAATTCAATGTTATATAATAACTTAGTTCTAATTTAGGATCACAGATTTTAATACTCATTTTGAAAAATGGCCAGTTTTTGGAAGTAATTGCTGAGACTACAAACTGTAAATTGTAAATACGTAAACTAATAAATATTTCATGTTTTATTTTGATATATTTTAGCCGATGTATGACTTTGCCTCCGTGGCGAAGACAGGCTAGACATCAGGAGATGCCGGCCAGTCTGGTCAAGCTTCGAAATGCAGTTGTAGCAGTCTTCCTGCGGGAAATATCATGTGAGCTATTTATTGATCACATAAAAATTTGAAAATATAATTAATTTACTATAATTATCAAAAATCATCTTATAAGAAAAGAAAATACTTGAATCATAAAAGTCCCGGATGTACTCACATTTTTCTTTTTTACTGAACAATTAAACAACAGTATACTCAGTATACATTAAAGAATGTATGAGCACACCAGGTTCATACAACCTCATTTCACTCATTTAAATTTACCTGATTTTCCTACTCCTTCCATTTCAGCAGACCAGCCAATAGGATATATTATATGATGTTACAAATTCAACAATTACATAATTACTTCCATGCATAATTTTAAATTCAAAATTATTCATATTCACACATTAAAAATACCTTAAAGATCTTTTCTAAATTTTTTTTTATCTAACATTGTATGGCAGTAAGTAAACTCTTGTCTGCTGCACTCCAGATAGCCATTGAGACTTTTATGAAAAATCCTTAATATTTTCTTTCATTTTCATTCGATCGTTTACTGACTTTTCTCCTTCGAAAGCTCTTTCGTACCAGTGGATGTCGTCTTATTGATCCAGATTTTAGTGATGCACATGCCATTCTTACAAATTTGAAAAGCAATAAGCGATTGATATCATTTCGTTAGTTTACTTTGGAAATTTTGATGAAATCTGATTTTTTCAATACATAACTGTAATGAATTAATCTGACACTTTTTGTATGTAATGTGTATGAATTTGCCATTGTCGTAAAGCATTTCGACAAATCCGAAAACTTTTTCTTAGTATGAAAACATTCTTCCTCCAATCGATCCCATGTGGACTTATAATTATGACGAAATTGCGCACCATTTAAATATTTTTATTGACAAACTGATTCCCATGTTCTCATTCAACTTTGACTTTACCACTAGAATGCGCTTGTCACTGGACATGGTGTTCATGCATAACTAGGGAAACTAATATCCCTGATCCGAGAGTACCCTCAAGACATTCAAATATATGAATGTTACTGATATGTTACTGTCGAGTGGTAAAAAGCCTCCGTCCTATATAATTGGACGAGTCATTTAGTAACGTTGCCCCTGAAGCATAGATATTAAGTATTCAAGTAGGTAGCGTCAGGTGATTTAATTCACTGAAGGAAATTAACCTGCATCGTATGGCTAGATTAGGGTACTTGTTTATTTTGAATTTACTGCACTCTTCGCCAAATGTGTAAACGATACGCAGGACAAACGCTTTCAATTTAAGTGCTGACATCCTGACACACTCTTATGTATATTGCGTGCCTGTAAAGCTTTAACCTCATAGTCGCCTGCTTATAGACTTTTCAGTTAGTCTATCAACCTGTTTGTCCATTGATTTTTTCAGACATAACTATAGGGAGCGTCTGCAAATTTGGTCAAAATCTTATGCCATGCCCGGTTAAAAGTGTGTCATTTTCAATGCCTAGAAGAGGGCGTTGTAGTTTGACAAAATAAATAAATGTATCTCATTTTTTAATAAATACTATTGAAAATTCATGGGCTTTATTTATGAGGACAGGCGATGTCATTCTTCCGTAATTATTTATAACTATTTTTGGGGATAAATTTTCGAATTCCGATGCCCATCTCAATCTGCATTGTAGCCCATAAAGGGCAGGCAAATATGCCTTTAACTCTATCAGTGTTTATTTTATGCAAGAGATTTCTATTTGTTGCATAAGGAAGCATTTGACCAGCTTTTACTAAACATGTTACAATTTTAATATCGTTAATTTGGCATGAAATGAGAATATACGTGATGTTGCAAAAAGAAAATGGTCTTGTAACATTTTAGGTGTTGAATGAATCTTGCAATGCCTCACTAATTATGGTTGAGTCAAAAACGTATGGTTTGTGTCAAAATCGATATATCCCTTGTGATTTCAATATTTTACGTGTTTTACAATAATTAATGCTTGTATGCATCAGCCAGTTTCGATCCAATGCACATATTAGGTTGCTAATTAGGCTGGTAAGGTGATTAACCTGTTTGTGCAGATGCATCATCCGCTCCTGTTCATCTTAGTTGATGGGGCAACATAATCCTGTTTCATATTCGCGATTATTTCACATTTGCGAATTTGGCAAAATTAACACCGTCGTTAATAAAAGGACAACCACAGTGTACTTAACTCAAACACTTTTATACTTTTTCCAGTCTATATGTCAATGTTACTGTGGAACGTTTCTACTGCCTCAGGGTAAATATGTGTTAATTATTTAAAAATTGCATTCAATGAATATCCTTACAAAATGTAAAGGCATGTATCACAAAAACCCTCCATTGTAATATCCGCAGATATTTCCATGAACCCGAGGCAACGTTTGAATCGTTTTTATTTTACCTTAAGGTCCTGGTTTGCTGCAAATAAGATACCCTTTTGTTGATACCTCATTTACTCATGATTTGTCCAAATGTTGCAGAATACAAACTGATTTGAACAATTTATGAACAAAAACGCTTACAAAGTAAATGTAAATGTAAAAGTAAACATATATTTTATCAAAAGCACTTGCTTCATTCATCCGTCAAACATCTGTCGTTTCATTTTCAGCAAAAAAAAAAAAAAAAAAAAAATAGCACATGGTCAGCAACTGAAAAAAGTATAAGGGAGAAAGTTATTTTTACAGTTTAGCACATGAGTCATAAAAGTAAACTCCTGAGTTATTTTGCTTGACATCCTAGCCCAAGCCGACGAACTATGATTGCTTGATTACATACAAGATGTGGTTGATAACATACAAGTGGCCATGAGGAAACTATTTAGCCGCTTTCTAGGGGTATAGGGAGCGTTGCGCGGCTGGCTGTAGTTTATCAAACCTTTGCGACAACCTCGACCCAGAATTAATTAATCTGGGCTCAAACACCTGATTGCAGGCCCCTGTGAATCGTAATTAATATCATTCATATGAAGTGTTTATATGTTTGAAAGATATTTCTGATGTACCCAGTTTGAAGAGGGGAAGCAATGCACGCTTCACTGATTTAGTTACTATGACTTTTGATACTAACTGGCCGTATGTATTAAAACAGCACAGGCACTGTTCCCTTTAAACGTTAGGATCATTAGCGCAACAAAAACTGTTAATATCTTTTACTCGCATTTGCAGCATGAAATCTCATGGAAGACTAATGAGTCTGTAGTAAAAAATAAATGCTTCCTATGGGGGCCAGTAAATAAGAAGTAACGAAAATAAATTACTGTATATTTTTTCAGACATACCGTTAAAGGTGCTCAATTAGATATCTGGTGTGTTTACATAAACATAAACAGGCTGCTAGTCCTGTTTAGATCGAGGTGTGTATAACTTATGGGGACCACTAAAATGGCTGTCGGTCGTGTGCCTAACATGATTAAAAGCACGTCTGGTGGCGAATGAGACTAACAAAAGTGTGCGAATGACAAACAAGTTGTATCATATGGTCCCTTCAACTACCGACATTTAAGCCTTTACAGTAAACTACCCGAATTCATATAGTTTATCTGATTACCTATATCAGGTCAGAATACAATATTCAACGTTCAATGAAACTTTTAAATGGCATCCATTTGCAGTTTAAAGTCAGAAGATTACAGTTCAAACCGTTAAGATTGGCATCCTCTCTGGCTCTCTGGAACTGTCATTGTTTATGGCCCATAGCTCACAGAAAATAGATCAACTTGATATCTAGTTAGATTTGCCAAGGGTCTAACCGACATGTTTTGTGCCAATCGGAATTTTATAACTCTACAAGCCAGGACCGTTTTTCTGGATCAACCGTCAAGTGCATATATATTTCGGGCTAATCTTGACATCAGATGATTTGGTAAAGTTAAAAGTCATAATCAGTATTAAGCAGAGATTCAAAGGTTTAGATTTTCTCAATCAATGTAAATATATATTAAATAGATGTACAGGTGTGCTACTCTAAAACATCGTATATTAAACAGATTCGTGAACATTCATGTATTTTAAACAATCAGCGCTAGTTTCTATAATGGTATTTTCCTTGGTATGTGGGTATTTTCCGTCAGATTTTAACGATTCCAATGAGCATCCTTAATAAAAAAAACGCTGCTTCAAAACGTGGTAAAGGTCGAAAATAAAAGAAAGTTGCAAAAGATAGATGGGTATAAATCCGGATTGACAAATGCATTGACAAACATAAGATTAAATGAAATGATGTGTCAGTATTTTATATAATCAGTGCTAGTTTCTATAATGGTATTTCCCTTGGTATGTGGGTATTTTCCGTCAGTTTTTAACGATTTTAATGAGCATCCTTAATAAACAAAAAACACTTCTCCAAAACGTGGCAAAGGTCGAAAATAAAAGAAAGTTGCAAAAGATAGATGGGAATAAATCCGGATTGACAAATGCATTGACAAACATAAGATTAAATGAAATGATGTGTCAGTATTTTATACAATCAGCGCTAGTTTCTATAATGGTATTTTCCTTGGTATGTGGGTATTTTCCGTCAGATTTTAACGATTCCAATGAGCATCCTTAATAAAAAAAACGCTGCTCCAAAACGTGGTTAAGGTCGAAAATAAAAGAAAGTTGCAAAAGATAGATGGGTATAAATCCGGATTGACAAATGCATTGACAAACATAAGATTAAATGAAATGATGTGTCAGTATTTTATACAATCAGCGCTAGTTTCTATAATGGTATTTTCCTTGGTATGTGGGTATTTTCCGTCAGTTTTTAACGATTCCAATGAGCATCCTTAATAAAAAAAAAACGCTGCTTCAAAACGTGTCAAAGGTCGAAAATAAAAGAAAGTTGCAAAAGATAGATGGGTATAAATCCAGATTGACTAATCCATTGACAAACATAAGATTAAATGAAATGATGTGTCAGTATTTTATACAATCAGCGCTAGTTTCTATAATGGTATTTTCCTTGGTATGTGGGTATTTTCCGTCAGTTTTTAACGATTCCAATGAGCATTCTTAATAAAAAGAAAACACTGCTCCAAAACGTGGCAAAGGTCGAAAATAAAAGAAAGTTGCAAAAGATAGATGGGTATAAATCCGGATTGACAAATGCATTGACAAAAATAAGATTAAATGAAATGATGTGTCAGTATTTTATACAATCAGCGCTAGTTTCTATAATTGTATTTTCCTTGGTATGTGGGAATTTTCCGTCAGCTTTTAACGATTCCAATGAGCATCCTTAATAAAAAAAACGCTGCTTCAAAACGAGGCAAAGGTCGAAAATAAAAGAAAGTTGCAAAAGATAGATGGGTTTAAATCCGGATTGACAAATGCATTGAAAACAAAAAGATTAAATGAAATGATGCGTCATTATTTAATACAATCAGCGTTAGTTTCTATTATGATATTTTCCTTGGTAGGTGGGTAATTTTTCCGTCAGTTTTTAACGATTCAAATGAGATTCTTAATAATTAAAGAATAAACGCTTCTCCGAAGGAATATCTTCTTCTCTTTATAAAGCAAAATTAGCCACCATGGTGCGACATTCAAGTTACTTTACATTTAAATATATGGCATTTATTTTCCCGTGCTCAAACATAACAAAAAGCCTGCGAGGAGAAGAAAATAAAAATTCTTGCCATTTCCTCTTTCAGGGTCCGAAGTAATAAAAAAAACATTGAGGTGACTGAAGCTGTATTTCGAATTCAACCCAAAATTTCACAAATTTGAATGTAAAGGATTATCTCATCTAAATTTGTAAAATATATTGTTACATGGGGATATACACTTAAGTGTTGAGGAAATGTTCCTATATTTAAAAAGGATCTGTTATTTATCCAAATACCTAATTGAACTAATGTTGAAGTACAGATCTAACCAAGATAAATAAAAGTACTGTTCAATTGAAATATGATAAAGATTCTTAATCTCATAATAAAACGTGTTTAGTTGACATTGTTACGGGTTTGCCATAAAAGAGGACCGAACTGGTTGGCTAGCGAAGCGGTTGGTACGCTGGACTTGTGCGCCACCGTTATGGGTTCGAATCCAGAATCGGCCCAGAATTTTCAACAATTTGTCTTCGAAACCACATGGGGGCTCCTCCGACGTGACGGTAAACTTTATGGCCCAGGGAATAAGCTCCCCAAAGTGTGACTCCTGGGATAATTAGTCTTGTTCTGATAGCAGAATGCTCTAAAGAGGGGTGTGTTACGGGGTGACGTAAAAGCGGACCGAACTGTCTCGCTAGTGAAGCTTGCTTTGCTGGCGAAGCGGTTGGTACGCCGGACTTGTGCGCCACCGTAATTGGTTCGAATCCCGGATCGGCCCAGTATTTTCCCCTGAGCAATTTGTCTTCGTAACAACATTCATAGTGTCCTGTGTGCAATATAATATACATACATGATTTCATGGTTAATTATATCAAGGTCCCCTTTGTTCAAATTATATGCGTTATTTCATCATGCGAATGTTGAAGATTACCCCGATTAGCATGTACAGCTACTTGTAAAATTAATCTGAAATATATATGTTTAAACTAATTGCGAATGTGCTACGGTCAAGCTAAGACAATTCCCCGTCATATGTCATTGAACAAGTCCCTTAATTATGCCCATGTATGGCCTTGAATTAGTTTTGGATCCAATTTAAGCGAAACCGTTTGGCCAAAAACTTTCATCTTTCACATGTGACTCATCCACCCACCGAAGAAGAATTCTTTTGATTTTGAGGTCACGGGGTCAAAGGTGAAGGCCACACAACCCACTTCCTGTTAAAAGCTTGTGATACATTTCAAACCAAACCGTTTTACCAAAACCTGTCACATGTGAATCACACACGGATAAATAATATTATTTTGATGTCACAGGGTCAAAGGTCAACTGCCCTACTAATTTTCATACCGTAAAATTATGTTTCCGTGTAGGTTTGCGGTGCCCTTGCTCAACAATTAGGTAGATCTAATGTTAACCTAAAATCCGGTGTTGTGTAAATCATCTGGGGAAGCAACCTACACCGTTACAATTTCGGTCCCGGACTCTCTTACATTCGCGACATTGATCGCCAGGGGGTCGGCTGAAACAAGGTCTCTGTTAAATACAGTTTGTGACCTTGCTCACAGGAAGATATCATATAGCTGCAAGTAAACTGGAATTAAAACCTTGACATCGCTGATCTGTTATCTTTCTACTTAGCCTGCATTTCAGTTTTTATTTTACGTCGAAAGGACGTCAACAGGTGTCCATGCGTAGGGGCTTTCATAAAACGGTTAACCTGATCTATTTGTATAGTTAAAGTACTACATGGCGGTCAACAAAGAGGATTAAGAGATAATGCGTCAACGAGGCACATTGTGGTTATTTTGATTACATTGATATCCGTGTGATCTGTTATTTCGAAAAGCCGGATGTAAAGTCTTTCGCGGGAATATGTTTTAAAGTGTTAGAAATAATGTCCCGTGTGTTATAATACTGAAAGTACAACACTCGCTTTATCTAAAAATCAGTATATACCCAAACACAGAACAGCCCATTTTAATTATACATAAACATTGAATGTTTATCCAACAGTCCGAGTCATTTTCCCCTGTGTTTTACAGGTCGTATTGACATGTATAATTTCTTGTGATGCGCGAAATTATTTCCTTTTCTTGTGTTCGTCATCATTATAAACGTGAAGGATTTCATGGAGTTCACCTTTGTAAAGGATAAATTAAACACGAACTGGCAATGTGCATTCTAAGATATACAAATCCATCTTTAATGTTATGGGATGCTCAACAGCCCATGTTTGCATTCACTTATTCGGCCCATATTTCCAGAAGTATTCGTGCATGAGTGCTTGTATGATTATCCCTTTGCTGAAGTTTCTGATTCGGATAGTGTTCTGATTTCACAACAAACTCTAATCGATTCTTCATTGACTCATTCCCAATACCCTTAACATTTTTACGAGATTCCGTTTATGATTTCATGTGCTATGTTGTGAATAAACACACACTAAACACACACGAACACACACACAAACACCTATACGAACGGGGATGGATACCTGAGGATATTCATAATTTATCTTTTAACTGTCGGGGATAACACTGGACTTTTGTCACGTAACTACTTTGTCGCCCCGCTTCAGGTATGTATAGTTTTGGTCCTTTTTTCTCCTTTAATCGAGCGATATTTCAAATGATATTTTTTCTTAGGGGCTTTCGCAGCGCCACATACCGGCAACTACGCCTTTGGTTGAGACTCTGAATTAAGGCCTTAGGCCTTTTCAAAGAACAAGATATTACAAAACGTTCATTTCATATAAAAGTATATTTTGATTGATTATACTAAATAGCTATGTATTTAGTAAGTTTACGAAAACGGTATTTTTTTTTGCTTATTAATTTACAAATTATTTAATTTTAATTTTTTTTCACAAATTATTTTATTTTTATGTATGTCTGCAACAAATGCTCACTGCATGGGTGATTGTTGTATTATGTCATAACATTAAATTTAAAATATGTTAGTCAATCTGCGTGATATAAGGGCAATTTGAATTGGAAGGATAGATATCCACGCCGGTTAATTACATTGAAAACGGAAAAGAAAATAATATAGACTGTTGTGTTAAGACAAAAGAGCAATTAGAAAGCTATCATGACTGAAAACAAGGGACCCATGGGTCACGGCGCTCAGCTGATCGTGATTGGACTATAAATGTTTCTCCACTGTGATACTATATCGAGTCGATAAAGCTTATGAATATCATGTACATGTTGGGCTATTATAAAGGAATGTAATGTAATATGTGAGTAAATGATAAATTAAATTACCTGACTGATGGATTAATAGAGTCAAATAAAGTGGTTCATTTTTTATTTATTTAGGAGGGGTTGAAAATTGTGATATATTTGAGCAAATATGAATGCAATGACAGCAGTAATAAGCAGTAGTAGAATGATGATAAGGCTATTTGTTGAAGGATCTAAAGTGTATGGTAGTCTGCAAGCGTTCAATTTGACAGATATGATGTTATGATTAACTATGCTGATGAAGTGATTTATGAATATGTGACTGTATGACACAATATCTCATTAGTCTTGACAAGGTACATTATTGTGATGCCCACTATGTCAACATATAACACAATATTGACATAATTTCTGGCATGTACATAGGTACCTATGGACGAATAGTTATACAAAATATTAAAGTATGAATATATCTGATTCATCTTGTTCTTGCTTACTGAGGCTGACTTTGGGATGGGGTTTGGAGAAGGGAAAAGTGAGGGCAGCACGAAGGTGGATGTAGAAATATTCTATTGTAATGTTTTTCATTTATATAAGAATATGAAACGCTAAGAGGAAAGGGGCCCTCCTACTTGGTTATAGTAAAGTTCTAAATATATGATTGCAAACTAATACTCTGACAAGACTGTCATGAAGAAAAACAGTAAATGCAAGCTTTCAATTTGACAGATATGATGTTATGATTAACTATGCTGATGAAGTGATTTATGAATTTGAGACTGTATGACACAATATCTCTTTAGTCTTGACAAGGTACATTATTGTGATGCCCACTATGTCTACATATTACACAATATTGACATAATTTCTGGCATGTACATAGGTACCTATGGACGAATAGTTATACAAAATATTAAATTATGAATATATCTGTTTCATCTTGTTCTTGCTTACTGAGGCTGACTTTGGGATGGGGTTCGGAGAAGGGAAAAGTGAGGGCAGCACGAAGGTGGATGTAGAAATATTCTATTGTAATGTTTTTCATTTATATAAGAATATGAAAAGCTAAGAGGAAAGGGGCCCTCCTACTTGGTTATAGTAACGTTCTAAATATATGATTGCAAACTAATACTCTGACAAGACTGTCATGAAGAAAAACAGTAAAAGTTTTGAGATACTGTGTTGCATACGAAAATTTACAGATGGACAGGCAAGTGGACAGAATGGACTAATACCTTTATTTCACTTTCAAGAGAATAATGCATTTAAGTTTATAAATAATCCTATTTTTTTAAGCAGATCCACTTTTTCCATTAAGAAGTTTTTATCTGAATCATTTTTTTTATTTACAGGTTTATAAATTTTTAATAAAAAAAAGTTAAAATATTAGAATTGTTGCAAAAGTTGCAATCATTATATATACAGAATAAAAAACATTGGGTCATATTATGCATACACATATATTTTATTATTTTTTAATCATAAATGTTTAAACTGATTTTAAAAGAAAATAATGCCACAACATGGCATCTACAAGAATATTACTTGAATCACTATTAAAAAGTTTTGCACCTTGGAGTTTTCAAGACATGCTTAATTTTATTCACCAAAATAAAATAAAAGTAAATTTGATAAAATAAAACATCTTTTCAAATAAAATATACACACTGTTGGTTGAATGAGGGACAAACAATATCATTGTGCTAATTACTATCCCAGTTTTAATTAATTACTGGAATTAATAGTCAATTTCACACCTGGTGAAGTTTTTACTCTTCTGAAGTAAGGAATTACTTATTTCATGAACATCCACACTTTCACAGCAATACACCACTTTGTGGACACAATTAAATGTACACTTTAATCATTGTAACCCTGGTGGTTCAATACAAACTCTAAAATGTAGCATGTCCAAGGCTGTACTACTAGGTGGGCTAGATGTAAACAACACTTGACATGGTGTATGAAAACATGAATAAAAGCTATTCATTCCAATCAATTTCTTTTGAAAGTTCAGATTTTAAAAGATTAAATCCTTATGCATATATGCTGGGAAAATTAAATCAACAGTGCCAAAGTTGGACAAAATTTAAGGTATTGATTTTTTATTTATGCTAATAACTTGAAAAATTTGCAAAATTCAGATCTAATTTTGGGTAAACAATTGAATCTTGATTAAATAAAGTTATATTCCTGAAAAAAAGTCTCTAGGTTCAGCAATTCTCATGTTAGGTGAGTAAATATATTTCCTGATTTAAAAAAAAAATTGCATTATGTCTTGGCCCATAACTTAAAAAATAATACCCAATACTGACCTAATTTTTGATATGTTCATAGAAAATGTATAAAAGAATGTGAATACTAAATATGATCAAAAACAGATCAGTGGTTTTGATATTAGGCAGCCTTGAAGTGTAACAATGGCTTTTTTTATGGAAAACAGAGTTTTTTTTCCTTAATATCTCGAAGGAACAAAGTCCTAATGACCCAATTTTTGGTATGGTAGGAGATTTTTGGGACATCTAAAAATATGTCAACAGCCAGGGGAGCATAGAGATGTGCACTGAATGACCTACAGTCATCAAAGTGGACTGCTTGACAATGTAAGGGAATACAACAAGAGCCTCCAAAAAATTCAATAACTAGCCTAATTTTGCAGCTTTTATTTTCAAATTTCAGATTTTAACAGATTAAACCCTTATGTATACATGCTGTGAAAATTAAATCCACAGTACTTACAGGAAAAAAACGTGCCGTGGCCAAAGTTGGGCAAAATTTAAGGTACCAATTTTATATTTTTGCCAATATTTAAAAAAATTTAACAAATTTTGATCTTATTTTTGGTATACAATTAAATTTTGATTAATTAAAGTTGTATTACTGGAAAAAAGTCCCTACCTTTAACACTTTTGGTCTTAAGTGACCAAATATCTTCCTGATTTTTTTACAAAGTCCATTATGTTTGGGCCCATAACTTTTTTAAATTATATAATACTGACTTAATATCTGGCATGTACATAGGAACTATATAGAGGAATATTTATGGTAAGAAAACCAGATGAGTGGTTTTGATATTAGGCAGTCCTGAAGTGTGAAAATAGATTTCTAATAAAAAATTGAGGTTTTTCCTTAATATCTCAAAGGAACGAAGTCCTATTGACCCAATTTTTGGCATGGTAGGAGATTATGGGGACATCTAACTGTATGCCGAAATTCAGATTCGTAGGTCCAACGGTGTCGAAACGTGCCAGTCTTACGGACGGACATCCAGACGGACAGACAGACAGACGGACGACGGACGGACGGACGGACGGACGACGGACAATGGACCATGACTATAGCTCAGATGACTTATAGTCAGCTGAGCTAAAAACTAAAGGTGCAATTATCCGACCTCATGAACAGTGGACAGAGGAAGGTGAATGCAGCCAAAAATACTTTTTTTTGTTTGGAAAAGTCTAATACATTCAAGAAAACAATTTACAACCTTTAATTGACGAGTCGACATATCAGAGAATTTAAAAAAAAAATTAAGTGCTCCAAAAACTATTATTCCGGTAAATCAAAGGCCAGACAAAATGTACTATGGATCATTGTCATAATTATTTAATATCTGTCAATCTACCGCAGATTTCTTAAGAAGAAAAGGATAAATGTGAGGGTATGGTGACAGTGGATGAGGTTGAAAAGGCATTAAAAAGATATTAATAAGACAAATCTTCAGTCAATGACGGTTTATCCAAAGATTTTTTAAGGGATCTATTAACAGAAAGCTTGAAAGTAAATATACAGTTGGAGAATTGACACCAAGCCTGAAAAAATCCATTATCGTGCTTTTACCAACACCTGGAAAAGACAAAATATTTATGAAATCCTATAAGCGAAGGCCCATTTATCATTATAATATTGATATGAAAATTTTAAATGAAATTATGGTCAGAAGAATAATCAAGGTGGTACCCTAAGTTATATAAAAAGAACAATATGCATTTATGAAAGGTTATTTCATAGGAGAGCCATGAGAATTATTTCTGGTACTCTATATAATGCAAATCATATATCCCTTTATGCCGTTCTAGAGAGATTCGCCGGCTCAGGGGATTTTTTTATCCGATGGGTTTTACAAAATAAATAAGAAATACACACACTTCAATACCTCTCTTTGGAAAGTGAGGCACATCAAGGCGACCCATTAGCACCATATCTATTTTTTTTTTTGTGTAGAAGTATTTGACAGCGAAATCAGAAACAGTAAATTTATTCAGGGATTTAAACTGGACAAGGAGATATAAAGTTAAGTATGTGACGACATCACAATTTTTCTTCAGGTTCTATCATCTTTAAAACAAACAATTTTGGTCTTGAACACATTTTCTAATTTTTCATCACTGCGTATCAACAATGACACATCTGAAATAACCTGGATTTGAAAATGGAATTTATAGAACACATACACACACAGCTGTTTGTGTACGTGTGTGTTTTGTCAAGTGGTACCTGTTAACATTATTGTAAAATTGAGGTAATGTGAAATTTTCCAACAGTGTGTTTAACTCGGCAAATTTCTGTTACCTATTCCGTCTCTTAAATGGCATCAGTGAAGAAACTTTGGCTTAATAAAGCAGAATAAAGCCAATATTATAAAGTCAAAATATGCAAAATATGAAAAAAAGGGAAAAGCAAGGTGGGGGGGGGGGGGGGGGGACATATCTAGGGCCCGCTAGAGAGGTGTACCGAGCATGAGGATTATCACATAACATAACATATTCTCGCTTCCCGGATGCTTCAGTGGCATTTCATGCCAGATGATGGCTGTGATGCATGACTGAAAAGGATTGGTCTCTTATAAGATGGGGGGGGGGGGGGGGGGGAGGGTGAGAGTAAATTAATATTTAAGGACTGATTTAAGGACTGTGATTTAACAATGGGTCCACAGGGAAGATCACTTTTTTTCCTACTATCCATGTCAGATGCACGTCAGGAAAAATGTTTAAATGTGAACAGTTGCTGATCTGGACTTTATAACTCGTACTGATGCGGGAGGTGTCTTTCCGATGGGTTTAGTGAACAAGTGATACAGGCGAAATGGTGACATATGTGTGTTTGTATGAGATTGAAAGAAGAGTATTTGAAGGGTATCTCTATCTATTAAGTGTAATTGTTTTGATTTAAATTTAAGCATATTACTTACAATAAAAATAAATTAGAATTGATAAATAAGCCACGACAATTATCTTAAAAGCTCGAAATATTTCCCGTGTATATATATGCAATATCTATTAAATTTTAATTGTATTGTCAAGACTCAAAGTTTATGGTAAAAGTTTAATGTTCATGGATTGTTTTTAAACATTGGTTACTTAATGATCTTTGATTATCGTACAAGGCGGGCGGCACCAACTATATTTTCTCTGTTTTCCTCTATACAGTTACCTTATGTGTTTTAATGCATTAAATTACAGTAGTTGAACCAGTTTTGATTTTTTGAGATGTTGTATTTTTTGTACCGGCTGCGGTACGAAAAACAAGTTATTCGCTATAATATTATCCAAGCCTTTGGCAATAGGCCACGTAAGATTTGGTATTTGTTTTCAGTTTTGAAGCCGTTCTGTGCTAGGGATCATTTGGTTGGTGGTTTGTTCCTCTGACGTCATTCAGGGAACACAAGTTTCTGACGTCATTCCGTCGATCCCGAAGACGGCACTGGTAGCGTCTGACGTCAAAAAGCTTGAGGCCCGGTTCGGTCGACAAGGATTTAAAGACCTTCTGCATTTCCGCGATGGCTGGTTTCAGGCGGCAGCTTTACCGAAGTTCCACTTAACTCAGAACGAGGCTAAATGGTTCAATAAGATGCATGAGAGATACAATTATGCGGGAACTCCTTGTTATTATGAACAGAGGAAGGAGTACCGTCAGCTTACGAGGTGAGGATAAAATACACACTGCATATAAAAGGATCATGTTAAATCAAATCAACAACATAATATTTTACTTAAATTGACAAAATTACGAAGAATTAAGCCTCGTGAGATAGGGTTACCGGGTTGATATTCCTTCCGAACGAAGGCATGCAAGATTCATTCAAATATATAAGGGATCACCTTTGATATATTAACATAGCTGATCTGTGATCCAACTATGGTCCCAACTGACGGACCGTTAGATATATGTTTTTTCCGGGAAGTGTATCAACATTTTTATTAATTGCCTGGTGGAGGCATCAACCCTGTATGTGGTCTTAAACTGGTTTCTAATGTCATTATTTGTTTTTCCATTTAAATTTAATCATTTAACAGGTAGCAAATATCTTCATTTTCAGACAGGACATGCAGTTTCTTTCATAAAATGCGAGCCGGTGGCGCTCATTATTAAGTTGGACACTGCTTTTATAATAAATACACGTTTTTTTCAGTTGATTCTATTCTCATTTAAGGGCTCAGAGACACAGATTCCACCGTGCGATAAAATCCATGAAGAACACCTTGATTGACGGGGTCAGGGAGTACGATGTATTTCTCCACTACCACCGGCCACAGAACTCTCCTGCTGCGCATGGCGGGGCCGCCTTCTTCCCCTGGCACCGGGAATATCTACACAGGTAAATAGCAAAGGGTATCTTTATGTACCTCAGAACCAATAAACGACAGGTTCTATGTTTTATCCAGTGCATGTGTGTAGGTGTGTGTGTGGGGGGGGGGGGGAGGGGGGATGAATGGGTGGGTTCTATGAACCCACTTACATTTAGGAGCAGCTTATCTATATTGTACTGCTCATGCATGCATATTCCATTAAAATAATTTAACCCTCGCATGTTTCTCCGAGCGGTTTTGGGTGTGGGGGGGGGGGGGGGGTGGCATCACCAAACAGACTTACGAACCGTTCATATTTCTTTACAAACGTTTGAATAATGATAAAATAATATGTCTCGATCCAGGATTATATATATATATATATATATATATATATATATATATATATATATATATATATATTAAAAAATCTCTTAGTTGCACTGCCAGCCACGTCCTTGGTTAGACTACGTCACTCCAGATAACACAACATGTATTTCTTGCAACCCCGTATTATTAGGACTCGACATCTGTGTCCGGGTTTGTGAATAATTTCCAACATTAGATTACAGATATGAATATGCAGTTACTTAGCAGCACTCTTGACAGACATCCTAATAAGTTTTAGGATAATATAATGTAGCGTATAGTATGCGCCGACTAAAGTGTAATGTTCTTTCTATGTGTTTTGAACGACTACTAATTTTCGACTATGAAAGTGGAGTTAAGGAACAAGCCAGGGACACAAGTAACATTAGACACACGCTATGCTTGGTTTTAAATGATTTATAATTTGGTAGGGTCTTATTTTGATAAACGACTACTGAAGAAACGACTGTTCCTAAGCGTGGATTCTTACGGAAACGAATCGTTTAGTGAATAACCTTAAAGTGAGATATGATTAAAGTAACTGGCTTGGCAGACCCCTTTTTTCAAAATAAGAGTAAAATGATTCATTGGGGCGCTAGGTTTAGGACTCTTTCAGTATTGGTACATCTATCATCTTATGACACTGTTTTATTATTATTATCTGTTAAAGTCGGTAAAGCAAATGAGAGTCAGGACCGGTACTTTCACCTGGTGTCAAAGTATTAAACTAATGTATGGTTTCGTCACCGACATGGTCCGGTGACTGAGGGGCCATTTAGACACTGGAGTGTCATCAAGGAGTGTCAATATGTAGACGGAGAGAGGACGTTCGTCAGAAACGTGACCGGAAAACCGAAAACTTATCTGTTCAGAGCCTAAGACATTGCGGACCTCAACAGCCATCACAGATACAAGGCTAGCAGCATTTTTTCCCTGGCATGCTGACGACATCTGGCGGCGATTGTCGCCACTAAATGTTTGGCATAAAACAATATTTTACGTCATATGTTAAATTTTTTAAAGTAAAAACGTGTCGAAGGCTACATGATCAAGGGGTTTGATTAAGTCGACAATAGGCTGATCGTAGTGCCTGTCTATCTGTCCAACCGTTTATACCTTAACCCATAGTCTTTATTTTTTTTTTAATATTTCCTGAATGGTGCAGAATAGAAGCTTATTGTTCCTTGTTGGGCAATGACCGTCAGGTTTGTTGGAGGTTCATTAAAAAAATGTGCGGTATCTCAGCTACAAAAGCAAAATCACAACATTGAAGGCTATACCGTAGAGTAGAATTAACGATCCGCAGGCTAGCGACCTCGTTCTCTGGGAAGATAATTATCAAGTGCGAAAATATTGAGGCTTATTTTTTATAACAGGAAATTTTAAGGTCACTTTAAACGAAATGAGATTTCATATATCATTGATGGCAAATGATTATTTAAGTGACTTAAAATTTCTTGTTATAAAAAAATAAGGCTCAAAATATGCTTATAATTGTGTCATTTCCATGCAAGAGAGTTCATGTCCTCTGCTTTTAGCAGAATTTGGTAAGCTTTAGATGAGACAATTGCAAAGTCCGAGAAACTGTAGTGTGTTTTAATTGTTTTGTGTATTTTGTGAATGTTGTTTGGTATCTAATCAATTTTTGTCTATTTTGTTGAAACTCTTTGTTTAATAGCTTTTTAGGTTGACTTTGGAAAAAACTTTGTTAATTAACATTGTTTTGCGAGTATTTTCCTGAAATGTCCAACGTTTTGTTTTTTAAAGACATAGTGACTCCAAATAAATTTGAAGAGGAACATGGCGGCCCCCATGACTACGTCGGAGGTCACATGGGATACCTTGCCTGTGCACCGTCTGATCCTATCTTCTGGATGCACCATGCATTTATCGACTTCCTGTGGGAGAACTTCCGGCAGAAACCTCAAACGACCGACCTGGAGAGAGAATACCCAGAACACTCGGACAAAATCAAAATCGGCGCACCAGAGCACAACCCTTTGGTTCCCATGAAGCCGTTTCGATACATGGTGAATAGGCAAGGGCTGGATAGTGATTATACCAGAATCCACTACTACTACGATCATCTACCGATCAGATGCTCCCTTGATTGGCAGTGCGGTCCTTATCTCTGGAGTCATGGTGGACGATGCATGTCAAAGATTAAAAACGGAGGATCCTGTAATGGTTTCCCTGCGTACAGCCGGTCACCATGCGAAAGAGGCAAATATGTCTATGACCATGGCAACTACAGGTGTCTGTGTCGCCGGCATTACCGCTGTCATGGACGACACTGTTAATGAACAGGTTTTCAAAATAACACCGAAACCAAAATGATGACCCAAGATTGGGATGACAATATCTGTAGATATATAACGCTGAAATTGACAAAGCGGTAGGTCTGTAACGATGCAACACCTGTGGATACGATACTTTATTTACGATACGGCGCTCGATACGATACTTATGTTGTTAGGCTCCTCCCGCAGCGGTTATACATTGCAGTATATATCCCAGATATTATTTCGTGTAACCGGTGATTTTAATCTCAAGATTCTCCGGGTAAGTACACTGGGCTTCGCACAGAGAACTAATAGCGTTGTATTATATTTTGCATCCAGACCAAAGTTTAAATGCGACACCCGCTCTCGTTGGTCTGATAACACCTGTTCTGACACAAGGAATCGGACCAATGTGAGCGGGTGTCACGTGTTGTAAATTTGGGCTGGATGCACAATGCAGTACATTGTGCCACGTTCTCATTGCTCCATGCGAACCCTTGTGTTCTTGCCAAGAGAACCTTGCCATAAAAACGCATCGGTTACACGTAAGGGTGCGAGAGAAGTGTTATATGTAGTTATCGGATTCTAATCATTTCCTCTTCTTTCTTAGGGTTGATATACCTTCTTTCCTTTATGCCCTAGTCGAAATGAATGACGAAACTGCTTTTCAATTATTTGTAGTCTCCTTATAGTTATAGGTGATTAACACAGACAACAAAAAATGCCTGTTTTTTTTTTGCTTTGTGATACACAGTGTCAAGAACATTATTAAAACATGTTTTTGCGATTTAGAAATTACTCTTGATTTACGTACCATATTATAATCGTCAGCCCCAACTGCAAAAAGAAAGAATTGATGGGTGCCCAGTCTATTCTCTACTTGGTAATAAACGTAAATAATCAATGCAACACCTGGTTAATTAGAGGACTCCTTACACGAACGTGTAATTAAGCGTAACCACATCTTGAGAGGCCCAGTTCGGTCTCTCATGTCATATGTATTAAAACCCAATACTAAAGTTTCCAAAAACAAAATATAAACATAATCAAAATATAATGCATATGTGTGCATTGGATTACAATGATGTATCAACATAATTAATAAGTAACCTTGTCTTATTCTTTGAGATGTATTTGTATGTTCCTCACAATAAGATGTAAATACAGACATAAAAATCTTAGACTTTTTATGATACACAATTCAATGTGTATTGGTACCACTTGACACGTTACAATTTAAGTATAACTCTGGAATTACTTACTGTGTTAAAACACATTATATGAACTTACCTTTTCAAAGGAAAATTCTTGTTAAATTCTTTTTCATTTGCACTCTTGCTAGCCAGGCAGATGTATCTTGTCACTGCAAAGAGGAATACATGTGTTAATTAAGTAAAGAATATGCTTGGTTATAATTAGTCCATTGTAAAACACCGAGTTAGTTAGAGAAAGCCTCTAATAAATGTGTGAATATACATTGAGAGAGTCCGTTTTGTCCCAAGGCCTAAGTGTTGAAAATCCGAATTAGTTTTCAAAACAGCGCGCAGTCTGCACCATTAACTGACTAAACTTGAAACAGCTATGCTCGTGTTCTTTCGCCTTATGTATAATAAATGATTTGTCGAACAGTCTAAAGAAATGACATAGGATAGAGACCTGTAAACATTGTACAGGTTGTTATGAATGTATTCCATGTATAATTGTCCAGCTTGTTCAGTTTCAACCACTGAAGCCAATTTACACTTTTGTTTGATGACTGTTTCTTTACAATGCTTGATCTGTTTCTAATTCTACGTAACTTGTATTACAATGAACTTTTATTATTTTGCTGCAACAATTCTTGAACGCAATAGCATGTTTTTTAAGGTCTTTATCCACGATAGATTAATTGAAAGGAAATCCGTTCGCAGACAGAGACTTTTTCGCTGGACAGTTAATCTCTAGACATATAACTTCGACGTTCTTCACATGAAATTTTATATACACATCATTCTTACCTCATATACTGTTTACTCTTCTAATATTCAGAGCAAACAATACAGCCCGACCTTTGACTTTATTAGTTCAAATAAAGTTACGCATGCGCGTCCCAGTCATCTGGGTATCCGATCAAAGCATAGGTTCCATCTTTAACCTCATTTTGAGTTATGGTTACGGCACGAACCTCCAGGTTCAATCTAGAACCTATTCACGAGGAAAGTAGATCAAGAAAGAACCATGGTTCTATCCAGAATCAGTTGGGTTCTTGAAAGAACCATTAAGAACCCTTTTTAGAGTGAATATTACAAATCTTACCTTTGTTTAGGAGTTACCAGAACGGGAAACATAGTACTTCATTTTTTAAAAACCCGACTCTTAATTGTAATATATTTGAAATGTGCCACACAGACAATAAACGATATATATATATATATATATATATATATATATATATATATATATATATATATATATATATTGCTCCTACTTTAGTTGAGCACTCTTCGCATCCTCATGGAGGCATTTGTTTGAATTACTCTATTCAATATAGAATACCCCTCTCCCACGGAAAGAAGACTACATGAAGCGCCTGATAGGAAAGAAAAAAAAATATGAACAGGTTAGACTGGAGAGTATACCACTACCTCCACAACAATACAAAGGGAAACTAACGGATTCGGAAGCAGTTGGACCCCATCCTTCTTACCAGATACCACGGAATCCAAGGACGGCTGGCTAAAAAAACCCCCAAAAAACAGGGCATGTAATTCATTGGAAGTACACACAACAAATTCCTAAGGCAACTAAGAAATCACGCAAGAACGATACGGAAAGATGACAAGATGTTTATCCCCGTCCACAAAACCAACAACTTTTATAAACTGGCACCACAGAACTCAAGTAAACTACTTGAAGCAAATCATCTGACCCGACACGTATCGGTCAAGCTCGAGCCAGAACACAGGAGTGTTTGATTAGGATCCTTGCGGAGGTTTGTATCCTACGACCACACTTGTAGTCTTCAAATAATTTCTATGCAAACCTAAACAAGGTCGCATAAATCACTTTTTAAATGTTTTTGGCATCGTGAAGTAAATGACCAGGGACCCGGGTTTGGACTTGAAAACTGTAATCGCGTTCCCCTGTTATGTTGAAGACGTTTTTTTATTTAAAGCTCAAAAGGCTAGCGGAAAACTCAATACTAATGCCCATGATCAGGATAAATGATCATTATGTCACATATATGTGAGGCCTTTGACTTATTATTTAAAGGCGGCCAAAAGGCGTTACCTGGAATTATTATCCTAACATTATTTTTGTCTTATCGAGTCAAAATGGTAATACACGATTATAAAGCAACAACAATATTCAAACATCAAAATATCAAAATTCAAGATTGAAATTTGTTTTTATTTGATATAACGATTAGCATTCATGAGGATCCATAGGCAATACTTCAACAAACAATATTTATGTGGAACACCAAACAGGAGAAAATACATCTGACATCTGCCTCTCCGTCAACCTTTCTAGAAATAACCTTATTTATGCTAATGAAGACATTAATAACATATAGAAATAAACATTACAAACTAGATTAAATTGTCATTAAAACATTTGAATAAAACGTGTGTTCGTGGTAATTTGTAGGAGATGAAATGTAACTGACATTAATGTCCAGTCACCTGGTTTGGGCCATGATATGCATGGCAAAAGTCTATCCACAGAAATATCGCGAATGATATCTAATACAGGAGTGAACATCATTATGCAAATTTTGGATTGCTATATTTTTATTCTTTGTTTAAACTAATCAAACTAATTTGTGTCTCCCATAGTTTGTACCAGCCTCACATAACCGATTACCGTTTGAAATATTGTCCTAATGCAAGTGACCCAATAATTATTTAAATTATTATCGGACTTATACCAAAATTGGTGTGTTCTGGATATCCATTATCCTCTCTGAACAAATTACACATTTTAACGAATATTTCATATAATGTATTGCATATTTATAAAAAAAAGTAGGAGTCTTCCAATCACCCAAAACTTTTGTTTTTGTAATATTATCACCTAGACATGAAAAATATTGAACATTTTACGATCAACTTTTTCTACTCTTTCAATATAGGTCTAAGTAGCTGTTTTAATCAGACTTATGCAAGGAATGTATTTGAGTGGATCGTTTCATTGAAAAAAAAATTATACACTGTTTCCTATAAGCTATCGACGTGTGTAAAATATGCGGTGTTTATTGTCTTTTATTGTCCCCTTTACATGTTGTTCTATTTACTTATCCCATTACTCCACTTTTTTTAAGCACGAATAAAACTTACATGATTTCTCATGAGATAATAAGTTTCCGAATAAATCTCTCTTCTTTCCTGTCAAAAACATCAGCGGTTCCATATACATCTGAGCGTCCAAGTTCCCCTGTCTGCAGTCAAAGGAACTTCCATCATAAAACGACAGTATTCGTGAAGCTGGCACCTGAACAACCGTTTGTTTATCTAATATGTTTCTAAAAGCATTTATATTAACATGACAGCACCTATGAAATTACCTTAAGATATTAAGTAGAGAAACGGCCTCTACTAATCTTTTTTATTGATTGTCTGTCTTTTCATATCAGGAATATCTGAAGCATATTCTACAAGCAACCACAAATAGAAATATGTTTAATGTTACATCATTTATCCATTAAAACGCAATTTCTATTTCTTATATGACCCAGTGTTAATGTCCTATATCAATGTATTACAGCCTCCTGGTATAAATCTTGTTTTCTCTCCCCATTCGAAACTGATAAATTTTAAAGTTCCCATACTATAATGGTGCAGCTTTCAAATCCATATATATAAGAGGAATATCTTTTTGAGACTACGAGTAATAAAGGTCACGAATTTAAACCATTTTATCCAGCAGCTTGGTCGAGGTCACTGCAGAATTTCAGGAAATCATCAGAAAATGTTTCCATAACTTCACGTTCCCTGACCTCCGGCAGAGTGGGCAGCACAATTACTTCTGTTCCCCAAGGGGAACTCACAGTATGGCCTTCTTCCAACATGAAAGTGTGGTTCTGGGTTGTAACAAGATGAACCTCCGTCGCAAATGTGCACTTGGTGTCCATTTTCTGTCGGTACATCTGCGTTATTTTGTGTCGGAGAAAAACGCACACATTGGCATATTCTTTGCGTATGATTACTGTATCATTCTCAAACTCAAGGATTTTGGTCTTTCTCATAATTGTGACCATTTTGGAGTTTCCTGGAACTTTCTGAGTCGTAGTTATGTCCACATGAATATCTCTGTGGTGAACATCAGCTCTCTTCAGAGGCAGAGCCAGCCACTTGGCGTTCGGGTGACGTGTCTCAATGTATTGTAACTGTTCATCCAGAACGACTCTGTATTCGTATGGATCGATTTTTAAATTCAATATCTACCTTTTCTCGGTGTTGTAAAGCTCAAATCTCCGGGCGGCCAGGTATATTTTTAGCCTTTCATGAGATAGTTCGGATGGTGCGAACGCCCATCGAAAGAACCCTCCATCCATCTGGAAGTGTGATATATGCTGCCATTTGTTTAACTCAGCTATTGTCATTTTCTCTACATCAGGGTGGTCAAAAATGTAAAGTTTTCCGAGACGACCATGTATAACCAAGTTGCCGTGCACGTGTTCCTCATGCTCAGATTTGATTTGGTGTATCTGGTCTCGAAAATACTCTTTGAAGTAATCCAAACCAGACCCGAATCCGTACACCTTCAAACGCATTGGTTCATAAAGCCTGAGACCTATGTGCTGCCCTATAAACGGTCCATTATAACGAAGGAACCGGACGTATTCTCTTTCTGATGAGCTTCCCTCGAACACTATCTTGTAAGAATAGACTTTCAGTTGACTTTTGAGATTTGGTTCGTCCAAGACGGGATGGCTGCTCAGTCTGCTAAGTCTCTTAAAGCTTTTTCGAAGATCTTCTGTTGCTGGATCTGTTGAGTAAAGGTGAAAAATAAAATGATGTAAGCAATGCAGACACTCAACGATTTTTATTCTAAATTAAGCAAGTCGTTGGTGAAAAGTAAAAGCATCCGAGGTTTAATTATGCAAATTCATTTCCATAAGTTTTAAGAACTACCAAAATATACTCTACTATAAACTTTAGGACCGAATCCTTTCCAGAACATGATAACAAAAATTATTTATACTTATGTTATATTACCTCATGTTGCACTGACAGAAAGCCTCTGATCTCTACCAAGCACGTACAGCCCTAGAAATACCGAACAGATATAATTATCCAACTGAACACACTTAGCTCGTACCCCGTTCTTTGCGCTTGTATGTTACTTGTGTCCAGCCATCTGTAAAAGCTTCCGGTACGTATACTGAAATAAATTCTGACATTGTTACATTGGGGTTACACAGTAAACATACAAACGAATAAATTATGCAAAAAGAGGAAACAGCCGGTGTAAAGCCTACATATGGCTGAATATGTAAAAAGAATATCTCGGGGTTAAATCTTATATAACGTGTTTGTATATGAGGCACGCTAAGCCAAGTAAAATGACGTTAAATGAAATTCAAGTCAAATGATATTTAAGATGGTAGAATCATAATGACTGAATAAAGTACATTGACAGAAGAAACTTAACAATATATTCAGAAAGACTACGGTGTGTAACATGAAATAATTTAATGAGCGAGCACAATATAAAAGAAAATAAAGTACTATCCCAAACATTGATTTTCATTTTGCATATGGTATAGTTTGACTTAAATCACACAGATATATAATAAGATAATTAAATAATATATAATACATAATTAATGTATCATTAAATAAGGTCTGGATAGGTTGAACAATAAAATGACATAAATGATGTGCTTAACATACGTTCAAGATTTGCTGCCACATGGCTATGATCATTTTCCTTTAGACATTCAATGAAAGTCGTCCATTCAGCCAATGTTTCTCTCCCGTCAAGGTATTCAAAGACAGTACAAACATTTTCCTTTACCTGGTCGAAGATCGCCTGCAATGGACAACCGAAAAATGTGTTTACAGAAACCAAAACACAAGGAAACAGGACCTATTACATTAAAAAAAGTTGTGTTTTTCAGTTTATTTATGATATTTTTTCCCGTGGGATTTGCGTCTATATAGTTATCTTCATTATAATACTGTCTGAAACGTTTGGGTGCCGATGCTTTAAGATCTCGATTTAAACTTTCCATTTACAAAATAAAATTTGAACAAATATAATTTCTACATCACAATGCGTAGGACCCGTTTTCACGTGAACTGACCTCAGGACACAAGGACTCCAAGGCCCCGCCTCGTAATAACTCTTTTATTACCTCCATCATTCGAGAGCCAGATTGTAATGCCACCATCAGTGCCGTCAGACCATTCTGTGACAACAACCGACAATACATAATCATTTAGCTCTTTTATCTTTAACAATTATCTTTACAAACATAATATGTGAGTTTACACATTTATCTTTACAAAATTCAATTAGAATTAGCCTATTATGTTAGGAACGCCTATTAAAAGAAAGCGGCAAGGATGCAAAAAAAAAATGTGAGACTTTCATTCGTTTCTGCGTCTTGTAACTTCTAAAACAAATTCAACTTTAGTATATAAAAGAACCTGCAGAAGGTCATGTTTCGGATAAAAGTTTGGATTTAAAACAGGTGTATATATTCACAAACAGGCAACGAGTAGAGATAAAAAGGGGAATGTAAAATCCCTGCCCCATTTCGTGAACGAGATGAATTAGTTCGTGTCAGGGGTTAACATCCAAAATGTTTGAAACAATTGTTTCAATCAGTGGAGTACTTCCATCCTGTGAAAATTATTTTGGAAATGAATAACATTTCACTTAACAATAGTAACTGCGCTGTATAATAAATTGACACCATTTACGTTTCAACATACCTAACGGAAGCCCTAAAGAGGCAGGGTATTTTGTGAAATACAATATAATACTTCACCATGCTAGCGAAAGACCATGTTACACACTAACATCACATATAAAATGTGTACTTGATTCAACGAGGTGAGTGATTATAGTTTGGACAGCAATTACTTTAAATGATCGTTAAAGATTTACCACGATCATCTACAACCCACATAAATCGTGAATTCGGCACATGACAGATGATTATATAATTTCATATTCCATATTCCAATATTTCTTATGTTTAAATATATATACTTGTACCCATACAAGTAACACCTAATACCTTTCCATACCCTACACATATTCCATATGAACTTTAATATTTCACAGAGAGAGAGAGAGAGAGAGGGAGAGAGAGAGAGAGAGAATAATATTAACCCTCGGGTAAGTATTGAGACTATTTAGAGTTAAACCGAGTATGTTTGGTCCATTTAATGTCAGCTGACCACTGTCCATCACAGAAACACACTTTTACAATATACTCTTAAAACAGTACACAGTCCGTTACCCATAGTAAAGGGAGTAAGTACTATAATTATGAGACTGCAGTTTAATAGCCTGGTCGTCAAGTAGAATTCTTATGATAATATCTACATATTTTATAATACAAACAATCAATATCAAACGTGCTCCTTTTCCTACCTTATTCTGATAGTTGACATCAGCGCCATCTACTTTACACTGTTGAACACATTTGAAATTCATTTGCTTTATACCATCAATCAACTTTTCTCCTTGTGTCTGCAAATAATGTGTTATATCACATAATATCATGTTAAGGAAGTTGTGGCTGTCATCCTGAAAACGGAAATGAAATTTTAATTCTGTAAATTAATTAAACTATGTGAGTGAACTGACGGTTTTATTGTCATGTTGAAAAAAAAAAACGAAAAAGATTCAACTTTGTGTCTATAAAATTATTCCTAATGTTACATAATATTGCACAACAAAAGGAATGTCTTTATATATTTCTTCGAAATAAGACTGCTAAGAGCGAGGAAATAGGTGTACATATACAGTATAGGACGATATGAAACATACATGATTAATTTTCACCGATTTCAGTTATTTTACTGAATAAACAACCTCTTGTTGAAATAGAATTACCTGCTTCTCCTGAGTGATACGAGTATTTCTTCTTTCAGATTCTGAATTAATAGTTTCTCAAATAATTTTTATTTCAAATATAAATGTTGGTTATTGATTATATCATGAAGCATTTTTATGCTTCCTCTAGTCCCGAAGCGTCATGCACCATTTATATCACAGAAAAATCGGTCACGATTCTATCCGCTAAACCATCATAAACTTCCTACATTCTGAAAGGGATACTAGGGATACACGGGGGAACTCACGAGTTAAATTCCAAACCAAAAGGAGAACGGACCGAGTTCGGTTTATTTTCTAAAATTAGAAAAAAAGCGAATCACGGATAGCAAAGGTAAAGGTTTGTCACGAATAATTAGGGCAGATGGGGGAGTGTATATGAAGGACCTGAATTGCTCATATATCGCAGAACAATCCATACAATATAAATGGTTATTAGATATATCTGACTTTAAAACACACATCTGAACCATCCTTTGAATGACACATAATACACAACCTACCTCGGATTCTGTCGGCAACATGCTTGTGTCTATGTTTCTCAAGGCAATCCAAGAATTTATCGAATGTGCATCTTTTCTGATCGCTCAGGTGCCCGAGAAAACCGTCGACTTGTTGACTGTTAGTCTTGCACGTATTCTGGAAACCATAGTATTCTTATTAGTAACATGGACAGTGCGTGAGCTGGATACCCAGTCAATACACAGATAAGGTTACATATACCGACCTACATGATTACACTCATAACAGGAACGGAACTGAACAGGAAATTATCTGCGAACGCATAGAACATTCGTTCGAATAATACGATCATTCTGCAATATAAAATACTTTATTTCTAAAACAGGTCCCACGTATTGAGCAGAATAAAGAAAAGCACGAGTTACACCTGCAGCATTGTCAGTAATAAGGGGTTTGATGGTTATTTTCATAATCAAATCCTACAAAGTAGGACAATTGCTCGTAGTCACAAAACTGCTAAGGATTCTGGTTAAAGTGGTTAAAGTTAATCATTTTCTACTACTTACGATTATACCTTCATATTGCTTGTGGCTGATCACTCCTTCTTTAATCAGGGCTACCCACAGGTCAGAGTTATTCAGTTTCACATTTTCTGTCAAGTACAGCCTGTCCTGATAAATGGTTTCCCAGTGATCAGGATTATATGCCATAGCGGCAATGTCCTTTTCTTCGGAGTACCAGTATTTACGTAAAATAGCAGGCAAAGAAGGCAGTTACCTCGACCGGATCACTTATCCGTCTTGTTAATGTGAAACAACAAATATGTGAGAAAAAGAAATGTGAATACGATGAAAATATCAAATTACCTCCTATTAAAGGGTGTAAGAATGCATGTGAGGTTTGATCTAGAGTACAATTAAAAATATCCAGATTACTTTGACTTGATTAAGAACAGATAAAATATTAGACAAGAAGGTATTGGATCACCGAACCGTATATGATGCTTGCTAAGTAAGTTATTTCAGAATACTTGCATGTTTAGCAAAGGTAATTAGAGAACATCAAATTTGCTTAATTTCATACCTATGTATGTAGATAGAAAATTGTTTTAGGTTTTTGTAATATACGAAATATATTTACATCACAACAGAAATTGAAATTTGAAAAAATATAGTATATTAATGAGCGAAATATATCGGTTTATATCATCACAGAAAACTTGCACAGTCAGCCTAGCTAACTTAATTTCATACCTATGTAGTAAGGTAGAATAAAGTGTTAAATTAAGGAAATACATTTGCATTACAATAGAAATTCATGTTAAAGCGTCGCCGTTTGACGTACAAGCTGGTGGTGGTATCATCTTCAGGGATATAGATACAGATCAGTGCAGAATTGTAGTGAAAGCCTGGATTTTGAAGGGCTTGTATTCGAGAAATCAATTTGATCCGTGCCTCAGGTTCCTACTCACATTTGATAATGTTTGTCAAGATAAGCTTTATCACTTCTGTCTGCTGTTATTGCCCAATTTACATAGGGTCGACAAGTATTCACAAAATGTAGCTCCAACGGCCCGAAGAAGTGTCAGACGAATCGCTGCAAGTGCTTCAGAGCCAAAGTGTTGTGCAGTTGTCATAGAGCATACACTGTAACAATAGATGTGGTGATTCAATTTTCCTATTTTTATACTCGTATAATGTGCTTACATCATTGTCTCGCTTGGTAATGCCGAATCTGACGGGTAACACAATGTACTGTATAAATGACTGAGTATTCAGCATAATTGTAGCATGTATTGTACCAGTTCATGATGACTAATTGAATTATGTGTTTACTTTACTGTTCTGATGGATAATACCTTATCGGTCGGGTAATACCATATAAAAGATTGCTAGCATTCAGCAAAAGAATATCGATGATTACAAGTAGAAAATTCATGCATTGCGGTCTGAAATTTATCGATATTGATGAATAAACAATATTGTTTTCTGTGTGTGTGTAAATTTGCACGTAATATTCCTGCCCCTGAGTTTTTAGGAAATACACGTATTTCCGGGACGTTTGAGCAACTACACATATTTCCCGAGTGAATCAGTAATTGCACGTATATACTGAAAGTGTTACTAAAAATAATTGTATTCCCTGAATTCATATATTCACTGTAACATATATATATGTGTGTGTGTGTATCCTGCTTTGTACGACAGGTACACTGAAGCAGTGGTACAGTTATTTCAATGCTATGTATGAATTATATGACCTACACTGAGAGACTGAGAAGATATGCCTAACCATTACATCGTTTAGATCAAAAACTATCCTTGGAAGTTTAGTGGTAGCGTTCGAACCTGGTCGGCCCAGCCGACGGAACCACAATATGAAAGTAAGGACTGGTGAGGGAGATGACTGTTTATTTAAATATATTACATTTAAAATAGGTGACAAATCTTGCATGTTATCAGAAGTATCCGAATTATTTGTAAAGAATTTATTGAAATATGAGATGGTGAATTAAAATGCTTCACTATCAAATTATTAAATGTCATGGTACTGAAGTCACTGATTTTCCATGTTTTACCACAAATAAAAAAGTCCTGCAGATAATATTTTGTTATGATATGTGTAAGTATTGTTATATCTCTGGGCAAACTGGATGATAGTTTTACATAACTCATGACAAATATGAAAAGTTTAAACAACTTTAAGAAAATTATCAATATTACACAAAACATTATATTAGAGTCCATCACTGAATAAATGCAAAAATAAATTTTGATCAATTACGTTTAAATATTTTTATATGGTTATTTTCCACTTTAAAGGCAATTAATAAACGATAAAAAGGGATAACATTCACATCGTCCGGATTGGACACAATCTTGGTCCATGAATACAACTACAATGTTTTCTTCGTTCTAAATATTTATTACCAATAACTGAGTCATCTAGGAGATAATAATGTTTTTTTTTATATTATACAGGACAAATAGATAGTGGAACTCTCATTCATCGCCTAACAGGTATCACAACATGACTCCTGTCATGGATACTATGATAAGAACCATTGGAATCATTATGTAACCAAATAAAAAGTCACTAGTAGTTAAATTTATGTAAGCCAACATATAACAATGACTTCATGATGGAAGACATAATTATAACCATTGTCATCGTTTTATTATCGCACACTGCTCTTGCGAACCGAGCCACTAGCATCCACATATTGATAATCAACGATAGGTAGATTTCCTTCTGTAATGGTGGTACACAAGACGTATTACCCACGAAAGATTGTGGTGTGGTAACGAAATCGTGTCGCAGAGAAGCTTAGCATATCTATATCTGTCGCTTTACTGAATGTTTTACTTACCATGCTGTCACCAAAGGCTAAAGGGACTACTATGTTTTCTATAGAGCTGGTCTTCTGGTATATATTGTTCTAATATATGTTTACATTTGGCATCAAGGATACAAATTGTGTATTGTCATAAATATTTTTTATGTTACATAATCAAAGCTCGTGTTTTCCCGGAATCACGTTTCTCAATAATATAACAATCGTATATTCCCATTAGCGGATACATCTTTAAAAGCCACAAAACACGAAGCGGATAAAAAAATGAATACAGATACGCATCAATTTCCCGCGTGCCTTCATCAGTGTTTATCATCCATGTATATAGGCCACGGTTATATCTCGGTTACAACATCTAGCGATGGCTTCGGGTGGATCAATAGACTCAACTCGTCAATATAACTAACGAAACGTCATTTCAAGGATTCTACCTTAAAGGGAAATTCTTCCAATCTGTCAGGAGTTCTGCTACATTCAATGACTCATTTGAAACTATGTAAAAGTTTGCCAGAAATCACGGAGAGAGCAATAATAGAATTCTCCAAACTGGTCTCTGTCTACAAAAATGGCAAATATTATTTGAACTGGGATCCATCCTCTGATACATCACCACTTACGCTCCGTAGGAAGGTCTATTACCTGGATATTCATACAGAAGGCTAGGAAAAGACTAGCCAAGAATAAACTGTGTTACATTGAATTGATCCTGGGTATAAGCAAAGAACAAATGGCCCATACGCTCCGGTGCTCAGCTGAATGTCACATACAGGTGTCATGTTAGAAGATCTAAGAAAATAACTTGTGCCTCGTCCGACTCACTGAGTGCCCAAACAATTGTTTTCAGCCCGCAGTTATCAATATACAAGTCACCATAACCAAATTTCAGGTTCCCAAAGAGATTTTTCTAGGACCACCCATGGTGTACATATTATAGGTTGAATAGTTACGGTTTGTGTCCTGTTAATGGGCAGAGTTCTTCATTTGAAAGAAGAACAGAACAGAAGGTCTCAAAATGGTGATAAAATTGCGCAAGCAATACCAGTCTTCAGAAACTGATGAAATTTTCAATGACCAGTATGCATGGAATCACAGGTTATTCAGATAGTGGAACTTTTGTCTCATATTTTATTTATTTTGAGGTGCACAAGCAGGCCACACAACGTAGAGAATAAATGTCACAGTGACCTGAATTTATGTCTCTAGTGAGATTTTTAAGAACCTCTCTTGATGTCGATTCTGGGTGTGTTGATAACGATTTGTGCCCGTAAAGGCCGTTCAGACCAAGAGTGAGTGATCGCTGAAGCTCATTAGACTTTCAGTCGGCTAAGCGAACAAATCAGTCAAACTGGGTAGCTGTCGAACAAGAGTCTTACTTAAAACTCATAGTTGCGCAGAAGAGTTACAAGTAAAAGATTTGTTCATCCGTGAACAACAGCTAATGGAATTCCCGCTGCTTCTGTATTTATGTATTGCCGTTGCCCCTAGCTCCCGCACTAATGTTTACCCAGGCGAGCAGCAAGTACATTGTGTACAATAACGTATGTGTTTTTTATCAGTAAAACTGGTCATCCCTGAAGCTTCCCAGAACCAAGTCTTTCGATATTAAAAACTGACAATTAATTATTGGACCCGTTTAACATAATAGAAAAATAGGTATATAAATAAAACTTGCAAAGGATAGAAGGAAGTGTGTTATTATCATGCAAATATCACAAAATAAACACGTATACAGTATAGAACATAGATCAGACCTACCATACATGTATAATGTTTGGTAGAGAACATAGATAAGACATACTAAACATTTATCATATATGGTAGAGAAAAACAGTAAAAACCTTGTGTACATCGATCATATATGGTGAAAAAAACAATAAATAATCATAGGCAGAGGAGTAGCGAGCAATAAACCAAGTTACCCTAAACAATGAATACAGTATATGACCTGACAAGCGCTCATTTTGGCTATTCTCCAAAACAGAACACATAGGTTGTAGAAGTACCCTGTCTGCATGTTTCTCTTGATATTTGTACGTAAGAGGATTGTAATAAACGTTCTAGGGACAAATGTTGCAGGAGTTTCTCCACCAACTGCCGAGTGTGTAATAATGTCTTACCTTGCACTGAATTCGCAGGAGACAATCCAAATTACCCCAGGACATTTAACAACAATATTTTCACCAGTAGAGATAGTGAGAAGTCCACAAAAGTGACTGGGATTTTATGGGCAGCTAATTAGGTCGCTCGGCTGTGGTCACGTGTGGCTACAGCCAACCAGCGTTAGGTCGCCCCTGCTTGGTTGCTAAGGGCCACTCAACTTTTAAAAGACCACAAACAGTGGGTCTGCGGCCACAACGACACGCATTTTGTCTTGCCCACACACCCTACCCAATCTTACCCTGTAGTTTTTAATTTTCAGCAGGTGCATATATATGTATGTACAGATAGGTATATATGCAGGTATAGGTGTATATATGTTGTTAACCGTCGCACTGAGGCTGGTTTTCTTTCTTTTTTTTTTACAAACAGTGGGTCTGCGGTCACAACGACACGCATTTTGTTAGATTTTGTCGCGAACTTTTTTTTACTCCAAGGAGATACAGGCGTCGTGTTGTTGTGCCAAAAAGGTAATAAGCCATACATTAACGACATTACAAACGCTGGCGTTTTTTATACTTCGTATACCTGATTTTAGTTATATGTCAACAAAGTCGATTCTGTGCAACTTTATAGTAACACAATGGCGAAATATGCAGGCCTACTCAATACTCAATAGATATAATTACGCTGGGCTTGTGTTGTGGTGCTCATTAGCTATACTGACTTATTGAAAGTTCGCATTGTACCTACAGCGGTACGTTGGGTACGCTGACAAGTTCAACAAAATAGACCTGCGTTAGCAACGGCGAGGTACGCTTTAATTCCTAATGGGCTCGCCAGAGGACTCAGGGCAAGAGAAACAGGCGGTGGTGGACACACCAGTTGATTTTGCTGTCCAGCAATGGGCAGCAAAAACAGTTTAACTCAAGAAACTGTCACAGTTTTAGCACATCACGGATCCACGTCGATAGAATTAAGCCAGTTGCTGGATGAGGACGTGTTAAAAACGATACCGGTTACACCATTAGCACAATAACTGGCTTTACGACGTGCCGCAAAACGTCTTAACTATACAACAGACGGCATCCAAAATGGCGGCGCACAGCAGCTCAGCTGTCGTCCGTCCGCTGGTATGACGGCTCAAAATAAACTGACACAAGAAAGCGGCATACGGCCGTCAACGGTTGATGAAATCCTTGGCTCCCTGCGAAAAATGTCAACAACAACTGACCCACATCCTCGTAGACAAGATGATGAAGCCCGAGCATGGCATCACATGACGCTTCTCCAGGCCCAAGAAAGGCAAGATCAACCGCCCCTGGGACACCAAGGCCAAGCAACACAGGGTAGGGGAACCAACACTACGGTACCGCAGTGTGATTCAGCATCGATTTATTTGAGACCCGTAGCGGACATTCCTTATCTAAAGATCATTGACTTTGCCAGACCTGTTATAGGTTGTATGCATAACATTGATGATGAGGAGCTGGTCTCCCAGGTAGCAGGGGGGAGTTTCTATTTTAAATCCAACAAAACTAAGAAACCTAAACTTGAGTCGATCTCAAAAGAGCTATGGTTTGCCTCGGCTCTCAGAATTCTTGATACCTTAATGAGACAGGGCAAGGTGGGTCTCACTAATATTCCAGAATATTTGGCCTACCTTATCCAAGTTACTAATCTAGCTCCGCAGTACAGATGGTCCGATGTGGTCATGCTCGATGATTTATATTGAAAAGAGCAGGCAAAATTGCAGTGTCGATGGGGTTCACAAATTCCAACTTTAAGTAAATTATGGTTGCAACCTGAAGCACCAGTAATTATCATGGGCTTTAAGAATCAGTCAGGGACAAACAACAAATTGCACAAAGTAGAGTCGGGTCAGTATAAGAGACAAGTTGATCAATCAGGGAGGGAGATTTGCATCTCTTTTAATAAGGGATCATGCCGATTTAATTCTAATTGTAAATATGCCCACATATGCTCAGTGAAAGGGTGTGGAAAACCCATCCCCAGGTCACTTCACGAGGACCCCTCAGCATAGGGATTACCATCCAGCTGTCTTTGCCAAGATAAAAGCCGACTTGATAGCCCACACTTTAGTAATTCTCTTTCAAAACATTCCGAGTTATGGGCTACTGAGCTAGAAGGGGACGAGGACAAGGCATTCCTGTTACAGGGTATAAAAATGGGTTTCATATCATAGACTAGGGAGAACAGATACATAAAGCATCAACACCCAACCACAAATCGGCTGAAATACATAAAGAAAAGGTAGAATCAGAATTGATTAAAGGCATTAGATAGGGCCATTATTGTACATGTTTTCCTAACCATCCAAAAATAATGAGTGCATTAGGTGCGATTCCAAAATCAGACAGCAACACAATCAGACTTATTCATGATTGTAGTCTTCCGCTCGGATCGTCTCTTAATGATTATTGTAAAAATACAAGTTCAGTAAAATATCAGACACTACAGGTAGCCCTTGATCTAGCGGAAAATATTATTTCTTGCAAAAATAGATCTACAAAATGCATATAGATCAATCCCATTACACCCCTCAAATTATATCGCCACAGGCCTGAAATGAATGAAATATGATACAACTATTTTGGATACAAGACTCCCTTTCGGGGCCAGCAGGGCACCAGAAATATTTAATAGGCTTACTCAAGCTGTCAGGAGAATGATAGCTCGTAGGGGTATTGAGTCAATTATTGTTTATTTAGATGATTTTTTAATAGTGGAAAAACATTTTGATGAATGTAAAGCAGTCGCTTTTGAGACGACTGGGATTTGCCATTAGCTGGAGGAAGGTAGCATGGCCTACACAAAGTTTAGTATTTTTGGGCATATCTATTGATACAAAATCCCGGACGATTGCATTGCCAGAGACCAAGGTCTATGATTTCATACACATCTTGCGAACATTTAAAGCACGTAAGCGTGCATCACTGCGACAGCTCCAGAGGTTAGCAGGAAAACTTAATTTGGCTTGCCAATTAGTACCGGGTGGCAGAGTTTTTTTGCGCGGCATACTTGACCTTATAGTTAACTTGAAAAAAGCCATCGCATCGTATACAGTTATCTGGTGAATTTTTTAAAGATATTCACTGGTGGCAAAGCTGCCTCATGAAATATGGATATAAAAACACTATAACCGCATTCAACAAAGCACTCACTCATTTACAGATGCCTCCAGTGTTGCTTCGGGAACCCAGTATGAAAATGACTGGCTTTACGTTAATTGGGCTGCGGACTGGCCCAAGGTGAAATGCTTTCATATTAATTACAAAGAGACCCTGTCAGTACTATTAGCAGCTAGTCAGTGGGGGCCCAAGTGGAGAGACCAGTGTGTAGTAGTGCACACAGATACTGCCAGTGCAGTAGGTATCCTTAAGAGGGGCACTACAAGAAACACCATGGTCATGCACTATTTGAGGGAACTTTACTCCCTGTCAGCTAAATATAACTTCATTTTGTATCCAGTTGAACCATATCCCGGATTCTATTTCATGCCTAAACCAACCAGGGCAGTTAATGCGTCTATCTACATCACTATATAACATGCATGATATCCATTTGCAGGCTTTATTAAAGGACCTTCCAAAACGAATGTCTAATAGATCCCATGTGTGCCTTCGTTCACAGATACAGCGAGCACGCAGTCTTTGACGAGGAGGTCCCGTCCTATCGCTCAGCCATGTTCGCAACAAGCACAAAGGCAACTTACAATGTTCAATGAAGACATACCTCAAATTTTGTTTACAACTTGGCTTGCAGCCAGTCCCGATCACTGGCCACAACCTAGGTCGCTATGCAGCCTATTTAGCCAGATCTAGGAAATATAGTACAGTCAAACAATACCTTAATACTATAAGAATTTTGCATAAAGAGGCAGGCCTGCCCAATCCACTATCAGAGGATTATTTTCTACAATCTGTACTGTTAGGCATTAAAAGAAGGGGGGAGTTGTTCATGGGAAACTGCCCATTACTTCTAATATTTTATTGCAAATGAAACCTCATCTTAATCTGTCAAACATTGAAGATGTAGTTTTCTGGGCAGCTTGTTTGCTGGCCTTCTTTGGTTTGCTCAGAAAAGGGGACATGCCAGTTAGCTCTCGGGCCAAGTTTGACCCTAGGTGCCACTTGCGGCGATGTGACTTTGCTATCACATCAGCGGTCTTCTTGGTTACACTGAGGAAAACAAAAACAATACAATTCTACCGAAGACAGTTGAAGTTACTATTGCCGTAACTTAAGACACATCTTCTGTGCCCTACCTGGGCTATAATAAATGCCTTCTTCTCGATAAAGCCCCCCTCTGATTTAGTACCACCTCTCCTGACCAGTAATCAGCCGGTAGAATTCTTCACTCAAAGTAAATTTGATAGAAAACTGACACATCTCATTAACACAATAGGCCTAAATACATAAGATTACTCAGGACACAATTTCAGGAGGGGTGAGGCCTCCTGGGAACTCCAGAGTGGCCTGTCTTCAGATGTTATACGTAATATGGGTGATTGGAAAAGCAATGCCTACAGTGCTTACCTACATATCCCTCTCTCATCCCATCAGCAGTATGCTTATATGTTGGGATACTCTATTCCTCTCTCTTAAGTTTGGGTAATTTGGGGGTTAAAGTGAGATTGCAGTGATTGGTATGTTAAGGAAGAGATATCAGGGTCTTCACCCCTGACAGTGTGTGTTTTCGCTGTGACCAAATTTTGTTGCCACAGCAGACCATAAATAAATTTCACCCATTTACCAAGTACTAAATGGTTGTCACTTGTTCTTTGTTTACCTTGCATGAGTCGATGAATGGGGCTGAGACAGTTTGGTGACACTAAACTGGTAAATGCCCTTTCGATTGTTTTATTGAAACATGGGGAGACGCAATATATACTAACTGTACGAATTAACGCTTAATCACTACACGCTTGGGTAGTTATGAGGTCGAACCCTAGAAAAAGTGGTTATACAAATACACAGAGGCCCGGGAAATTCCATTTACCTTGATAAGTGGTAAGATAAGACATTCTTTTGTATGTGGCCTTACTGTTGTTTTATCGTGAAGGGCCTATTATATACATATTGGATATTACCAAAAATATACCATATGGATCTATAATTTTCGGATATAAAGCAGCTACTGCCATCTATTCTTCAAAGTTTAGAATCTTATATAACATAATGTCGAAAATCAGTCCTAAAACAAAAACAACCGTGGCCACCAAATGAATCTGGCTTTCATACAATAAGCCTCATTATTAAGTTCGCCAGTTAAGGGAAACGAAGTGTATGTGCAACTTGACAACAATTTATTCAAATGGCAGCATTTGAGAGTGTTTTGTTTTTTTCAGAAATCGTTCTATAAAGCCACAATTTTGAGACGTGTGTTATAAAAACGGCAAAACGTTAGGCGAGGATGGGAAACAGCGGTAATAAATTACTCACAAAAGAGAGCAGTCGCATTGGTTCACAGTGCGGAAAAAGTAAATAATTCGTTATTCATATCTCTACAGTGTTATAATGCTATCCTCTCCGTATTAAATAGTGAGTTTCCGTAACAAAGGAAAGAGCAAGAATTGCAACCGTTTTACCCAGCTATCATAGCCGTATTGTATTTACATGTCATGTAAACACAAAAAGGTCGCTTTTGTAAGAAGTACCCAATTAACCCGTGCTGACCATTAGCGGAAGCTGAAACACGTATATGTTAACAAAATCTGGTCTCTTATTATCCTTTTGCAGTCCTGGGATGAGGAGCTTATACTATAGAGAAGTATAATTTTGGAGTACCACAGGCTTTGACAATGTTATCTTATACTTATAAAGGGAATTCGGTCCACCTTGGTTTGCAATGTTCTCTAAAACCGCGTTGCGAAAGATACTGTGCGATTCCTCAGGTTAAAGATTATTGTTTCCGCAGTGTCCTCTCCGATATGAGAATAAATACCTTTTCATTTAAGCATCATTTTGTATAGTTTTTTGCATTTTTTTTATGATCTACAACGAGGATCCAACCGAAAACAGCCAAACTGTTTTCGACATAGACCGGATTGCCTGGGAGGTCCAATGCACGACAGGATTAAGGAATATATTGTGAAAATGAGTAACCGAAACGTTCAGTGAGGGATTAAAGCATGTTTGGCCTGAAATTGGACTTAGGCTCTGACCCACGTATGTGGCCAGTAAATGTGAAAAACACATAACTCTCGCTGTATGACAAGGAGGGGTTCAACCCAGGGGCATAAAGGACAAGACCTACTACAAGGTCCCCATTTCCGGAAAGGGATGGGGATGGGGGCGGGGTTTCCAGGACTCAAAATTGGTCTGATAGGAATTAAAAACGGTTTCTACTTCACTTTGTTGCGCTGCTGCTATTTACCAGGTATCCATATTTCCGTTTCTTTCTTCAGCAATAATTTCCTTCCTTTACTCAACCTATTCTGTATACGTCAAACAACAGTAACCCGTCAGAGTTCATCGAAACCTGAATGGCTCCGCGTTCCATACCGGTTCGTAAATGTAAACATCATCACTAACCAGGTCGTCAACGTAAACATATCAGCATATGAATTTCTTGCTGTGAGTGCAGCGCCACAAAATGAATGCAAAAAAATATTTGTACATCTCTTTTAACGACAGCGTCCCATTAAAAATCTACATTATCTTTTAACTTTTAGTATAAAAAGTGGAGCCAACATTTCTCATATTAGTTAATTCATCCCCCTAACCCTGGTGAAAAAGCCGGGTATACTGGGTTTATTAGCTGGTTCATATATAAAAGGATCTACCTGCGATAGTAAACACTTGATCACTGTGGCTGTATGCGTGAGCATGTACCAGAGGGAGATAAGTATGTAGCGATTACACTTAAAACACAGGGTTGCAGCAGGACCTTTATCCATTGTTTACTTTGAATAGAGGACCTTTATCCATTGTTTACTTCAAAGTAGATGAATATAGCAATTCTACCCAACTCTGTCCACTTTGATTTTATAGCATGCCTTAGATGCACTTTATTTTTCTTCCTATGTTGGCTATTGAATGTAGGTCGAATTACTTGGTAAGATCTCAAAAATTTCCAAAAGGTTAATATATGCCAAAAATAGCCATTTTACACAAAAGTCTGCATGTACATCGTACTTTATATGATAACCTCATGGATTCTAGATTCTGAATGATTACCTCGTGTGTCACCTATAAAAGCAGCCATGTTCTTATGATAACGACCATGATTTTAAGTGTTTACTAGCAGCCTTAAGTCCCTGTCTGCTTGATCGTGTCTAGACGCGTGGACAGACAAAGCGGTTGTATATATGACACAAGACGAACGCAGTTTCTTTCAGTGCTTCCGACCCTTTTTAAAAAAAAAATTGGTGTTCACATGGGGAAGTGCGTTAAGCATATTCTGAAATCCTCTATTTGCCCATGACGTTATAGGAAATGAGGGGAAATCATTAAATTTTCTGTAGCTCCCATATTTTGTATTTCTGCCTTCATTAAATAAAATTCTTCCTAAGATAATTTCCGAATTGCACCACGATGTTTATGAGTATCATGCACTGGTGCATGACATGTAAAAACTAGAAAATAAATCATCCCGAAAGTCATCTGAGTTATAGCTGTCACTCTTTGTCCGTCGTTTGTCTGTCCGTCCGTCTGTCCGTCCTTTAACTACTGCCAATTCGTAACCGTTGGACCCTAGACATTTCTAACTGAACAACGATGGATGTTTATGAAAAATCTCATGGACTCCTGAAATTATGTCACTGTGACTTATGTAGGGACATGATTCTTTCTATGCATTTTAATCATGGAGGGTTTCATAAATTGTTGAAGACTGGTGGCGCCTCCTGTATTTTTTTCTAATTTATAAGCCTTTTCTTTGTTTCTTTTGAGGCCTCCAGATGAAGCATTCCATCTGTTAACAGGGCACAAATTTAACCGTTAGACCAAGAAACTTCTTACTCTACATTGAGGGAGGTACAAGGCCAATCGCATTGTACCTTAAAATACAGTCAGGGTGACTACAGGCTGAAACATGGTTTTGAGCACCCAGTCACATACATTCCAGGCCTAGAATCTTTTAACTTTACACCCATTGAGGCTTTTAAAAATCTCCTTTGAAACCTGAAATAAGGTCACTGTGGTCACTGTAAACTTCCCCGTGGTACTCGGTGTGCTGATACTCATTGAGTAACTCACCATCTTCAAATGTAACCTCGAACTGTCCCATGGTACTCAGTGTTCCGATATTCATTAGTTGACTCACTATCTTTAAAAATGACCTTGATCTGTCACCTGGTACTCAGTGTGCTGATACTCATTAATTTACTCACTTCCTTTAAAAAGACCTTTAACTTTCCCGTGGTACTCAGTATGCTGATACTCAGACCCCTAACCGGCCGGTGATTCATGTCCTGGAAATTTAGGAAGCCTTTCCTCCACAAGGTGTCGCCCTTGCCCACTATTGTATGGCCGTCGTACCAGCTGACCCTAAACGATCGCGTCTCGTCACAGCTCAGTAAGTAAGATGTGTCTGCGCGTGTGTACACACGGTCACATTTACAGGACAAGTTCGTGAACAAAAATGAAAGATTTGATACCTGCATTTCCAATGATTGATTTTTATTATCCCTTACATACACACATGCGCACATACACACATAAACACACATACACATACACACACATATATATATATACATATATACATATAACATTTTCATGAATTCAAAATAACACTCTCTGAAAAAAAGTCTAGTTCTTATGAATCTATTTTTTACAAGATAATTACATCATTCTCTGTGCTAAGAATGTTTGACTTTTTTACTTTACGAGCCTTGTATTTTATTGGAAGGCACTGTACTTTTACTACGTCAGTCAGGGGAAAATATATAAGGGTACCAACTCGAGACGACGCTCACAAATTTAAAGCTAGTCAATACTGTAAATTTATCAAAATCAACATGAAGAACCGAAATCAAGAAATAAATATTAGTTATCCGAAATCTGTATAAAATTCCCATTTATTGTGAAATCTAACGAGGATGGCACGTGAATATGTTGATCTTGATGTTACGCGTTCCTCTGCGTTCGGAGGTTTGTGTGTCCTGTCAAATGTTATGAACGGAATTACACAACAATTTGCTGGGGTCAGAGTACTGCCGAAGGAACATTCATAAAGTTTGGGGGATAATCTGTGTTACCATAATATATTTTCAGTTCAACGGATTATATGCTATTGTGCCACTATGTGACAGAACTCCATTTATAGCTATCACAGATACAGCTTTTGTCAAAGAACAGGTATTCCACATCACTTAGGTGTTAAACGTATTAAAAACTCATTCGGAAGGTCAAGGCGAGGACTAGGTATGGCGACCTGGGATCGCCCCACTTGCAGTTCGAGTGCTTCAAATGGTGCTTGACAAGGTCTGAGAGCATATTCAGTACATCGTCAAAGGCGCTCCCTGTCTAACCCGCTACACGTCAGGACAACTTGTTCTGTGACGTCGATGCGGTCTACTGAGACGTAGAGAAGGATTATTTAGAGTGCGGCTTCGTGGACAAGTTGATGTCCAAAGAACTGAATATGTTGAATGTGTCACGGTGTCTGCGGCGTGAGCTTGATTATTGTGTTAGGGGTAAATAATATCCACAGTAGGATGTTATGTCCTCAGCACTGGGGAAACACGGCAGGGGGCATGTAAGCCTGATATGCAAGTATGACCCTATAACACTTAACAGGAAATTTAAACCTATTTAGTAGCCATTTTATCTTTCTGTCCATAACAGCATTATTATTGATAGCAACTGAAGGTATATCTACCTTATAGTACAACATATTTAGTATTTTGTGACTTTGTGATAAAAGTGCCACAAACTTGTGTAGGCGAGAGTGTTAGCTGGAGAATGCAGGGTTTAACTAAAGCAATAGATATTTCACACAATGGTTACTGTAATACATCTAAAGAAATATCCGAATCTAATACTGATGTAACACCATAATAAAATTTACTGATGATGACAAATATGCATAGTTTGATAACATATTTGACTACTTGACAAGATAGGTTGTCTCATCGAAACACCGTATATTATCATGGCATGCCCACTACACAGCCAGCTAGTTCTATTCTGCTAGGGTTCAAACTTACCAATGGTGTACAATATTATACGTAAAAGAGCAGTATAGGTGACCTTTCGCAAACTTTCATAACTCATGCTTATTTTGTCTTTGAACCAAATTCGATGCTGTCTTATTGTTATGATGGAAGTATCCGGGAAGTGCGAGTTTGCGAATATACTCCATACGCAGTGGATAGACAGATACAGCGAAAGAAATGTGGATGGATTGGTCACAGGATCATTAGGTTCGTCGATCGGTCCTTAGGTCGATCAGTAGGTATAGGTAGGTAGTCATACACCGAGTTATACCCTTATTATCTCAGGTAGTTTAATAATAATTTCCAATTGTTTCTGGAATTCACGATACGCCTATTGGTATTAAACTAACACGCTTGATGATTTATTAAATTTCGAAATGACTAATTAAAGTTACCCACTTTAAAAAAGTACGGTTTTTAAACATGCGATTAGTGTATACATCATATCCGGGCAGTCAAACATAATATAGACACAGGAATCATGGGTATCAAAGGTCACGCATGTCTCTTCCTGGATACACATGCATTATTGACGTGAACATGGTTATACGTAAAAGCAATCTTGGTTTAGTATTACTATCCAGTAAATTACACCTCTGTGTACGCGTGGCACAGGCGATGACAGTTTACCACGGCAGAAGATACGCTTCATATAAAGTTATCGTAACCTGTTTAGATCACGTCATTCATAATCCGTAAATTCTGCAAGTAAGTATTTTAATCGCATAGAAATCGTATTTGATCGTATTTAAATGCAACGTACACGAATATAACATTAAACGATTGTATTTGTGTATTTGTTCAGAATTCAACTCATTCTTTTAGCCCCCCACGAGTCTTTTATTGATATCTTATCATTTGTTTTTTTTTCTTCAGGAATATATATATATATATATATATATATATATATATATATATATATTGTTACAAGAATGAATTTATATAATACAACAAGCACACCCTTATATGACAAGGCTAAAATAAGAGACGATCTGCATAATTAACTCTCATCGCCATACCCTGCACTGATAGCGTCTATTTTCTTAGGTACATATTGCATCTTAACTTCATTCAAATTGTCTGAGAAATATTTTTTGTAGTCTTGGTCTATAGGAGCGTTTCTGTCTGCACCAACGACTGAGAAAATACCTTTGCTATTACCATACGTGGTTTGATGGACGATCTAGTTGCATATTAGTTAAAGGGGGTGGAAGCTTTGCAATTTAATCCCCATATATGAATAAGTCCCACCTGAAGGGCCGCCCGGGCACACTGAAAACTGATAATAATCAGAATCTGTATATGTAATAATATGGAATTGCAGTCGAGAAGCGCAGTACCGGGCGCTGCCATGACAGCTGCTGCAACCGTGAACCGTGATAAGGCGAGTTAACACGGGACTATGACGCGGTGGGAACCCAAACACTGACACTTCCGGTGCACGTGTATTACTTAAAGTCTTGTCAAGTGCTTCACATTATCAACTATAAAATCAAAGATGACTCAATGTCAAGCGGTCGATTATTCCAACCGTCGAGAGGAAACCACGGGGGTTGCTTTCTTCATGATCCCTGATTGCCGCAAAGGCCTGAGCAAACGGGAATTAGCTGAAAAAAGGCTGCACAACATCAGCCGTGGGCGTGGCAACTCGGTGCCAGTGGTCACCCATCCTTTCGGAAAGGGCTGGAGTTTCTGCATGGGAAATTTTACTCGAGACTACCTAACAAATACTGCACTAACGACGGACAAGAAGAGTATCAGATCTAAACAGCTGAGGCATGATACAATAACAGCATTGACAGTTTCTGAAAGTCTTTTTGTTTATCATGTTTTTTTAGACATTTAAAAATCAGCACTTAACAATTTTATGGGGCTTTTTTTTTATCAAATTTCCAGGCTATTTGCACACGCTACGGTCATATTTTCACCTGATCTTCCCATCATCACCCACATCAGGCGCTTGGGGGGGGGGGGGGGGGGGGAGGTATTCTTTCGCGGCCTTTTTGCAAAAAGTGAGAAATAATACTGTACTCTTGAATAGGTGAATTTCATGTCCAGAAAAAAAATTTCTGAACAATTATTAAAGGGAAGGACAGATAAAAGGTATCTAGGAAGTCTTAGAATATTTCTTGTTAACATGAGCCTTTGTCAAATGTCGTTAAGTGTCAAACTCGACACTCGTTTTTTATAAAGGACTGACTGGCAGTTGTCAGAAACTTGGTCTGCTCCTCAGATCAAACATATTTTTTATTATTTACAATTTTTACACAATGAACATTATTTTGTACTGATTTTTTATTAATTAAATAATATACATGTATAAATACAATCACTTTTTTTTACCTCTCCTCGAGTGTCATTTTCTTTATATAAGTACATGAAAACTGTATTTTAATGGTACTTATGACATGCACACAATATCAATATTATAAATGTATAAATATATATATACACACACACATAAAATTATAGTTTACCGTCTTATAATACTGAGAGTCCACTTTCTCAAGGTAAATATATAAATGTTGTATATTCATGTTACTTCTGACACACAGACAAACATATTTATACAATAACATTGATTGGTAGATCAGAAAAAAATATCACTTAATGTAATACTAATCTGAGGTTAATGGTTATAATATTAGTTTTATTGCAGGGCTTCCTACACTTCTTTGAAACCAGGGTACTTGTCATCTGGATCATGATCTGGCTGCAGCACCTCATGATAGCAGAGGGATTCTGTTTGCCGTGCCAAGATATACCCAATGTCTATCCAGGCTAGCAGTTGTCTGAAAGCCATTAGCCTAATCTGCCTGGAACAAAGACAGCACAGTGATGACAGATTTGCAATTTTGAATGTGAAAATAAAATGTATTATAAATATGTATGTGAAATGTGTTCATTTATTTGCTATCCAGGTCAACATCTTTTATGTTTCTGTGAGATGTTTCTACATTCTGTCACATACTTTATTTTACTTGCCACTTTTTAAAGTTTTGATAAATGTATGAAAACAAGAAAACTGCAAGTCTATTATTAAAGTTCATTTGTATATGGCTATGAGCTTCACTGCTTTATTCCCTTTTAATGCTTGTGAGAATCTTTTTTCAAGTTTGCAGCTGCATGAATGACGAAGCTTACCTCTTTAATTATGAATACTCATTTTATGTATGGTATACATAATATATGACATATTTCATCTGCGGTAGTTTCATAATTAAACTTGAATGGGAAAATATAATAAAAGAATATTTATTTCAGCAACCATGCATACAATGATACAATAAATTTTCGGTATATCCATATAGTTGCACAAATAATGTTTAAAAAGTAAGAAGGGAAGACAGAAGGCGTAAAAGGGCCAACTTTAAAGATATAAAATATATGCAGGAGTAAATTACTGACGACCGTACGCATATCGTAATTATTATTGTTTTATTTGAAAGTTCTTCTGGTCTTACCTGTTACTATTAGTCATTGTGTTAGGTACCCATCTCCTTTCAACTTTCGATATTAGGTGTATGGAAAAACACGTCCGAAGCACCGCCTCTGACAGACAAAGTAAAGCTGACAGGTTGGAGGTTAGATGACACAATCGGTTTCGGCCAAGTCAGACGCGCGGACACCTCTCTATAAGCTCTGCAGCACACGCGTGACCTCCTGGTCGGCATTGCGTCGGTACTAAGTGACTGCGTCGAGACCATGAATCCAACTAAGGCATGACAATCCCGCCCAGTGTTTTCATCCTCGTCCGACGATGTTTCTTTGTCATTTGGCAGTACTCGTTCACACTGTCACATCTCTGGCTTGTCCAATTACGGTTACCAAGTGGCCATTCTGCTCTCCCAGTATGAACTTCACCCTAACCTCCGCGCAAACGACTGCTGCGCAAGCAGATGGCACTCAACTGACCAGCCTACCTTCTGGAGGTTACAACCCTGATGCCAATCAATGTGCTGCTACAGTGGGGTTCCCGTTACGTCAGCAGTGCTGGGCCGAGCGAGCCAACATGGCAGCGCCTATGGGCCTTGTTTTTTTTCTCATTTTACCTTAATTACTGGACTACCTGTGATCATATAGCGCGTATGGCATCCCTGTTTACGATGTTCATGAATGGATTAATTGAATTAAGCAGGTTCAGATTTAAGGCCTCCATCCCTTTAATATGGCTGTGTTTTGTTGTAAACCTGAACATCAACTAATCAATCAGCAATTTTCTTGTATGACGCTTATATTATTTATCTCGAAATCATATAATTACTGATAACTGTTATTGACTTGCTGAACATCAGAAGGTTTTTTACATCTTGATATCGAACAAAACAAAAGTTATTTATGACACACCGGAGAACTGTTAAGGTAATATTATTTAATAATCATTAACATTGTATATATAAAACCGAACCATTATTGAATGGATAAAGATGTTGAAAAACATTCATTCCTTAACATGTTCCAAGTCGACGAATAAAATATATTTAATATTGCAGTCTTTTGTGAATTGATCACATGATTTGTGATCAAACATAGATGGACTCACTTAAAGAGTAAGTGTAAATATCATCTGTAAAGCTTATATCATCTGCTGGTCTGCAGCTGTTAATGACATGCTTTGTTTTGAAACGTTTGTGAAAGAAGATTGGAAACTGTACTAAACGTTGACACTATAAAACCTCTTCATGCGACATTTTATCATATACTTAAACTAAAATAATGACAACGGTTACAAATTTTGTTTACGTTTTTCATAGGCTAACACATGTTTACCCCTTCATGAGCAAAGGACGTTTGTGCTACGGAAAGGAATGCCCCTTTATCTTCCCACTAGAGAGGCCGCAAGAAATACAGAAAGCAATTCCTTCATAAGTGTTGATCAACATACTAGAGGGTCGAGAACGAAAACCTTCTTATCAACTATGCTTTTCATCATTAAAAAAAATGCATCTTGGCGTATTCTAAGGGTCATATCTACAGCTGCCTCCCATGTAACTGTACACGACATGGTGGATTTGTAACCGTCGATTGCAGTAAGCGAGGTCTGACAGAGGTACCGCAACTCTGTCAGGATACCGTCACACAGTCTGAACTTTCAAGAAACCATATATCCACGATAAAAAATAATACTTTTGTTAAGTGTGTCAATTTGGTAAAATTAGGCATCGGCGAATCAAATGTTTGGGTTTTGGACACGGGAGCATTCAATGGCCTGCCTCAGTTACTATTCTTAGACCTCTCGTATAATAATCTTGGGTTGCTTCCAGAACAATTAAACAAGCCTGACGCCATGGCACCTCTCGTTAACTTGGAGGAGCTGGACGTATCCGGAAATTATGGATTAAGTGAAAGTAATTATCGCACTTTTATATTTTTGATGCGCTCTCTTCCCTAAACTGATTACGCTGAACCTTTTTGCTATTACACCGGAATCATTTCGTTATAATGAAATCTCAAATCGTTTCCTTAAATCGATCAGAACCCGTTCTCTGAGGAAACTTGATCTCGGGGATAATGTCATAAGCTATTCCACAGCAATATTAGTATATATACATCAAATTTAGAGGAACTCTGTCTTGAATTTAACCACTTTACTGACTACTCTTTTTTATACGGCCTAAAACATTTTCAGTCCTTCGATATAAGCACAGATATCTTTCCTATGAACACCAAACAGAACAGTTACAACTTTAGGAAACGAAAACTCTTGTCCTCAGAAACCTTGCACTTGTTGAAGTCCAACATGTATGATGTAGAATACAAAACGTTTCTAAATACGTGCTTCCGTCCAGTTTCATTAAAACATTATAGGAGTCAAAATTTTTACTGGCCTACAAATTTAACTACTTTTTTGGCTAACGGAATATACATTCCGTCCATTGTGGCAATATATGAACACTTTTACATATTGAACCGTGAAAATACAGGGAAAATATTCATAGGTTTTGGCTTTAATCGAATACATAGATTTTTGGAAACTATTGCAATGTGCCATCCTGCAGCTGGAGTTCAAATCGATTTTTCATACAATTCCTGCTATAGCCTGTCGCAAAATGCTTTTGGTAAAAACTTAGCTTCATCACTCGTTTGGTTAGACATGTCACACAACCTTCTTGGGGAAATATTATCGGTACACTGAGGACCATTTCCATATTTATATAATCTGAAATCATTGGATCTAAGTTATAACAATATATATAGTATACCATCAAATGTTATCAATGCCTCAACTCATCCACGTTTAGAGACCCTGATATTGGCAAATAACAAGTTGCTTGATATTCCAACTGGTATATCTGGTTTGATTAATCTGCGTCTTCTTAATCTTTCATTCAATGAAATTATAGATCAAGCGGCTCTGGTATAGAAAAACACGACTTATCTGGTCTACCTTGATGTTTCATGGAACAGAAATTCCTACCTAAATAGACATGTCTTGTCCCAGTTAAATGTAAGAATTAAACGAACGGACAGAGCGGATAAGACGTTTAAACTGGACTTGAGTGGCAACCCAATAGAATGTTCATGTAGATCGCAAAATTTTCTCAGATTGATGTACCGATTTCGGCGTAATCTGATGAATTATGCAAATATAGCATGTAATAATCATCAAGGTCGACGTTTAACGCTCTCGCTGCTGTATGTAAACATTCTGCCTACTCTTGAACGGTATTGCTTCAGCAGAGAATGGTTATACGTATCTGCTGGTGTTTTTATCAGTTTGTTCATTTGTTTGGCGGCTGCAGTTACAGCGTATCGTCACCGATGGGATATAAAATATTTCTGTCTTTGTCTTAAAATTCGACGTGAGCTCTATGCTGATTTCTTCGAGGAAATAGGAGCTTTTCAGTACGACGCCTTCTTGACCTACAACGAAAGGGATTCTCACTGGGTGATCCAACACCTTGTTCCGAAGCTGGAAGAAGAAGAAGAGAACCCGTTTCGTCTTTGTGTTCATGAAAGGGATTTTGACATTGGATTGCCAGTCGAAGAGAATATTCTGCGAAGCTAATCCACCAGTCGAAAAGTGATTATTGTTCTGTCACAACACTTTGTTCGTAGTGGTTGGTGTAAATTTGAAATGCATATGGCTCGGGTTAACATGATGGAAAGGGGAGTTGATAAAATTATTGTTATTTTACTTGAGGAGGTTTCCAATGCTGACATGCCGCATACCCTGTTGTCGATAATTAGACGCCACACGTACCTTGTCTGGCCGGGGGAAGACATGATTGATAACATACCTCTATTCTAGTCGCGAATGCGCTCAGCACTTCGTTGAACCCATAATTTGGAAGGTCTTGAGCGTCACGTGCTATTGGGTAAACATTGTTTTTTTTCACCTACAGATGACGCCAAGTCTGTGGGATTCGCGGATTAACAATATGGCTGACTCTCTCCGGTCACTTTGATCACCACGTCAATATGACGTCATACAAATTCTTTAAGAAACATTCCCGCTGAGTATTGAATGCATATTAGATAGTTCATTCCTAATGTATGGACTTAAAATAATGAAGCAACAATGTCGAATCCCAAGTTACAGATGTTACATAGTCCATTTCGCTTGCTTATATTTGAAACAAGGCTTCGTAGCATGTTTCGTTTAATAATTGATACTTAGGATATCAGGAGAGTATGAAATTAAATTCTTTATGAAGAATGGAATTTATCTGTCACTTAATATAAATTCAATATATTCCAGGTTGACAATGTATAATGAAGTATACGGCAGGATATGTGTATTCTGAAAGTGATAATTAATATAAAATATTACTAGTTTTATGTTTGCGACAATAAAACAAAATGTAACATTACTCATGGTCCAATCGGCCATTGACCAAGCCCTATTTATCAAATACATGCCACATGCGTAATATGATTCATGTCTTATGGGTAGAACATGAATATCTTATTGCACTGTATATAAAGTATATTTAATGGTTGATATAAAGCAAATAGCATCTGATCATTTTGTTTAAAATATATCATAACAATTATTACAAATGTCTTATACATCCGCTTAGGATTTAATCATATTAGTCAGGACTTCAATTTTATAATCTAATGTAAATAAACTTTATTTGAATTTTCATTATTGTTTTATGTTTTAGTTTTTGTATTGTAAGGTTTAAATAGACACGTCTTTGCAGACGCTCAGTCAAAAATTAGAATGAGAAACATGAGAAATGTTTAGATTATATCAGATTTTAAACATTACACGTTATGCCCCAAAAAATAAAGAAGAATGATCACACACTAGTCATGACTATGCGACGTTTAAGTGTTCTACACATTATTCTAGCAGGATCAGCCAGGATACGCCCCCCCCCCCCCGCCTTATCGGAGTTCGGTCTCCCTTCAAAAGTGTTTGCCTGTCCATTTGTCGTTAAAATATTATTCATACTACTGCTGCTTGTAGCGATGTTTGCAGGTTCTTCTTGGTATCCAATAGGAACACGTAGAAAATATTCATGTTGTCGTGCCGGCACATATGAAATTTCTCAACATGCAACCTAAGGAATTTTAGCTTTAATCACTTATTTTATATCAACTGGAAACTATTTCAAACAAAACGCAAACACTATTTAAAAATAGCTTATTTTACGGACCGAACAGCTTCATACGCTGTATGTAATATTGAAAATAAACAGTTTGAAAAAAATTATTTCTTTGAATAGATACTTTCTTTCTCTACATTATTTTATCAGATTCAATGAGACAAACATTTAGGTGAGTATAAGTGGGTCAAAGACAAACTCGACAGTCCCCATGATGAAGAAAACAATTCTAGGCTATTGACTATTGCGTTTCCTGGTATATAGTGCGTTTTTTATTGTTTCTACAGCCCGTTCTCAACATATTAAAAATAATATACGAAATACGTCCACGAACCAAAACACATTCACACACTGTTACGGAACCTTATAACAACATATCATGTAGTCGTGACGAGCAATAATAAAAATCAGATTCTGTTACACTAGGCAGCGTGAAATGTTTAGGGGAATGAATAAAGAAGTCAGTGGTTTTTCGTTAACAAATAATTAAAATTTATTCTTAGAACACCTCTAACATTACAATACACTAAATCAATACAATTACACAGTATTATAAATAAAATGTACAGTACCAGATCGAGTGTCCGGATCCAAGGCTTTTCTGGATACCGCCACTGTCACAGCTTAAACAGTTCTTTAAAACATATAATCCAGATGAACAGTTCCCCTAAATCTTCTCAGAAAATAATAGTCCAATGTAATCCCGAAAACAATATGTGAAGTTCTGGTAGTAATCCCAAAAGCAAACTGAAGACTACATAAAATCCGTTACAAATTTCGAAGAAGATCTATAACCGCTGCAATTATCGGAAAGGTCCGCAAACTGACTCAGACTCTTCCGTGTCCGCTGGAATATTTCTCTCTCCTCCCTGGGCTCTAAACACAGCCTCTAATTTAAAGCTTCATACCCCAAAACCTAGAAACTTCTATTTCACGAACAATCCAAAGAACACAACAATACATAATACACACGCGCCGAAGAAACAATACAAGACATGCTTCATATAGCGCGAACAGCACAACAATTTCCAGATTAGCACGAGTGCTGTGTTAATACATGCCAGGGTTCACCCAGTACGGATATCACCGAGCGCTGTGTCTCTACACGCCATAGCATTTGACGGCCTGGGCTTGAGCCTAATACGAAACAGAATGTCAAAAGAGACATCTGTAACAACTGACATCTAGTTTCCCGAATTGGTCTATTTAATCATAAAGGGATCTTTCATTGTTATCATGGTATTCTCTCATGCTCTTCCTGAAATTTCGTTTGGATTCTTTACAGGCTTTATACGTCTCGTGTTCATAGTACCTTGGACGGCCTGCTGCAACCCAGGCCTTGCGTTTTAATCTCATTTCTCTGTGAAGAGGTTTCGATGGTTCTTTCCAATTTTGTTTTAAGTATTTACAATATTTTCTCTGTGGTATTGCTTTATTAGACTTTCTATCAACAGTTTTACAAGTTCTTCATAGTAATTGTTTATGCCAGCAGAACTATCGGAATGACAATCCTTCACACGGACATCTCGTAGTTTAAGGGCAAGGTATAGTTGTGAAATATCACCGCTTCATCAACTTTTTTTCCAATGCAGATAAAATCGCTTATTAATTGGTGTCTTTGTATTAAGCGGAGCTATGTTTATTGATGCTACAATCGGAAGACGGTCTGATGTGTTCCTTTCGTGATCATCAAACATATTACATGAAGTGCTAAATGTAATTTTTCCTTTGATAGTAATATGTGATCGAATAGAGACCGGTTTGAACCCTGAGAACACGAATACAGTGGTCCTGGGTTGGAGACTTCGGACGAGTGAACATAGAAAACAACTGTCCATCAACGTACTGAGTAAAGACATCTAGGGTTAGTCCGCGCTGTATAAAATTCACCATCTGGCATGGCATTAAGATCGCCCATTATTATTACCATGTCAATCATCTTTTACTCATAATGCAAATTGATAATAAGATCTAACCATTCGGAATATGACATAAACTCTTCAGACGTGCCTGGCATGTAAACATATATATAAATTGTGGCCCGATCTTTAACTTTCAGCGAAATACCCACAACTTTATCACTAAGATCGTCATGAATTATCGGGTTGGCAGCTGTGCCCAGCGTTTTGCGCCACATTATAGCAACTCCTGCTTTACCCCTCCTACAAGCGCTGTACGGATTTTATGAAAAGTCTGATACAGCATAATAATTGTATCCAGTATGAATGGAACATTATTCATATCGAAGAAGTTACTAGAATAAGCTGCACATGGCATGATGCCTCTGACATTAAAACCAGCAATGTGCAAACAATACCCTTGACACACTTGGTTAACATTTCACGTTGGATTATTGACTAAGTTGGCTTTGCTAAGTTTTCTCTTGATTCAATATTTTGCTCGGGGGAGGGGGGGGGGGGCTTCAGCCTTACTTTCATCTCATGTTGACGGACAATCACGTTCACCTGGATAATGTGACACCGAGCCTTAAGACTGCAATTTAGATTTTAGACTGCAGATGTCATTTTCAAGTGTTTTTACTCTACCATTATGATGATCACGTTCTGCGTTAGCGAGATTTAATTTTTCTTACTGTTCCTTTAATAGTTCCGTGCAAGTTGGCTATTTTGACTCTGTAGCTCCTAAGCTTCTCACAAATATCTTCTCGAATTCGATTTCTATCAGACTTTGGATTATCTCGCTGGGCCATAATGGCAAAATTGACCGTATTTAAGTTCTGATTGATAACAGCAAGTGGAGTTCTCAGCTGGTGCCTTTAAATCAAATATCTCGATGGAAAATTGTCTAACATCTTTGCGTTGTTTAACAAATAATAGCTGATATTTTCAAGTGATTCACAGTCATTGTTCACACAATTGATAAGAGTTGCCAAAAACAGTTCTTTGAGAAGATAACGTCAACGGTTAACAATGTCAGCATTTAAAACATTTAGCAAAAGAACGCTTGAAATAATTGATTAACTCTCTTCGCAGACCATTTGCAAGGAGCGGCCTACAATATCTGCGGTGTAACCATTCATGTCTAAGTCATTTGTGGTGTAACTAGCTTCCATAAACAGATTCTTTATTTGTAATCAAAACTTGAGGAGAGGGGAGGTCACCTACGTCAGACGGCGTAAAAACACCCAGTCCCCTACACCACAGGCTTTGTCTATGGTGTTCTGCTGGTGACACTCAGTGTTCAGCCGGAGTGCTTCAATAATGTGACATAATACAACGGTCACGTGACAATGTCCAAGCTTTTTCTGATTTATCATTTTTACACTCGAAGAATACACAAGATGTACTTCCATTATTAGTGTGAACGAAGTAGTCCAGTTCCATTTGACATCATCACCCTCCTGGCAAGTTTTCAACTCGCAAACTTTGTTTTCCTCTTAAATTCCTTGCCAAAGAGGTAGAGCTCTAAAGGCCCCAACCCCCGCCATGTCTAACAACCACGGTTAACACCAGGATATAACATGAGAGGAAGCGTGTGATACCGTCAGGTAGTCCGAAACCTGAATGGGATTCTGCAGATGTACATATTTTCAGTTCAGTTAGCATTACAACAATGGAAAATTGAAGCAGTCACCTAAAAATTGAGGCCTTTACCTAAAAAGTATTTAAAGATATAACTAACTCAGTCTTCATTTTCTATAGACTCTTAGTCCTACACCCGAAAGGCCTTTCTCATCAGCAGTTTCTTTCTTTCATTTTCCTTCAAGTGTAACTTTGAAAATCCAACAAAAATCGGAGTACTATCGGAGGGACTGTGAATGGGATGTAAATTGATTCTCCTCTCTAGAGCATTTATCAAATTAGAAGGAAATTTGACTGTTGTATTAAATGAATTCCTTTTTATTGTGAACAATTTGAACCATTTACATAAATAAATACTTTTACAACAAAGAATGCACATTTTTGCTATATGTAGCATCGCCATTGTGGGATGCTCCACAAACCTTGTTTAAATATATTTAATCGGGCCATTTTCCATATTATATCATGCAAAATAAAATGTACATTTGTAAATATTCTTTCCTGACGTTTCTGAATCCTGATCGAATACGGATCCGCACCAATACGGATCAAACAATGCTCTTTTTTCCAGTTCTTAAAATGCCTTGTAATATAAAGCGATTTCATTCATGACTGCGTGAGTTATGTATTGAACAAGAATATTTACACACAGACACACACACGAACACACACAAACGGGGATGAAAGCATACCCTCCTGGCGCAGGATCCTTAAAATAGATCGACTTCAAAATCCAAAATTGGTGTTAATCCCAATGTTGTTTATGCCGATGTGGATCTAGATGTTCTTTCTGACGTTGTCGGGGAGGCGTAACCGAGCGACATTGACGTTCATATATGCGACCAAGGGTAAAACCCTGTACGACACGGAGCTGAGTCGTAGGTAGTTGTTTTCTGATTCACATGTGGGCGGGGTCACTATCTCCAGCTGTGATTACAACAGGATTTATGTATGGCATGGATTTACCAACAGTTTCCAAAACAAATATCAATAAAGACCCTATTTTATTTGATCAAATGGCAAGAAATTTAAACCCATTAAGAAGCAATGTTATCTTCCTGTCCAAAATAGTATTATTATTGATAGTAACAGGTATATCTACCTAATAAAACAACATATGTATATCAACACACCTGTATATAACAATTTACAATCGTATTAATTTAAAATGTCATTCCACGGTTACTGTAATACATCTAACTAAGTATTCCAATCTAATTCTGGAGAAACATCATTATAACTTAACTATGGGTTGCCTTATTGTAACACCGTTTATTATCATGACATGCACGGTACACATACAGCTTTGTTCTATGAAGGTTATAACATATGACCAGTGTACAATATTACACGAAAAAAAGTGCAGTTTAGGTAACCTTTCGCAAACTGGCATTGCTTATTTTTTCCTTTGAATCAAGTTTGATGTTGTCTTATTTATGTGAATTTTATAAAAATACTCGATGTTGATAATGGAATCATCAAGTAAGTGGGAGCGAGGAAAGTAAGGACAGACCATCAGTAAGGAAGCCTGTATTTTAGGCAGGTTACCTGTTTTGCACTTTTACCTATTACACAAGGTTTAAAATATGTTCATGAGTATTGAAAATTGATACATGGCCACAATTAAAAGCACTCTCGATCATAAAAATACTTTACAAGGAGGGGATGGCTTAAGAGATGGGAGACCACATGGATGATATCATGTAAGTTTCATGATTATGAACAACCACCATTATAGACAAGGATCAATGGTTGTGTTCAATGTATGCGATTTGTTTGAACCCATATAGATACACTCACTCAATACACCTCGTGCCATGTTAAAATTACAAAAGAATCAATCATACCTGTAATATTACAAGCAAAACAAAAGGATGATCAACTGATAGACGTTTGCATTAGAAATTAAATGGAACTAAATATACAGAACGAAAGACAAGAGTAAAGAGGAATGTCTAGTGGATTTAGAGACGGGTTTATGCTGTGATACGAGATTTTATGTTAATGTTAAAACCGGGACTGCAAAATGTGAATCGTTGATGTCAATTGTGGAATTGTTTTTATATATGCCATTTTGTTCAGGGGAAATTATTGGACAAATCTCGGATTCTGAGTGGACCCTCTTCATACATTAGTCATATTAAAAAGACATATATAAAGCATATTTTGGAATTGTTTGTCTTGCGTTACAATATCTGTTACATGAATCGCTGAAAAGGCGACGTATGCTCATGTAAGTGACCAATCTTTGACCCGTTGTGCGTCACCAAACCACAAACTCTGCTGACAAAGGTTCTTTGTCAGATAACTCATCTGAAAAGGCGGATGCATGCTTATCTAGTTAGCCAATCTTAGACCCGTTGTGCGAGTCATTAACCACAAACACTGCTGACAATGGTTATAACAGACCTGCACGTTCATTAATTGATTAATAGTGATAGTTAAATCCTTGTCTATTCCCTTATACCGGTATTCACTTCCCTGACTACAGTTATACCAATTTATGCATTGTGGTTTACAAAAAAACTCATATTCTATCCATAATATAGTATTATATTTTGTTTAAACGTGGTTGTTAACATGCGTGATCTATCCAGTCTTATAATAAGTATCAACCAGACATCTTATTTCCTGGTACATCGTTTAAAGTATGACTATCATATAACTCCTAAAACAGCCCTTTACTTTCTTCACTGTATAACCAGTAGTTTATTATCCAGAAGTCGATATATATCATCACTTATTATCAATTATCACTATACTCTCTGAATAAACACTAATGATGAATTATCCTGTATTATGTTCTAGTTTACCTTCTAATTCTGAGGGGTAATTAGGACTTGACTGCATGTACTTGGACAATTTAAAGAAATAAAGCAACACTGACAAATTAAAACACAATTTAAACTCTAAACCCTTGAAAAATCAAACTGCATTATTTCTCATTAAGGTAAACATTACATTATTTTTTACATAACTAGGTAGGCAGTAAGACTGCTTTTAAAGGTAAGTGACCAGACAAGGTGATACACACGACACTTTTATAGAGTTTGGTCGTCATAATATATTTTTGCATGATTATGAATAGAAGTGAAAATGTACGTTAAGGCCAATTGATAACTCTGAAATCACCCTGATCACTCTCTCAAAATTCTATGAATCGTCCGATTTTTCGTCCTGTGTACCATTTCTAAATCGAGGCCCACTTTATTTATAATTGTCATAATGGGTATATGGAGATATTAAGGAAATGTAAAACGAACACATGCCTGTTGGTTTGTGGTGACAATATATCTGAGATACGTTACCGGTACGATAGAGACGCAGTTATGAATATATTTGTATAAATATCAGAACACTACAAGGCACATATGTAATATTAATCCTCTTTCGCCGGGTGTGAATATTGAAGTTCACGTGATAGCGTGATAACCAGTACTACAGCTTCTCATATTTCCAATACAAAGGCAAAATGTTTTACTAACCTTTTTATCATGTATATAATAACGGGATACATTTTTATTTGTATAAGAACGGCAGTGAGGGAGGTACAACAAGAAAGTACTCCATCCAGGAATAGGAGTGAACCGGAAGAACCGTTATTGTCTAGACCGGTACAGAGCTCGGTTATTGTATTTCTACTCTCAACCCTTTGCCCTTTTTTCTCTCACTCTCACGCGGACACGCGTTTAACGGCGGCATCAGGGCCAGTCACCAATTAAGTAGATTTTGTTTTTAAATCAGAATATAAATATAACTTCTTATAATGGACCTTATCTAAGAGCTCCCCGATGCTGGTCAAATGCTTCCTAGACTTTGTTTTCAGACGCACAAAACCCTGATAAATAATATATCTGAGTTGGCAAATACAGTTGCCTGATTCATTATTTTAGGGTTATTACAAGGATAATAAACAAATAAAGCCGCTTTTACTATATACAGGATATGACGACCTATATTAGCCTGTGGCATTCCTCATATTTCTAACTAGCTGATATAGGTCTTGTTGTCAATCGAATGACCACCGGTTATCAGCCAATTACAGGCAATTTGTGTCCCCTCTAGTGATGAGAGTCGGTTCCTTTATCATAATCGGTCATTGGTTTCAGCAAACTGATCGATGATCGATTATTAATCAGTTCAGACGAATATAAAGAAATATGCAAATATCTGTAAGACTGTACTTCTTTACCCAGCCCGCATGTCACATTAATTCTACCTTAAGAAAAGAAGTTTTTGCCTTGTATTTTCCTATTATTACAAAGAAATGCTATGTAAAGTTTCATTATAGTAAAATTATAATAATGTAGAAGTTAACCACAATTCGGGACATCTATTCTCTGGCCCTCATGAATACTCCCGCGTATTATTTTTAAATTCACTTTCATTTTATAACAATTATGACGACGGCCGACATGTATACATTGGCCTATATCATGATTATGATGTAATCGATAGTTGCCTTTGGTAATCGAGCGCTTAGAAGTTGACAGTTTACAACGCAGAGGATGCGCTTCATACAAAGTTCTCGTATCCTGTTCAAATAACTTCATTCATAGTCCATAAATTCTGGAGGTAAGGATCAATGAATATTTCTAATCGCATTTAAATCATGTTTAATCGTATGTAAATGGAATGTATATGCATATTATGCTAAACATTTGTTTTTACGTATATGAAAGATCCCAACATTTTAATGATCTAACTATTTGTTATTTATCAGCTATAGCTGCTCAGTAAGTTGTTTATTTCGAGTATTCTTTTGTTAAGTCACGTGTTTGATGTGCATCCCCTAGCGCACGAGATATTTGTTTGGGTTTACATCGGTAGAGTAGCAGTTTGCATGTAATAGTAAAGTATTATCTATCGAGGCATTCTCTGAGCGGTTTTCTAACGGTATCCTGTTGCATTGCATCACCTATTCTATTGCAAAGTTATCGTATTATCGTATAAATGCATTGATAATCTGCATTAGGCTACAAATGATGATTCGACACAAAAGAATGCATCTGAACTCACACACCAAACTGAAAATCAACTGACATTCAACAACCATGCAGAGGGATCAACCATTATGATTAGTTAAAACGATTTTTTCTTGCTCATGGTAGTTTTTGTTAGAATGTATACTGAAAAGCTTACGACTGGTCTTTTTTATGTCAAGGGACAGCGTACTTATAGGCTATGAGGTGAGTAAATGACGAAAATATTTGCATCCTCAAAAAGTGCTGTACTCTTTGGAAGATGTAACGGCACTCTAACGCTTGACATGTTTTTTTTTCCACTCTCTAATGTTCGAGAGCTGAAATTGCTTTTATGTGGGAGGAACTCATCTACATATATGTCCCACCAAGTGGGATTCCTTTAGGTTCTTCCAGTTGCTTGTACGCAGTTACAACTCACATGCAAGGAGGGCAACAGGAAAAACTATTAGCACATGACTTTATAATGTGCAGGGAGCATTGTATCCCGAACAGACTCGGTTCTGGTGTGATTGGCGGGTTCAAAGTGTGACGTCACAGACAAAATTAAACAGTGACTTAAACCTAGTAATGCGTGTTGTTGTTTTCTTTTACCTTTAATGATTTAAATGATTGGTATATTCATAAATACTAAGCTTTTGATGAGATCTATAATTTTTTTATGAGAGGGGGATTCTATGTGACAAACGTCACTGCCTGGTTTACAGAGCTCATGGATTTGCCAATAGCTTTTGAACAAATTATACTGCCTCATTTATTTGTATGGAAAAATAAATATGACAGAAATGTTTTTCTTCCAGAAACTTGTTTCTGTTTTAATATGTATTAATATCGTTCAATGGCATTAGTGTAATATGATAATACAATAAGATTTACAATAAATTTGCTTGCACTGGCAACAGTTGAACTCAGGGAATAAAAGGATAAAAAAAATAAAAATTTGGGCACATTCATGTGAAATGTTTTCGATGTAAGATACATAAATTAATCTTATTCTATAAATGAAAGAGGGCTACAAGAATGAATAGCGCAACCATTACATGACAATGCTCAGAGTAAGAGTAAACGCTTGTACCCATAACCTGCACTGTAAGCGTCTATTGTCTAAAGTACTTCAAATTGTCGAGAGAGTAGTGGTCATAGTCTTGGTAGGAGAGTTTTTCTGTAATGGTGCAGTCTTTTGTGAATGATTTTGTGAAATCTAAAATAAAGTTTATATCACTTGATGGTCAAAAGCTGTTAGTGGCATGCTTTGTTATAAGACATTGATGAATGCAAATCTGCAAACTGAATTGAAAAGGTTAACAACTCTATAAAACAAGCTTATGAGATTTTATTATATACATAAGCAAAGTCAATGAAAACGAATAAAATTTATGTTTACGTTATCCATAGGCTAACCCATCTTACCCCTTCAAGAGCAAAGAGCGTTTGTGTTATGGGAAGGATTGGTCCTACATCGTCCTGCTAGAGAGGCAGCAAGAAATACAACAAGCCGTCCTTCATGTATGCGCGCACATCTGTTTGCTCAACCACATATAGGAAAATCGAAAATGAAGAAAATTTTGTCAACTATGCTTTTCTTGACATGCATCGTTACGTATTCTGAAGGTCATATTTATAGTTGCCCTCCGTTTAACTGAACACGACATGAGCAGCCTGTCAGCGTCGATTGCAGTGACCGAGGACTGACCGAGGGACCGCAGCTCTGTCAGGATAACGTCACCCCTTTTGAACTCTCAGGAAATGAGATATCAAGAATAAGAAATAATACTTTTGTTAAGGGTGTCAATTTGATAAATTTAGAGCTCAGCTTTTCACATATTGGGGTTTTTGACAAGGGAGCACTCTCGGGCTGGTCTCAGTTACAATTCTTAGACCTCTCGGGTAATCTGCTAGGGTTGGATTCAGAACAATTAAACAAATCTGACGTTATTTAACTATACTTCTGGCTTACGAAACATATGATATGACACCCGTGGCCCGGTGAATAGCCCCTTTATAAATTTATATTTAAGAATGCTAAGAATATCGTGAGGCAAACAAAGTTTGGGTTCACAGGCACTTTTTTTCAGAAAACAGTGAGGGAGGGCATTTTTTTTAATTAATGCTTTTTATCAGATTTCAAACATTCGGTTGTAACTATAACGCGTACCGCGTGCATTTAAGTGAAAAACGCACATTATCGCCCGCAAACAACAAATTTCCGAGAGGCTGGAGCACAAATCGGTAAATTTCTTTGGAAAAAATCGATATAAAAGTTTTTGATGCGAGTGGATAAAATTGTCGCGGGCGTTGCCTAAGAACACCATTTTTTTTTTTTTTTTGCCTTACCCTAATTTTATAATTAGCATATGATGCCGAAAGCTATATACGGTCAGCAATTGATGCTCGGCATTCAATTAGACATATATTTGGTATGAACCTTAATCTTAAACATACTTTTAAATGATAGAAATTCACTAGCTCATACTCCCAGAAATCAAAGGAACAAATTAAGTTTTAATGGTTTGTAAGTGATTTGGGACTCGAGTCCGGACTATGACTTGAGTCCATCTTTCAAAGTACTCGGACTTGGTTTCGTGGGTCCAAGACAATTACAGAGTATAACAATAAAATGTACAGTACCAGAGTGTCCGGATCTTAGGGTTTGATTTCTGGATACCACCACTGTCACAGCTCAACAAGGGTTCTTTAACACCAATAATCCACGTAAATAGTAATGATCCAGAGGCAAACTGGAGTCAGTCCGTATTAAATCTGAATTAAGTCCGTTAAATATCTGACACCACTGCAATTATCGGTAAAGTCCCAAAATTGACGAGAAAGTAACTCTACTACTCTGTTACTCCATCAAAGCATACGGCACCTTACCAGCAAATATAAATATACAAAGATTCAACCTAACCTCTACTCAAAGTGCCGTAACACGCTCAAATTGGTCTTTGTTCTGTGTTCTTGTGTTACAGCCCAGAAAAGCTTGCTCTACAAAACAGCGGTTAAACGAAAGGAGATCTGCGACGACTACAGCGTATAACCTGGGCGTGAGGAGAGAACCTAGTTTAAAAAAACAGAAGATAGAAGTTATAAGAATTGTCTCAAATAAACATGAAATATCAATTGTGTTGAGGCGGTAATCCGTAGGGGTCTAAAAAGATTTCAAATTATAACCAAAGGTAATCTGAAGAGGGTTTAACTGAAATTACTATATCATGTTTTACCGTTTCCTTCCTGTGTAATGACATGTGCAGGTTATGCACAGAAGGTAGACCTATATTTTATCTTAGATATGATGCTAGATCTTAAAAACATACCATGGTATGCTACAAGTCAGTGTAATGGAGTACGTTTTATGTCTATGGTTATATTATTATCGTGTCATAATGTATCAATATAGAAAAGAGAAAAGAAACCTGATTTGAGAATGACCATTTAAGTCACCAGGTCAATCATATTTCTCCATGATCTTGAAATAAGATGTTAAATCACAAACCTATTCTCCAAAGAAACCGCGACAATGATGGTCTCGGGTGATTGTGTTCACTCTTCATTTTGGAGATACACTGTAGTAACCTGGCCTTGGTCCAGGAAGTCAATGTAAGAACATTTGCTTCAGGGTTGGTTTCACTGTTGCGTAAAGACCAGATAATTTCCTATAACAATCAAACACGTTCGTACCTGAAACTTATTTAAGATTTCTCAGATGTTGAAAATGAAGAAAGGTATCCGGAAGATAATTAATTACATCAAGGTTAAGTAAACCTTTTGTGTCAAGTTTGTTCCTCTTTGTTGCTTGTAATATTTTAAAATCTTTGGTAATGTATTTTGTGTTTTGTACATTATTCCAGGGATGAACTTCAGGATTGTAAGCATCCGCGACATCCACTATACCGTCGAACCAATACTGTAAGAGGTTTGTCTTTATAGAAGTTTTACTTAAAACGCAAGTATAGTAATTTATGGAGTTGATTTCGCTAGCAGGCAACAACATCATTCAGGTATTGTCACGGTTTATTCCAGAGAAGAGCGGAGCCGTCCAGTACCTTCATGTCTCTCGAATTTTGTTGCCAGACTTTCATTAGCTAACAAAGGTGTACCTAGATCGGGACCACTCAAACTACATTGTTTACTGTCGGTTTATTTTTATTCAGGAGTTGTATTTATTTATGAGAAAAGCCAGGGTCTCGGGAGAGAATGACACCGACACCGACTTCTTGTAGGAATAAGTAATGACCCGGATGGTCACAGATGGCTACACATGTTTTTCTGCTATTAAAATATACTCAGTCGGTTATTACACTTGCTCCTTGTTACAGGCGGTCTTTTGCTATTTTTTTTAATGATTGAGATGGGGAATATAAATCATTTGGAACACGTTTAACTGGCCTGAAACCATACAATGTCTGACCGATACATACCGCCATCTAGTGACAATTTACTTAACCGGGGTAGTTTTTGACGGATCGGATGGTTACCTTAATAGCTGGTGTTACGGGGTGACAAAAATGTGGACTGAACTGTCTCGCTACCGAAGCTCGCTTTTCTAGCGAAGCGGTTGGAACGCCGGACATGTGCGGCATATACAAAATATTACAAATGGGGGCTTGTCCTGGATAACGGCAAACTTTGTGGCCCAGGGAATGGTGGTTTGAAGTAATCGAGTAAATACCGCCAACTAGTTCACCAAAAGTGTGACTCCTTGGATGTTTAATCTTATTCTGTTAGAAGAACGCTCTTAAGAGGGTTTGTGTGGAGGATGATATAAAAGCGGACTGACCTGTCTCGTTAGCGAAGCTCGCTTTTCTAGCACAGCCGGTGGATCGCCGGACATTTGCGCCATCAACACAGGTTCGAATTCCTGAATCAACCCCTGTTTCCGTAACAGTTGGGCACAATCATATGTTTGCCAATTACTGTATGAACAAGTCATTTTCGTGCAAGTGGCCTTGTTGGGACGTGTTGTTTGTAGAAAAAAGAAAAAGAAAGACTTTCACAAATCACATGTTTATTGGTACTTTACGCCCTCTGGGGACCAAAGACCACACTACTATAGGTGTAATAAAATACGGCTTAAAGGTGCACCACTATTATTTAGTGAAACCAGTTACATATGCAATATTAATAACAATACCTAGTGAATACATATATACATACGTAAACATATATATACATATAAACATCAAATATATATACATGCACATACACACATATAAACATATATACATACATTATCACATACCTGTATGTTTTATATGTGGACTGAATTATAAATAAAGATACGACCTTAATATTCAAACATAGAGTTAAGAATATTACATCAATCCTAAAAATAAATAAATGATAAGTTAAGATTACTCTGTAATGTCTTAATATGACTTAATTATATTAATTACTTGACTTAATTGCGTCGGACCTTGCTTTAAAACAACTTCAGCAATGAGATGCTTGTCATCACTAGAAGCCCGAGACTGAGCGATAATGAGGCATCTTGGAATGTGTGACCTTGGACAGATAAGGTCAAACCGAATATCAGGTCCAAATTTGTCAACTGTGCATAATAAGAAAGTTTGCTTCCAAAATATGACACAAATATTGATATGTAAATAAACAACAACTTGAGAAGGAAACGATAATGGTTTTATTTACAATACACAGCGTTATACGTATACAGTTTTTGTACAAAATGTCATTTCTAACAGAATTATGAAAATGACGTTGTGAATATTTCTTTGCACATTTCGAGTATGTTACGAAGACAAATTGCTCAGGGGAAAACATTGGGCCGATTCGGGATTCGAACCCATGTCGGTGGCGCACATGCCCGGCGTTCCAACCGCTTCGCTAGAAAAGCATGCTTCTCTAGCGAGACAGTTCGGTCCGCTTTAATTTCACCCAACAACACACCCCCTCTTAAGACCGTTCTGCTATCAGGACAAGACTAATTATCCCAGGAGTCACGCTTTGGTGAGCTTATTTCCTGGGCCACAAAGTTTACCATCACGTTGGACGAGCCCCAATTTTGTTAAGAAGACAAATTGCTCAGGGGAAAAAATTGGGCCGATCCCGGTTTCGGTGGCGCACAAATCCGGCGTACCAACCGCTTCGCTAGAAGAGAAAGCTTCTGTAGCGAGACAGTTTGGTCCGCTTTTATGTAACCATGTTACAAGTACAAATAGCTAGCTTTATAAGACGGCCTTAATATTCATACATTTATCGTAATACTATATTATTAAATTGGTGCGTGCAACCATTAATCCATTTGAAGGTTGGTAAATCTAAATAGCGTAAACCCACAAGATTCGAAAATACTGAAGTGAAGTAGCTCAGGTAAAGATTCATTATTACGTTAGCAATCGGAAAAGATAATCGCAAAATATTACATAGACTGACACCCTGTCTCATTCTGCAGGTAGATAAGATAATCAGCCTGTGAAATGTCAGCCGAGCTTAGTATACTTCACATTAATATTAAAACTTTCTTGTCGAATAAAGATTATCGGGGCTTTTCAGGGGTAGAACAAGGGGGAGAAATTATACGATAAAGATCATTCCTGATATTTTTTCGTTTATTCCTAGCTGAGCGAACCCTTGTCTTATGCGTAATCATTAATTTTGTCTTTGTGCATCTGATCAGCGATTACTGTGGTTGCCTTTTTGTTCGCGAGGGTTTTAATTTCGCGATATTCGCGAATGAGAAATAATCGCGAAAATGAAACCCTCGGGAATAGTTGGCCAATTGAGTATGCCCTTCTTATTTAATGTAGCCAATACTTGTATGGGAATAGATTAGAACAGTGAGAAATTTTATAATAAGTTACATCTATGCAGGTATAGGGAAAACGTTCCCTTAAATTTGAACTCAGCTACCTTTGCTGTGTGTACGGGCCCATCGTTATATGAAAAGAATATCACAAACTCATGACTTATTCTCATTTTATAATACACACAGGAATGGCTTTACCAAAGATTTTGTTATTGGTTCTGGTTAGAACGCGAAAATGAAACCCTCGCGAAACATTAAAAATGGAGAAATCGCGAAATTTCAGCCTCGCGAATATGAAGCCAACCACAGTATTTGCTCCTCCCAGCGGATTGTCGAAACTTTGAGGTTAACCATTAGCAGACGACAAGGCTCCAGCGCCATATCCCAGAATCTTTTGCACCGGGGTAGGAAGCCTCAAGATAACAAACACCGAAATCTTAATAAGGCAAACAACACGAGGAAGCCAATGACAAACCAGCGGTGTGCCTTTTACCCAGACCACCAGAGGGAACTGGTTCCACCTGGGCAAATTCGGCTGGAGTGGAAAAGTATTCAATGATAACAATAAATAGACCATTATTATGCAAAACGCATTAACATTACCGAATCATCAAGAAAGAAACCAGTACACCTGCATGTTTATTTTATTACTTAGAAAAGGATCTTGTGGTACTCAGTGTGATAATACTCATTAAGTAACTCACCATCTTCAAAAGTGACCCTGAACTGTCCCTTGGTACTCAGTGTGCTGATACTCACTAAGTAACTCACCGTCTTTAAAAGTGACCCTGAACTGCCCCGTGTCACTCAGTGTGCTGAAACTCATTAAGTAACTAACCTTCATTAAAACGACACTGAACTGTCCCGTCACCTTAATCCTCTGAGATTTAGGGTCCGAAAGTACACCCAGAATAATTAAACAATTCACACAAAAGCTCCATTATCTGAATAAATAATGCATTGAATGCCATGATTCTTTCTATGCATATTGATAATGAAGTTTTTCATCATTTCCTGAAGACTGGTGGCGCCACCTGTATTGTTAGCTCATCTTACCATAGGTCATCTTAGCTTAAGCAATCACCCTTTGTCGGTCATCCGTCTGTCCGTCGGTCTGTTCGTCCTTAACAAAGCACAGATCGTAACTGTCTGACCTAAAAGCTTCTAACTAAACATCAAGGTACGGTCTTGGCAAATCACCTTGCATTCAAAAATAAAAGTCACTGTGCCCTTTATTTGGCAAGTTAGGGGCACTTTAATGTTTTCAGCACTGGAAAATCATACTTGTGTTAATGTTATGGGCTGCAAAACAATTATTTTGCTGTCAACCCTTAAACTTAACATCCTGCATCAAGAGCACATATATAACATTGTTACCATGCAAAAAATGAAGAAAATCAGCCCAGCAAGATCTTCAGAACTGTTACGGACAGAATTGCAAAGCTTTAACATTATCAGCTGTTGATGTATGAAATTCATGCTTTAGATAAAATATCTCAGTAATGATTGCATTGATCTTTCTTAAATTTGGCAAGCTTATTGATGTTGGATAGCCCCTTACAGGTGTGGACGACTGGTGGCGCTATCTGCATTTTCATTTTTCACGCATTTCTTTATTGTATTTTTACTCCAAAATCATGGCTGACCATGATTTATCAAGGCACAAGTCTGCTTGACCTAGAAATTTCTTACCCTACATTAAGGTAGGTTCTTGGAAAATCTCCTAGCATTCCAAAAAGCATACAAGTCAGCTGGGCGTCATGACCATGGGTCACTTGTTTAGCCCTATTACTTGGTTTAAGCCCAGTGTAAGATTAAGAAACAGACTGTTGGTCTTTAAGTTTTTACTGCTGTGTGTTATTATAAGAAGTCTCGCCGACACCAGGACAAGGATGGGGTACCATATTCTAGACGTTAAGGCGGATTTGATACAATAAGGAATGGCCATAATGAACGCCATTTAAATGCTAACCCTTTTAAACATTCAATCTTATTTCACTCAATTGTAATTTAATATGTGGAGCCTTGCTAATTTTCACTCCAGTGCACTTTTGTGAACTGAACTATCGGGTCAACACAACAAGAAAACTTAATTGACATCGAGACCGCATAGAACACTAAACAGATAGGACAAAGGAATGAAACTACTTATACTCTAGAATCCATTTCTTTACCAATTTTCTGAGATATTAAAAAGATATAACAATTTTGATACGGACATTTCTCTTTATTCCAATTTAAAAATCGAATGAACTCAATAATATATAAATATATATATATGAATTAGTTTTGTGCCAATGAATCAATTTCATAGACGATTTGCCGTTTTCTTTCGTAATCAATTAAACTGGATGCACTTTGCATGATCATTCACAAACGATTATATATGCACTTGCAATGAATCATATTATCAAGAAAAGAATATTGTAAGACTCAAAATAGTGAACAACATATAATCTTCACCTTGTGTAGCATTCAAAACTAATGTCATCAAAAAATTGTACACACAGTAAAAAAACTTAATATGATAATAAATTAGCTATAGATTAATTAAGAATGGTAAGGTGGATTAGTGTGATGTGTGAAACACGAACAAAATAAAACTGATATCTCTGAGACACCTATAAATAGAAAAAAATGATGTCAGCAACCTGGTGATTAAAGTGACCTTCAATGTGATGCCCAAGACATACTTGGTAACATACGAACAGATGTATTAATAAATTTAGCTCGGCTTCATATTTTTGATTAGCCTCATGGCGAGTGTTTCTTTTCTGTTAATGGATTTCTCTATTAGAAACAGCCACGAATAAGAAACAAGATGACCAGAGGTCACGCGCTTGCCGGAAATGGAAATGATACAGACAGATAGACAGAGAGTGCATGTAGAAACAGTCATATGAATGAGCAATATTGTGGGGGCAGCAGAAACGGATAAAATGTTTATTTATGCATGCTGACCTTTAACAGCTGCATATCTTTCTAGTGTAAAAGGGACCAAGTTCAAATTTTTTTCATGAAATCCCGTTAATCTCGTTTGACAAGAAGCAGTGAGACGTTTTCAGGTTTGTCATGTCAAGCTGGCCAAATGATATGAAATGCCGAAAACTAGACCTGTCTAGCTATAAAAGCCGCTGAGTTATAAGCATTTCCGTGTACTCTCGGGTTTTCTCGTTTGACGAGATATGGTGCAGGATTTGGCCAGTCTTGTAGATTTGTCATATCAAACTCTTTAAATGTTATGAAATGGCGAAAACTACATCTGTCTAGCTGTAAAAGTCGCCGAGTTATTAGCATTTCTGTGAAATCTCCTTTTTTATCGTTTGACGAGATAAGGTGCGAGATTTGGCCAGTCTCGCAGGTTTGTCATGACAAGCGGGTCATGTGGAACTAAATGCCGAAAACTAGACCTGTCTAGCTGCAGTTCCGTGAAATCTCGTGTTTTCTCGTTTGGCGGGATACGGTGCGAGATTTTGCCTGACATGCATGTCTGTCGTGTCAAGCTGGTCTAGTGGAACAAAATGCCGAAAACCAGACGTGTCTATCTGTAAAACTCGCCGAGTTATAACCAATGCCGTGAAATCTCATGTTTTCTCGTTTGACGAGATACGGTGTGACATTCGGCCTGACTTTCATTTCTGTCATGTCCAGCGGGTCATGTGAAACAAAATGCCGAAAACTAGACCTGTCTAGCTGTAAAACTCGCCGAGTTATAAGCATTTCCGTGAAATCTCGTGTTTTCTCGTTTGACGAGATAGGGTGCGAGATTTGGCCTGACTTGCACATCTATCGTGTCAAGCTGGTCGAGTGGAAGGAAATGCCGGAAACCAGACCTGTCTAGCTGTAAAACTGGCCGAGTTGTAAGCATTTCCGTGAAATTTCGTGTTTTCTCGTTTGACGAGATACGGTGCGAGATTTTGCCAGACTTGCATATCTGTCAAGCTGGTCTAGTGGAACTAAATGCCGAAAACCAGACGTGTCTAGCTGTAAAACTGGCCCAGTTATAAGCATTTCCGTGAAATCCCGTGTTTTCTCGTTTGACGAGATACGGTGCGAGATTTGGCCTGTCTTGCAGCTCTGTCGTGTCAAGCTTGTTTGGTGGAACGAAATGCCGAAAACCAGACCTGTCTAGCTGTAAAGTCGCCGAGTTATAAGCATTTCCGCGAAGTCTCGTTTTTTCTCGTTTGACGAGATATGGCGCGAGATTTGGCGTGACTTTCAGTTCTGTCGTGTCAAGCTGGTCATGTGGAACAAAATGCCGAAAACTAGATCTGTCTAGCTTAAAAACTGACAAAGTTACAAAAAATGGTCGTGTTATTTCCAATTTCCATGATTTTTGCCCAAAAAATGTAACCATGGTAACGGCACTTGCATATCTGTCGTGTCAAGCTGGTCTAGTGGAACTAAATGCCGAAAACCAGACGTGTCTAGCTGTAAAACTGGCCCAGTTATAAGCATTTCCGTGAAATCCCGTGTTTTCTCGTTTGACGAGATACGGTGCAAGATTTGGCCTGTCTTGCAGCTCTGTCGTGTCAAGCTTGTTTGGTGAAACGAAATGCCGAAAACCAGACCTGTCTAGCTGTAAAAGTCGCCGAGTTATAAGCATTTCCGCGAAGTCTCGTTTTTTCTCGTTTGACGAGATATGGCGCGAGATTTGGCGTGACTTTCAGTTCGGTCGTGTCAAGCTGGTCATGTGGAACAAAATGCCGAAAACTAGATCTGCCTAGCTTAAAAACTGACAAAGTTACAAAAAATGGTCGTGTTATTTCCAATTTCCGTGATTTTTGCCCAAAAAATGTAACCATTGTAACGGCAAATTTAAGTAAGCTACATGTCAAAAGGAAGGCCAAGTGATGACGAAAAAAATGAGCTATTGCAGAAGTGGATAAGCCTTTTTATGGCGAAGTTATAGTGCAAAAACCGTTAACCATACTTGTCGTGACCTTGACCCTTGACCTTGGAGCAATGTTGACCAAAAACAATAGGGCACCTAGAAATCGGTTTCTCATTTAAGCCTGTAAGTTTCAAGTTGATTGATGCAAAAGTGTGACCTGGAGAGTCGTGACAAACAAACAAACAAACAAACAAACAAACTAGACGACCATAGGTCGAACGCTTGCCGGAATTCGGAAGTGAAACACAGACTGACAGACAGAACATATTGTCCGTTTTCTATTAATGGAATGACTCTCAGAGACATTGCTGAGAATATGTGGCCCGTAGAATGACATATGAGACAAAAGAACAGGCAAGCAGACAAAGCTGACAACAAAAGACGAACAGACAGACATACTGACTTTGTGAGACAAGATTGACACCAGATGACATAAGCTAGTTATTGAGAAGATTCAAAGGAAGAAAATGAGTTATAATTTATGTAATTTAGATTTATAGTTTACGAGGTATGGCGAATTAATGATATACTTGGGAGGCGCGACTGTAGCGCCCTCTAGCAGACATATTCCGAAGACGACAAATGCGTTTCGTATTATTAGTGTATGACATGAGATGTCTCAGTTTCAAAAGGATTCTGTCAAAGCTGTGGCCTGTAGAATGCTATATGTAAGGCGTAAGAACCAGCAAGCAGGCGACTTAGAGGATAACGGACAAACAGATGGACACACTGACAAAGTGACAGAAGATTGAAACCAGATGCCTTAATCAGGTTATGGAGAAGACTCAAAGGAAGAAAATAAGCTATAGCTTATGTAACTGAGGCTTTGGGTGTAGAGTAATGGCCAATACAATGGGATGAGTGTGAGAGTCATGTGCAGCGCCCACTAGTGGCCATATCCGGAAAATGAAAAAATCATTTCTAGATATTAGTGTAAAACATAAGATGTAATAGTTTCAAAAGGATTCCGTCAAAACTGTGGCCTACAGAATGCTATATGTGAGACGCAAGAGCCAACAAGCAGGCGAATTTGAGGACAACTGACAAACAGACGAAAACACTGACAAAGTGACTCAAAATTGAGTCCAGATGACTTCTCCAGGTTATGGAGAAGACTCAAAGGAAGAAAAAAGCTACAGTTTATGTAACTGAGGTTTATAGTTTTGGAGATATTGCCAAAGCATGATATGTTGGGAGAGGTTCGAGTTCAGCGCCCCCTAGCGGCCATATCCGGAAAATGAAAAATTGGTTTCGAGATATTAGTGTAAGACTTAAGATGTAATAGTTTCAAAAGGATTCTTTCAAAACTGTGGCCTGTAGAATGCTATATGTTAGACGCAAGAGCAAGCAGGCGAATTTGAGGACAACTGACAAACAGACAGACACACTGACAAAGTGTCACAAAATAGTGACCAGATGACTACACTAGGTTATGGAGAAGACTCAGAGAAAGAAAATAAGCTATAGTTTATGTAATTGAGGCTTATAATTTTGGAGATATGGCCAAAATATGATATGTTCGGGAGATTCGCATCCAGCGCCCCCTAGCGGCCCTATTCAAAAAGTGAAAAAATGATTTCGAGATACTAGTGTAGGACTTATAATATGTCAGTTTCAAAAAGATTCCTGCAATAATGTGGCCTTTGGCGCAAGATGAATGAAATCTCGAAATATCTCTATTCACGAGATATTTTACGAGATACTGCAAGACTTGTAATAAAATCTTGTAGTACTAGTTGAATGCTACCTGATGCAAAAAACTAGATCACTCTAGCTTTAAAACTGACAAAGTTAGAAAAATAAGATCCCTTATTTTCGAATTTCATGACTTTTCCCCAAAAAATTGTAACCATGGTTACGGCAAATTTGAGTCAGCTACACACCAGATGACAGGCCTTGGAATGATGATTAAAATGAGCTATTGTTGAAGTAGATACGACTAACAGTCACAAAGATATGAAGAAAAAAACGTTTTGAGATTTTTTGACGACGTTGACCTTGACCTTTGACCTATTTTAACCAAAAACAATAGGGCACCTAGAAATTATGTTTTCCAACATCCCTGTAAGTTTCAAGGTTATTGTGGCAAAATTGTGGCCAGGAGAGTGGTGACAAACAAACAAACAAACAAACAAACAGACAGACAGACAAACAGACATACGCAACTGACCAATATGCTTGCCGAAATCTTTGATTCCGGCAAGCAACAAACTAGACGACCATAGGTCGAACGCTTGCCGGAATTCGGAAGTGAAACACAGACGGACAGACAGAACATATTGTCGGTTTTCTATTAATGGAATGACTCTCAGAGACATTGCTGAGAATATGTGGCCCGTAGAATGACATATGAGACAAAAGAACAGGCAAGCAGACAAAGCTGACAACAAAAGACGAACAGACAGACATACTGACTTTGTGAGACAAGATTGACACCAGATGACATAAGCTAGTTATTGAGAAGATTCAAAGGAAGAAAATGAGTTATAATTTATGTAATTCAGATTTATAGTTTACGAGGTATGGCGAATTAATGATATACTTGGGAGGCTCGACTGTAGCGCCCTCTAGCAGACATATTCCGAAGACGACAAATGCGTTTCGTATTATTAGTGTATGACATGAGATGTCTCAGTTTCAAAAGGATTCCGTCAAAGCTGTGGCCTGTAGAATGCTCTATGTAAGGCGTAAGAACCAGCTAGCAGGCGACTTTGAGGATAACGGACAAACAGATGGACACACTGACAAAGTGACAGAAGATTGAAACCAGATGCCTTAATTAAGTTATGGAGAAGACTCAAAGAAAAAAAATAAGCTATAGCTTATGTAACTGAGGCTTTGGGTGTAGAGTTATGGCCAATACAATGGTATGTGTGTGAGAGTCATGTGCAGCGTCCACTAGTGGCTATATCCGGAAAATGAAAAATTTATTTCTAGATATTAGTGTAAGACATAAGATGTAATAGTTTCAAAAGGATTCCTTCAAAACGGTGGCCTACAGAATGCTATATGTGAGACGAAAGAGCCAACAAGCAGGCGAATTTGAGGACAACTGACAAACAGACGAAAACACTGACAAAGTGACTCAAAATTGAGTCCAGATGACTTCTCCAGGTTATGGAGAAGACTCAAAGGAAGAAAAAGCTTCAGTTTATGTAACTGAGGTTTATAGTTTTGGAGATATTGCCAAAGCATGATATGTTGGGAGAGGTTCGAGTTCAGCGCCCTCTAGCGGCCATATCCGGAAAATGAAAAATTGGTTTCGAGATATTAGTGTAAGACTTAAGATGTAATAGTTTCAAAAGGATTCTTTCAAAACTGTGGCCTGTAGAATGCTATATGTGAGACGCAAGAGCAAGCAGGCGAATTTGAGGACAACTGACAAACAGACGGACACAATGACAAAGTGACACAACATTGAGATCAGATGACATTATCAGTTTATGGAGAAGACTCAGAGGGAAAAAATAAGCCAAGTTTATGTAATTGAGGCTTTGGGTTTTAGAGATATGGCCAATGTAATGATATCTGTGTGAGGGTCGGGTGCAGCGCCCCCTAGCGGCCATATTCAAAAAAATGAAAAAATGATTTCGAGATACTAGTGTAGGACTTATGATATGTCAGTTTCAAAAAGATTCCTGCAATAATGTGGCCTTTGGCGCAAGATGAATGAAATCTCGAAATATCTCTATTCACGAGATATTTTACGAGATACTGCAAGACTTGTAATAAAATCTTGTAGTACTAGTTGAATGCTACCTGATGCAAAAAACTAGATCACTCTAGCTTTAAAACTGACAAAGTTAGAAAAATAAGATCCCTTATTTTCGAATATCATGACTTTTCCCCAAAAAATTGTAACCATGGTTACGGCAAATTTGAGTCAGCTACACACCAGATGACAGGCCTTGGAATGACGATTGAAATGAGCTATTGTTGAAGTAGATACGGCTAATAGTCACAAAGATAGCCATCAACATGAATTAAGTCACCCTTTTTGCAAAAATCTGTTGATGTTTTAGAATGACTGGAGATGGTGTCAGTAACCACTGAGTCCATCCTTGTGGCGTGTGATGTGATAATGCATTATATCACACCATTAAAAAAGTCAGTGCATGAGCTGTATAGCCAATGAATTAACAGATATGTTTGCATATATACACATACCGATGTACATGCTTACACTCATAAACTAAATAAATAACTAAACATTAACTAAATAGGACATTATCTAAGAAGGCATATTACACTCGTTCGAATAATACGATATTTCTGCAGTATAATTTTTTTTTCTAATACAGATTACAATAATTGAGCAGAAGAAGTACGAACACGAGATAAACCTGCCCATATTGTCAGTAATTAAATGTGTGGTCTTTTTCAGAATCGAAATTCTACCAAGAAGAAAGATTATATTAACAAACAATGTTAAGGGTCATAAAAGATCTCCTGCTTACGAGTTTACCTTCATACTGCTTGTGGCTGATCACTTCTTACTTAATCAGGGCTACCCACAGGTCGGAGTTATTCAGCATTACATATTTTGTTATGTACAGGTACAAATGGTATCCAGGTGATTAGGAATGAACGACATAGCAGTCTTTCCCTTTTCTCAGTAGGCAGTTACCTCGACCGGTTCTTGTTTTTCCAGCCGGGACTATTTTAATGTGAAACAACAGATATGTGAGTAAAGCAAACGGAAATACGATGACAGTATTAACTATATATTCTGTGAATTGGGTGTAAGAATGCAAGTGAGGTTTGATCAGCTTCATTAAAAGTTACTGCATTACGAATAAAAACATCTAGATTACCTTGGATGCAATTTAGAGCAGATACCATGTACACAATAAAATGTTGGATCATTAAACCTTTTCATGATTTATATTTTTTTAATCCGTAAATGAAACTGACTAGTTCTTTTAGGAAACCCGGAAGTAAATGCAAAGACTAACACTAACCATGGTGGAATTCTTGCCCTCCCCCCCTCCCCCAACCCCCGGATATTTGAAGCCAAATGCAGGAATTTAGAAATTTATACTTAGTAAACAATCTTTGAAGGCATAATGTCTCAAGTGCCACCCCAACTACATGTATATTATCGGAATGCTACGAAAGCACCTGCGAAGATCTGACAGTGACATGAAAAACCAAGTGCGTCATTTGTATTAACTTTGATAGTATTCACTTCTAACTTTTGTGTTCCAATGAAATAAAGATCGCTAAGTATTTGTATAGCGATTCTTGATACAATGATACTTATACCAGTAAGGATTATTATAGACGACTAATATGTTGCATTGGTGTTAAACGGACATGTGGTCCGCCTGCCTTGATGAGTGCATTTTGCTGGTATTGTTATTTTGCCTTGAAACAAAGCACAAGCCCAACAGAATGAATAATTTTGTTTAAATAGCGCCACCATTGGCAAACTTTTAAAAACCTGCGAACTCATACTGACAATTTTACTCTTTGGGATCACGTGACAAACTGGAATCGAAATCACGGAACAAAGGGTATAAAAGAATAATGCACTCCCCAGTACGGTGTTGTTGGAAATGTTTCAGCAGTGCGAATACTGGATGCTCATCAAAGTTCCAATGTTGTTAATAGAATATACCAAATGATGAAGTTATCTGAATAAATGGAACACTTAGGCGATGAATATGACTGTTATACACACATACACATATATAAATATAATAGAACTCCTCCTTACGGTCACTCATTAATCACGGTTAGAGTTTATATAGGTTAGATTTATTGGTTCCGAATTTACCACCGTTATATTTCATATTCATTTGATTGCCAATTACGGTCAGTCCATTCACATCAGATGTTCCTGTATGTTAATGAGTGCCTCTTTAACGGTCAAAAGCTTAACCGTGAATGAGTTGTTTGACACGTAGCAGTATCTTTACTCATAAATGAGCCTCATTATTATGCTCAAAGGCATGGGTTCACCCCTGCGTTTGTTTGTTTGGTGCGAGTCGGATCTGATCACCCAGTTTGCCATTTAATTAAAGGATAGGAACCTGCGTGTCCCAATAATTACAACAGTACCCGAAGTGCTACCCTGTCCTGTAGTGGTACATGTGTACTACTACAGGACAATGGGCTGTACCAGTACAGGCCACTGTGCTAGCCCTTATCTGGCCAATCATGGGGCTTCATGCCTGACTTGAGGCATGGGAGGAGAAGGGCTACCAGGGCAATCAGTTTGTCTGGAGCTGGTGCCAGACCTCAAATAATGAGTTCACAGTGATCAGCTGATTATCTGCTTTGTTATAACTGAATTATTAAGATAACAAAAACAATGGTTATCTCTCTCCCTCTCTATTTCTGTCTCTCATTCTCTGTCTCTCTTTCTCTCTCCCTCTTTCTTTCGTTCCCTCCCTCACTTTCTCTCTTTCCTATTCTCTCCACCCCCCTCTCTCTCCATCTATGGTTCTCTTTTTCTCTCTCTTTATATCTTCCTCTATTTCTCTTTCTCATTCTTTCTTTTTCTCTTCTCTTTTTAATAGTGCTCCTATAGCTATATTCATAGATACATATAACTGTAATACAATATGTAGAATGATCTATTGTGCTCAGATATCCATATTAATAGATACATATACTTGTAATATGTATACACTATATATATATCTAAAACATGTAAATATATCTGTGGACATTCAGGCCTACATGTTTTATTATTTATTTATTGTGTTTGTAGCTTACTGTACACATCAAACACTGAAGTACTGTGTAAAATGTAATATGCTTGTCTGTGCAATGGTAACATATGTAAAATTGATTGATTTGCAGAATAATGGAGTGGTTTTATTCCAAACTGATTGTGGATTCTTTAAATGGATACAAAATGTGATACAAAAATTTTGCATGATGTCATACATGATCTGTGTAAAAAAATACAATTATTGCGTCCCTGTATATATAGTAATACATTAATGGTTGTATAATAAAAGAGGTTATTGCTTTTTTTTTGAAAATTAAAAAGAGAATCTTATATGATACATGTCATACATAATGAAAATGTTGAACTGGAATTTAGTACCAGAATTGCTATTTGATCTTTTTATATCTTATAACTATTTATATCTAATTATTAAAAAAAAAACAAATTTTATTTTATTCTAACTCATCTTTTGTAGTTACAGTAGATAGTATCTTAAAATTTTTATATGTAACATTTTAGAGATAGAAAATCTGCTGTATGATAAAGATGGATGCTGTTCAGAAAGAAGCCATTGTATTAACTGGATTCTGTTTATTTGGACCCTATGAAAATGGACGCTGATCATATACACTCCATGGTGAGGGGTAAAAATGGCATAGGTAAAAATGGCACAAATGTAAACTAGGAAAAATGACACACTGAAAGATATATATATATATATATATATATATATATATATATATATATATATGTTACACCCCGAATATGTGATATTTATCTATGATTTTCATGTAATGTATGTTCAAACAGCTTTCAGGAAAGAAGCATGGAATTCCTCAGGGTTTGCAATTTTTGTTCAATGTGTGACTGTGTATTATCATAAGAACAAAATCAACTCACATATGGATGAGAAGGTACTCACCTTATTAAACATTTCAGGGGCACCACCTGCACAGTTTTGGGATAGAAATAAGCATTTCCTATTTATTTATGCATTGAATACAAATAAATGTACAGCATCAAATATATAGCTCATATCCATACTATTACAAGCAAGCAGAAAATTGTATACAAGACAACAAAGCGCAATGAAAATGAATGCTGATAATATATAGACTTCATTGTATTATCGACGCCATTGTCTGCATGCACACTTCAGAAAGATGCCTAATTACAAATCATACAGTTCAGGTATTTTCTAAATGTTTCCAGAAAAAAAGACCCAATTTAAATATAATCATGTTAATTTCAGATTATATTTTGTTTTATGTATTTCATGAGAATGGGGGGTCTTTTGTTTCAGTTACCAAACAAATTAAATTTTAAATTGTCATGTGTAGTTTCAATGAAAGTAATATAAACTTAATTGTATTTTGCCATTGTAAATTACTCTATCATTCCTTAATATATAGTTAATCTTTAAGAACTTATATAAATTAATACTATAATTCAAAACATGAATAGATTTTTTTTTTTCAAATATGATTTACCATATAGAACACTGTAATAACAAATTACAAAACATTAAATTTATTATGAAGATTGATACATTTTTTATAAATAATATATTTTTGACACTCAATATTTTTTTAATTAAACAAATACACAAACTTAGGATGCAAAATATAATTACATAATAGGTATAATAATATGTATACACAATGTGTTAAATAACGTTGTGACAATATATTCATATATTCATACAATGGCGATATAATTTGATATTAAATTATATAATACTTGTTCATATGATAAAATACTTTATAATGTATTATTATAATATAATAAAAATTCCTAAAATATATAAACCACTGAAAATTATTGCTTGTCGGTTGGTGCAATGTGATTGACTTCCAAGTTTTATGCATTTTGAGCATAGTCTGTCACTTCGAGGTGACTTCCAACACATTAAATATACTTCAATTTTCATGGTATTTTTTTTGGTATAGCAAAGTAGGTCTATATCTTCCAGTTCGACACAAAATGTTCAATATGTTCGTTATCTTTAATATTATCTTAAAAGTATAAAAGATTCCTACTCCCGAGTTTATCTATTGCCTGAATTGTGTACACAATAAAGGAGGTTATGACTATTGTTGTTGTTATCTTAATACTTCAGTTATAACAAAGCAGATAATCAGCTGACCACTGTGTACTCATCGTTTTAGGTCTGGCACCAGCTCCAGACACACTGATTGCCCTGGTAGCCCTTCTTCTCCCATGCCTTAGTCAGGCATGAAGCTCCATGATTGGCCAAATAAGTGGTAGCACAGTGGCCTGTACTGGTACAGCCCAGTGTCCTGTAGTAGTACAAATGTACCACTACAGGACAGGGTAGCACTTCGGCCCCTACTCAATAATTACGTCATATAACCACCTACAGGCAAACATTAAACAGGTTTTCTTTCTTTTATGTACGTTTGATCACCTGAATAGCATACTTTAACGGCGAACTTTGCACAACTCACACACACCTGAATAATAAAGAGTTACAAGTAAAATATTTGTTCATCCGTAAACTACAATAATGGAATTTCCAATGCCTCTTAGGTTATGTTTTGCCGTTGCTCCTAGCTCCCGCTATAATGTTTGTCTAAGCGAGCAGCAAGGACGTCGTGTTTACATAAGCGTTTGTGTTTTTTATCAGTATAATTTGATATGCCTGGAGCTTTCCCGAGCCACGTCTTACAATATTACTAACTGACAATTAATCAATTGATCCCTTTTTACAGACAAATTAATACAAATGGTAATTTTAAGGTAATTTTAAATAAATACAACTTGCAAAGGACAGATGGACGTGTGTTGATATCAAGGAAATATCACAATATAAAAACATATAGGTTTTACGTCAGTGAACATTGATAAGACCTACCATACATTTATCATGTTTTGTAGAGAACGTAGACTTACTAAACATTTATCAAATATGGTGGAGAAAAAAATAAAACCTACTGTACATCTATCATATATGGTGGAAAACTTTGAATAATCATGGGGAGACATGCCAGCAATAAATCAAGATACCGTTAGCATTAAAACAGTCAATCACCTGACGAGCGCAAAATTTGGGCTACTCTCCCAAATAGTACACATATTTGTAAATGTTCCCTAGTCCGCATGTTTCTCTTAATTATTTTTATACAATAGACAGTATAAAATGTTTTAGTCCAAAGGCTGCAGGAGCTATGCTGAGTGAAAAATAATGTCTTACCTTGCACTGAAATCGTATGAAACAAATAATAAAAAAATACCGCAGAACATATCACAATGATAACGATATATTCATCACTAGAAAAAAGAGATATTGGAATTGCAGCTGAAATTGGTGACCTCCTTGTAACGTCAATATTGTAATCTAAACAGCTCTCGCAGCCCTAGATATGGCAAGCCAGTGTAGGAGCGGTTTTCGGGCTCATTTTCATTATTAGGTCAAAGGGGTCAGTGCTTGGGTAAGGCTAATTTATATTACAAAGAACTGAATAATTTAGATAGTGCACATGTAAATATATCATTTGCATATCCAGACCTTCTTATGAAAGATGATAATTCAGGAAAACATGCACGTTTACCTTTTATCTTTAATTGGTTCAAATTGGGTTAAATTAATTTATTAGGACATGCCTTTCGATTGTCAAATTTAAACATTGAGAGACGTGATTCAAGAGAAATAATACTTACTGTGACAAAATACGACTCACAATAAAAACCCTACGAACGTCTTATAGCTGTCCGCTTGGGCAGTTTCAGGCTGGGCTCTAAGAGGAGTGGTAAAAAATACATGGAGAGGCCCGAAATTCCATGGACCTTTAAAAGTTGCAATGAAAGACAGTCCCTACTGCTGTGTTCTCGTGATGGCCCTATTGTATACATATTGAATATTACCAAAAATATATTACCATTAGAACTAATAAAATCTGGATTTTACAGCAGCTACCCATTCTTTCAATTTAAGAATCGTATATAACATGACGCCGAAAATCTTTCCTCAAACAGAAACAACCGTGGTCTCCAAAAGTATCTGGCTTTGATACAATCCCAATAATTTAGTTCGCCAGTTAAGGAAAACCAAGTGTATGTGCAACTTGATAACAATTAATTAAAATGGAAGCATTTGAGAGTGTTTTTATTGATCTGAAATAATTCTTTAAACCAGAACATAGAGACGTGTGTCTGGTGTATCAGGGGCACTGCCACTAACTTAATAAAAACACGCAACCAAATATTTGAGCGAGCTCGGGGAACAGCTGAAATAAATAACTCATAGAAGAGAATAATCGCATTGATTCAAAGTGCGAAAACAGTAAATAATTCGTGTTTATATCTCTACAGTGATATTATGCTGTGCTTGACGTAATGCTTACTAAGTTACCGTGACAAATAAAGGGTATTGCATCCTAACCATGATAATTAACTTGGAAACAGAAATAGCCGTTGTGTATTTTCACGTCAAGTAAACAGAAAAGGTCGCTTCAGTAAGCGGCACCCGATCACCTTGAAGACCGATGCCGTAAGTGGTAACAAAAAAGCACATAATAACATAAAGTCTCTTGTGATCCCATTGAGAAGTCAGGCGATAAGCCGCTCATAATATTGAGAAGCGTGATTCTGGGAAAACACAAGCTTTGGCAGTGTTATACATCATTAAAAAAGATCTTCCTGTGACAGTAAACACTTATTCACTGTTTCTAAATGCGTGAACTTGTACCAGAGCGAGATTCACTCGTAGCGATTAAATTTCTAACACTGGGACTTGTTTACTGCAAGGTAAGGGATTATACAACTCTTCTTGAGCTCTACCCTCTCTGTGTTTTAAGGCATGCATTATATTCGCTTTTTTTTCTATTGGCTTCTGGCTTTGTTCAGTTAGCACTCTTGGCCCTTTTGTGTCTGCCAATGAAAGAAAACTGCACTGTAGGTCGTATGACTCGGTATGACCTCAAGTCCAAAAAGAGTTAATATATGACAACTTAAACCATTTTACACAGAGGTCTGCATACTGATCGTACTTTAATTGGATAATCCCTTGGAGCTAAGATACTGAGTGATTAACATGTGTGTCATCAATAAAAAAAAAACATTTTTATAATAGCGGCCATGTTTTAAGTCTTTTTTAGCAGGAATGAAGTTATTCAACGTCGCTGCTTGCATGATCATGTCTTGGCACGTAAACACATATAGCAGATTTATATACAACACAAGACCACCGCAGTTTTTTCAGTGCGCGCAGGCCAAAAATATGATAAACACGTCTTGCGTCATTTTCTTCACTTCCTCTGTATGCGAACATGTTCAATTTTTCCCCCTTCATACTTGATCATATGGGGAAGTATGTGAGTAATATGTACTATAGTATGATAAGTGAAGATAAAACATCCTACCATACCAGTTGTTCTTGTGTATATTTTCCATACAAATAATTAAATCCTTTAAGGCTGTGTTGTGTAAGTAATTTTTTTCGCAATGAATGCAGGTGGTAATAAAATTATAAGATTGGTTTCAGTAAATCTCTAAAATGCTCGTATTTGTCTTCATGGTACATATATTAATATACCATTACTGTACATCGGCTGATTTTATATAGTTTACATGGAAACTGTGTAATCAGGCATTAGGTGAAATGGTTGAACATTTCAGGCATTATACCAAATGACTGATTCACTCAGGCATTTCATGAAATGATTAAAATTTCAAGGCATTACGTGTAATGACTGACGTTTGGTGATTATAATTACACAATTTTCCTGAAGTGTTGTATTTAAATTGTGTAACGACCTTACCTCCATTCCATACGCTCTATTTTGCAAATTAGTCAGCTTAACCCATATATGTTTTGGATTTTACAGAACACTTATCTTCTCATATTTATTCTATAATGGTTCTGAGGCATTAATGGCAAACTCTGGCCATATAGTTTGTCAATAATAAATTACTGGTCCGCTAAGCTTGAGAAACCCTCACCTCGAGTACCAGGAATATTTAATTACTGCTGATCTGCTCTAATTTGTCACTTGTTGTTGGCGACTGTTGTTTACCCAGTGAAAACGGCTAATGACAAAGAACTTGTAACTACAGGAGAGTTCTTTGAACAGTGCAAAGTGTAAAAAAATTCTTGTTCCAAGAGGTGTTTACCATTCAACAATCGAACAGTTCAGCAATGCCTTCCAGAGCACTTCTTCCAAGGCTAGGCATGGTTATTATATAATGAAGAAATTAGTAATAAATCATTATTTTCTTATTACATTAAAAGTGAGCATTATCATACATAACCTGGTAATATTCTGATTTGTCTGAGAACAATGCGAAATTCCTTGTCATTAATTATTTATTTTTTTTTATTCATGTTTTTCTTGATTATTATTCATTTACACCCACTGAGATGACAAGCGCTGTAATAGACCCAATTTTTATGACATATATTGCAAAGCCGGATATGCGCGGTGTCCTTATATAATAACACTGTTAATAATTTCCATTCTTCAATACGTGTTAAATATATGCTTACTTTTTTTATTTAAAACCACCATTTTCCTTTTCGGATACCTCGATTGTGTCAATTAAGCTATTCCTTATGCCATATCAATTACTAACACCCGGTCTTCTGATGATCCCTGTGGAGTGGAGTATATCAATTCGGTAAGCCGAATTTCGAATTCTTTTATACCATAGATAATCCAGGATAAGCATAACAACACCGGCTTTTCAAGCTTTTCCACCGATTTTCTTGAAGATCTTTATTTCCTCTGAATATTTAAGAGAGTATCAGAGATCAGAGATTTGTTTGTGATTTTCTAAATAATTTGTACGGATTGTGAACACTTCGTATAATGTAAATTTAGTATATTGCTTAAATTTAATTAATGAATCATTAATCCTGATCATTTTAATAAACAAAAGAGGTGCTTTCACTTTCAGCTCTGGATGACGGACAATGTACTTGTAACCATGCATGAACAATATATGTACCTTAAATAGGTGCCAGTGATTAAAAGCTGGATTGACGTGCATTGATCATTGTCACAGCAGCAAAATATCAAGTTAACTGATTTGCAAGTAAATAGTTGTATACTATAGATATGTATAAGGGATGGTTCATTCCTTATCAAGAGGAACAAAATAGATCATTCCTTTTTAAGACAAACATTTGAAGTGTTGACTATGTTGTATTAAATAGCAGTATAATATATACATATATATATATATATATATATATATATATATATATATATATATATATAATGAAGAATGGTTGTTTTGTGACAAAAAGGGTTCATTTCATATTATGACAAACATTTAAAGTGTGAACTAAATCAACTATACAAAAATTGTATTAAGCTTATTTAAGTGCATTAATCATTGCAACAGGAACAAAACAATCAAATAAACGTTTTTCTTCCGAGAATGTGTGTTGTCGTTCAGCAGTAACATACATGCCAACAAGAAGTCAGGCATTTCGTGAAATGACTGAGCCATGAAACCAAGCATTACATATAATGCCTGGATATTTTAGTCATTTTTTAAAATGCCTGAGCGAATCAGTCATTTCGCTGGATGCCTGAAATTTTCAGTCATTTCTCGTAATGCCTGATTACATAGTTTGCCTGTAACATATACACTAAACGATTTTTTTATTTATTTGCATAAAATGCCTTCTGTGATTTCACTACGAGAATACTAAAAAAAAGCCATGTTTCAGTTTCTTTAGCCAATGAATGATAACTCAGCTATAGAACATATGCTGAAGCACATAAGTATTCACACTGAACAAACTGGCAAGTTATTTTCAATTATTTATGTCACATGATCTGTTATTTCTCAATGGGATTCTATGAATCAATCAGAACCAGCATGCTGGGATGACCCAGCTGTTTGATTGCCTTTTGTTTGTTAAATATTGGCTCCGGGTTGCTTATTTGCTCACTATTAAATATTTATCAAGATGTTATAAATACTACTGATGATGGAAAAATCTGCTGTGAGTAGGTATATGACAATGTGGGTTTATAAACCTTATGGGACCAGAGCTGAAGTTACCTGAACTGGATTGAACACAGCTCCAGCTCTTGGGTTTATTGCATGTTATGTGACACTGAGTTCAGGCGTTGCCGTGTTGCGGTTTGGGTTTTATTGTATTCACCTATAATTGTCTTATAGATTATATGTTTTCGTTTGCTAATTTTATTCTGTGTGAGGAAAGAAGTCATAGCATGCAGACATGAGATCACAGCTGAAATTCAATACAGATGAGTGCTTCTATGTAAAACATTTCAGAATACATTTTCTTCATAAACAGACCAAACACTCATTATGTCGCATATTCGTTAATCATGAATTTTTTTTAATTATAGGTATCACCGAAAACCCTAATAAGTGGCAAGGTAAGAAAGTCCTTTGTTTTCCCCTCTGTGGTCCTACTGTTGTGTTCTCGTGAATATTCATCTCGTGAATAATATCAAATGTATACATATTGAATACTAACGAAAATATATTACTATATGAATCTATAATATCCTGATTTTACAGCCCCTCCTGCCACCCATTCTTTAAATATTATACGTATTGAATATTACCCATTTATTTAACTATTTGAATCTTTATATCCTGTTTTTCAGCTGCTCTTTCCACCCATTCTTCAAATTTTATACGTATTGAATATTACCCATTTTTTTTAACTATTTGAATCTATAATATCCTGATTTTCAGCAGCTCCTTCCACCAATAGTTTAAATTTTAAAATTGTATCTAACCTATTTGAATCTAACATATCCTGATTTTCAGCAGATCCTGCCACCAATTCTTTAAATTTTAGAATCGTAAATAACCTGATGACCATATTCCGTCTTCAAACAGAAACACCCGTTGCCTCCTAAAGAATCTGGCTTAGATACAACAATGCCCATTTTCAGTTCGTCAGTTAAGAAAAACCAACTGTATGTGAAACCTGACAACAATTAATGGATATAATTGAGTGTAAATTCATTTTATAAGAATTGATGCAAATAGAAGCATTTGAGGGTTTATAAATTGGCTTGGAACCATTCTTTAAAACCACAACTTAGGGACGTGTGTCTGGTGTAGCAGGGGTACTGGCAACGTCTAACTTTATAAGAACGATCTGAGATACACGTCCAAGCAAATATTTTGGCGAGCTCTCTGGGCAGCTGTAATTACAAAAAAACCACAGAGGAGAGCCATCGCATTGGTTCACAGTACGGGAAAAGTGGATAATTTCGTTATATACATCTCTACAGTGTTATCATGCAGTACGGGAAAAGTGGATAATTTCGTTATTTACATCTCTTCAGTGTTATCATGGTATGATCTTAGTATTCATTACCGAGTTTCTGTGACAATGAAGTGAACCATATTACATAGCCCTTATAACTAACAGAAAAGTCCGTAAAGTACGTGTATTTAAATGTCACGTAAACATAAAAGGTCCTCCTCCTCCTCGGGGTCAACTGTGCACCCGGTTACATTGGAGACCGATTGCGGAAGTGGGAACACTCATATATTGATAAAATGTGGTCTCTTGTGATCTCTATGGGAAATCCCGCGAAAAGCAGCTTATAATATTGAGAAGCGTGTTTCTGGGAAATCACAGGCGTTGACTATGTAATATAACTATAAAAAAGATCTACCTGCGATAGTAAACACTTGTTCACTGTGTTTGCAAGCGTGTACATGTATCAGGGTGAAAATGCATTTTTAACACAGGGACCGTAGCAGTACCTGTATTCACTGTTTATTGCAAGGTAAGGGAATCTACAAACCTTCTTGAGCTCTGTCCTCTGTGAGTTTAAAGGCATACATTGGATGAACTTTATTTCCCTACGTAGGCTCCTGGCTCCGGCCAATAAGCACTCTTTGCCGGTAAGCGTCTGTTTGCCAATGAATAAGAACTCTGCTGTAGGTCGAACGTCACGGTATAACCTTAAAAAGTCCAATAGGGGCAATATCTCTCATATAAGACCATTTTACACAAAGGTTTGAATACAAGTCGTACTTTAATATGACAATTCCTTAGAGCTTAGATACTGAGTGGTTAACACGTGTGCCACCTATAAGACAACAATAATAGCGGCCATGTTTTCAATTCTTTGCTGCCAGCCCTGAAGTCATTTAATGACACTGCGTGCCTGATCATGTATAGGCGCTAAACAGACACAGCGGATTTATATAAAACACAGTTTCTTTCAGTGCTCCCCGACCCCCTTGTTAGGTTAAAATATCTAGTATGTGCGTCTTGCATACCTGACCATATGGGATAGTGTGGTTAGACCCTTATTCCAAAATCCTCTTTCCGCTGCTGACCATACAGGCAATGATAGTAAACATTTTGTAGCTCCCCCATTCTGTATTTCTGCCTTCATCAGAGACAAGTCTTTCTGAGATAATATCCGAATTACACCACGATGGTTAGGGGTATCATGTACTGGTGTATGACAAGTAAAGACTAGAATAACACTCTTCGAGCGCAGACCACCGCAAAGGCAGATTATTACCCACGTAAGGCATTGTCAGAAATGCAGCATATTCCTTAAATTATCCTGGATCCAAAATATAACCAACGGTTTCTTGTTTCATGGCCGAGCTGTCCTGAAAATTTTATCAAATAGCGTTAAGAACGGTTTACGTTTGTTTACTACCAGACAAACGAAGAAACAGACAAATGAACCAACGCCGGCAAAAACATATCCCTCACCCCTTTGCGGACTTTATACAACATCCAAGCAGATCTACCGTTCTTGTGTATATTTTCTATTATAATAATCAATCCTGTATGATCGAGGTCTGTCAGTGTTTGTTTCGTAACGACTGCGGGTGGTTATATTACAAGATAGGTGACGTTAATCATATATCATTACATCATTTTTGTAAGTCGGCTTATGTCAGATACATTTTTAGCGATTTCTTATTTATCTATATACAAGGGCTTATGTGTTCAAGTGTATACTCGAAAAGAAGCCATGTTTTGATTTCAGTTACCCACTGAATGAGAACTCAAATATCGGAATTATGTTAGAGAATATAATTAAAATTATATGTTAGATAACGTAATTAAAGTAGTTATATATTAAAAATATGTAGTAAAATATTAATTTTATTGCTGGGGGGGGGGGGAGTTTTGGGTCACAGTGAAAAGTTATTTTCAATTATTTATGCCAAGTGAACTGGTATTTCTAAATTGTCCCAGGAATCCAATCTGAATATACTAGAATGACCCAGCAGTTTAATCTTCGGCTATTCTAATGTTGGCTTCTAGTTGCGTATTGACTAACAGTCAAATATTAACCTTATTAACCAAGATTATATAAATATGATTGATGAAATAGGACTGAGAAATCAGATGTAAGCAGGTAAATGACAATGTTGTTTTATAAACCACTAGATAATAAACCCGGTAACAGTAATTAACCCGGTAACAGGTTATTGGGGGGGGGGGGGGGTTATTCAATGAGATGAGGAAATTTGGCTCAATTTTTTGTTCTAAGAGTTCAAATAAAATATAGATTTCCTGATTAAGATATGTACAAATATTTTTACATTCATTGTGTGGCTCTGTGCTCGTTGCAACACATTCATACTCTGGTATGTTTATCTGGTCAGTGATGAAGCTTACATTTGCAAACCGGAATGGGACGCGGCGCCAGCGGCATTAAGATTTTCAAAGATCTTTGATTGGTTACATATACTGTTGTTGTCAAAAGTAAAAATGATAGATTCATACAAGTAAGATATGAAATGTAGATACAATATATTGGTTGAAGGTAAAGAAGCTGTTCGAAAAATAGAAACGGAAATATGCATACATTATTTTTTTCATACCTTTTTTTCAGACTTTGTCCGTCGTCCGTCTTTCTGTCTGTCCGTTAACCAGGCACAAATTGTAACCGCTGGACCTAACCCGAAATTAGGTCATTAAAGGTTTGATACAAAACTTGCAGTATATGAATAACTAATGCTTTGGTCACCATGATTCTTTGCATGCTTATTGATCATTGGGTATTTCATCAGTTCCTGCAGACTGGTGACGCCACTCGGGTTTTTTTTTATTTTTTACGCATTTTTTTCTCTATTTTTGAGATCTCCAAAGATGTTGGCATCTTTCAACAGGCATCTTGTAACTTTACATCCAGGGAGGCCCATTAATAATCTCCTGAAATGAGGTCTCTAATACCCATATCCTTTGAGCTATGGGGCTCAGAAATACCCCGAAAATCATAAAAAAGTGTTGCAAATTCTCCAGTATATGAACAACTGACATATTGATCACCAAGATTCTTTGAATACATATTCATCATGGAGTGTTTTATCAGTTCCTGCAGACTGGTGCCGCCACCTGCATTTTTTTATTTTTATGCATTTCCTGCTCTATTTTGGAGAGCTTCAAAGGTGCAGTCGTCCGTTAACAGGGTACAAATCGTAACCAGTATCTGAACAACTGACATATTGATCACCAAGATTCTTTGCATACATATTCATCATGGAGTGTTTTATCAGTTCCTGCAGACTGGTGCCGCCACCTGCATTTTTTAATTCGTATGCATTTTCTGCTCTATTTTGGAGAGTTTCAAAGGTGCAGTCGTCCGTTAACAGGGTACAAATCGTAACCATTGGAAACAAAATGTTCTAACTTGACATGATGAGAGGTCTATGAAAAATCTCCTTGGACAACTAAAATGGGGTTTCTGTTACCCATATATTTTGGGTTATAGGGCTGGTAGGTATCCCTAGGTATAAATAATTTGATACAAACCTTCAGATTCTGAACAACTTATGCATTCATCACCATGATATTTTGCATTCACGTTCATCATGGATTGTCATCAGTACGTGCGGACTTATGGCGTACATGTAAAAAATATGTATTTTCTTTAATTTTTTTTTATTTTGGAGACCTTCAAATCTTCTAACTCGACATCCAGGGATGTCCATAAAAAATCTTCTTGGAAATCTTAAATTAGGTGTCTGTTACCAATATCCTCCGAGCAATGCTTCAGTTGAATGGGGATACCACCTTCAAAATTTGGCATTCAGATCATAAAATTCCTTTTTGTGAAAGTCTTTCTTATTGGCAGAGCGTCATGGCCCCTGGGTACTTGTACTGCCTGCACCCCCTTTTCCGTACCCTGGGGTCTTTATTAGGTTTTCTCATTAATAACAGAAGGGGATCGGGGGGGGGGGGATGGGGAGTTCCAGGGGATGCGGACCCCTCTCCCTTTTTTTCAGCCGCCACAACCTTTTTTAAGAGTTTCAGACCACTTTTTGCTGCCTTGACCCCCTTTTCCGGACCTTACGACCCTTTTCGGGTTAAGTAATTTGTCCTCTCCTTTTCCTAATTTCTAAATAATGTGTTTTTATAGAGCTTAAATGATGATTAAAGGTAGGAAACAACTGAAATAAGCAATAATGTGTTCTGTGGGGACTTACTTATGTATCTAAGAGGGTAAACTACTCAAAGTAAGGAATAATTGGATTTATAGGGACTATATGAAGTATATCATTTTGAAAACTATTCAAAGTTAGGAATATGTTTTGTGGGGGCTAAATGATGTATTAAAAGTAGAAAACCACTAAAAGTAAGGAAACAGAGTTTAATTGAAGAAATCTTGATGGAAGGTCTGCGCGGTTGAGCTATGTCGACCCCCCTGATTATCGGCCGGGTAATGTCCATGTGTACATTGTGTCACATTTCCAACAGAGACGGTCTATCTGTTTACAAATGTCAAGGATATACCTCCTGCCGACAGCACGCCTTTACATCAAAATAGAGGTATTTTGCGCGAGAAGTGTTTATCACAAAAAAATAAGTAAATGTAGTATATATAGAGAATGCATCGACAACATCCATACCAAATATAACCAAGGGAAGGTATTTTTCAACGGAACATATTTTATATATTAATAAACCTGTGGATAAATTTTGCGGTGTAATATCTGTGACGCGGTATTGTAAATATAAACAGAGGACTTATGCATGTGCTTCCTTGGATAGTTTACGTGATATAACTGTTTCCTGAATTGTAGAAGATGTAAATGCAAGGTCCATGATAGTGCAGCGACAATTGTTTTAGTCATTATAACAAAACTATGAATTGGGGATTCGCCGATCGTGCTTGCTGACATAAGACACGAATGCCAAGGGATCGAGAGTTACATGTTATTCACATTTAATGGCATGCAAGTGGGTCGGCGCCTGGGTCAAATGCCAGGCAAAGAAAACTTAAATCCGTCAATATCAACAAGGGCTCTTCATATGCACAATAGACTTTAATTCTGCGCTGGAGTTTGAATGTATCACATGAATGTGTTGTGAATATCCAGATTACCAAGCACAGACATTCCTGTCTTTCCCGAAGGAAGTTCGGTTGTTTTCCTCCACGCAATTAAAACTAAAAAATTACTCAAAAGTATGTGTACATTATTTTTATTCTCATACTAGTTAGGTCAGTGCCGGAACAAAAACTTTTTAAATGAGTTATAGCACAGTGTCGTATGCAACGCGGTTTCAGAGAACATTGAGGATAAATGTTGACCATTTTTAGGTATTGGATAAATCGCCTCAGATGATATTACCTAAATATGATCAAACACAACTCGAGCCGTTGATTTAATTCCATATTTTGATTATGCTTCATGTGTTGCAGTTTGGCTTACTCACACTTAAATTGTCTCAAAGTTTACTTGTTTTCGTCTATCTAATGTTATTTTGTACGCCGTAAGAAGATATACCATGCAGACATAAGGTCTGAAATTCAATATATAAGAGTTTGTTTGTAAGACATTGTAAAACAAAATACTTTTTTCTTCATAAACAGACCAAACACTCATTATGTTGCATATTCATTGATCATGATTTTTTTTCATCATAGGTATCACCAAAGACCACACAAATATGGCAGCTAAGCATAGCCATCATGAAACAATACAGGATTTATACCTGTTCCTCGCCAAAAATATAGATTTAAATAACTCCCATCTTTGGCCAGCTCTGGTGCAAGAAAGACTTATCAGCCTTGAACAGTACGAAGCTATATTGGTTAGTTGATATTAATATTATATATATATATATATATATATATATATATATGCAATTTATATTTCCAATTATGATAGAAGGGTGATGACCATTTTATTTCTTCACGACAGGCGTGCTTCAGTCCCATTAATGTAAAGGGATTGATAAGCTAACGAACAATATCCGAATATTCTACACATATTTCGTAGCATTTTATGAACATTAACTTTAGATTGTGTGCTTTGCAGATTGTGTGTTTTCTTTTTATTGTGTTCCGGGTGCATGCAACCATATTATTTTACATATTATAAAATGCAAAGTGCTTTTGTACTTCAGGATCAGCATAAAACCAACAGTCAACAAGTGAGGGGACTTCTATCACATTTGGTTCGTCAAACGAGGGAATGTTTTGACAAATTCGTGGAATGTCTTGAGAAGCAGAATCATAAGCATGTCGCCCGTAAAATCAGAGGTAAGTGGACCTTAAAAACATTGATTTTATTATTAATTATTGACTATTTATGAATGTGTTTATGTCAATTGATTCAGATGCCCTACATAATGCTAAGTGTATGTAAAAATGATATTTTTAGATTATCTGTAAACTGAATTCTTCTTTTCCAGATTTTGAGAGGAACAGCGAGGGCTACAGAGGACATCAGACTAATATGTCTACATGTCAGAGCAGGGTTCGTGCCAGTACGCACACACATAGACACAAACACATTTACATATATAATGTATGAGGAGTCATATTCAGATTTTATCGGCGTTATGGTTGCTTATCAGTTAGGTGCTGCAAACTTGCCGAGTGAAGCTGGTCCCCATTAACAGGAATGAAACAAAAAGCAACACATCGATACAATGTAGTTTAAAATAACCCAATTGCATGAATGTTTGTACTGATCTGTTCGTTCAAAATGCTTACTTTTGTATTTACTAAAACATCCCACATAACTGTATCAATTTATTTTTCAAATAAAAAACTTAGGGGAATGTCACATTGGATAGTTCCACGGGCTTAGTGAGCGATGATAGAAGAAACTTAATTTAAGAAATTCTGTGTGGACTTAGAACTGATAAATCAAATAATGAGGTGAGCAAGGTTAATACAATTCAAATAAAAAATATAGTGCAAGGGGTGAACAACAAATGCTCTTTAAAATTCATAGACAAAGGAAAAGACCCAAAACACAACTCGCATAGTAGAAACATAGAAGACTGATCAAATGTATTGAGCAAGGTAGCAAAACCAAACGCTGATCAGATTCATAAACAAGGACAAAACACCAAACATTACTCAGATTCACAGGCAAGACAGGAACAGAGAGAGAGAAGTTTACGCAAATGCATAGAATAGGTTGGACACACTAAACTCCACACAAGTACAATAGCAATGATAAAACCCCAAAAACTACTCAGATTTCCAGAGCAAACATTTTGAAGATAAATGGAGAAAGGTAAAAACAAATTTAAAAATCATGTGCGTTGCTTCTGCATGTATAGTTTTTTTTCCCTTTTTCTTATACGAATATAATGAAGTTTTGTTGTAAATATAAAAAAGTGATTATTGAAACACATATGTTTCAGGAACTTCAAGACGTTGCAAAACCATATATTATTTTCATGACGGGAAATACGAAAACGAATGAACTGGGACCGGCTGTGATATTAGATTGTATGAGGCAGAATCTGGAATTCATAGATCCAAATATTTGCGTAGAAAAAATGTTCCACAACTCTGAAGAATTTTCTGAAGAACGTACACCTACACATATTGTAAAACTTGTACCGGGACTTGAAGATTCAGATTACACTCTAAATATTGAAAGTACTTCATGTGTGGTGTTTTCCTCGCCTGAGAATTATTGGACTAGTGAAGGCGGATCATCAAACGCTGTAGAGTGTCGGGAGAAACACCTTGCTGTCAGCAAATCTAAGTCCAATTGGTTTATGGGTGAAAGTGTATTTGATCGATGGCGGAAGTATCTTGAACCAGGAGACAAACACACAGTTTATTACCCTTCATACATAAGCCAAGACAGGGAATTGTATCAATCCCCATCGCGTAAACCCTTGGACATTGTTGTTGAAATTGGTCATACATGTGAGTGTGCTATGAAGACCATAGATACAGTGTTAGGTGCAATACCTGTCGAGCGCCAATCAAAAAAGTCAACGCTACATCTTGTGCTAGAAAATGGGTGCACATTCAAGAAAGATGTGATGATAAAATTGTGCTCCCTACAGAACGAGATCTCATGGGATCTGGTTGACCTCAAGCACGCCGGACAGGCAAAACAACTGATGGAAAACGCCATATGGATCTTAGCTTTGGCGGAAAATTGCCTTACCTGGTTCCGTATGGTACCGGTAAATCATGGAATTCCTCATATCATACACAAAGATTCAGATATATATCAGGTATTTTCCAACATACCACAGAAAATCATCTCGCCATTCGTGGTAGGGTCATTTTCTTCCATCGTAATGAAGGGGAAGCTTGAATGGCTATTTGCAGATAAAACCAGAGCGTACAAAGCAGCTGCTAAGCTTTCAGAAGAATTTCATCGATCTCATCACGTGCGACTTGGCCAGTCTAACTTTGTTAAAACATGTCTAGGTAAAATTACTTTACGGGGGGGGGGGGATGATGAATTAAGACAGAGTTATATTTAGTAGATGCTGAATATAATATAACTCTAACAATAGTCATACAATGAAAGAGATTCGTTTTTATACCTTCAGCTTTTCAGAATTTGAATGAAATATTATTCCTTGAATAATTCACAAGTGATATTCATTATTAAGACTGAAACTTATATTTTGATGTGAGATCCCATAACTATGCCCCATTTAGAATTTGAAGAGAGGTATATTGCTAGGCCACTCTTTGTGCCCAAAGCGACAATCAAGACTGTTTCATTGACACATGAAGTACGAAAAGCATACCAAGGCAACTGTAAACAATGCTAATGGTTTCCTATTTATAACTATGTTTTAATAGATACTTTCAGCTGAATTTAATGTGCGGTGATCACACACACACACATATATATATTAGCTGATGTTTTAGTTTACCGTTGAAATTTATTATTTAACAGGAAGCCACGTCGGAACTATTGTTGCCAACGGGGTTTGGAAAGGTTCCCGCGAAGATATCGTGGAATACCTTGATCTTGTAGTCTCTACAAAGCACCCAAACATTAGAACACCTGGGGATAGAAGCAGATTCAAATTATTCCATTCCATGAAGAAGAGATTTGGAAAAATATTATCTGTAAGGCGGTCAAGCATTGCTCTTGATATCTATATTGGAGATGTAAATGCACTGCAGCTGCTGGAACAAAATATCCTGAATGGACTCGCAGCCAGTACTTTAAGAAACGTGCTGCATGAGGTCTGCTTCCAATTAAATATCCACGACATGCCACTGACTAGGCTACATCTGACATTGCATCCGCCACTTGTGTTTCAAGATCAAATTCAAGGTAAATAACCTAAAACGATTTAATTCTATAACTAAATCATATTTTAGAAACGTATATTTCGCTTTGCCAAAAGTGAGGTCAAACTTCAGTAATGAAATATATAACGTTAAGATTGATTTTATGATTTCACAGAAGCAATTGAAGGGGGAAGAACCTTTACTGAGGATTATCCTGTAAGTATAAACTTTTTCAAACCATGAACAAAGATATTTACCGGCTTCCTCCTTATTCAACAGACTCCAATATGCTTAAGCCTTGAAGGAACATAGCTGAATATTCACAATTAAAGGATTATAGTTTTAAGGATGGTACTCATCACCTGGTTTTCTTGTGCAGACTCAAGGAAAGAATCTCATCTTAGCTGTCGTACAGTTAAACGTGGAACAGGTTCAACAATGCATTATGGATGGTGCTGACGTTAACTTCCAAGATGAGGTATGGAAAGGCGTTTGTGATTATCTCTTATTGGAAAGCAATATAAAGAATATTGATATTAGCTATACATTCCATTTCCAGAGTTTACAGATTACTAAGTTAATATATTTTTATTTGAATGTACCCCATTCACGATCCTTATTTTTTTGGGGCCACATAGTAACACTCAGCTGGACACTGTTCAGGATAAACAATGCTTCGTGATTTTAATTACATACCAAATCCCTAGTGTAAGAGGGAAATCATGTAAGGAATGTCCAGTTTGACAGGCTTTGAAGTCTCCTTTCACAGTGAGGTAGGGAGTTAGAGTCCCTGACTCGGAGTGTTTTACATTACAACAATTGTATCTTTTGAAAAAGGAGACCACTTTAAGGTCTAAGTATATTGCAGCTGCTTTGGTTAATTTTATCTTTATAATATGTTAAATATATATTAGCCCCAAGTGTATATATTGATACATATAATGCATACAAATATTCAGGAGGCGATTTTCTGATGGTAGATTTATCATCTTTACCTTATTCTTAAATCTGGCTTTTTTTAATATTTGACAGTTTCCGTGTTTAGATGACCTGTAAAAATTAGATTTAATGTTTTCAAAAATGTTCAAATCTAGAGAGCTTTATTTCTGATGGTGTTTGAGAAATATCCTTCTGAAGATCGTGTGACTGAATGAAACGATATTTTTGAGAAAATGGGCAAAAATTGTTTGGAAAGAGTTATTTGGTCACAGTCACAGTAAACTGGCATTTGTGTAATCTTATTTTGTTTCCTCCCATCAAAGTTGGACATTGCCATAAGGTGTGACTAGTGCAGATGTTTCCTCGTCTATATTTTCGCTAATGATATAATGACCTATGCAAAGTCATTTCACTCCTGTTTTTTATTAGTTCACTGCGCAAATGGTTCAATCAACTTAAAAACACATGCCTATTACCAGGCAGTTTAGGGTTAATAGTCATATAGCAATACTCAGATTCTGTGTTACTATATTCCGTTCCCTCTACAATTCAGGAAGGGAGGACTCCTTTAATGGCAGCAGCGGAAAAGGGTGACACTGCAATGGGCATAGTAAGGATTCTTTTGGATGCTGGAGCCTTGCCGCACATGTCAGATATGGTGAGAAATGCTCTTTTATGTTTACACGTATGTCCTTTAATTATGAAAACAATGCCAGAAGTCGCCCGTAAAGAACCCTAGTATTTCATTTTACCATAAGTGATTAGACTATCGTGATTTCACTTCGCTGGTCCCTATAAAAGTGTGCCAATACACAAAGGGATTCGGAAATTAGAAAGATCATGGGTTCGATGCCCATGGGCAGTTAACCGACCTTTCTTTGTATTCATGGCTATTCATACATCTACATATAATATATGCCGTGCACCATTAGAGGCCATCAGTTCTCCCTGCTGCATGCAAAGTCGCCTAGCCGACACATGTAGTGGGTGAGACTGTGACGTCACTTCGCTGGTTCCTATAAAAGTGGCAAATATACACAGGGGAAGGGAATCTGGCGTAGTCAAGTGGTAAGGGCACCGACCGGAAATCGGAAGATCGTGGGTTCGATTTCCACCGTCAGTGAACCGACTTTCTGTGTGTACCATTTCCATCTATCTATATATATATATGTATATATATAAAGAGAGAGAGCGAGTAAGTGAGAGAGAGGCTGTTAATATTTTGGATTATTTCTGGTTTTACAAGAATGGACATACTGCGCTATCCAAAGCATCATTACCCGGAACTAGAGGACTCGAGGTCGTTAGAATCTTACTTCAGGACGGTGCTTTTGAGTGCTGGAGTCCTCAGGTCAGTGAACGTCAGAACGTCTCTTGATAATATTGTGTGAAAAGCTAAGTATGTCTCTGCGTTATTCTCTGTGCAACAGGAATGTTTATAGATAAAGCTATTATACAAATATTTAATGGAATTCCTATCATATGAAATTGGAATGATTTTCGCTAAATATAATTTGTTCATCTAGTACTGGAATATCCAAATATTCTAATTTTCCATAAATTCATCTTCCAAAACTGAATTGTAACTGTTTTCCACGCTTGGATAAAAATATAGCATTTCCTGCGTGGCTCGGGGTGGCTATGCTTTCTGTTTTAGAGAACGTATTACATTCGAATACGTTTGCATAACATTACCGCTTCTGTGCATAAATTAGCATTGTAAGTCATTGTTCCTTGCCAAATATGGTCTTTCTATATCTTTTAGAGTATGTTGTCAAAGATAAAAGAAGAGGTCTCAGATGTAATCAAATATCTTGACGGGGATGAAACCGAAGGCCGTTGGATGACCTTCATCGATACTCTAGTAAAAAAGGACCACAGGCTTTTAGCTGAGAATCTACGATGCAAGTATCCAATTTCTCATAACAAATTTCCATTTCTCAAGCTAAAATTTATTAATAATGATTTTCAAACAACGCAGTGATGAATATATTTAGATAAACGTTTTAACGATTAATATATCATAGACAGCTTTTTCGCTTTTTGTGCTTTTCCGGAACTCTTGTTAATCCGACATTTGTCTGAGTAATATTAGGTTATGCACTGGTAAGTTCATGTATATTTGTACCTTTCTGGATGTATTATTGATTTCCTTTTACAGTGTATATCCCAGAAGCCTTTTCAGCTTGGAGCGGTAAGCCGTCTGCCGGTTCGTCACAGAAAGGTACATTTTTCTTGGATTATAAATCCAACTTTAATACAATTTTTGGCTCAAAATATGTTTTTGTCATTTGTAGAATACCAAACATTTTATACATTTTACTGACCTATTGTTTTTCAAGCCTCAGAGTTTTCAGGTACACTTAAGGGTGTGTACCCTTCAACATCTTACTAAGGGGAATGCACATTAACTCTGATCAATATAGTTATACACATGTCATCTATATAATAGAAAGATCCCTTCGTTTAGAAACGACAACAGCAGTTTTTTTATTTATATTTAACAGAAATGCGTGATGCACAGCTAATGGGAAAACCAAAGGAATCGAGTTTTGTGATTGAGTCGGCCGAGCTCAGCCTGGAAAGTAAGACCAAAAGATGTTCTTTTGGCATATGTTTTGAAGGCAACAACGACGAATCTGCATATATTAGATTTTCTCCATATGAAGGGCCTTGTATGGAGCAACATCAAGATGGCAATCTTTATGAACCAAGACTGCGCCACATTGGCGAGCCCGGTTGTGAACTCGCTCGCTTCAAGGAGTACTTATCTGCAGAGGTAGAAAAAGTCCTAACGGAACGTAAACAGGAAGAACACAGCAATTTGCACATAAATGGTCTTTTTGGGAAGCTTTACATGTTCAATGATCCAGTGGTTGAAGACATGACAGTTGGAGAGTTTAATGAATGGCAGCTTAAATCAAGGCACGAAAAAGTTGAAACTCCCTTTCGGGCCGCATTCACCCCGATAGATTTGCCACACGAGAGCGTCACAAAATATCTGCAGACCCAAGGATTTGTGCTCCATGAGACTGACATAAGATACATCGCATCTGTTAAGCTTGACCAAAATGAATACAGGGTTGTTTTGGACGAAAACATGGAGCTACTAGAGGTACGTCATCGTAACAGAAAATGGCTAGCAATAACGTTAAAGAGATGTGATCAACTGCGAAGAGACATTCGTTTCGATATGGTATCAACATACCCATTACCAGACTTCTCAGATCGGGTAACGATGTTCAGATTAGCTCGCATTATAGATGTTATTGGCGAAAAAGTGCAAGTGCGTCCCGCATTTGCAAATCACTGCAAATTCGTTCGGCGGAAGACAACACAAATATACGCGAAACCAACGAGCACCCAGAGCACTTTCGTGACACAAGTTCACCTAATCAAATCCCAGGATAAAACATTTCATTTGGGCAAAGAAACCAATGGGAGTGATGCATGGATTGAGGAAGTGGTTGTACAGCCAACCCTTCCCAACATAAGTGACCACGATAAGATTGAAACGTTTTCCATGGATTTCCTGAAATTTTGCAAGGACCTTGAGCAAGCAATTAAATGAGACAGTCAGGTAAACTGATATCAATATGAACAGAAAAAAAATGCACAAGTGTACATGCGACTTTGTTTAGTTAGATCATTTAAATTGCGATATTTAAATTAATGCAAATTTTCTGTTAATAACAGGTGTCGACCTACCTTAGAATGGATATTTAAGAAATTTACATTTTCTGCTTTCAGTTTGCAACCTTTGATGTAAATTATAATTTATATAGACCACAGGATCAATGCTGATTACAAAGTAAACTTTTCTTTACTACATTGAGTGTCTACAGCATCCTTTTATTTCAACAGGACTAGTTGCAGGATGATTATCGGATCTATCTATAAATGTCCTTTAACACGATGCGTATTGCCATTCGTCCATTTTATTCAATATTTTGTGTGTGGACGAATCCTATATATTTGAATTCAAATATTGTACAAGTAATGTTGGTGAAGAAGAACACATTTGATTAGAAAGACTAATTGGACAAATAATTGCCATTAACCGATTTGACTTAGCATTTATGAAAAATATTGTAAACTTAAATTCCATGTGTGCTTTCCTGTATTATTTGATAATTTTGTTCCTTCGTATTTCCGTGTAGAATGCATTGCCTAGTTAAAGTGTTAAAACGTAAAACACGTGTGTCTGTAGGCGGTTTATTTTCATTTCAAAGACTCGTATAAACGGCAACCGTTTTCTTTAACACAGTTTACCGTTATCCCTGCTATTGTAGGCAATTTTAACTCTTAAACACAGTTTGATCAGCGTGTTCCTGATAACTCTTTGTCTAAAAATGGGAATCGAAGAAAACAATCAAACCCAATGGAAACAAAAACATCGAAAACGGTATTTGTTTTAAATGTTAAGGAAGCACCCAGTATACTATTACTTTTTTATCCTACGTATTATATATCCAATAAGAACAAAATGGGCTATCTGCGTAAATAATTATTAAATACTATTTTTCCTGTTCCATCGATAACCGAACTCTAAATGTTAATGCCTACTTCATCGACAGGGCATGTGCGTTAATGTGTAACATGTTTCTTCACTTGTATATAGCAGACACTTTATTATGAATAAACATATCTTGAAAATAAAGATTTTTGTTGGATGAGTAGAACTGTGTGCATGTTTGATGACTCTTATACAGGGTGATAAAAGAATAGTATGCTAACATACACTTTACGGTGTAATATTTTCAAAATTAATAAATACAGCTAACTAAAATATATAAGACAAGTCAATTTCCAAGGCCTCGTTAATTCCATTTAACGGCTCATTGGTTACCCGGGACGCGCTGTGCTGACAAGTGTACCCCGCCAAGAACCGCTTCATGTGCATTCTAGAATCCAAGGGACGACTCTAAAGACAGCACCAGATAGAGAGCTTTTCACTCACAATATTACAATTTATCATGGAAAGTTTGAGCAAGTTATGAAGGGGAATCCTGAAACGCTAACCCAGCCACGTATGCCATGATGAGAGATTAAAGTGTATCAGAGTAGTCTTTACATTTCAGGCTGTATCAGTTTGTTTCCGCTAATTTGTCTGTTCTCATGTAATGGGAACTGAGGAATGGAAAATATTAACTTGAAGGTCTTGGAAATGGTATAAGTCGTTTCTGACTCGATTGTCTCTACAATTTCTCATTGGAAAAATAAGTAGCTTCTTATAGAAACGTATCTTCTATAAAGAAACGCAAAAGCAGCATCTCATGATTTTGGAGTCATACAATTTATGGAAATGCTGCTAAATTTTCCTGTGTTCCATACACCCCATGATAAAAACAAGTAAGGTATAAAGGAATAATCGTTTATATCGCCAGTTAGTGTTTCGCTTCGACATGCGAAGGCTATCCTTTCTTTATAGCCATAATTTTTTGAGAACCTTATTAAACTTTGCTATAATTTGGCTTTTCGGGTCCGAGTACGATTTAAGACCACGTTATCATAATTCGCAGGTCTGTACATGAAGATTTCACTGGTTATTCTGCAAGAAATGTAATACTGATTGTGTATCCTCTTTGATTTAGAAAATGAATTCCAGATGAGTCATTATTATTTCGCTAAGAATGGTTACAATGCAAAGAAGATGTACAATGCTTCGCTCAATCGGGTTTTAGCAAGTCTACGTCACAAAATAATATAGCACTCATAAGCACAAAAACGAAACAATCTATCAGATTTACAGGTTTATTGTGTATATGAATAAGAGAGTGAGACGGTCTATTTTATTTTCTGTGAGATACCTATCATTATATATAAATAGTTTTACACCAATAAAGATTGTATCGAGTTTGTATTATTATGATATATCATATACAAGTATCCACCTTCCTTAGTAAACCTAACTCAGATACTGAATATGGATAACCATGTCGTCTCGATGGTCATATATGTATTACAATTGCTTATGGTTGTATATTGATACGACGTTGAATATTTATATATACCTATATGGGGATGTTCATACTTATATGTTCACACTTCAAATATTAAATATTCGGAAATATTTCTATGAACAATATTTGTGCACACCATGCTGCAGAGAGTATCCCAAGGCCATGTTCCACAGACATCAGTGAAGGGCAAGTAAGCCTAACTGTATTATACACTGATAAAGAACAAAAATTCTTATTGGCTACTGGTTAGTGTTTCATGTAATCAATGCTAATAATTCTCCCATTACGTATGTTCTTATATGTGATCCTCCGTATTATCACGTGTGAATATAAGTTGATTTTACAATTCAGTTGGAGTACCAAACGTTTAATTACTAGACAAAAACAAACTGGTGGTAATAGATTGTTTGAAGATTTCATTTTGTATTATAATAATTGAATTGTTAAAGAGAAGACAAAACTTCTTGTTTGGAATGCTTAGGACCAAAACATTTGGAATCAAGTGACCCGTACAGTTTTGTAGGACAGAAATATATGTCCAAACATTAAAACGTTAGAAATTCATGAGAAGCTCATGAACTTCTTTTTTCTTCAGACAATGGCCCTTAGCAAACTGCAGCTATGGACACATTTACAAGAACAAATGTTCTATAAGTATTATCTCTATATATATTAACACATTTTTGTACATTTGTCAATAACATCGATAATATCAATACACACCAACGATAATTTTCCCCTGTTCAATATTACACATAATAACTTCCCTTACGGTATTCAACTTGATATAGATCAATGTTAAATGATAAATAAATAACTCCACCTGCTGGACGCATTACAACTAAAAATTAATCGTGTGTTCAGGCGATATTTTCATATCAATAAACATATATATGCATATATTTATATATATAAATATTTTCAACATTTGTCCAAGAAATGCTGAATATGTATACTAAAGATATAATAATATTTGTTAAAACTGACGATTCGGAGCCTTCGGTAGGAAACCTGGGGCATTAAAACGTAGCGGCTTTAATTAGATGAAACTGATTACAAAAACAAATATTTACAAACATTCCTCATGCATAGTCCGGGTATCCCCATTATCTCTTACAATATAAACTATTAACAGGAGATGTCTGTTATAGGCTTCTCTTTCCTCATAACAAAATTAAACAGTAATGTCCTTGTAAAGCAGCACGCATTTGAGAGACTAAAGGGATTTAACTGGGCAAAAGAATTAAGAAAGAAACCTAACATAGATATATCAAAACATAACGCTAGATTTATTACACAAAAAGATGCTTTTTACATAGGAAATATCCTTAAATCGGATATTATGATTGATATGTTGAACTGTTGGAAATCAGATGCTTCGTAATGTGGTTTTAATGTTATGGCTGAAAAGTAAATGTCGTTCCTCTTGACACTTGCTCAAGTTCTTTGCAAAATTTCAGGAATTCTCCGAGGAATCTCTTCAGCGTGTCTTGCTTGGTTAAATCCGGGAGAGATGGGCGCACAAGCACTTCCTGTTCCCAGGGTTCGTCCATCCTGAATTCTTTCCTTAATATCATGTTCCGGTTTTGTGTTTTCACAAGAAGGACCTCAGTGTCAAAAGGACCCACTGTGCTCTTTCTCTGTCTATATGTCTCTGTTATTTTCCGCCTTATAAACTTGCAAATATTGACAAAGTCCGGGCTCACAACGACTTTTCCATTAACAGTGTCAATTACCCGTGTCATTCTCATCACCGCCACTTGTTGGGAGTTTTCTGGTATTAACTGGGAAGATGTGATATCCAGACGGACATCTCTGCAAATGTTCCTCGCTCTCTTCAAGGTAATTGCCAGCCATTTTTTATTCGGATATCGTAACTCGAGAAATTTCAAATTATCATCCAGAACAACTTTATATTCATTTCTCTGAAAACGCAATGATACGAGGTACCTCTCCTCAATTTCATGTGGCTCATATCCTTTACTCAATAGATAAGACTTGATATCTTTGTGAGGAATTTCTAGCGGCGTGAACGTTGTATGTAGTTGACGTGAGCTCTTCTTTTGTTTAGGGTTGCGTTGCCATTGATTCAACGTTTTAACCAGGATTCGCTCTTCAGGTGGATCTCCAAACATGTAGAGTTTTCCAAAGCGGCCACTTATTTGGAGGTTTCCGTGAAGGTATGTTCGGTGACTTGATACTACGCCACTAACAAGATCAATGAAATGGTCTGTGAAACGATCCGATTCCAACTGGAAAGTTTGTGCTTCAGAGATAGAAGTCTCGGGGTGCAGCAATTTAGGCTCAAACAGCCTGTTGTCTTTGTGATGTTCTTCGTGTTTTCCATTATAGGGAGGAAAATAAATGATATCCTTTTCCTCCTTACCCCCTTCAAAAACAATTTGATTTGGAAATAATACCAAGTGTCTTTTTTGAGTAGGTTCGTCAAAAATATCCTCCAACTCTAATCCTTCTACACCAGCGAGAATATCTGCCACCGCCCGGCCTGTAAAACCATTAATAAATAAATTAAAAAGAAATAGAAAACAAATAGCACATCCTGTTTTTTCCCAAAGAGCTTACGAGAGCAAATTCGTTTATTTATGCTTAATTTATAAAAAAAGGCCTCATAATATGAGGGTTTGTCCATGCCATTGGAAATTCTAATTTTAATTCATTTGAATTCAATTTGTTAGCAACAAATATGTGACCAGGGTCCCAATGGACTTTTAACAGATATTGTTCCACTATATATACATGAATATGTTAAATATGTGTAAACATCATAGAATTATCAAATAATTGTATTCTCACCTTCAAGGGTCGGAGGTGTTGACCTTGCCTTCCCGGAAGTTTGGATTTCATATCCGATTGCTTCATCATCTGACCAGACAAGAAAAAGCTCTTGGTACAGCAAAAGTCTGACAACATTTAACAGACAGTGGTTCGTACAGCTTAGTTGTATTTGAACAGTCCAGACTGTGTACGGATATAGGACAGCTGCTGAAGAAAGATTCAACCATGGCTTTTAAACGTACTGTGATCTGTATTACACTTTAAGCCGTTCATAGGGAATAATTATATAGAGTATTTTATTTAGTTACCACTACCTGTTGTTAACAACATAGATGGCACTCGCAAAGATGTTGCATAGAAGGCTTCAGGTATGTATTCTGAAACAATATGTGAACCTATTCAGACAGAACTTTAATATTAATTTGATAAACATCTGTTTCCAAATATCTTATATCATTACTACGAAACGCAGATAAACGCTTATTGCAAATACGCTATGCGAATTCTGACGCCACTCTGTCGCATGCTTTTGAAAAAAATGTACTCAAACTATTAAATAAAATAAATAGGATATTTTTTTATCACGTGTATATCAGAGGTTTTAGTTGCTGAAAATATGTTGAGATATAAATGATAACATCTGTGAAATAAAGAAATTACCTTCCAAATTTTCGACGATTGTTTTGTGATCATGCCGATGCAGAGTACCAACAAAGCTTTTCCATGAATCCTTACTTTTGTCTGCATCAAGGTATTCAAGGACTCTTGTGAGTTGTTCTTTAATTTTTGGAGTTATTTTCTGGGAAATAGAACACTCAAATATCAAAATACTGCAATGTCAGAAATGCTTTATAAATATGCGGCCACCTACTTACTGATCTTGTACGTTTTGTCAATGCATTCATTCATGCAATTTTGCAGACAAATTGTAAATATATATATATGCTTACATTTCTCTATATTAAGTACCAGTTCTTTTGTATATTAAATAATAACTTTGTGTCTACATTTGTAATGCTTTTATTATTTTTGTGTATTTTAAGGATTTTGAAATTAACAGCTTGAAAGCTCACAAGCTCTCAACTTTATTAAATCAGTTCCTAATTCAGCTATTCCCTGTATTACGAATTGGGCTTAACCAGGATAAATTTTATTTTAAGAGCTTTAGTCGATCAACCTACCGCTACAGACATACATTGCTTAAAATACGACTATTTAGACACCAGCTGGCACAAAGCCTGACATATGTTAAATGGTCTTTAGCCTGCCACCCACTGGCGATTTTCCTGCGACGCAGTGCGATGCCACTTGAATCGCAAGGGATCTACGACTAGTCGCTGATTATAATCGCATATGAATGGCTGTTGCGTGCGTCTGCGATTGCTTTCAGTGTGACTTGAGCTGATTAATATCCAATTGGTGGCGATATTTTGGTCAGATGACTGAGTCGGCGACTATTTCTACCTGAGCGGCCACCATCTTTTCAAGTTTATTTTTACCAAAAGAAACAACGCAGGAAACACCGTGAGCAAATAGACGGACTGTCATTTAATCGCGAGATGACGCTCTGTCCTCCGTCCGATAATAATACAAGAATATAGCTCCGTGTCTAGCTATTTAATGCAAACAGTTTCTCATTTGGTTAATTACTCTGGCAGCCAAAACTGAATCAAAGTATTATTTTGTGTCCGTAGTCTATAACTAAAACAAGAAAAATCCTCTCACAGTCTCATAAAAAGTTAAAAAAAACAGCGTATGGCTATATTACACTGCAAAATGGCTTTGTGTGACTGGTATTTCATCAAGGTCTCACTATAAATATTTGTAGTTTGCTATCTCTGCATGACATCATATTTAACCAATTAAAATTCAAGATATCAATTAGCAAGCACAGAAATTAATAAGCAATTTGATGGAGTATCAGAGGTCTTAATATCTGACACTTGTAAGCGTGTGATATGCTGGTACTTTTAAAGGATTGGTCCGTGGCCTGTTTGTGTCACTGTATATTGAATGAGGATGAAGGTATCCATATGATAAAAATGATATGTTTGTTATTAAGCCTTTTTGATATCAGGGTTAACATGCATGTGGTTAGGAATAAACCAAAAGTCATAACCTGTCAATATGACATTAGAGCGAATCTCTGAGGTTCAACGAGATACCACCATTATGCAATTGAGCAACCGGCGGGGTTCGAACCGAGAAACGTCAGCTCCAAAGTCCAACGCCTTTACCACTAGGTACGTCCTACCCCTTAGATATGCTGGAAATTATTTAGCTCGAACAAATAAATCTGGGAAGACTTGTCTATGAAAACGAGAACATTCTGCTATTGTAAAAAGCTTTAATATGATAATCTTTATATTCTCAACTTGTCAGCAAACTAATACAACAGGTTTGCATTTTTGTAAAATTACTGCTTTAATAATACAAATACAACTACATGTATTTTACTCGCTTTGTTACAAATGACTTGTGAACTAGTCTAAGTATAATATACTCGCTCGGAGACGGCAAGTCCTTACATTATTGGGAAATTTATTGATCTTGATGCAACAATTCCTCAACCAGGTCAAGGGAAAATGAAGATAAATCTTACATGTAACTAGTGTAAAAGCAAAACGCTACCTCTAAAATCAGAGATTCTAGGGCACCATGCCTTACAAGAGGCCGCACAACTTCAATTCCCCAGATACCACATGCTGATGCTTCCATCAATGCAGTACGGCCCTTCTGGAACGTAGTGTTTAACAGTTTTTTTTTATTCGAGTGGGTTTACTCTGATTGCCAGACAAACGCATTCAGAAAATATTTGCAATAATGTTCAGTATTTTGACACAACAGAGATAACACTAAAAGATATCAAAAGATAAGAAAGAGAAAAGAACTCTTTATTGTTTTCATTTTATTTTACTATATCAATTTTTAATAATATTGCAAACATAAGTTTAATACTGTAAATTACACCCGAAACAAAAGTATTTCGAAGTAATGTGTATGCTTTACCTGATCGGTATCATCAAGAAAGGCTCCCGCATTTATCAGTTCCCTCACGATCGTCACTGATATATTTCCCTGTGCCGCTGCTTCTATTAAAGGAGTCCTGCCGAACTGAAATCATGTGTAAAATAGAATTATTGATAGAACTGAGTATGCAGTTACCTTATTGTAACTAAAGCTTACAAATGATTCAAAATATTGCAGGGCACCTCGTGCGTGAAAAGCGCAAGGGTGGCCATAACCAGGCCCTACTCGAATCCTTTGGCTTCAAGTACAGTGCCGCTTCCATTGGAAATAGCTACTCTTGCTGTGTGAAATGTTGATAGGTCACTGCAACGAATGTCACGGAATAGATAACTATTCAGCCTGCATTCCGCGGGGGGGGGGGGGGGTTAAACTAGCAAAGTTTCATATGAAAGTCGGTGGACGCTATTCCAGATTTATAGACCCAATGTCTGGAATTCCCTTGCTACTAAACTCAGAAAATTTCCAACCCTTATAACTTTTATAACCAATTTAAAAACTTCTCCCTTTCGGTTCCCGTCCTGTCATTCATATGTGTCTGTTTTTTGTTTGAATATTATTAAAGATAAATAAACGAGAGAAAGGGAGAATAAGAGAAAAAAAGGGGACTTGGGTTGAGGTACAGGGATGAGTTTGCATGAGTTCTGTATAAGGCTGTGCCTGTGTTTCTTAGCGTGTTGAGTATAAATATCGGAGATTTTGGAACTAAATAAATCCTTTTTGTTGCTAGTATAATTATTAATGATATAATTATAATAATAATAATTATAATTATAATTATAATTATAATTATTAGCAAAATAAGCATTCGTTCATTTGGACAACGAAGAATAAGGATATTTTTCAAGTCAGTAATAAATTTTCGGAGTAAAATCACTGTGATTATTGTTTCCGTTAAACTAATGGATATATGTAACATATTATTATCCTGTACACATGTCATAACTATATAAATCATATAAAATTATCTTAATTTCAGTAAAACGTGTACATCATTCATATAACTATTTAAAAATAATTCAAGTCTATATTTTAGGCATTTACCTTATTTTGATAGTTCACGTCAGCTCCATCCTTTATAAGCTGCGCTACAAGATCCTTCTTTACGCTTTTAGCAGCTTCAAGTAACTTCTCTGCTTGTACCTACACCGAAAGCATATAAATGTATTTAATACTGAAACAAAATATAAATTTCTTATTCTGAAGTTATAACATGCTCTCCTTAGTGCAAATGTGCTATAAATTGAATTATCTGAGTTAAAACTTTATCATTTCTATCTTTAACACATGATTGGCATATTATACTGCCATGCTTGTCTTCTCATAACATTTTTGGTCGGATGGAAGATGTTGCCGCTTGGAAATATTTATGACATTAAATTCCCACATTCGTGCACTCACCTGATAGTCTTCTTCGAAATATGTGACCTTGCTTATGCCTGCTATAGAAATTTCATATATTGAATGAATACTGCATCATATTATCATGATGGTTGGCTCCTATTTATAAGAGTGTAGGTCAAGTTAACTACAGATCCTGTGATGTCTGAACTGACGTTAACTGGCTGATCAAAACCCGATAAACTGACCTATTATTGAATAATATTTCTGTCCTTTTTTATTTTTAGATGTATTTATTATAATTTACCTTACCATTAAATCTGAGCGACCTTAATCGAATATACACAATGAATAAGCATGAGCAAAGCACAAAAAAACAAAAAAGTTACTGTTCGTAATGTAAACCGTCAATCACCTGACAAGGGCAAACTTTGCATAATTTTGAGGACTCTTCCAGACAGAACACGTGTTCTGTACCAGTACACCTGTTGGTATATTTTCTGGGATATTTTTATTTTTATACAAAGGAGACAGTACATGGAAAGCCTTCTGTGTAAGAGGTGTTCCGGGATGACATAAAAGCGGACCGAACTGTCTCGCTAGTGGAAATTGCTTTTCTGGTGAAGCGGTAGGAACGCCGGACATGTGTGCCACCGACATTGGTGCGAATCCTCGATCGGCCAATATTTTCTCCTGAGCAATTTGTCTTCGTAACAAATGGGGGCTCGTCCAAAATGACGGCAACGTTATGGCCCAGGAAAAAGGGGTTTGAAGAAAATTGCAATTACCCCGACCTAGATCACCGAAGGTGTGACTCCTGGGATAGTATTATTCTGATAGCAGAACGCTCTTAACAGTTGGTTTGTTCCGGGGTGACATAAAAGCGGACCGAACTTTCTCGCTAGTGAAGCTTGCTTTTCTAGCAAAATAGTTGAAAATGGGTTCGAAACCCGGATAGGCCCAATATTTTCCCCTGAGCATTTTCTTTTTCGCAACAGAGGGGTTGTTATAAGTTAGGTCAATTGACTTAGAATTAAATAATGTGGGCTTTGTTTTCGTTGACTTATTTAATACTTTTACGAGCTCCTAATAGAAAATGATACACATTTTAAAGACATATCTCTCTATGTAGATGAAAAACATGTAGATTATCTTGAGGTTTCATCATTGTGATTCGCAGGCTTTTTATGATTTGGAGCAGTGAACCATTCCGTCGATTAATCAAAATCACTCCACGCCCTTCTACTTATTTCGTAATTGCATATTACAAAGAGAAAAACAGATATGATCATGAAATGCTCTTAGTATTTCTCCTTTATTATAAGTATGTTCTCCATGCCAATGTTATTTTTATTATATTTACCTTTCATCCGCCTCCTATACACCTTCGGCGGTTCCAGGAATACGCTGAGCTTAGACATCGGCATATCAGGTACGCCGAGGGACGCACGTAGCTGGAAGAACACGTTCCTCAATGTGTTGGCAGCTTTACCATTCATGATGTTACGTATTAGCATTCCGAGTGCTTCATCGTCGTTTACATATATGTCTAGAGCTATGCTTGAAGGTCTGATACCAATGAGCCTTCCAAGTTTGCGCTCTATCCATCGAATCAACTTCGATTTTTTCCCTCGACCAGCAGATATTCCACTCCGTATTATTTCAGAGACACACAGTTTTTTTAGTTCCTTGACCAACGCTTCATTATACCCGTCCCAGGCTCCATAAACAGTAACAGTTCCAACGTAATCACCTGAGAAACAATTTTTTATTCAATATCAGAAAACGTAGTTGCATGCATTTAATTATTTACAAATTAATACATTATTATTAAAAAAAAGATTGTATTATCAAGGTTGCAAAAAGGCGAGTGTAGAATAAATTTTTTTGAACTTACCGAGGCACGATCGAAGAAACTTTGCATGGCCGTGTGCTACGTCATGCGATTGGCTGAACTGATAAGAGAGTTTAGCAGCTTCATCATATGCCAGTTTCTTTTGTGATAGCAGCCATTCAAGTTTTGTATTCAACTCAGAAATGTCAGTCACAACAAATGGAGAGGCTGCTGGTAGGTGTTCGTATATGACGTGAAGGTCAGAATGAATAGTGATGACATGTGGCATTCCACGGCTGACAGGTATCATTTTAAACCACGTTAATGAAGGCTCGCCTCCAGCAAAGATCCATATGGCATTTTTCATAATTTGTTTTGCCTGAACACTGTTCTTGAGTTCAACTGGCTTCCAGGACATTGGATATTCTTGAAGTATTTCGGCAATATCAGTCTCCTCGATGCAACCTGATTCGAACACAATGTGAACGGAGAGTTCATGGTTTCTGTAGACATTTGGTATAGCTTCTAAAACTGTCCTTAAAGTTTGCTTTGGACATTGGTTCACATTGTCAAGTTGGACGACCAGACGCCAGGTTCCTTCTGATGGCAATTCATATATGTTACTGTCCTGAAACACGGGCATGGGATAATATACGGTGTTCTTGTCACCATGTTCAAGGTAGGTTTTCCAATCCTCAAACACACTTTCTCCACAGAACAAGTTTTCTTTGGATTTGCTCACGGCCAGATGTTCGTCTCTACATTCTTGGGCTCTTTGTTCACAATCACTTCCTGACCAATATTTATCTGTTGTGGAAAATATTACACAAGAACTACAAACGTTTGCATCTATGTGTCCTGGAACCAGCTTTACAACATGAGTTGGGTTATGGCCAGCAATTGAAGTTATTCCATTAATTATTTTCGTCACTATATTTGAACCAACAGATTCGAGGTTCTGCTTCATACCTCGTAATATTTGGACGGGGCCTGACTCATACTGATCGGTGAATTCGGCAACAAAAAGTATGCATGGTTGTTTTACTGGTTCCAATCCCTGGAAAAAAAGTATAAACAATTACAGTAAAAGTTGTTTAATCGTCATTTTTATTTAAGTACCATATCAAAATGAAATGAAAAGTACTTGTAGGAAAAACCATAACAGAAAATGCCAATCACATATTTGTTAAATATAATTGCGCACTTAAAAAAATACTGCTTACATTTATGAAGATGGAGGCAAGTATCAACACTGGCCGAACATAAAGATTTACACAGTACACAATATAGTGTTACATTATATTGATATGTCTATCAAAGAGCCGCACACGATTTTACAAGATGTTCTTCTGTATAAGCCTCTTGTGGCATTTGATCAATCTACTTGCTAATTTGTACAGGAAATCATTAAATGTTGAATGGTAACTATTATATATGAGAAAACATACCCTCCCCTCAAACATGACAGAGCTATGCAATCGGGGGCCTTTATATTTTAAACTGATTTTACCCCTCTTGGTGTTCGTTCATTGAGTGAAGAACAAGGTGCATGTCAAGCTTTAAAGAAATATGTCAGAATGACTTGTACATTGAATTGTTTAGAAAAAAATCTGATGAACATAAGCTATGATTTATCTATAAAGGTGTAGGTTCTAATGCAGGAGTGAGAAAAAATCAGTAAAATTATAAACAGAGGCTATGAATTTCAACCTAAATGTCATTTAAACGTATATCCGACATCCTGCTAGAACCACTTCCCAAGGATTGCTCAACTTACAGGGTTTCTCTAGTTCTTTCACCAGCGTATAATATCTAGCTCCTTGTAGAAAGGAAAGCTTATTATATTTCATAATAATAATATTAATCATAACAATAATAATAATAATAATAGGTATTTAGCACTGGAAAAATCTGTTAGTTGGCCAAGCTCAGTATTTCATATGTGATCAACACTGATTGTGTTCAAATAATATCTTCATTGGGATTTCAAGTCACTTAGCCTTATTAAGTTTTGTAATGGAGGTTATTGTTAACTCTGAGGAAGACAAACTGATTTATTGAAGGATGGATTAATGGATGGAAAACTCTTAAAATATAACTTCGTTCGGAGTAGCAGGGGAATTCCTTCATGGAAATAAGCCAATGCGCATTCACACCCACCTGCCGACGATTCGCCAACAACATTGAAGTAATGTTTGTTAACGTAACCATGCTTCCTCATTTAAAAATATCATTGTGGTTAGGCAGCTAAACCAAATCTGATATATGCCAGCTTTTTGGAACAATCCTCTGGGATTAACAGTGATCTTTGGCATTAGACAGACATCCATAATGTTAAAGTACTTAGTTACCAAAAGTAATAAAGAATTCGATGAACGCTCCTTCCGTTTTTTAGCCCCAAATGTCTGGAACACGCTTATAGAAAGAAAATCTCCATCTCTTACACCATTTTAAACCAATTTAAATACGTATCTCCTTCGGAGGGCTTTGGTCATTTAAATGTATCATTTTTTTCTGAAGTCCGAGGCACAGGGAGTATGTTTCTTGTGTATGTTGTGTGTGTGACTTGCACTGTGAGTCAGAATATTAGAGAATTTGCGCTATATAAATACTGATAATTATAATTATAATTATTATTATTATTATTATTATTATTATCATTTAATGCCTTCTCTGATTAAACATTTGCATCATGCGCTTTTGAAATAAGTTTCAAATTATAACCGAGAAGGTACAGTAGGTACATGTGCATCCAAATATGTTTCCTGTTCTCCTCCAGTAATGCCTCGATGTACACGCCTTTCAGTTTCTGAAATGAATAAACAAATAGTTTGATCATCTAAAAGTAATAACTCCGAATATCTCCACATGATGCATGAATATAAATTACACAATGTATTATTACACAATTTCACACATTAATTATTTTGACTGAAATTGGAAATATTTTCAACATTTTACCGAATGATGTTTAACTTGCTTGCAGAACTGTTTCGAGGCAAATCGATTTAACAACTGCTTGAACATTTAGAAATAATTAGAAACTTGCATGAAAGGGCTTGTTCAAGACTGGAAACCAAAATAGTTAAACTGTCAGGAAGGATTCCTATATAATGGACAAAATAAATAGATAATAAAGTCACGTACAAAAGGAGGGTATAAAAATAACGATACACCAAATATTGACATAAAACTTGTTATAGAAAATAGGCTCATGTTGATGGCGAAAGTAGAATTGTAGAAATGTTATAAGAATGTGATATAAAAAAAGTAGGAGTGAGCAAAGTGTTAAGTATAAATGTAAATAGAGGTAATGGTTTTCCTGAAAGAAAAGCGGTAAAGCTATATTTGCAGAAGCGCTAAAGATTTGATGATTCATGTTAAAGTACAAATGGGAATACATCAGAATATTGGTTTGATCATTATAATAGATTATTACGGAGAGACTTTATCAATAAGATATAAATATAAGCCTACAACGTTGTTTGTAAACACATCTTTCAATTTACTTTAATACCACGTATGTGTTATGAAACAAAATATGCTAGACTTTGTACATCATTTCGAATTATTTATTATAAATGAATGTTATGAATGACAATAAAATTGAATGTCTTAACCACTATATACCTCGGATCTCTGTAGCAACATGAGGGTGGCCATATATATCAAGACAAATTACAAATTTGTCAAAAACTTCTCTCGTCTGCATTCTAAGATGACTGAGGAGGCCTTCTGCCTTTTCTCGACTGGTCCTGCTTTCTTCCTGAATGAGAAAATGAGCATTTTAATCTACTTTCAACCGTCAAATCCACAACATGTACAAATGGGTTTACCAATAAATATATATATATATATATATATATATATATATATTTCATTTTATTAAGAAACTGTTAGTGATATATTATCATTTCTACGTTACCGTGTTTTGATAAGTTTCGTAATAAAACATTCTGTATTTTAAGGAGGTGTTACTACACAATATTTCCATATCAAGGGTTATTATTTAAATAATGCAATAATAATAAATAAAATTGCATCTAAATCTACTAACATTAATCTTCAAACAGAAGCTTACATTGAAAAGCTTCATTGAAAAATTGTTTTGATTAACAAAAACTAATTCCACAAAAGCGGCACTACCTGAGGCTTACACTGGTCACCGGGCATAGGATCAATATTATGCTCATGGCATGAGCAGTTCATAAGATACTGAGAAACAGACATCACTGGTTAACAGATAAAACATCCGTGCAAACGCCTGAAACCGTTGTAAATATTACACTATGTAAGAACACGCATACCATTGTCGAATATTGCAATTCATCACCAAACAGCTCAAAAGAGCCAACGTACTTCCTGATAATATTCCGACTCACTTTGTATTTTAATAGTCTTAAGGGTGTAAAAGGTGCAAAGTATAATGATATTACGATGAAGCACAAAATAAGTAAGTGAGAACCATTTCAAACAGACAGGAAACAAATTTATCCGGAGAATGATAGGATTAGTTTGATTGAAACTTTTACCTTATTCGGTAGTAAGAACAAGAATATCTAAAAGTGTAGTTTTTGCCTGAACCTGATACATGTACGTGACTTCATGGAGAATAATAAACGTTACATACAAAACAACAGCATGTTGAAATGATTGGCTCAAAGGGAAAACCGTGCCTGTTGATAAATGCGAATTGTCATACAGGAGCAAACACGTGCTGGTAGCCAGGGGTAGTTTTTCTCCGTATAATTTACGTTGATCCTAATGAATGTGAATGCGCGAAATCACATAAGTATACAATAGAATATGAGTGTGGTTTCTATAAAAATGTACCTGTCAACGTCAGGAGACATATTTTAGTTTACTTACCCTAATTGCGTCATATTGCACCTGGCTGATGACCCTTTCCTTCACGAGGGCTGGTCCTAGGTCAGAGTGGTTTAAATCTAGGTGACCAGTAAGGAAAAGATAAAGCTCACGAATTGTCTCATGGTGGCTTTGTAGTTCTGCCATGGGTTAGCTTTTGCCCTGTAAAATAAAAAGAAACTCTTTATGCCTTTTTATTTTTTTTTCTGTATGTGTGTTTACATTTCCGGGAAAAAGCTAGGAGAATACATGCTTCACCTTACATTTCCGGTAAAAAGCTCGGAGGATACATGCTGCACCTAACGGCGTAATACAGGTGCATTAATAATTATAGATTCGTAATTGATTTTTATAAGGCACTTGTATTTGGTTTAATTACGGTGGCTGATTCAGGAAATAAACCAACATTTATCTCGGGAGTTATCTCTAGATCTCGATACATTATCTCAAGATCTCGACAAAATATCTCAAGATCTCGACTTATAATTTCGGGGGAAAAATTACGACACAAAATTATGGTTCACCCGGAAAAACATATTGAGGTCCCGTGGGCGTTCTGTACTAACCATTCGATGCTTAATTGACGTCAATTAAGAGGCGCAATCATATAACTGACGTCAGTCAAATAAACATAATTCCTTAAACCAGTCTCAGGGGGTACAGGTTGCCTCTTTTTTATATCCATGTGTTTATAACATGGGGGAGGGGGCAAAAATGACCCCCCGCGTAGCCCCTCGAAACCTCAGTAATCATTTTTAACATTTTTCCTCTTATGATTATCATATGCCATTAAACAAACTATAAAGCGTATTTTTTTTTATATACCATGCTCATATCGGTTTTTATTATGAAACTGATAAGGGGGATATATACCCTCATTGCATACATGCAGACCTAAACATTTCTATTTCAGTGATTTCTCAGCCAGGACTTCCGCCGTTCAGATGGAATGTATCAGCTTGTTCAGGTTTTGACATCTTCCTTACGGATATAAATAATTAAACATATTTGTATTTAATATTAATATATATATTTATATTGAACTCTTCTTTTCAATATTGAGCTTATCTTAGGGGAAATACAATCTTGATTGATTTTAACTGAATTATTATGTCTAACCGTCCAGTTTAACACACACACACACACACACACACACATATATATATATATATATATATATATATATATATATATATGTTACAGGCAATTTGTGAAACCAGGCATTTCGTGAAATGGCTGAAATTTTTAGGCATTTCGTGAAATGACTGTTTCACTCAGGCATTTCATGAAATGACTAAAATTTCCAGGCATTACACGTAATGACTGAAATTTGGTGATCATTTTTACACACTTTGCCTGAGGGTGTTTTAGGCAGTTAGTGTAACAACCGAATCTTCATTTCTTGTGTTTTATTTTTCAAAATAGTCACCACAAGTGGTCCATGCATGCATTTTGGCTGTGTACATTGTCAAGGACACTTATTCACCACTGATCTGCTTACATCATGATATTTTATCAACTATGACTGTTTGCTAAATCAACTGACCTGCTCAGATCTCTGCAGCCCATAGTCACAAGTCAGTTTGGTAACACACATGCTCTCCAGGGATCTGCTTATTAGGGCTGAATGTTATGGGCACATGCCATAATGAATCGCTGATCTGCTCAATCTGTCCAAACCACAGTACGGGTCTGCCAGCAGTTAATTACCTTGATCTGCTCACATCCTCCAGTGATTTACTGTTGAGATTAGGGGGTATAAGAGGTGACCAGAATTTCATCACTTGTCACTTGTTAATGACAACTGAACTGCTGTCATTTGTTCACTCATTGAATATGGCTAATGAACTTAAATTTAGAGAAGAATTGTTTGAAAAGTACGCAAAGTGTCAGAAGTGTCTGATTCCTAGAGATGAATATTACTCTACGATCGATCAGCTGAAGAATGACTCCCAGAGCACTTCTACCAAATCAAGGCATGTCTACTATATACGGAAGAAGTAAGTCAGATATCATTATATACATTTAATTTACTTTATTAGAAGTTAGCATTACCACACATTGCTTGTTCCAATTCTGAAATAATTGAGAACAATGCCAAATTCCTGATTATTAGTTATTTATTTTTATTTATCTATACTTTTTATTTATCTATACTTTTTATTTATTATATATTTTATATAATTATATATATTTTATATATTATATATTATATATTATATATAATTGATATATGTTGTGAAATATTTAAAAAAATTATTTCGTTTATTTAATTGCAAAGTGCTCCTGCATTAAAGCTTTGTTTTAAAACAATATTCTGTGTTACAAGAGCGAAAAATAAAATAAACTGATTTTCAACCGACCATGGGTGTTCTCATTCTGCAAGAAATAGCATTCAGTCATTACGTGTAATGCCTGGAAATTTTAGTCATTTCATGAAATGCCTGAGTGAAACAGTCATTTCACGAAATGCCTGGTTTCACAAATTGCCTGTAACATATATATATATATATATATATATATATATTATATATGGCACTTAATCTGTATTAATTTACAATGATTTTCTCATTCTAGGCCCCTTAATTGAAAAATCCTGGATCCGCCCCTGCTTATAGTACATAATAATAGACAGACTGACTAATGCGTATCTAAGGTATAGTTAAGGACTATAATTACCTAATTATCTAATTCATAAGTGATTTACATCAATGAATAAATGGTTTATATATTTCGATTATCTCTCATCATTATTTTCATTTGCAATATGCTCTGCTTTGGTCTGAAAGCTACTATTCAACTGCCTTATTTATAGAATTTATATGATACTGACTTGCTCTGCATATACATATTAAAGAACTGAAGGTAATCCCTGCTGGAAAAGGTTCTGGTAACGCCACTCTGACGTATAATCATTTTATCTACAGGCTCTTTGTGCCCAAGGTACTTGAGCCAATATTAACATACAGAAAAAACACATGTAACCAAACGGGGGGGGGGGGGGGGGCGGGGTGATTGAACACTCAACGATCCCTAGTTGATGTTCGTTAGAGCATATAAAGTAAGGCAATAATTGTCATTTACAAAACTCTGTATTGTCTGAATTAAAGCCAGATGTCTTTGCCGGAAGTGTTTCGATTACAACCGGCGGCCATTTGGCGCCCTTTCCTCTCCGAACCATATTACAAACACGTGGATAAACACAAACGGCACAGCCTATAACCCGTGGGATTGGTATTTTATGAAGGGTTTAAGAGATTATGTTTATTTGACGACGTCCGATATTGTAGTGGGTCCCTTTAACTTTTGCTTTACGTAAATTAAGCATCGAATGTTTCGTACAACGCCAACGGCGACTAAAATATGTTTATTATGGTGAAATCCCGAAATCTCCAGATAAAAGAGATATTTTCTTTGTCCTAAATCAGCCATCGTATTTATCATAATTATCATAACTTAGTATAGTTTCCATATTTTATAGTAAAGAAGTTCTAGCATTGGTTATTTGCTGTAAGAGATAATATAAATTAAGCCCAGCAGCTCATTTCTTATTCTCAACAGTGGACAACTACTTTCTCCCCTTAAGTAATATCAAGGTGCACAGAAAAGTAAACTTTCTCGATGTAAACTCTTGTGATTCCTAATATGCTCTAAAAATAATCCGCTTAATTACCGTCCAGTGTATCGTATGCTATCTATGTAAAGCATAGCGATAAGGAAAGTAGGCCTTAAACTAACAAGTGAGCCCCGAGAGTTAATAATTTTGTTACAGATAAGCGCAGATTGGCACCATGCAGTCAAATGCGGACTTTATATTCTGTTGTTTAATTGATCACCCAGGACAATTAATTGATTATAGTGCGGTTAATCATCAACAGGCACGAAATAATATTGTGAACGGTCGGCGATAACAAAAGGATCAAATGACAACAATGCCTGAGATCTTTCCCTGTAGAGCTAAATAACAAATATGACAGGGTGTCCGTTTACAATACCTTGTCTAATATAAAATTTACATGTATAAACTAAATTTACTTTATACATGTGGGCCAATGGCGATTCTATTTGATTATGTTTTAAGGCCAGCTCATGATCCTGTTCATGGAAGGACTTTCCAGAATCTTTGCAAATGTGCAGACTGAACATTGGTATATGGGCCAAATAGGTGAATGCGAACACTTGTTGGGGCACCTCATGCACTACAAAACCTGGGAATATGAACCAGTTAAGTGAATGAAAATATGGGTTGCTGAATACCCAACATTATAGACCGCCCACAAAGCGAAGGCCTGTAATCCCGAGAATGCATATTACTAATTATCTAATGTGATATATACTTGTGCCTCATTCAAAAGATTAATCGTTTATTCTTGATCGACAAGAGGTTGTGTCATGGCCCTTCCTGGATGTGGTCAGTGCCTAGTGGTCCCTTAAATGTCTGGTAGAATCCTGGCTGCTGTATATGGCTCTACCAACCCACCTGTAAGGTGATGCGTCAGGAGAATTTAGCTTAAAAGGTACTTTACTAACCTGTTGCAATAATTCAGATAGATCTCTGCGATTCCTTGTCTACGTTTTGTTTCAGGAAACAGGAATAACCATGGAGGCCACAAAACCTGTACTACATTACACTATACCACATTGTATAGTAAGTAAGACACTGCCCTGTGGGTCTCCACTTATAGACGTCAGCATCAGCTGATAGTACTTATCAGCAATGTTATATATTAACTATTATTGCAGTATTGATCAGGTTACCCCGTGCTCTTGTAAAGTGCGTGTTCTGTTCGCGAGTAGTATATCACCGACAGGAATGATCAATGTTAGCGTTGAATTGATCTGAACAGTTGTGTAAACAGTCTCACAGGGGCGTAGCCAGGATTGAGGGAGGAGAGGGGGCCATGATCAGTGGCGGATCCAGATTTTCGAAAACTAGGGGGGGGGGGGGGAGCACCAATATGCATGTATAGGTACTATGAAAACTGTTATATATACGTGTATATGTATATATATTTATTATCATTATTATTACTATTATTATTATTATTATTATTATTATTTTTACTATCCGTTATATTTTAGTGTATGAAAATATATATTTTTTTTTTTCAAGTATGAACCATAGTTTGTTAAGGTTTGTTTTAGGTACATGGGTATGGGAGGGTATGGGAGGGGGTATCCCCCCATATTGGGAAATATTTTGAATATGCAATGTATTAAGAGGACATTTTGAGGCAATTTTTACAAAAAAATGAGGATATACTAATCCCGTAAAAACTATTCCTTCATGTCTTTGCGTGAGGAGTCAAACTGTAGAGAGGTTCAATATTTATATTTCTTCAAAATTAGGATATATAATTTCAATCGTTTTCAACATGTTAAAGTCAATGGCGCAAAGGCGCATTTACGTTTATAACTGGCAATATATTATCTTTTAAATGTAATCTGGGAGTGAAATAACTGTTGATGTCTTATGTTAAACTTTGTTAAACTAAATTTTACCGGGATCCGTGGTCTCGACAGCACACAGGACTCCTAAGAGCACAGATCGCGAGGATCGAGCCATGAGATTGTCCACGGTGAAACCCCAACAAGGGCCTGGTGCTCTGCAGTTGTTCTGTAGCTGTTCATAAATATCCTCATCTCATCTAATGAATTTGTATGTAGAGTAATAAACTGCAGATAACTTAAATAAAATCAAATTGCTAATTAATAAAAAGAAATATGAAAAACGAAAATTAACCACGAAAATTGGAAAATGGATAAAATGAGAGACATTGCAGCTCAACAGGGGGCCACGCGCCGAAGGCGCCCTCTTTGGATCGATCCCTTCTGATAGCAAAGGCAAATTAATGCATATATATATATATATATATATATATATATATATATATATATATATATATATATATCATTATAAGATTAAGTGAAATTCCAAAAGGCCAGTGAGTACTAGATTCAACCTGGGGGGGGGGGGCCATGGTCCCCTGGGCCCCCCTCTGGCTTCGCCCCTAGTCTCCTTAATATTGTTTTAGGCTTGTCAACAGAAGTTATAAATACTATTTGCTAATAGCAATACTAAGTATATCTCATCGCCATATATAGTGTAGAACTGCTGTAATGAAATGCCACTACTGGACATAACCTTATCAAACTGACTGCCGATACAAACCTGTATAACTACCTGAGGACACGCGTCATGTCCAGGTGCCACAAGGACCGTAAAACCTAGAGAGAGAAGATGCCATGATCAAATTAGCAAAGAGGTCTTATACTGAATGGGGATATCATGTACATATTATATAGCATATGCAAATATGCATATACAGAGAATGATTAATATATATATATGTGTGTGTGTGTGAATATCCATGTTGGTTCATTTAATATGGAGAGTTGGAGCATGAATACACAGAAAAGACAGTTCACGATGAGTAAACTGATTTGGCGTTCTTTCCCTTTCAGTTATAAAGCAGGCCTAAATTGTTGCTTGTTTGCAAAATCCTGTCTATTGTACTCCTCGGGGCATTATAGAAACACATACATTTAGGTTTTTTTAAATTGAGTTTTTTACACTTTTCATATAGAAATGCATTAAATTATCAATGTATAAAATATACGTGAAACATTTTTTTCTACAGAACCACCCAGCAATTAAATAACATTAATATTTTCATACATGTTTTCAAAGACAAATAAACAATATATGTATTTAATGCACCGAATTAAACAACTGTTCAGTCATTTTTAAAATTGATATGTTAAACATGAGAATAAGTTGAAGTATCACAATTAGTCACTTATTGTGCCTTAATGACGGAACGCATGGGTATAAATGCGCTGTCAAGCAATGACGCATCGGAAACCTCGTTTTTTAGTCTACAAAAGCGTGCAGGCTGTGCGGGGAAGTACTTTGTATTATTTTTTGCTGTTATCCATATGAAAATTTAATAACAGCATGTAAGGGTAGTATTCAATAAGTTTTTTTTTTTTTTTTTTTTGGGGGGGGGGGGGCGGGGTTCTCACTGAGGGCGACTATGTATATCGAAATGGATATCATGTGACATTATCGAAGGTATCAAGATGGTCCGCCGACTGGGTTGAGCATCCAGTGGATCATGTTAACAAGTTAAGTATTAATGTATTAATATTTCCATAAGATTAAATAAAACACTATTAAACACTCTATAAGTATGATGATGCTCAGAAAACAATAAACAATAGACTCTTTACTATTTCCTGGTTTTAATTGAATATAATGTATATATGTATATGCTAAATTTTTATGTTTATACCTGTGTCAGTGTATGGAAGTTTGACTGTAAGAATATGTGTATGTAAATATATATATATATATATATATATATATATATATATATATATATATTTCACAATAACTCATTATATTCTTCCGGCCTCCTTTGAATCATAAATATATTTTCACTGAAGTTCGTCGTGAACGTCTACTGTAAAGACGGGAGCTACGAATTCAGTCACCTGATAAAAAACCCATTTCCTTCGAATAATGCACCCACTATTAATACAAACATTATGCCATCGTTTGCCGCTATCTAATCGATGAAATTAATTAATACTCATCTGCGGAGAACAAACCTGACGTCATCGTCATAAATTTCATCTTAATGCATGGGTTGGTTTAATACAGAGGTGTTCAAGTGTCTCACGGTAAAGCGACTCTCTTTTTGATTCAAGGTAAAAGTTACTGATGGAATATTGAGAATATAAATGAAATCTGAAAAAAACTCCCGTTTTCTTTACAAAATTATGTATTCAAGATAGTGTTAAACCACCGATATATAAATAATATCGCACACCCCCAATGTTCATATATGATTTAAAACATAATTTGCATTTGGATACTTTTATACACATTTATATATATATATATATATATATATATATATATATATATATATATATATATGACAGTGACAGTTCTTTATGTGAGTATAATTTTGTATATTTCTGTCCTTTTTTGTATAGGTCTATTTCATGTCTAATTTATAAATGTATAACTATACAGTGTCTATATTCTCTACCAAATATGATTAATGCATAATACGTGTTATCTATGTTCTCTACCAAATATGCTGTATGTTTGTTATTTTTTCGAAGTTTTCATGATTATAAAGCATTCTTTCTATCCATTGCAAGTCTTATTAGGTTACATTTTTTATTAATTTAACTGCAACGGCGGGTCCATTAACTGTCAGTTTGTAATATCGGGAGACGTGATCCTGGGGAGTTCCAGCAAATGGCAAAATTCTACTGATAAAAGAACACCTACACCTGGGCAAACACGGTATTTTTGCTGCTTGATTGAGCAAACATTATGGCGAGCTCTACGAGCGGCGGCAACAAATACACGACAAAGGCAGTGGGAATTCCCTTGAGGTGTAGCTTATGGGTGAGCAGATATATTTTTTGTATCTCTCCTGTGCAACTACTTGTTTGCAAGCTACCAAGTACGACTGAGGTTGTTCGATTCTTAACACGAGACCGAATCAATCATTTTTTTTCCGGGCGAGTTTTGCTTATACGCTATATGATCCGTAGAATACTATGTTATTGTCCACAAGCTTTTGTATCACAGCGTCTGTGCGATGTGCCGCGTAGACGTCGAATATGACGAGGGCTGTCTGGCGTGGATTTTCCATTTTTCTCCTCTGCTCGTTGACGTAAGGCAGGATGATCTTGTCCAAAAAGCGCAGCATCGTGCTTTCATTGCTCCAGTGATCAGCTGAGTGGTGAACGTCCCAATCCTTGGGAAACTCTATTGACGGCAGGCACTTTTCTGTTTTCCCTGCGTAGAGAAGCTGTGGCGGAAGTAGTGAACCATTCATCGCAACACTGAGTAGAATCGTGATTTGCCTTTTGTCGTCCATACCATGGATAGGGATCTGAAAATAGTAATTTAAAGTATTGTACATGTTTCTCTTTAAATTGAATGATTGTGAAATCTAGCTTCTATATTTAAATCAGCATACTTTGATTATCACAGAACGATAAAATCTTGTCTCTTTATAAATTGTTAATAGTAAATCATAGCATTTATTAAGATTTGCATTATCTTATTACCAGTACACATTTTCTCATTATTAGATCATCTACATGCCATTACTTATAAACTGAGTATGCGACTAATAGTATACAACCAATAGTGTATGACTAGAATGAATGAGAGAGAGAGAAAGAAAGAGAGAAAGAGAAAGAGAAAGAGGAAAATCACCTGTTTTGCCCCTTTTGCGCCATTGTCCAGTTGCCTCCTGGTACAAGATTACATCCTGTCTGATCCCAGTTTATCACCAGGTTGTTCGGGATGTCTCCTTCAGTCTTGTATTTTTCTATCTTTTCCAACCAATTTAACTTGATTGTGGCGAAGTCCTGTGGCCATTTCTTTATCCCCTTGGTTCCTTTGCGTTGAGTGTAGCCCATCCTTCTCAGCAGAGATCTAGCCCAAGTCTTCGTTATCTCTATGCTGCCTCCGTTCGATACCAGATGGTGCCGCGCGAACTTTCCAACAATGCCCTCAGCAGCTGCCATCACTACACGAGTGTTGACTGTTGCACCATTTTCTCTCGCAACTTTTATGTAGAGCTGGACCTATAGTAAAAAAAAGGCTTGTATAGTACAAAACTGTATAATATTGTAAGTATAAGTGTAAATTACACTAAAAAAGTGTATTTGATCAATAAATACGGTCTATATCAATGAAACAAACTCCGAAACTACTGACATAATGATTTATAAATTAAAATAATGCTAGTACAAATTATCTAGATTTTTTCTTTATTCACACACCCTAACGTTAACCGCTATTTTATATCAATCATTTGTATTGTTACTTTGACGCGATATTCAACTGATCCTTAAACAAATGGAATTACGTTATCATATATAGGTATTGAATTATTTTCACTCTCGAAAATTACTAGTGTGCTAGGTAAAAATACAAGTGTTTAAATATGATAAACCTACCTTTTGATCAAGGTCACCCAGTTTGCAGCCAGGGCCTCTTGTTAGACGGGGAAGGCTGTTTGGTTCAGTCCCGCTTCTCTTAACACGCAGGTACCGTTGTTTTATCGATCTGGCTGTCGATACAATGATCCCAAATTTGCTTGCAGTTTTTGCTGGCCCTATTTCGATAGCTGACCTCGCTATCGCCAGCCGCTTGTCCTCATCGTAGTGCTTATAATCCCCGCGCTGTCTCTTAGAGTTCAATTGATCGATATGATCGTTAGCTGCTTGCCAGATCTGTGCATTCTCGTCTGACGTCAAGCAAGCGGGTCGGGCAGTCCTTCCGTTCGGGGTCTCTTTAAGGGTGATCCCTTCTTTAGCCACTTGGTGATGTCCATTTAAGCTGGTGTATTTACTTAAAGTGATTCAGGGAGATTAACGGGTCCCATTTATAATAATATCGGTTGGCTTAGATGCGAAAACAGTGACCCTTTGATCCTGCAACAAGGGCGGATTACCTACAGCAGTACAGGCGTCAATTGTTGTTTGAGCAGGTGATTACGACTCGCTTTTAATTAACAGGAGTAAGATACCCTCGCCAAACAGCTTCCAAAAACAAACTAATTACACGGTCATTTAGTCACAGGTAGGTTTCTCACACTTTTATTGACATGTGAGTTGTACAGATTGAGCCTTGGCCCTGAACTAATTACAGCCAGCGAGCCAGTGCTACCAGCACGCGTTGGATCAGCCGGCCGTGACTGTTTAAAAAATCGATACTTATACGGACAGATAGGCCCAGATAATAGTGAAATCAGAGGTCATTACGGTCAAAAGTTCCATATTTTATAAATAAAATATAATACTACACTTATGATGGAGCGCGAAAAAGGAACCCCGTGAAACTTTTAGAAATAAAAAACCGCGAAAATTCAGCCCCGCGGATATAAAGGCAACCACAGTATGCATGTCCATGGATTGGTGAATTATGCAGCGGGTCTTGTATCAATTAACATTTACCATTATATGTAGATAAAGTCCATTTTGAAAATTTTTTTACCGTTTTCAGTTATTCATTTCCATCAAATGTTTTAAATATTAATAAAATGACCAGATAATACTAAAAAGTATTGTAAGTATTGTGTTGACATCTGTGAAAGAGAATAAAATATACCAGATTGCCAAACGGAATGAAAGAATTCCACTTTTAAAAAAAATGTTTGAATTGATTTTTTTCTAAGTGGAAATACTTAAGAGCAACTGTAAATACACGGAAGCCATCGCCAGCATTTTGAAATGGAAATAACCGTAGTCAATATACTAGTACCATAACGCGCGACTACAGAAAAACTTCCGGTGAATCCACGCTTGATTACGCTAGACGCTGATGAAGGCACGAGGGAATATTCATATATATCTTCATTGAATCCTTTGATTTGCTTTGTGTTTTGAAGGTATTAACGATGTTTCTGCTTTGGGAAGTCCCAATGGTAAGCAGCTTATAATATACAGAAGCCTGATTCCGGGAAAACTCGAGCAGTAAAAAACTCTTGGTATCCTGGATACAGGTGTAAACACATATTAGAGCAATATATAATAGAACACCAGCATTATCGTAAACACAGAAGCCCCTTTAGTCTTCGACGCCTGCAAGGTAAGAAAATATTCTGTTTAGCGATGGGCATTAGATATCCGACGATTTCGTTACCACAAGACAATATTTCATTGAGAAGACAATGTATATCAGTATAACAGAAGGAAATGCAGCTGCCGATGATTATTAGGGCAGGGTTGTCGACATGGCGGGGCCTTGTTTCTTGAAGACAACCGGCGATAATAATGGAATTCAGTGAACTACTTGCTGGTCCCTTTATGAAGGTTATGTTATATGTCGGCTTACTGTTAATAACAAAACACCGCTAACAAAATAACACCGTTTTAAACACACACAAAACAAACATGATATTTGAAGATTTTTGCAATTTGATACGTGAAAAGAGCATAAAAAATATTTTGTTGTTTTATTTTTATTTTCTTAACGTAGTTAAATGGGTTGACTTACACAAATTAGCCATGATCTATATTATCCACCATATTATCGATAAATGATAACATTGAATATTTTGTCTTCGTGTTTATTAATAACGAAACCATGGCCATAGTGCTATGAAATTTAACAACTTTGGAGTAAAAACTTGGGCAATTACCAGCTGCTTTGATTACCATCTTACATTTCAATAAATTCTACACAAATAGTTTACCGACTCATAATAGCATGCAGGATTCATGTAGTTTAAGGCTTAATTCTTAATCCAGATCATATATACGCCATGCTTAGTGTAGAAACAACTCTAACACCGCTCCATCAAAACTGTGGTACAAACTTGGAAGTGTATATATATATAAATATATATATATATATATATATATATAACGGCACTCAGTTGAATCTCTATACATCTACATGAAGTCAATTGAACGCAACGATCGAAGAGCCATAGTTACCGTTTCACATTTTTTTGACGTACATTCAATATGTATTGTGTTATAACTCGTCATTTATGAAAAGGCTTTGATCGAGATACCCTTTCGTAACAACGTATATTTACTGTGCCCCTGTGGGTGATTTAATGAATGAAAAGATAGTGTACATAATATTAAACTAAATACAAAATACACAGGTGGTTTGCATATCATCTGCATTTTTACTGAATATCTAATTCTATATTACTATGAGTGCAGTCAAATATCAGGGGGCCGGGGGGGGGGGGGGTCACTCATAACAACGGCAAAGGAGCAAACTTTGCATTTAGTTCCGCGTATCCTAAATGACAGAATAAGATGTTTTTCTTCATTCTTATACGTCAGTCAATTATACGGATTAAAAAAAAATAAACCATCCAAAGGTTTTGTGATCCAATGCTTTCTTTGTCAAAGATTTTATCGCTCTTAGTAACATCCAAGGTAATCTGCTATTTGAAATAATGCAGAACAAACCTCACATTCTTACTACATAAACATTAGATGTTTTAAATATTTTCATCATATTCACATTGTGTTTTATTCAAATTTATTCAATGTGGATGAAGAGAGCTTAGTCATACATTTCGAAATCATTTAGAAATCACGGTTGGATAAACAAGACGTATCAGTGATCCGGTCGAGGTAACTGCCTCCTGTTTACGTAAACCCAACCTAGCAAGAAAAGAACAAGACCATAGTGGCATACAGTCCTAATCATCTGGAGACCATTCAGCAGAACCACCTGTACATGACGGAAAATGTGAAGCTGGATAACCCTGACCTATGGGTAACCCTGATTAAGGAAGGAGTGCTCACCTACAAGCAGTATGACTGTATACTTGTAAGTAGTAGATATTTCAAGACCTATAAACTAGAAACCTTAACATATTTGTTACCAAGAACTATTCACTATTGGAAAGGATTTTGGTTCTAAAAATAACCTCCGAACCCCCTTTTACTTACAATGTGGCAAGTTTGTCCCCTGTTGTTCCTTTTCAGCTCAATAATTGTGATCTGTTTTACAATAAGTTATTTTATATTGCACAATTATCGTAATATTCGAAAAAGTGTTGCTTGCCTTCGGAGATAATATCTTGTTCAGTACGTTTCCTGTTATGGTAAGCCTTACGTCGGTATATGTATATAAGTAACTAATGGGTTAAGTCATCGGCTATACAGCTCATGCACTGACGATGTTACTGACGAGAATGCAATGGTTTCCAGAGTAAGTGTAACACCAACAGTCAAAAGGTGAACTGTTTACTCAAGCACCTGAGCGGTCAGACAAGATGTACATTCGATGATTTCTTGGAGTGCCTTGAGAAACATAGTCACAAGCATGTAGCCAGAAAAATTCATGGTAGGGTGCATTTGGTTGTTTTAGGATGAAAAGTCAGATGGCTTATAACAATTTATTATGTGCGTCATGTTCTGCGCAACGCAAATTTGATGAGAAATTCAGGTCTTAAATGTACACTACCCTGAATCTTCGGTATTTTTTTTTAATGTGTCAGTATTTATTTTTTTTTTTCTTCATTTAAGTATATAGTCCTAAATTTTGTTTGATTTTGGTCAACATTAGAGATATTCTCGTGAGTATCCGAATAATTCCCTTAAATGTATATAGAATATATGACAAGATATACTGACCTATTAACTCTACTGTAAATGATGCATGGCTGTTCGTCTAACAGACCAGGGGAGGCAATATATGAACTAGACGACCAGAGGTCGAGCGCTTGCCGGAAATGACGTAGAAATAAGTAAATGAATGTACAATGAAGGGAAAAAAGAAAATGAGCCATTGTTTGTAAAGATAGGACCAATATTGACAAAGGTAGGGGGATAAGATTTTGACGTGTTCTGATGACCTTGACCTTGAAATTTAACCTCTATAAAATACACATAAAGCTTTCAGAAATCATTCCAATATACGATTCGAGTAAGTTACAAAGTGGTTCGTGCAAAACTTTGGCCTGTAGAATGCTAAATGTCAAGTGCCAGAAGCAGCAAGCACGCAATATTGAGGACTACTGACAAACAGAAAGACAAACTGACAAAGTGACACATCTGAAATAAAAGATGGCTAGATAATCTGATGCAGAAAGTGAAAAGAAACAAAATGAGCTATTCTTTATGTAGATAAGGTTGATAGTTTTGGAGATACGGGCAAGAAATTATAAGTTGTAATGTTTCAAGTGCAGTGCCCTCTAGCGGCTATTTTCCGAAAATGAAAAATCACCTTCGAGATATTAGTATGCGACATAGGATATACTATTTTCAAAAGGATTCCTGCTAAACTGTGGCCTGTAGAATGGTCATTTTTAAGACACAAGAACCAACAAGCAGTCAAAATTGAGGACTACTGACAAACAGACAGACATACTGACAAAGTGACAGAAGATTGAGGCCAGACGAGTAAACCAAGTTCTGGAGAGAACCCAGAGGGAAAAAATGAGCCTTGGCTTATAAAAATAGGATCAATATTGACAATGTTATGAGGAAAATAATATTCTGATGTGATGTGATGAACTTGACCTTGATCTTTGACCTATTTAAAAAATATACTTAGGACTTCTAGAAATTATTCCTATATACAATATTTGTAAATTGTTCCTGTATACAATATTTCTAAGTTACACAGAGATTCGTGTAGAATTGTTGGCTGTAGAATGCTATATGTAAGACACAAGAAACGGCAAGCAGACGAAATCTAGGGCAACAGAAAAACAGACAGACATACTGACAAAGTGACATAAGATTGAGACTAGATGACTTAACTGCGTTATGGCGAAGACTCAGAGGAAGAAAATAAGCTATACTTTATGTTATTTAGGTTTATAGTTTCGGAGATATCGCCATATACTGATTTGTTGGGGAGTTCCGACTGCAGCGCCCCCTAGCGGCCATATTCCGAAAATGAAAAAAATAACCTTCGAGATATTAGTATCAGATATAAGATGTACCAGTTTCAAAAGGATTCCTGCAAAACTGTAGCCTGTAGATTGCTTATTGTAAGACGAAAGAACCAGTAAGCAGGCGAAATTGAGGGCAACTGACAAACAGACAGACATACTGACAAATTGACAAAAGATTGAGACCAATTGACTGGACCACATAATGAAGAAAGCCTAGAGGAAGAAATTGAGCATAAGTTTGTGACGATAGGTCCAATATTGACGATGTTATGAGGAAAATTAATTTTCGACTTTTTCGATGACCTTGACCTTGTCCTTTGACCAATAATGAAAAATTCAATAGGCTTCGGGGACTTTTGGTCTTATATCAACTGTGTAAGTTTGCAAAACTGCAAAACTGTGCATTTCAGGCTGGAGACAGACAGAGAGACAAACAAACAAACAAACAAACAAACAGACATACGCAACTGACCGACATGCTTGCCGAAATCGGGTCTAAAGTGCCTGAAAGGCTACCTGTTTCACATTTATTTCTACAAATAACTGTATATGGAGGGGGGGGGGGGATTTCAGCTCAGATATCACTTCCTATGAACTCTTATGACAACATGAAAACTCACGTGACAGACTAACGTGACATGTGTGTCAAGCTAGAACGTTGCAGTCTTCTGAACGATCGCATCGAAAAACGCGGGTTCTAAATTTAGCGCAAATCCTGCTAAAAGCGCGAATTAAAATCCCGCTAAAAAAACCACTTCAACAGTATATGAAATACGATGACATGTTTCACAATATCTCCGGGGACCTACAACTAATATTGAACGTAACGTTAGTTGAAAAACTGTTTATCCAGAATTCGAAAGAAGAAATTCATGTATCGGACTGCAGCAGCAGGAATATCTATTTCAACAAAAGGTTGGTAAATGAAGCACAAACAAATATAAACATAACACGAGTGTTAAAGTTAACATATATGTTTTATGTATATCTACATGAATATGTATATCAGGTATATCTATTATTGTATCCATGCTTTTGGAGGTCTCATTTAAAAGAAATATTTAAAGAAATTCCTTTTGTTTTGTATTAAAACGTAACGCACGTCGGGAATAATCCTATAGACACAAAGTGCATCGCTCTTGTCATATTTTCATAGGCAAAACCCCCATTGATTTTCCCACTTTGTTGAATATATTTCAGAATTTATATTCAATTTCCCCTAACGTGTCTTTCCATGAGTAATTAAACTGACATTATATAATATCATGCGTTATTTTTCAGACCCTACAAGAAAAATTGATTGAAGGTATAAAACAAATGGATTTAAAATGTGTCCAACAGTGTATAACTGAGGGCGCCGACGTCAATTATCAAAATAAGGTATGAAAAGAAGCGCGTGTGACAAAGATAAATTTATACTATAAATATTCAGGTATTATAATACGAATCAATGTTGCATGTGTTTTACATGGTATATCAACATTTAAATGTATTGATTCTAACATCAGTAAAAACTAAACAAGTATATGAAGTAAACGTTTTGGTCCATTAGACTAAATAATGAAGGAAATGACATATATCTTCATTCTGAAATGTGTTTCATTTAAATTGTGAAACAAACTTTATTTTTTAATTGAGTTTAATGTTTTATAAAACAATAACATGGTGAAATACTATTATACAAGGTATTCTGGAACTTAAGGTTAGGTTTCCTGCAAGATATGCAAACTTTATACTAAAGCCAATTTATTATACATCGCCATTTCTATTCCGAAGCCACGATACACCAACAGTGGTTACTTGAAAATACATGGTAAAATTTATAAAACATCCATTTTCCTGTGAAAGGTTAAGTTATTTACATCAAAGTTCATTTTCACAGGTTGGAAGAACTCCACTGATCGAAGCTGTGGAGAAAGGTGATTGTGCGACAGTTGTTGTGAGAAGGCTGTTGAAGGAAGGGGCTCTTCCCGGTCTTTCAGATCAAGTAACAATTGTTTCACACCTTCAAGTTGTCAAATGTAAACTTTGACAAGCACTCATAAATATATCGTTCATCTCGTTAACGAAATAGGAAAGGCGTTTTATATTCTTATTTTGTATTCACATTTCTTGCCCTACTTGTGAATGTACAACTTGTGATAGTTAAGCGTTGAATTTATCCGTAATGCTTGATGTAGAATGGTTTACATAATTTTGGTCGCTGTCTCAGAACTGCATGACGGCCCTCATGGTAGCATCACAGTCTGGCTCACGAGTGTTGGGGGTAGTTAAGGAGTTACTGCAAGGCGGTGCCTTGGAGTGTTTGTGTCCTGAGGTCAGTTGATGTCAAAATGTCCCCTGTACATTTTGATATGGAAATTATTTTATCCAAATTCCGTTGAGTTAAACGAAAAGTGTAAATCAGGTTATCAAAGCATCGACCTAAACATTTGTGACATCAAATATTACTATATAAACGCACATCCTATCGAAGCTATTTTTAAGAATTAACTGAAGAAAACACCAATGTTTAAATGTAATGGGGCCTATTTATGTCTTTTTTTTTTGGTTTCTGTAAACTGCATTTTGTTGGTTTTACACGGCAGGCGATCTCTGACCAAATAAAGGAAAATGTTTATACTGTACTTGAATACCTTGACGATGCAGAAACATCGACTGAATGGACGGCTTTCCTTAAAATTCTCAAGGAAAATGATCATATCCATGTTGCAGCAAACCTAGAACGTATGTTTCACAAATCATTTATTGGATTTAAGGCACTATAATCGTTCTACTGAACCCTGGCTCACTTTATGCAATTACATTATACATGCATATGTAAGCTAAATATACATCGGAATGATGCATCAAACATTTTTTGCAAAATTAGCCTCAGTGAATGAAATAGTTAAGTTTTGAGAGCTCTTCACATAATTTCATATTACTCGTTATAATGCTTCCTGAATATATTATTAATTTTTTATTTATTTTTTTCTTTAGTCATTACGTTTCTGGTATTATGAATAACATATAACTTTAAGATTATATCACCTAATTTTACTTGGTTTAGCGTGTCTAACGTCAAACAAAGTCTAACGTAAAATACATGTTTAACTGTGGCCTATTTTTCTGGCCTGTTTGGCCATAAGTAGGTTTTACTCTAGTCATTTATTGGAGTATTTTAATAGAATCATTTTTGGGATCATTTTAATCTTTTATTGCATTTCACATGTGTACCAATGTCCGAAATTGTTTCAGTATACGTACCGGAAGCATTTACAGATGGCTGGACTCAAGTAACATATAATCGCCGAGGCCGGGGTAAGAGCTAAGTGTGTTCAGTTGCCTTTTTTTCTCTTCACTATTTAAGGGGCTGTACTCTTTATGTAGATCTCAGAGGCATTCTGTCAATCCAGCATTAGGAAATAAGCACTTCTACAATTTGCATGAATAATATGACATAAGATTATATATTTTATTTTAGTTTTGGGAAAAAAAAACTTAGCAGAGTCAGAAATGTTAAAGAAATGAATATGCACAATTGGATTTCAGAGGTTTTCAGTTTACACCACTGACTTGCTCAGTTTATAGGATAGATTGATTTATACTGATTGAATGTTTATTATTTTCATAAAATATTTGAATTTCTTCTTTATTTTAAAGATCCAGTAACAGGAGATCTCCGTAAAAGCTTTGAGAGACTCTGCACATTGAGCAACCATCCTTTCTTAGACAAACCAAATGTGAAAAGTCAACTAAGAGTATATCCTTACAGTATAGTGTTTGAGGAAAGCTCATCAGAAAGAGAATTCGTTCGGTTCGCTCCCTATAATGGACCCTTTATGGAGCAGCATAGAAGTCGAACGCTCTATGAACCAATACTTATGAATGCAGACGGATTTGGATCTGGCTTCGATGACTTCAGAAAGAATTTTTTTGACCAGATACACCAAGTGAAATCGGAACATAAGGAACAAGTGCATGGCAACTTAGTTATGCATGGTCGCCTGGGAAAGCTTTATATTTATGACCATCCTGACGTAGAGAAAATGACTATAGCAGAATTAAACGAATGGTACCAAACACCAGACTTCAAGATGGGTAGAGGGCGCGTTCGTTGGACATTCGCACCGACCGATCTACCACAAGAAAGGGTCAAGTTATTCTTGTCCGCCAGTGGATTTGAGCTTTACAACACTGAACAAAGGTACATACTGAATTTAAAAATTGGTCCTCACATATACAGAGTTGTTTTTGATGAACAGTTACAGTACATTGAGACACGTCACCAAAACGCCAAGTGGCTGGCTCTGACCCTGAAGAGAGCTGATGTTCACCACAGAGATATCCGTATGGACTTGACCACGACTCAGAAAGTTCCAAAAAACTCTAAAATGGACAAATTAATGAGAAAGTTCAAGTTCCTTGATACTGAGAATGATAAACTGGTCTTGCGCCAAGAATATGTTAATGTGTGTCTTTTCCTCCGACACAAAATAACGCAGATGTACCGACAGAAAATGGACATCAAGAGCACATTTGGGACGGAGGTTCATCTTGCAAGAGCCCAAAACCACACTTTCATGTATGAAGAAGGTTATACCGCAAGTTCCCCTTGGGGTACAGAAGTTATTGTGCTGCCCACTCTGCCGGAGGTCAGTAAACGTGAAGTCATGGAAACATTTTCTGATAATTTCTTGCAATTCTGCAGTGACCTCGACCAAGCTGCTGGATTAAATGGTTTTAACTAGTGACCATGATAACTTGTCGAAAAAAGATATTCCTGTTATATATCTGTACTCAAAATCTGCACATGTTTAAGTATGGGATCTTTTCAAAATAATAGGAGAAGACAAGGAAAAGAAAAAGACATACCAGAAGCGTGAAGTACATTGACAAAGGACATTAACACTGAGTTATTTGAGAAATAGAAATTGCGTTTTAATGGGTAAATGGTGTAACAGTAAACATGCATCAATTAGTGGTCGATTGTATCATATCCTTCGAATATCCATGCGTGACCCAATAGACCATCAAATAAAATTATCAGTAGAAGCCATGCTTCAACTAAAGGTCTTAAAGTCATTCCATAGTTATGTGGTTTATGTGGATTTAATTGCATTTATGAACATATCATGTATAATTCAACACGTGTAAAAATTGACTTTACAGATACATTCAATCTCTTTGATTGCAAGATTTATAAGGTACCAAGTAGGGGGACCGGAACGGCTCTCTTTAATGAGTATTTATATAAACTGGAGAAAGTGTAACCGCCGATGCAATTATCAGAAGTGGCCAAATTTATCTGGAAAATTATTGTCTCTGGGATATCATGTACGTTATATCTATTCTATCATAAGTGGGATGGAGGGAAGAGTATTTGGAACGACATGTACTGGGGACTATAAAACGAATATTTTTCATAATGCATGATTTTCTTTGTAAGAGGCAACGAGACCGTAAAATATTCTCTTTTGGATAACTGAGATATTTTAATTTTTCTTGTCAATAATATTGAAAACAAAGCGCTTAATCCCTGATTATGAGGGGAGTCAGTTACATTTCATCACCGACACATAAAAAAATCTTTCATTCAAACGGTTTAATTGCAGTTCAATCTAGGTTATAGATTTTATATCTAATTATATGAAAACTGTATTCATAAGCAACACCTTGAGTTTATATTTCGTTATATTTTGACGCAGAGGTAGATGTGACGTGTGCATTCTCTCCTTTGATTTTTATATGATTATTGTTTATCGAAGTGTTATCTAAAGGTACTGTTGAATGGTCATCTTTATTTCAAAATAAAAAAAATGAAATTTGTTGAATTTGGACGTTTGCATTTTGAATAGGGTGGTTGCTTTATAATCGTGGATACTTCCCGTGATTTTAAGACTGACAGGTGAAAGACGAAATCTCCAAGTAAGATCCTGTGTATAATCTTCTAAATACGATGTTTGAAAACTAATTAGTTAATTCAAGGTATCGCCCATTCTCTGACTCATAAAAAGTCAACGACCCCGCAGAGATGTGATATACATATCATTTATCTTGATTAATACTAAACAATGTCTCCGTACAAGTCCCTCAAACATTAAAGTAATCTTGTTTTTTAGTGAATATTGACAAGTAATGTTTTTATCAGGTATACAGGGCGACCCAATTTCTTATTTACATCTTAATATGTTATGATTGTACCCAAATAAATCTTGATTTATCCAAGAGGTGCACTGCTTGATGTTAACACTAGAGTCATTTACTCAAAACCTTTCCGTATTGGAAATAGATGATATCTTATCTTATCTTATCTTATATTCAAATGAGATTCGTAACCCTGTTGTCTAACTGAAACCTTTAAGAAAATATCAGATATAATGTACTAAAGCCCTCTCAGTTATACGGCATAACATCGAATTCATTCATAGGAAAGGACAAATTCGTTTCTTTTACTTGAAGAATAACTCTTCAGTTATATTAGCGCTCCTTGTGTTCAATGGCTCCCACACACAACTAAAATATCATTTATAAGCACAACCTATCAAGTAACGTGAACCCTATATGTCATTTATCAGCAAACAATTTTATGTCAAAGTGGATGTGTACCACACACTGAAAATGAAACTAGTCATAACTATAAAACTTTATTTATCATTGTAACCAGTTTAATTTCACCAACTTGTTTTGCCATAGAGCAGATGGTAAAACATAACCACCCAATCAGTTCAATACATGAAACACAGAATGAAAGTCCATCCTGCATCAAAATAGATATGACAGCACCAAAATGGCCAGTTAAATACATGCAGGCTATGTGAGGATACATTTTGCATACATTCTTTATCTATTTTCACAATACACATTGTCCTTGAACCAAATATTCCATTACTCTTCTTACGTAGCGGGGATACAGTGGTTACACTGGTTCTTAATCACCTTCGTTTTAACCGCTGCTTTGTATAGCGAGATTGCGAGGTTTCTGGTACAGGGCAATTATAATCAGACCAATAAAAGCGTGGTATCGCATTGTGCATCAGGATCAAAGTATTAAACTAGTAACACCTGCTCTCCTTGATCTGATTCTTGGCGTTCTGCCGAAACCGGCGTTGTCACACCAACGATAGCAGCGGTTAAAAGGAAGGAGAACTGGAACTACTGCAGTGGAGTGCAAGGACTGTGATACTGAATCCATAAACATCTGAAGAGCCCCAAGCATCAACAGCCAGCTCAACAGACAATCATCTGTTACTGCAGGCCAACAAGTCTTTGGAGATCGCATCATCTAGAACCACAAGTGCGATGAGTTAAGGGTCACCAAATCTGTTAATTTTAATTACTCGTCAATCTGCATTGTCAGTATTTCTTCTGATAATAACAATAAACCACTGCACTCGGCGCATCAGGTGAATTCAACTTTTCACACCAGGATTCTCTACCACAAACGAAAAACAGGCCGGCGTATTACTAGTAAAACCTCAATATTCCTTTCCGCTGTATCAGAACAAAGAATCAGTCAGGGTCTTATATCCCGTTGCTCAGCAGCTGTACCATTGAACACGTACCAGCGGCCATTCAAGTTCGGCTCTCTCAATCTAATGAAACATTACTCCGACAAAAATGTATACATTTCCAACTGATTAATGTTACATGTAGACAGGTTTAGTACACTTGGCCTGGTACCGTTTTTATTAGCTCAGCTGACTTGAATTCATCTACGCTATAGCGAACACTTTTTGTCCTTCCCACCGTCCGTCCGTCAGCAAACAGGGCACAAATCGTAACCGCTGGACCTGAAATCTTCTAACTTGACCTCCAGGGAGGTCCGTGAAACATCTCCTTGGAAACTCGAAATTAGGTCTATGTTAGCCATATTCTCCGAGCTAAGGATCTCCTAAGTATCCCCCCCCCCCCCCCAGAATAATAATAAAAATTGATAAAAGAGCTCAAGGATCTGAATAACTACTGGATAGATCACCATGATTCTTTGCATGGCGCCACCTGTATTTTTTCTAATTTTTACGGATTTTTATATTTTTTTACCTTTACAGAAGCTGTCATCTGTTAATAAGGCACAAATCATAACCGCTGGACCTTGAATCTTCTTACTTGACATCAAGGGAGGTGCATGAAAAGGCTCTGTTGAAACCTGAAATGAGGTCTTTTTTACCCATATCCTCCAAGCTATGGGGCTGGTAGGTACCCCTCAGAGTAATTAAAAATTTGATACAAAAGCTCCATTATTTAAATAACTAATGCTTTGATAGCTATGATTCTTTAGATTTATATTGATCATGGAGTGTTTCATCAGTTCCTGCGGACTGGTGGCACTAACTGTATTTTTCAAATGTTTATGCATTTTTTTTCTAAGGAATATTCACAAAATGCATGATGATTTTTTTTTTTTTTTTTTGCACTCTGGCAGTCATGTTGCTCTTTGTTCAACGTTCCTTGAATTCAGCTTAGCGTCATGGGCCTTGGGCCAACAGTTATGCTAAGTTATCGAAAACATTTCACTAGTTTATGCAACAATTGGTGTGATTAATATTCTGTTATGAATCAATATAAAGTATAAATCTATGTACAAGAATTTTTTTTGACCAGATACACCAAGTGAAATCGGAACATAAGGAACAAGTGCATGGCAACTTAGTTATGCATGGTCGCCTGGGAAAGCTTTATATTTATGACCATCCTGACGTAGAGAAAATGACTATAGCAGAATTAAACGAATGGTACCAAACACCAGACTTCAAGATGGGTAGAGGGCGCGTTCGTTGGACATTCGCACCGACCGATCTACCACAAGAAAGGGTCAAGTTATTCTTGTCCGCCAGTGGATTTGAGCTTTACAACACTGAACAAAGGTACATACTGAATTTAAAAATTGGTCCTCACATATACAGAGTTGTTTTTGATGAACAGTTACAGTACATTGAGACACGTCACCAAAACGCCAAGTGGCTGGCTCTGACCCTGAAGAGAGCTGATGTTCACCACAGAGATATCCGTATGGACTTGACCACGACTCAGAAAGTTCCAAAAAACTCTAAAATGGACAAATTAATGAGAAAGTTCAAGTTCCTTGATACTGAGAATGATAAACTGGTCTTGCGCCAAGAATATGTTAATGTGTGTCTTTTCCTCCGACACAAAATAACGCAGATGTACCGACAGAAAATGGACATCAAGAGCACATTTGCGACGGAGGTTCATCTTGCAAGAGCCCAAAACCACACTTTCATGTATGAAGAAGGTTATACCGCAAGTTCCCCTTGGGGTACAGAAGTTATTGTGCTGCCCACTCTGCCGGAGGTCAGTAAACGTGAAGTCATGGAAACATTTTCTGATAATTTCTTGCAATTCTGCAGTGACCTCGACCAAGCTGCTGGATTAAATGGTTTTAACTAGTGACCATGATAACTTGTCGAAAAAAGATATTCCTGTTATATATCTGTACTCAAAATCTGCACATGTTTAAGTATGGGATCTTTTCAAAATAATAGGAGAAGACAAGGAAAAGAAAAAGACATACCAGAAGCGTGAAGTACATTGACAAAGGACATTAACACTGAGTTATTTGAGAAATAGAAATTGCGTTTTAATGGGTAAATGGTGTAACAGTAAACATGCATCAATTAGTGGTCGATTGTATCATATCCTTCGAATATCCATGCGTGACCCAATAGACCATCAAATAAAATTATCAGTAGAAGCCATGCTTCAACTAAAGGTCTTAAAGTCATTCCATAGTTATGTGGTTTATGTGGATTTAATTGCATTTATGAACATATCATGTATAATTCAACACGTGTAAAAATTGACTTTACAGATACATTCAATCTCTTTGATTGCAAGATTTATAAGGTACCAAGTAGGGGGACCGGAACGGCTCTCTTTAATGAGTATTTATATAAACTGGAGAAAGTGTAACCGCCGATGCAATTATCAGAAGTGGCCAAATTTATCTGGAAAATTATTGTCTCTGGGATATCATGTACGTTATATCTATTCTATCATAAGTGGGATGGAGGGAAGAGTATTTGGAACGACATGTACTGGGGACTATAAAACGAATATTTTTCATAATGCATGATTTTCTTTGTAAGAGGCAACGAGACCGTAAAATATTCTCTTTTGGATAACTGAGATATTTTAATTTTTCTTGTCAATAATATTGAAAACAAAGCGCTTAATCCCTGATTATGAGGGGAGTCAGTTACATTTCATCACCGACACATAAAAAAATCTTTCATTCAAACGGTTTAATTGCAGTTCAATCTAGGTTATAGATTTTATATCTAATTATATGAATACTGTATTCATAAGCAACACCTTGAGTTTATATTTCGTTATATTTTGACGCAGAGGTAGATGTGACGTGTGCATTCTCTCCTTTGATTTTTATATGATTATTGTTTATCGAAGTGTTATCTAAAGGTACTGTTGAATGGTCATCTTTATTTCAAAATAAAAAAAATGAAATTTGTTGAATTTGGACGTTTGCATTTTGAATAGGGTGGTTGCTTTATAATCGTGGATACTTCCCGTGATTTTAAGACTGACAGGTGAAAGACGAAATCTCCAAGTAAGATCCTGTGTATAATCTTCTAAATACGATGTTTGAAAACTAATTAGTTAATTCAAGGTATCGCCCATTCTCTGACTCATAAAAAGTCAACGACCCCGCAGAGATGTGATATACATATCATTTATCTTGATTAATACTAAACAATGTCTCCGTACAAGTCCCTCAAACATTAAAGTAATCTTGTTTTTTAGTGAATATTGACAAGTAATGTTTTTATCAGGTATACAGGGCGACCCAATTTCTTATTTACATCTTAATATGTTATGATTGTACCCAAATAAATCTTGATTTATCCAAGAGGTGCACTGCTTGATGTTAACACTAGAGTCATTTACTCAAAACCTTTCCGTATTGGAAATAGATGATATCTTATCTTATCTTATCTTATATTCAAATGAGATTCGTAACCCTGTTGTCTAACTGAAACCTTTAAGAAAATATCAGATATAATGTACTAAAGCCCTCTCAGTTATACGGCATAACATCGAATTCATTCATAGGAAAGGACAAATTCGTTTCTTTTACTTGAAGAATAACTCTTCAGTTATATTAGCGCTCCTTGTGTTCAATGGCTCCCACACACAACTAAAATATCATTTATAAGCACAACCTATCAAGTAACGTGAACCCTATATGTCATTTATCAGCAAACAATTTTATGTCAAAGTGGATGTGTACCACACACTGAAAATGAAACTAGTCATAACTATAAAACTTTATTTATCATTGTAACCAGTTTAATTTCACCAACTTGTTTTGCCATAGAGCAGATGGTAAAACATAACCACCCAATCAGTTCAATACATGAAACACAGAATGAAAGTCCATCCTGCATCAAAATAGATATGACAGCACCAAAATGGCCAGTTAAATACATGCAGGCTATGTGAGGATACATTTTGCATACATTCTTTATCTATTTTCACAATACACATTGTCCTTGAACCAAATATTCCATTACTCTTCTTACGTAGCGGGGATACAGTGGTTACACTGGTTCTTAATCACCTTCGTTTTAACCGCTGCTTTGTATAGCGAGATTGCGAGGTTTCTGGTACAGGGCAATTATAATCAGACCAATAAAAGCGTGGTATCGCATTGTGCATCAGGATCAAAGTATTAAACTAGTAACACCTGCTCTCCTTGATCTGATTCTTGGCGTTCTGCCGAAACCGGCGTTGTCACACCAACGATAGCAGCGGTTAAAAGGAAGGAGAACTGGAACTACTGCAGTGGAGTGCAAGGACTGTGATACTGAATCCATAAACATCTGAAGAGCCCCAAGCATCAACAGCCAGCTCAACAGACAATCATCTGTTACTGCAGGCCAACAAGTCTTTGGAGATCGCATCATCTAGAACCACAAGTGCGATGAGTTAAGGGTCACCAAATCTGTTAATTTTAATTACTCGTCAATCTGCATTGTCAGTATTTCTTCTGATAATAACAATAAACCACTGCACTCGGCGCATCAGGTGAATTCAACTTTTCACACCAGGATTCTCTACCACAAACGAAAAACAGGCCGGCGTATTACTAGTAAAACCTCAATATTCCTTTCCGCTGTATCAGAACAAAGAATCAGTCAGGGTCTTATATCCCGTTGCTCAGCAGCTGTACCATTGAACACGTACCAGCGGCCATTCAAGTTCGGCTCTCTCAATCTAATGAAACATTACTCCGACAAAAATGTATACATTTCCAACTGATTAATGTTACATGTAGACAGGTTTAGTACACTTGGCCTGGTACCGTTTTTATTAGCTCAGCTGACTTGAATTCATCTACGCTATAGCGAACACTTTTTGTCCTTCCCACCGTCCGTCCGTCAGCAAACAGGGCACAAATCGTAACCGCTGGACCTGAAATCTTCTAACTTGACCTCCAGGGAGGTCCGTGAAACATCTCCTTGGAAACTCGAAATTAGGTCTATGTTAGCCATATTCTCCGAGCTAAGGATCTCCTAAGTATCCCCCCCCCCCCCCAGAATAATAATAAAAATTGATAAAAGAGCTCAAGGATCTGAATAACTACTGGATAGATCACCATGATTCTTTGCATGGCGCCACCTGTATTTTTTCTAATTTTTACGGATTTTTATATTTTTTTACCTTTACAGAAGCTGTCATCTGTTAATAAGGCACAAATCATAACCGCTGGACCTTGAATCTTCTTACTTGACATCAAGGGAGGTGCATGAAAAGGCTCTGTTGAAACCTGAAATGAGGTCTTTTTTACCCATATCCTCCAAGCTATGGGGCTGGTAGGTACCCCTCAGAGTAATTAAAAATTTGATACAAAAGCTCCATTATTTAAATAACTAATGCTTTGATAGCTATGATTCTTTAGATTTATATTGATCATGGAGTGTTTCATCAGTTCCTGCGGACTGGTGGCACTAACTGTATTTTTCAAATGTTTATGCATTTTTTTTCTAAGGAATATTCACAAAATGCATGATGATTTTTTTTTTTTTTTTTTGCACTCTGGCAGTCATGTTGCTCTTTGTTCAACGTTCCTTGAATTCAGCTTAGCGTCATGGGCCTTGGGCCAACAGTTATGCTAAGTTATCGAAAACATTTCACTAGTTTATGCAACAATTGGTGTGATTAATATTCTGTTATGAATCAATATAAAGTATAAATCTATGTACAAGAATTTTTTTTGACCAGATACACCAAGTGAAATCGGAACATAAGGAACAAGTGCATGGCAACTTAGTTATGCATGGTCGCCTGGGAAAGCTTTATATTTATGACCATCCTGACGTAGAGAAAATGACTATAGCAGAATTAAACGAATGGTACCAAACACCAGACTTCAAGATGGGTAGAGGGCGCGTTCGTTGGACATTCGCACCGACCGATCTACCACAAGAAAGGGTCAAGTTATTCTTGTCCGCCAGTGGATTTGAGCTTTACAACACTGAACAAAGGTACATACTGAATTTAAAAATTGGTCCTCACATATACAGAGTTGTTTTTGATGAACAGTTACAGTACATTGAGACACGTCACCAAAACGCCAAGTGGCTGGCTCTGACCCTGAAGAGAGCTGATGTTCACCACAGAGATATCCGTATGGACTTGACCACGACTCAGAAAGTTCCAAAAAACTCTAAAATGGACAAATTAATGAGAAAGTTCAAGTTCCTTGATACTGAGAATGATAAACTGGTCTTGCGCCAAGAATATGTTAATGTGTGTCTTTTCCTCCGACACAAAATAACGCAGATGTACCGACAGAAAATGGACATCAAGAGCACATTTGCGACGGAGGTTCATCTTGCAAGAGCCCAAAACCACACTTTCATGTATGAAGAAGGTTATACCGCAAGTTCCCCTTGGGGTACAGAAGTTATTGTGCTGCCCACTCTGCCGGAGGTCAGTAAACGTGAAGTCATGGAAACATTTTCTGATAATTTCTTGCAATTCTGCAGTGACCTCGACCAAGCTGCTGGATTAAATGGTTTTAACTAGTGACCATGATAACTTGTCGAAAAAAGATATTCCTGTTATATATCTGTACTCAAAATCTGCACATGTTTAAGTATGGGATCTTTTCAAAATAATAGGAGAAGACAAGGAAAAGAAAAAGACATACCAGAAGCGTGAAGTACATTGACAAAGGACATTAACACTGAGTTATTTGAGAAATAGAAATTGCGTTTTAATGGGTAAATGGTGTAACAGTAAACATGCATCAATTAGTGGTCGATTGTATCATATCCTTCGAATATCCATGCGTGACCCAATAGACCATCAAATAAAATTATCAGTAGAAGCCATGCTTCAACTAAAGGTCTTAAAGTCATTCCATAGTTATGTGGTTTATGTGGATTTAATTGCATTTATGAACATATCATGTATAATTCAACACGTGTAAAAATTGACTTTACAGATACATTCAATCTCTTTGATTGCAAGATTTATAAGGTACCAAGTAGGGGGACCGGAACGGCTCTCTTTAATGAGTATTTATATAAACTGGAGAAAGTGTAACCGCCGATGCAATTATCAGAAGTGGCCAAATTTATCTGGAAAATTATTGTCTCTGGGATATCATGTACGTTATATCTATTCTATCATAAGTGGGATGGAGGGAAGAGTATTTGGAACGACATGTACTGGGGACTATAAAACGAATATTTTTCATAATGCATGATTTTCTTTGTAAGAGGCAACGAGACCGTAAAATATTCTCTTTTGGATAACTGAGATATTTTAATTTTTCTTGTCAATAATATTGAAAACAAAGCGCTTAATCCCTGATTATGAGGGGAGTCAGTTACATTTCATCACCGACACATAAAAAAATCTTTCATTCAAACGGTTTAATTGCAGTTCAATCTAGGTTATAGATTTTATATCTAATTATATGAATACTGTATTCATAAGCAACACCTTGAGTTTATATTTCGTTATATTTTGACGCAGAGGTAGATGTGACGTGTGCATTCTCTCCTTTGATTTTTATATGATTATTGTTTATCGAAGTGTTATCTAAAGGTACTGTTGAATGGTCATCTTTATTTCAAAATAAAAAAAATGAAATTTGTTGAATTTGGACGTTTGCATTTTGAATAGGGTGGTTGCTTTATAATCGTGGATACTTCCCGTGATTTTAAGACTGACAGGTGAAAGACGAAATCTCCAAGTAAGATCCTGTGTATAATCTTCTAAATACGATGTTTGAAAACTAATTAGTTAATTCAAGGTATCGCCCATTCTCTGACTCATAAAAAGTCAACGACCCCGCAGAGATGTGATATACATATCATTTATCTTGATTAATACTAAACAATGTCTCCGTACAAGTCCCTCAAACATTAAAGTAATCTTGTTTTTTAGTGAATATTGACAAGTAATGTTTTTATCAGGTATACAGGGCGACCCAATTTCTTATTTACATCTTAATATGTTATGATTGTACCCAAATAAATCTTGATTTATCCAAGAGGTGCACTGCTTGATGTTAACACTAGAGTCATTTACTCAAAACCTTTCCGTATTGGAAATAGATGATATCTTATCTTATCTTATCTTATATTCAAATGAGATTCGTAACCCTGTTGTCTAACTGAAACCTTTAAGAAAATATCAGATATAATGTACTAAAGCCCTCTCAGTTATACGGCATAACATCGAATTCATTCATAGGAAAGGACAAATTCGTTTCTTTTACTTGAAGAATAACTCTTCAGTTATATTAGCGCTCCTTGTGTTCAATGGCTCCCACACACAACTAAAATATCATTTATAAGCACAACCTATCAAGTAACGTGAACCCTATATGTCATTTATCAGCAAACAATTTTATGTCAAAGTGGATGTGTACCACACACTGAAAATGAAACTAGTCATAACTATAAAACTTTATTTATCATTGTAACCAGTTTAATTTCACCAACTTGTTTTGCCATAGAGCAGATGGTAAAACATAACCACCCAATCAGTTCAATACATGAAACACAGAATGAAAGTCCATCCTGCATCAAAATAGATATGACAGCACCAAAATGGCCAGTTAAATACATGCAGGCTATGTGAGGATACATTTTGCATACATTCTTTATCTATTTTCACAATACACATTGTCCTTGAACCAAATATTCCATTACTCTTCTTACGTAGCGGGGATACAGTGGTTACACTGGTTCTTAATCACCTTCGTTTTAACCGCTGCTTTGTATAGCGAGATTGCGAGGTTTCTGGTACAGGGCAATTATAATCAGACCAATAAAAGCGTGGTATCGCATTGTGCATCAGGATCAAAGTATTAAACTAGTAACACCTGCTCTCCTTGATCTGATTCTTGGCGTTCTGCCGAAACCGGCGTTGTCACACCAACGATAGCAGCGGTTAAAAGGAAGGAGAACTGGAACTACTGCAGTGGAGTGCAAGGACTGTGATACTGAATCCATAAACATCTGAAGAGCCCCAAGCATCAACAGCCAGCTCAACAGACAATCATCTGTTACTGCAGGCCAACAAGTCTTTGGAGATCGCATCATCTAGAACCACAAGTGCGATGAGTTAAGGGTCACCAAATCTGTTAATTTTAATTACTCGTCAATCTGCATTGTCAGTATTTCTTCTGATAATAATAATAAACCACTGCACTCGGCGCATCAGGTGAATTCAACTTTTCACACCAGGATTCTCTACCACAAACGAAAAACAGGCCGGCGTATTACTAGTAAAACCTCAATATTCCTTTCCGCTGTATCAGAACAAAGAATCAGTCAGGGTCTTATATCCCGTTGCTCAGCAGCTGTACCATTGAACACGTACCAGCGGCCATTCAAGTTCGGCTCTCTCAATCTAATGAAACATTACTCCGACAAAAATGTATACATTTCTACTGATTAATGTTACATGTAGACAGGTTTAGTACACTTGGCCTGGTACCGTTTTTATTAGCTCAGCTGACTTGAATTCATCTACGCTATAGCGAACACTTTTTGTCCTTCCCACCGTCCGTCCGTCAGCAAACAGGGCACAAATCGTAACCGCTGGACCTGAAATCTTCTAACTTGACCTCCAGGGAGGTCCGTGAAACATCTCCTTGGAAACTCGAAATTAGGTCTATGTTAGCCATATTCTCCGAGCTAAGGATCTCCTAAGTATCCCCCCCCCCCCAGAATAATAATAAAAAATTGATAAAAGAGCTCAAGGATCTGAATAACTACTGGATAGATCACCATGATTCTTTGCATGGCGCCACCTGTATTTTTTCTAATTTTTACGGATTTTTATATTTTTTTACCTTTACAGAAGCTGTCATCTGTTAATAAGGCACAAATCATAACCGCTGGACCTTGAATCTTCTTACTTGACATCAAGGGAGGTGCATGAAAAGGCTCTGTTGAAACCTGAAATGAGGTCTTTTTTACCCATATCCTCCAAGCTATGGGGCTGGTAGGTACCCCTCAGAGTAATTAAAAATTTGATACAAAAGCTCCATTATTTAAATAACTAATGCTTTGATAGCTATGATTCTTTAGATTTATATTGATCATGGAGTGTTTCATCAGTTCCTGCGGACTGGTGGCACTAACTGTATTTTTCAAATGTTTATGCATTTTTTTTCTAAGGAATATTCACAAAATGCATGATGATTTTTTTTTTTTTTTTTTTGCACTCTGGCAGTCATGTTGCTCTTTGTTCAACGTTCCTTGAATTCAGCTTAGCGTCATGGGCCTTGGGCCAACAGTTATGCTAAGTTATCGAAAACATTTCACTAGTTTATGCAACAATTGGTGTGATTAATATTCTGTTATGAATCAATATAAAGTATAAATCTATGTACAAGCCATGAAGTCGTGATTTTGTACATCATTTAGATATGTATCCTGTAGGTGCTGTAGGTTTTGTAGACCTGACAGACAAAGGACCAATGGATGATGGTTCCCACCTCACACCTCAGGGAGATGTAGTTGCTACACTATGATTGACCTGAGGATATGAGCAATTATAGCAAGGGGAGGGAGATGACTGATACCTGTTAGAATCACCCAACAATGAAGACTTCTGAATGTGTTCTCCGGGCGTATTCTTGACTCTGGTGCACATGCGCAATGGGAGATTCAGATATCCAACTTTTCACAAAGGCCTTTATTTCTGCGCTAAAGATATCTGTTACAATATCTGTTGTTCCAGATAATCCTTTATTTTATTTCTTTGCACGTACACTATGCCAGGTAATAATTTTGACATATTCATGGTGACATTAGAACAGGATCTTTGATTACCTGCACAGAAGCCCCCCCCCCCCCCCCCCCCATCACAGAATGTCTAATTTATTTACCTACTCTCCGCGGACGCGCTAGTACGTCATGGACTAAGAGTATGCAGCACCACACAATAATCAGTCTAAAAACTACCAAAAGATCAAACTGAAAGCTTATAAAGGAAGCTCAACTTGTGATGTATGGTACCAGATCACCAAACCTCGCTTCGTTCGAGTGAGAAAGTTTCATATCAGAGGGTCATCTTCTACAGGTTACATGCATCAAGAACAACTTTCTACCAACACAAAACGCAGCTTTTCCAAATAAATTAGGTACGAATGTAGTGAAAGAGAATTGCGATAAAATAAACATGTGCCATTTGAGTTATTCATTTGCTGCTGTTTGTGTAATTCTGACTGGCACAAGGGTGGATGGTTTTCAGCCTCTCATTCCAAGGGTGATTCCAGTGCCAAGCCATGCTTAGGCCCGATACAATGTGGAAGACTTTTTTTTTGCAAGTCAATATGATAAAGCACTAATTTATCTAAGATACATTTTCCTAGTTTGGCATGACGGCGAAAATAAACTTTTAAAATTTTCAAAGAAGTTCAACGGTCACCAACACACCTAACTTCACTTGACTGTGCCCATTTTTTGGATACAGATAGTTGGTCGTCTGCTTTGATTTGTCGTGCTCGTGAGTTGTTTGGCTTTCCGAGCCAAAGTTACTTCATCCTGAGGCTTTGATTTCTGTAACAGAAAGTATTAGTTTGGAGGTGGTGGGTTTCAGTGATTCTTTCATGTGAATTGTAAGAAATATAACGGCTGCGGACAAAGAAGAACCCCTTGGAGAGCTGCAAGTAACAGTCGGCTCGGCAAATGCTTTTCTATTGGCTAACACAGTCAAAAGAAAATGACGTTCAAAAGTATAAATAAAACGAATGGACGCACAGTTATATAGCAACCAAGACCCCATATTGAATCATTAACACGGATAAAGCTAAATGCATCATTTACATCCATACATATTACCAAGGAAGACGTAAGGCCGTACAACCTGAGTGAGGGATACACCTTGGATGAAACTTATGAAAGATTTATATTGTCAGTGTGGTCTGAGGGGCATAATTATAGGGTAGTTCTGGATGAGAATCTGAAAGTCCTAGAGCTACGTCACCCAGAGACAAGACGGCCGACATTACTTTGAAAGGGACGTATTGATGTAGCATGTGCCCAGTAAAATGTTAATGCCGGAAAGCTCCCGGCAGGTGGCGGTAATGAGAAGGGCACGGCATATTGATATAATCGGTGTGCGGCCGGACTATGAACATAATTGTCAGTTTATAAGCAGGATAATGACGGAGACCTATAGACTAAGAAAAAGTACCGGATTTTCCTATGAGACAAAACTCAATGCAAGGACCCTGTATCAAAGATAAAGCCAGTAGACAAAGAAGCATGGAGAAAGGAAGTGGTTGTACGCCCAGTTCTCTCGGATATAACGAATGAAGAGGCACTGCACATTTCTAGGGGAATTCTTGAATGTTTGCAGAGAACTTGAGCAAGTGTCCAGAAAAACGACAGTTGCCGTTCAGCAGTCACAACAATTCAGAACAATTAAATGCGACTGTTCTTATGTTATATCATCAGCATCCACCCTAGACCTGTTACATATGAGCGATGTAAGGATGTATCGGTGTCTGTTAGTTTTCATGAAATCATAAAGCGTACATGGGTGGACCTTCATACATTATATTCACTTCCCTTAAGGTTTCATGCATCGTTCTGCTTTGCATGTGTAATTTCGTTTTCTTGCAGGATAATTAGACAATGGTTTCATGCAAGTTACCTTACGTTTATTTACCTGTAATCATCACCATCCCCCTGGTTATAGCCACATAGCTTGAGGTCATGAGCAGAAGGATTATGTTATTACTCCATATATTAAAATGAAGAGCAGAATATATCTTTAAATTTTTCTCAAAATCGCTACATTTCTATCAAACAGGATTAAGATATAATCTGTAAAGATTTTTTTCGTATATCCAGGGTCCATTTAGACTTGACGTGATATTCATAGAATACCATACAAATACAACAATATTTCATGATGTTTATTGTAAAATATACAGAACAACGGTTCACCAAGACAAAAAAATCAAGACATAAGTAAAGTATATATTATTTTAAACACATGATCGTACATAGCTTTTGTTTCACTCATTAGTTATTTTGTGAATAAAATGTAAAAGGATATAATAACAAAACTTATAAAATTGAATTTATTTTTGCATCCAGGCATACCTTGATGATTATGAAGTACTGTACTTGGTTAAATTGCCAAGTACAAGTATATATACTGAAAAGCCTGATATATATATATATATATATATATATATATATATATATATATATATATATATGTGTGTATATGTATGTATATATATATATACAATGGTGGTTATATTATTAAATATTCTATTGCATATGCATAAAAACCTATGATTATACATGAGTTTTGCATATGAGTCATACATGCGAGTCTCATGTCAGTATTCTAGTTCACTGATTATAATGGTGAAGAAATTAAGTTTTGCAAGGCTCCGACCAGACTCTTAAAGACAAATCGGTGATTTATAAGAGAATTTGACACAACAGTATTGGAGTCTAAAGAATTTTCAGCACAATTAGTGGAGTTTTCACTTAATCCTCATGCTTTGCACCCTCTATCATTTATATGGCCGTCTATCATTTAACAGCTTTTAAAGGTCTATTTACATGGTTTACATTGCTGACTTACACGTTTTCAATGACAGCAGGTTTATATAACAATACGTATTTAATAATTACCAATAGACATACATCGTGCAGGGAAAAATATAAGAAAATATATTAGATTACAGTCTAAATGTTTGAAATTGAAGGAAATTATAGAAGAAATTTTTTTTCATAGGAAAATATAGAAAATTTTGAGGTCGGCGGAAGCCCTGACATTATGAAGGGGATCATCTGTGTAACAAACTCTCGTGCCAAATGCTTATTGAATGTTCGTCGCATTAATCCCTAACTATGGAAAATGATATTTGAATAAAGCACACAATCTATTAATAATGTGATTACATTTCTCATCTCGTTTTAAACCTGTGGACCATGTCTTTGCTTAGTTCTTAACAGTGCGGAACTCTACATTGTTCCAGTCTGGAGGCACCGACTTGGTTGTGTGAAAATCTTTGCCCGGCGTGGCCTCGAAAGGCGTTTTGTCATCCAATATGGCGTTGTCCGGGACCTGTTATTACATCAGAAACCATGTATGCAGGCGTGAAACCTACAGTAGCGAAACGAACTGTAATGTAAGTACACTATATATATATATATATATATATATATATATATATATATATATAATTAATATTATACTATGTGTATAGTTAACTTGATTTCATGATGTACTACAGTACTGTTTCGTGGGTTCAGCTTGTCCGCCGGCCCATTCCTCAGCTAGCAAGCTGAACCCACGAAACAGTACTGCAGTACATCATGAAATCAAGCTAACTATACACACAGTATTATATTATTACTGCTCCTCGTACGGTAGAGCACTTTCACTGTGATGTCTTGAACCTTAATGTATTATATTGATTACATATATGTATATAAATAATACCTTTGTGATTTATATTTAAATCTAGAAAACACTCAGAAAACGCATTTCTCTGGTAACATCACTTATTCAACATCATCTGTTTCAAAGAACCTAATCAAAATGTTTATGTGGTACGAAAGCACAAGAAATACATGAATACAGACCAAGAGCACTGTATCGTTAGCACAGCTTAGCTTTTCCCGCAAGGACAAAACAGGTTCCAATTAAATAAGATATGCGCATGCGTCGTTGGCCAAACTTGTATCCTGTTCCAAAGATTTATCTAACACTGATGGCAGTCTGGCCTTTGGTTAGGACAAAATTCACTTTACGCTGTGGCGAACAATCCATTGAACAACAACATATTATGTTTATCTGGATTATCTATAAATGTGGTAGGGTTGTGATCTTTGAATAATCATGATCATCAAGAAAATATCATGCAAAAGCCGTTTCGTATGAACCTTGCAACGGCGTTAACACAACTGTATCACAAAACATTTTTCAATGTAAACCTACTTTGGTCGTCACCTGGTACATCTATAACATTTTATTGCCAGTGCTAACGCATATAGAGGTTGCGTGGTCGCTATCTGTGTCTGTCCTATTCTTGTTGTCTGTCCGTCGGTTAGTCTCTTTGGATTTACTTGTAATTTTTGTCACGGAGAAATAACTGTATTTCGTGATATGAAATGCGAGTCGTACACGATTATGAGTCGATTAGTTTTGCAATTGATACGGTTAAAAATGCGAACATTTGAATTGATTTCATTGATTTGAAATATTTGTTAGTGTCTACGACGTATATGGTGTAGAAGTTATTAATTTGTCGTGCTGTTTAAGACCTGCAATTAAAATCGGTTTGTATTGGGAAGGTATGTGTGGTACAAATGTTCTCTAATCTGACTTAATTTTAAATCTAAATTAAAAATCATGATGCAAGAAGTGAGCGCGGCATGTTTTCTACGACTCTAATTTGGAGCATCTGTCGATGGTGCAAAACTCAAATTTTCCACTCATTTAAGAAATGTCCTACCTTTGATATATGTGTGTACCTCGGACAGAAATGTTCTATGGCCGGGTTATTAGAGGCCTTGTTGTTAGCACACAGCAGATATGTTTACAATGCAAGTCAAAGCAGCTCGATTGCACGTCCAGATTTTGTTTGAGCAGGGTCGATTTAATGTACAAATCTCCCTCAAGTGTGTTTGAATTTTGAAGTAGAAATGTAGTCTAGTTTTTGAGATACGAGATCGGAAATACAAATACATACATACATATACACATACATACATCCACATACATACAGACGTACATACAAACATACATGCATAACGATAGACTCAATAGCAATAAACATGCCCAGAAAGGGCCAAGGTTAATGATGTGCAGAGATGTCTTTAATAGTTTAATAATCCGTTCGCACCTGCTGACCTTTCCCGTGACGTCATCGCCCGGATGATTCCACAGGACCATTGTGACGTCAGTTCCTTCGCCGGTGATAAAAAAAACCTCCCTCCTCAACCGAAAGGGTGCCTTTCCATACATGCGGATTTTCACCCGCGCGGGTCCCCGCATGCGAAGAGTCCCTTTCCATATGTGCGGGTCCCCGCATGCGGGTGACCCATAAGTTTGGATAAACGCATGCACTAATAATCATAATTTCTAAAATTTTAGTGTAATATCTTAAGAAAATATTCAGTGTAAACATTTATACTAACTGATGAGGCAGATTGGAGCGGATGAATATCGTATCTCACCAGCCGGGCTTAAATGGCGGCTATTTCCTGTCACACTCTAACTAGAGCTGGTCCCGGGCCGTATCTCAATGAAGAATGGTCGTATATTTTTTAATGCAACTAAATAAGCTCTATCAGCTCCTTTTTCTTTTCAAATACAAGGACACATGCCTGCTACTGATATATAAATGTAGCATCCGCATGCGGGCCCCCGCAGAAATCCAACACTGCTGGATCCGCATGCGGGACCCGCGCGGGTCCCGCGCGGGACCCGCGCGGGTGCCCGCACGTATGGAAAGGCGACAGTGATAACACAATTGTTGGATTTCAAACGTGCGGGACCCGCATGTATGGAAAGGCACCCTTATACGTCCGATTTCATCCTTACTAAAAAGTTTCCTGTAAATAGAGACAATTTCAATTTATTCAAATCTTTAATTTATTCACAAATATTGTCCGATCCCTTTATTGGATAAATTGGATATAATTATTTTTCCGCTAACAACTGATCTATTTTCTTGAAATAATATTATACATATAAGACTTCTTTATCGCCTTCGCCACAAAATTTCATTCTTATATGTCGAAATATTCATACTAATATATTCCTTTGGAAACTACATACACGCACAGACAAGGTTCGCACCTAAACCCTGATCGCCTCTCAATTTCATTAATCCACATTTTTCTTTTACCAGGAAGCAAATACCCGTAAAATTACGAAAACCAATGACATTGGCAAACCTTTGTTATTTTCGAATCCTGTATTCGTTTCATTCGTTTGTACAAGAATATATTACTGAAATGATCAATTATGACTAACAGACTAGTTTGAATTACTGGCAATGGACAATTCATCATGAACCACTGATCATAATCAAATTAGGTCTAATGTGGTGGAGGGGTTTGGCCGCACAAACCGGAAAATGATGTAGCCATTTTTGTCGAAGGACTCTTGCATCGGCTTAGTCACGTGAATTGGCAATGAGCCCGGATATTCTGAAAAAAAAAAAATAAATAAATAACGAGTAGATATGAGCGACTGACAGTTTGTGAATCCCGTGTTCAGCGGGGTATTTCGAAAAAGAAACCTTTGTAAACCTATAAAATATGATTGTTGATTAGTACTCTACTATGTATTATTGTATTGTATTATTCCGGAGTTAATTATATATATATACACATACTATAAAATACACGTACATATATATTAATCATATATTATATTATTATATATTGTATGGCATATTATATATGATATATCGACGGTTTCGATCTTTTGAAATCTGTGGGAATTTAGAGATTCCTCCCATAAAATATTTTGACACAGACATTAATGTAGAAATAAACATACAAATCAACCCATAAAAGTCCCCTCTCCATACGTGGGGACTTGATATTTCAAAAGAACAGTCTTTACTGATACTCCAACTTCAACAAGAATATACTTATGGCGGTGTGAAAGATTTAGCTCTACACTAGGCGATTCTAGGCATTTATTATGATTATTCCTAGCCCTGAATCATTATAGGCAAAATTTCTTTTACTGAAACGCAGATCAGTGCAATACTCTCATGTATTAAAGCCAAAGAAGAGATCTTACGCATAGCGGCTGTAAACTAATCCAAATGTCCTCTATTATAATCGTAAAAGTTAAGGCAATAAAATTAGTAAGTATCCACCCATCCGTGTAGCTCTGGGACATCATGGATCTCGTCAGACGAGTCGGTGAATTTTAATTCGCTTATATATGCTATGCATGCCTCACTACATAATGGTCAAAAACGAGGCTGGGGATCTACTTGTACAGGCAGGTTTCAAAGAGTAGCGGGCCTGCTGATTGGACGGAATTTGGTATTAGGGAATTAAAATTGTTTATGTTGTTTAAACAAACTCGTTATTCGATTTATAATGAAGGCTTATATCTTCTCCCAAATAATATTTTTCGATATTGTTAAAAATGTAACATATTACGAAGGAGGGGTAGGTCCAGTTCTGCTGTACTCCCACCCTCCAATCCGAGTTTTTAAATCCATCCCTTTCAATATGCGAGTACTCAACCTTTGACCAACATTTGATTAAGTGTCCTCAGACAGCGCCAATCAATGAAGTCAATGGACATAAGCGTAGTGCACGAACCCGTGTGTCCATTGTGTGGACAGTTTTCGGTCAATTAAGGAATAACCCGCGACGAGGGAAGCGTAGTGGGCCCTTATTAAATGGAACCATTTCGGCTTGGAATGCAATATTGAAATAAGAGCTATTTTAGAACAGTATATAATTGAAAAGCGTTAACTGTGACGACAAATTATTTGTTATGGCCTGTGGACTTAGGATTTAAATTAAGGAATAGAGTGTGGTAAATCGAATGTGAAAGCTGTTTTAATCTCTATAGGCAGTCAAACCATCAGCTTTTTTTCAGTACTTGCCAGTGATACCAAATTATATTGTATTTAAGATAAGATATGGTGAGATAAATATTGACAACCCCTTATCACACTAGCACGTTTTATATAGTCGCGGCTCCGTAACACATTCCACAGGTGAGCGCCAGAACAAATGCTGGCTCTATTGCCAGTGAATGGCACGGGCCTCTGCACGGACAAAGAAACTGCCACACTGGTATGATATAAAACCATTTGAATTAAAATGTACCATGGTGATCAAGATTTGGTGATCAAAATTGAACAGACCATCCAGGTTCGCTGGTGTCCCCTTACCGCCCACAAACTTATGATGATAAGTCAAATATGTGTGCGTAAATTTGCTAACGGATAAACTAATCATCCAGATTGACTCATGTAACGAAAAAAGATTAAATCTCCCCTTATTGAAAAATAGGTGATGTAGTCGAGTCCACATCATCCGATTCCAAGTTCGGGTCCAGGCTCCTCAATCCAAGTCGGTGTCCGAGTCATTTTTGTTCGAATCCAGACCCCTCGACCCAAGTCAGTGTCCGAGTCCTTGCAGTTCGAGTCCAGGCCCCAAGATCCAAGTCGGTGTGCAAGTCCTTTTAGTTCAAGTTCATGCCCGTCGATCAAAATCGGTGTCCTAGTCCTATTAGTTTAAATTCAAGCTTCTCGATCCGAGTCGGTGACTGAGTCCTTTCAGTTCGAGTCCAGGCCCCAAGATCCAAGTCGGTGTACGAGTCCGGATTGTTCGAGTTCATGTCCTTCGATCCAAGTCGGTGTACTAGTCCTTTTAGTTCGATTCCAGGGCCTTCGATCCAAGTCGTTAAAGTTTAGGTCCTTCGGTGTATTCCGGTGTTCGATTACTTTTAGTTCGATTCCAGATCCCTCGATCCAAGTCGTTGTTCCAGTGCTTTTAGTTCGATTTTAGGCCCCTTGATCCAATTCGGTGTCCGAATACTTTTATTTCAGGCCCAGCCCCCTCGATCCAAGATTGTGTCCGAGTCCTTTTAGTTCGAGTCCAATTCCATGCACCTTTTTCGATTCCGAATCATTTGGAAGCAGATTCCAAGTCAAATACAAATATCTCTAAAAGCAATTTAAAAAAAAAAATTTATATTAATATATTAAGTGCATAATTTAGAGTTATTTCATACAAACGTTAACAATAATGGTTAATCACATTTAAAGCTCCCGATGCTGAATAAAGCTTGGTATAAAGAGTGTTATTTATTTTAAATATTTTGTTGTAGTTCGCACATGTAGATAAGTGTATGTAGTCTTTAACAGAGGTTTGTTTTCAATTGGACTCAAGATGGACTGGGTCCAATTTCTCGGGTCCTTACCTCTGAGTCCGAAAATAAGTCCGAGTCCATGACCCTGTGGTCCAAGCCCGATTCAGAGTCTCTAAAATGTGGACTCGAATGCGGACTCGAGTCCTATATCACCTCTTCTACCAATGCCTCTGCGAAGGCTCAAATATACTGTACGATTATACCTTATTATTTCTCCCCTTTTTTGTTTAAGATGGTAAGTCCCTTCAATTTATGAAAATGTACCATTTATTTTCAAGAACTGTATAAAGCAACACTGATACATGCAAACCCATTGCCCGAGCTGCGCTGCAAGCCCCAGCGGGCTGTTTTTGTCTCCGCCAGGAGGACAAACGTTCATTCTGTTACGTGTGTGTTTGTTCACAACATAACTTATACGCAATAATGAATGGACACTTGAGAGAATCATATAGGTTTTCGTCATAATTCACACGCTTTACATTTGTTTAATTAAATTTACCTCAAGATGCACAAAAAAACTATATATATATATATATATATATATATATATATATATATATATATATATATATTTATTAATAGCTCTCTTATATGAGTATATACTAGAGCTAGAGTGTTCACAAACCTGAATTCTAAAAATTCATGTGACTTTTGCCCTTGGAATTGAGATGGACTCGGCCTGGTATCTCGAGTCCTTACCCACAGAGTCCGAATACAAGTCCGAGTCCAGGACACGCGAGTCCAGCTTCGAGTCCCTACATAAGTGGACTCGAGACCGGACTCGACTCAAAGTCCGGAATCGTGTACTACGTCACTGTTAGAGTATTTGTCCCGACTGCTGGCCTGACGGCAAAGTAGATATACGTGAGAAGAGAACGAAGTACATGGTTTGAGGCAAGTTTCTACGAGCATGCGCACAGCACGTATTGAACGTCTGCAAGGTTATGTTCAGGGATAAAGCCGCAAAAAAATTGCAGGTTTTATAAAACAAAATCATCTACAAGCCAGAAGCTCTAAATGGAAACCCAGTTTTAAAGTTTAAGGTACACTTTATACTTCATCACCTGGGATTCAATAAAATTTATTTTCTGTGGACATAAGGTGCACACTCAGTGTCGTATCTGGCTAACAGGTGCCGTTAGTGTGTTGGGAAGGGTCTGTTTTGCCGAAAGCTCTATTATGCATCTGGGAAACAGAGTGAAAAAATTCTGTTAACGTTACAAACATTTATTTGAGCTGAAGTTGTTATGTTAGCGATCAATTACCTATCCGAGTCCGACCTCGATGTCTACTTGAGGTTCTAGCGCCATTTCGGCCCTCTGACAATTATGTCACCAATTGTCAGAGTGCCCATATATCTGGTTTGGAGGCCTGCACTAGAAGGCTATATGAAAATATATATGTTTCCGTTATTTCTGACAACGCTTCACCACCTACAGGTACGCTGTATATAAAAATAAGAGAGACCAATCGTCAGATATGTTTTTGTACTTCCTAACAAGTGCGAGAAAGAAACAAATCCGTTTTAACTCAGGATATTGGTACATCCCCGATACGTTTCTGACAGCATGAACACTGGCGTGTTCTGCAAGGGGTTAATTTACGCTAGCCAATTTGTACAACACACAGCAATTGACCTTTTACCATAGAGATAGATTTACACTTTGGTTTGGGAGCTCACATGTATTCTTTGGTGTTGATTTATTATTCGTAGCCTAATTTTCCCATCACCGACTGTTTGCCACAATGCAATAGGACGGATGGTTGTTAGCGTACGTTCTCCACTATGACTTGTGTCGGGCTCAAGTACAGGCCTACCAGCCTACATAATGGAGTATTCATAGCCGCTAGGGGTTCGAGTCCACCACGTTTACTCGGATCGTTTCAGGGTCCAAGGCCGGATCCAATAAATTATTTTCATATATATATATTAAACTAAGGGCTGGTGATCCGAAATATGTATTTGTTTTTATTTACAGGTCGAAACAGATATGGGAAAAGTTTCCAACTTGCATTGAAGCGTATATGTACGACAATGCATGAAAAAAATCCTGGATACAAATCTTAGTTCATTTTCAACTAGACAAGCACTCAGAGAAAGCAGACCTGCGCCAAAGCAACCCAATACCCCCATAAGGCATTGTCCTGGATCCAGCTGGTGATCAAGATCCCCCACAAAATTTAATCAAGTTGTTTTTGTACCAATGCCGAGCTGTCCTGAAAATTTCATCAAAATCCGTTTATAACTTTTTGCGTAATGTTGCTAACAGACGAACAAACCAACCCCGACAAATACATCACCTGCTTGGCCATGGTAATTATACCTTTAGGAATGAGAACTTTGCATTTTTAACACACGTAACGAACCATATGGTCGGATTCAGGCCAGAGCAGTAATTAGCATCTTTAATATCGAAGTGCTCGTTCACAAAAAAAATATATATATGTGAAAAAAATAGGTCGGGGATTCTTTAGAATAATTATATAGTCAATATGTCTTACAGAAATATATAAAGCTGTGTTTCCATGTGCGCGTAAATAAACTTGCACAATCACTCATATGATTTTGTAAATGTGGTGTTTTCATGGTTCCGTCAGCGTATATGCGTATGTGCGTGTATTAGAACCAAGAGCGTGTTAGCCGCATAAATGCGGCTGGCTCATATAAATATGATGACGGACTGACTTTAGTAGTAAGCAGAGTTTCGTGGCTCAACTCGGCTCGCAAAATGTCAGCTGGCTAAAACTGACCTGAAATCCTATTCATTTGACGATGAACCGTTACAAAGGACCCGTTTTATTTAATCAAGTTATATATGTTATGTGTGACCCATATATTTAATGGTTTCGTGCTTGAACGTGTATTATAATGTGGGGAACTTCAACTTTGTCAGTAGGCATCAAAATAAAAAAAAAACCACTCATTTTGTATTAATCTCTGTACTTTTCGGGCATTTTACATTGTAAAAGATTTATCTATTTTGTATTGATTTTTATCAAGCCAAAATGAGCTGTACAAAATGGGCACATTCCAGTTGAATGAAATATCGGCGGCCCCTCCTGATAAACTCGGCTCGGTTTGCTCTGACTCGGCTAGCGGCGAGCAAAATGGCGGCGCCGCCGGACTCTAGCGCGTATGCTAGCACGAAAATCATCGTCGGAGACCGCACAGGGTCCCTGTGAACTCATGGATAATGACGTTAGTCAAGCATTTTTTTTTGGGGGGGGGGGGGGAGACATACAAGATCCACTGTAGCTCAATATGCTTCAGCCAGTAACGCAATTACACGTACATGGAATCAGCTTTTTGTTACTCATAATACGCATATACGCGCAGATAGAAACATAGCTTAGCGCACCGGAAGAATCATCCAAATTCAGTGGCCGCTGGAGGGTTTAATAGTTAAAATGTTCATGCAATCTTGAGAATTTTTCTCTGACTGTTGCCGTCGGTTTTTGGTATGTATACAAGGCTTATTAATCCTTCCAGGTTGGTGGTACTGACTTCCTGGAATGAAAATCTTTGTCGGATGTCGGCTGCACTGGTGTGTTGACATCCAATATGGCGGTGTCCGGGACCTGCAATTACATCTGCAAACGAGCAATGTTTTTTATGACGTCATTGTATACAAAAATGTATAACACATGCAAACTTATAACCAAAAACCGAAATTTAAATGCAAATGAAATATATCTTCGGGAACACCTGAAGAGATATGGTACTGTCCTGAATTAATCATGCAAAGTATTAAGAAAACATATTGATTCCATTGGTATTTAATTATCAAAGTTTACAAAGAATAAAATATACACAAAAAACTTAATATGCTTAAGTTTAAAATGCTTGTAATGTTTCCCCTTAAATGGGCTAAAGATGTTCACTTTCACTGAAAACAGGTGGAGAATAGAATAGAGCCCCCTGGTGGACAAACAGCAGACTAGAAATAAATCACAGACACCGACCACGCCTCGACGATTTTTAATTCATTAATATACTTCCGTGCTGTGATATACTCTGAAATTTAGACGGATTTTTTTACTTCAGATCGGTTTTCTTTCTGTAATGATAGCTATGCACCAATACCGTATGTTAAAAAGTAGCAATTGTATTTTAAGAGTCATCTGATGCGAATTATATAATATATTTACACATTACCTGTTATGAAATCATGTGATATCTTTTTTTTTTGCCTATTTGTCTGGGCGTGTGTCTCTTTGTTTCTTATCGGGCTAATTATTAGATGCATTTGAATTATATATTACGGAGGTCTAGATGAAAAGGGAGCTGATTTATTTTAAGACTTCATATTGTAATATGAAGTCATAGATATTTTGTCCGTGTATATGTCTGTCTGGTTTTTTTTTTTTTTTTTTTTTATATAATTGTACTTGACGTTAACCATGGAGTCATATATTACTATTCGGCAGGTCACGTGTCAGGTGCAGCCTTAACAGCTAGTAGTTTTATCAATACACTGTGAGCCGTTACCTCAGCAAAGTGTTCCATTATCTTGCTGTCACGTGGTTATTTAAATTGAAGGTACATTAAACAGAAAGCAGTACCTCTGTCATACAATGTTGCTATTAATAGAGAGAGAGAGAGAGAGAGAGAGAGAGAGAGAGAGAGAGAGAGAGAGAGAGCTACAAACCGTAAAATAACATAGCCATTCTTGTCGAAAGATTCCTGCATTGGCCTGGTCACGTGAAGGGGTAACGTAGCTGGATATTCTAAAATCAGAAAACAAGCCAAATGTGAGACTTAACGAGCTGTAATGAGCTGCCTTTGAGGGGGTCTGCGCTCTCTGAGTGCAATTTTTGTTGTTGTTCTCTTATGACGGAAAACACCTATATTCATAGCTGTGAACAATTATTTTTTAGACATGAAAATGGGGAAATTACATATTCAAGAGTCACTTAGTGCAACATCGGGTCTTCCTTAAAGACCGAGCTACAGATCCGAAAAATATATATTTATTAATTAATTTAAATAATCAATTTAAAAATGCAAGATTGTAATAAATAGAATAATAAACTGTACTTACCCGAACCGATTTGTTCCATCTTATGCTGGGTACAGAGACTCAATAACTGAAGTGATATCACACCCACTTGTATGTACGTGCATCTGTATGTGTAGCGATCACATGTTTGGGCAAGTGACATTCAAATGATTTCTGGAGTATCTGAGTGTGTGTGTGTTTTCCAGGTCCTCAAAGATAATATCATCGAAGGGTGGGCTCCTTTGTAGAGAGCTTGTATTAACAATTAGATATTTGTTTTGTAGCTAATTACTTTTTTTAAATTTTGTTTATTTTCATGATTAATCTTTTAAAGTAGTTATGATTTTTTCATGAAGAAGGACCAAGACCAGTTACACATCCCCCTCAATTCAGCTGGTCCAAATTTTAAGTCCACCCCTATTGATATATCAGGCCTTGAACTTTGGAGAGATAAATTATCTGACGACTATGTAATGTATAACAATAGAACCCGGGTTGATGTGCCCATTACAAACCATGGGTCATTTATTGGGTTCGGAAAACAGTACAAGACTCTTGGCTTAGTGTATAGTATGTTACATCAAAGTACGTCACGATTAAGACGTCGTTTACTTCACTTTGTTCTCTGCTCACGGTCAGCCTCAGTACCATGTCTCTTTTAGAGATAATATGATTTGTTTACTCTGCATTTGGTCAACAGTTTTAATCAATCTATGAGTTATTATCTATTATATGTCATCTGACTCATCATATCATCATGCATGTGGTATATTTCTCCTGCCAAAGGGACCTGCATAAGGTCAGACTAGATTGATTCAGTTTAGCTTGAAAATATATATTAATATAAGTTCCAAATGACGCACCGTAATTGCCTTTTTGTTCGGGAGGGTTTTAATTTCGCGAAATTCGCGAGTTGGAAATATTCCTTAATATGACAACCTCGGGAATAAGATGTCCTATCAACTAATCAGAAAAAGAACGTGAGATGCATCTGTACAAATTGATTATTTATAACACATCTGAAAAACCTAATCTTTGCATGGTTCGGAACCGCCCCAATATTTACTTACTGCAAAACATGCGATAATCACCGTTGATATATTGACTGTGCTACAGGTCACATAATGAGTCATAATATAATGACTGTATAAGATATTAGTGAGGTACTGTGCAGTTATTTTAATTTTATGATAAATATAAATACTGCTGAACTTAGATTTAATTTTTATAGATTCTGATGTAATCGAGAAAATGAAACCCTCGTGACACGTTCAAACGGAAACAATCGCAAAATTATAAAGAGAGAATATAAAGCCAACCACTGCATGTTTATTTTGAATCTCAGAATATCCTCTGTTAGATCTGCTATATATCGATATAATTTTTGTTGTTGGTCTAAAATTTTAAAATTCAAAGTGGAGTTTTCGTTTTTTTATCCCCCCCCCCCAACCCCAAAGCGAAATATTCTATATATGGCATTTAGTATGCATTTTTGACGGTATAAATTAAGACCTCCAAACGTCGTCATGCGTTGTGCGAGCGGTCTCAGTGTATATATAGCGGTATACAGGAAGTGTATTTGTCCAAGCACCGAAAACGCTGATCCATGCTGGGAGGCACTGCCGAGCTGTCTGCATGGGGCCGCTGGTCATTGCATGCTTATCAGTTCTGTTTGCAAGAGAATTTTTAGGGAAAAGATGGATTATACGTACTATGAATGGGAAAGTCAAACTTTATGAAAGAACTGGTTCAGTTGATAGCAAGATGTGAGTTGCAGGCCACAGAGCTCAAGAATTGAGGGATTACAGTGCTGATGATTATACTACGGTGTGATTGTGGGTCTGTGGTAATCTGGACTCCTCCAACAACTCCTCTAAATCTCCGGGGCACACTTATGACTGGAACGACTTTCTAATTGGCTTGGTGGCATCTTCATCCAAAGGGTCAATGGAAACTCGAGACTAGGGAGTGCCCACGGCAAGGATCACAGATACTCCCAACTGGATCGCTCTGGGTGCTCTTACAGGTCAAGCAAACGTATTTCAAATCTCATTGTATTATCATATAACAAATTTGCCTATGAAAAAAATATTAATATAGATTTTACATAAAATAAGCCCAATTCCTGGAGGAAAAACATTTTTTTCTATATATTTTTCCATGAAAACATGAGGTTGTGTGATTTGTTCAAAAATTTTTGGCACATCTATGAGCACTGTCAATTCAACAGTGACGTCACACACTGGGAAATCCCCTGTGACTAAAAATTCTAGATCTCAGTAAAAGCACAGTATTTATGCCTCTGTCAGTCCCAAATTTTCAGCGGAGAATAAAAACAGCATGCATTACTAGATCTGAGTTGTTGGTAACATTAAGTCCATGATATCACGTGTACCAGCCAATCAAATCAAGAAAAAGTCTGGGATCTGGATGAAATCCTCCCATCACACAACAAACGCACATGTAATAGGTTTACTTAACCTTACATCTTCAGTCAGTCAGGGATTACACTGGTGAGAAGATTCTTTCTCAAGAGGAAAGTCCCGGGACCCATGATAGCTCAGAGGAAAATTGCCCGTCATTTGTGGGTAAGTCAAGCATCAGTGCACAGATTGACAGTTTCAAGACTTAAATCTTTTAAGTCAGACATTCACATCTGAACCAAATATCCTGTACCCAGATGACACTTGACGCCGACCGCCAGGTGCATCATGCTGTATACATAGCACTCGATTTAAAAAAATTAACTACATATATTATCTTGTCATAAATAAGGAAGTTGAACTCCTGGACCGTTACCGAGATATTCAAATTAAATACATCATCCTTCACCGCAACTACCCACAACTTACTTGTAGTATTAACAAAATTATTAACCCCTAAATTCCGGGACTTTTTTTAATCACCCGATATATATATATATATATATATATATATATAAAATTCAGATTATTGCAATAATTGTCCAATTAACTAATATCTAACAGGCATATATTTAGAAAAAGGAATTATATTAATAGTAAATGGAAAAATAGACGAAATTAGAAGTATTTACAATTTGCTTAGTTTAGCAACAAAAATCCCTATAAATGCTTTAAAAGAGGGGAATACTTTTTTTAGCAGATTTTGTGGCAATAAAGTGCATTGTATTATTATTATCATTGTTATAATTATCATTATGTGAGATTATTCACTTCCAATGAGTTGAAGATAATCCATGGATAGTTGCTGAAGTGGTCGGGAGGAATTTGTCAACACACCTCAACTGTATGACAGAAAAAGCAGAATCCTTTGGCAGTTTTGTGGACTGTAATTTTTACGGTGCTGGCTGTGTCGAAGTCAATATTCCTACAGAATCAGTTTAAAAAATTAGTGACTCCTCTAAGTCCTGTTTAATAAAGGTGATAGTGGTGGTAGTATTCAGAACACAACGACTCAGGTCATACACGGCCTTCATATGGTCACGTGTAAGCCAGATTCAAGCCGATTGGCGGGGCATCACGCTTTTTGAAATTCCAATAGGATAATGGGATATTTTTTTTTATTTCACATTTATTTCCCAGAAATATAAATTGGGTCAGAGTACATGAAATAAATCATTTATGCTGACGCTTGTTAAACCGTATTATTATACAATATAAATGACAACGAATATTTATGTAAACATAAATATATACATATTCTTATACACCTAAACGTGTGCACAAACATATATGCATGAATTTGTACGTTTTGTACAGGTATAGACACGTGTCGTAAACATCGAAGTATACCCATTCTTGCACAGGTAAACAGTAGTTTATTCTATAGCTTCAATGGCATCTCATGTATATTGTGCCGGTAACGTTAATATATACATATATATTTTATGTTACCCTTCAAAAATTGATAATTTAAATAACATCAATACTTTTGTACCTCTGCCACTGTATACTGCATGCAGAATTACCACTTGTCGATGTACCCTTGCCTTCTTGTACAATTGTCAAGTTTTTGCGACGACATTAGGTAACTGATATAAAATTTTTATGCACATTGTTTATATTAACTGTAGGGGGTAAAAAGGGAAAATGAAACACCCACTAAATTCCGAAGAAGTGAAAATCGCGAATATTTAACCTGAAGGTAACCACAGTGTGTATATGGATTAATAACGGACTTGTGTCGTTTCTTTTTCCTAATCACCTAATCACGCCTCCACGAAGTACCATCTGTTTGCCGCTGTTTCCATGGTTTCACCATATATGTAGGTGCCGTTGTATGTGACGTAACGACTGTGATGGATATTCCGGAAACGCGCGACTCTCCGGTCGTGGTTGTCTCGGTTATCCAAGACGATTATCACCCATTTTTCATAAGTATGTGGCCGAGAGATCGTGTACATGTCCCAATCATATCCCGTTCCTGCGAAGGAAAAACATAGCGTCATTTGTCTTGTCCATATTACCAATTTGTGACGTGTATACAAAGATACAGTGAATAAATATGTTATAATTAATAATCTGCAGGGCAAATGTTAAAGATATGAGCGTTTTATTTTGTTTTCTCTACCTGTTAGCTGATTCATCATTAATGAAACGGTCAAATTGATATTTGATTCACGGAGATGGCGTACCTTTTGGTGGGCGGTAACCTTGAGTCCATACGAAATTGTTGCTCAAATTAATATAATATAAAATATTTAAGGATAGACCAGGGTGAGCACCTTCAGGCTTAACGGCAAGGTCATGCCCGTCGGCCGGGGTTCACTCATGCGCCTTTCAGGGGTATGACAAGACAATGGGGACTATTACACGCCCAGGGCCCGTAGATGCATGAGTTACCTGGCCTCGTTATCATATAGATATGAAATATGCCGAAGCATGTGCTACGTCCTGTCACGTGTCCGAAACAGGGATGGGATTCTGCAAACATACATACTTAGTAAACTATCATTAGAGAATGGAGGCGGTTACCTCTAAGAACAGATGAAAACAAAGCCTGAACTGACCAGTAATACAGAACCTAAGTGTTGTCCTAAACATCTCACTGGGAAAAACTGAGCACCCGACAACCGAATGCTGATGAAAGTTTACCTACCGATTACGATGTCCATACCTACAACACAATATACTGTATGGAATACACAGATACAACATGGACATATTGATGCATTTTAAAAGAAATTATAATAATCATATACTCAATAGACATTTCAACACATTGTTCCAATTGGTATGTAGCTAATGTTATAAATAAAGAACATGTCAGCGGCTCTTAAATAAATATATACATCCAAAAACCACCGAGAACTAAAAATTATTCGACAATGAATGTAATAAAATATAGAATGTAATAGAGTTTAGAGAATTAATTATCATGATACTTTTTTCATTGTGATTTATAAATTTACACATCTACTTTTACATGTATGATTATCATCATTATTATTATCAAATGATTTTAATGACAGTGAGAGTAGCAGAAGTGGCAGCAGCAGAAGAAGTTTACCGCTCATCTAACAGCTATATGCCCTTTTCTTTTAACATGACCACGGACCTATATTGAAAATCAGCTTTATGTGCTGAATAGGCCATCCTGGTAAAATATCTTTGAAATAAATAAATAAAATTAATAAAATATATTGAGAATCATCAAGATGTTCTTCCTCTGCGTTCCTTAAGCATGTTGATGGTAGGTGATGGTGATGAAGATGATGCAGTTCTGTCCTCATCGGCCGATAGACGGAGGATGCTTGGTGATTGCAGCAGGTGAATGCTAGCAGAGGTAGATGTAGTAGAAGCTGTAGTAGTAGTAGTACATGTAGTATAATACAGTGACAGTCGCAGAAGTAATATCAGAGCCATAAGGAAGATATGTATTCATTCGTGTCGGAATCAGACATTGGTGAACAAGAATTGCTGAAAAACATAAAACCTCCTTGGCGAAGATAAAATATCAAATTTGCTTGACATTATCTGCTAGGAAAATTAAGTTCGAAAGTAATTTTCAAAACAGAAACGTCCTTTTTTTGCTCACTTCGTTGCTGTACAATTTCGTGTGCATCTATGTATACAAAGAATGAGATTTGTCCTGGGGTCTTCTGGATTTGTCAGGAGATAACTAAGAAATTTTGGATCAGGAATCATGTGTACTTTTTGCCCGGGAGGTATGCCTGATGCAACCTACATCCTTTCCGCAAATCCTGGCTGCGCCCCCTGAACAATGGTGAATAAACACCTTTCAATTGTTCATGTCCTGGATATTATATCATAAGGTGACAATAATAACGTAATTTAACGTACCCATGCTGGTCTGTGTAGCAGTGCTCTCTAAGAAAACAGGGACAGTGTCATTGGCGGACGCTGATCTCTCTCTCCACACACCAGACGGGGTTTTTGTCGGGCTCATGTCCAGCTTGTTGATTGGATATGTGGTCCACGTGTCATCTAGGAACGGATAAACACACTTGCATGTAACATTCGATTTCTGTCTGTTTGAATAGTTGTGTGCACTTATATCAGGGGCGTAGCCAGGATTCACGAAATGGAGTATCGATTGTCGAGATGAGCGATGGCTCCAGGATTTTCGCATGGTGCATCCAGCACCATATTTTGAAGCGACACCCGCACCCATTGGTCCGATTATACAGGTTCTGGTCTGATTACAATTCTTTGATCTGTGCAAGACAAATATATGGTTATACAAAGCAGCGGTTAAAATAAACCGCATTGCCATGAGATCTGTGCCATATACATAGAGTATGTAAAAGGCGATGGAAATAAGGGTCTGTGTTCCGATCATATTATTTATGGTTCTCATCAGTTATTTGTTTTATTGTCACTTCTGTTCAATTCGATGCTTTTACATGGTATTACACCCGATTATCTACTTTAATCTGTTATTTTGTCGACACCAAAGCATCCTGTACGAAAGTTATAAAACATTGAAAATTATCGAGGTATCTCGTTGTGCAGTAGTATTTGTAAACTGTTTGAAAATTGCTATCTTTGAACAATGTCTTAAACAACTTGAGACATAAAATCTTTAGTTTGTTTTCAACAAGCAACATTCCACTATTAACTAGACCCGCCTGAAGCTTTTTGACAAAATTCATTTCTGTAATTATTTAACCTACTTTAATGTAGAAATGTAACTGCTATTATTATACGACTGTTACTTTATATATATATATATATATATATATATATATATATATATATATATATATGACAAAAAGTATGTATGAGAAGGAAAAGCAAGCTTTCAGATGACTTTTCTGTGTCCAATGGATTAAGACAAGTCGGTTTATTATCCCCGCTGCTCTTTAGTGTTTACATGATTGTATACTAGTGTTCAGATTAAAGGAAAAGATGATTTTATGTTGGGAGTCATTTTGCGGGTGCTCTTACATATGCTGATGATGTTACTCTTTTTTGAGTCCATCTCGGAATGGATTACAAGAAATTATTAAAATTAGCGAAGAATTCGGCCGGGAACACAAAGTTACATATAAAAAGACTACTTGTATAATATTCAGCAGAAAACCATGTGCATGTCCCGAACTCGAGTTAAATAATATCAAATTGAAATGGAAAGAAAATGTTCGTCATTAGGGTGTATATTTGAATTATGATTTATTTGATGACGTAGATGAGGTGATTTTATATTCACAGTTAATATGTTAATGGACAACTTCGGAACTCTTTTATCTGTTTCTTTGAACGTACTATTCCACAATTTTTGTTGTTCTTTTTACGCATGTCAAACGTGTTTTCCTAATAACAAGTCAAACGACAAATGTCTAAAATGTACAGAAGGGACATGCATATATACGTAGAGTATGGGGACTTCCTAGAAATTCACATACAGATATTGCTTACGGGATTAGTGGCTTTGAACCAATAAATGATATACTACAAAAACGATTCAGCTTCTTTTACCCTAGCAATTCGGATTACAAATCAATGATTAAAATCAAATACATAATCTTACTTTTAAATCCGATTCAAAGGACATTTTGATGGTCAGTGTACACATAATCAAGAGAAAATCAGACTCCATTTTAAAAGAATAGAACTGGGTATTTCTGGAATGTTCACCCCTCTGTGGTTCCGTATGTTATTGCAAGGTTAAAAAGTTGTTCTCATTTAACGAAAAACATTTAACACTCACACAGCAGACCTATTAAAGAGACCTATTCCGATATTTGAAGTTACCAACTAAAGAGCCCATTAACCTTTTTTTTTTTAATTGGCCAGAAAACGCCATTCCCAGGAGTCACATGCTGTTTCTTTTGTTAATACCGATGCACTTGTTTATAACATGTGGGGAACACGCCAGAACTTAATCCATACTCATTCAGCAAGGACATCTGGTGGCAGATCAGACGAATCAGAGTTTTGCAAAGGGCATGTTTCAACTAGCGACCATTCAGCTTCCGCACATGTGCAACCAGTCACCTTAGAATATGTTTTTTTTTCTTTATGTTAATATTATATCGTGTTTACTGACAGTTTATAGATAAACAAGGGCATACATGCGTAACAGAGGCATTATAAGAACTATTTCTGTGTAGAAAAAATTACAGTTCATTAACGTGTACCCACACTAATCACATAAATTCTACAGAAATAGGCATTAGTAAGTTGGCTTTAAAAGATAGCCCCTGCCGCACTGGTATATATAATGTATTTAAAAATCCTGAAACTGACACAAAATCATATTCCTAAACAGGCAGCACTTAATAGGGTGCTGATATCATTATATTGAAGGATCTGTCTACAGACATAGGGAAACTGACATCCACATTTACGCAAAGCAATCACGAAGGACTACACAATAGGTAAAACACCTTTTTAAATAAAAAGGTTTTCATATGTAAGCTGTTATTTTGGCATCAGTTAAATCAGTCCAGATTCACTGCATCAGCAAAACAACATTGTATTTCTATCAACTTAAAATTGTTTTCAATCTGAATGCCTCATATTAAAAACGATCAAACAATTTCTGTATTAGCTTACATGTCAATCAAACATGTTAATGGATAGTCGAAAATGTACATGTGTCTTCATTACATGTCATACTATTCAAAATAGTAACAAATTCGGTCACTAGATGTCAGTACCAAATGCCCAACTGTAGACATGAAGGACGAAATCGTACAAACGAAAAACCTGAGCATGAATCACGGTCTTCAGCTAGAACGTTACTTTATCATACTTTACTTCAAGAAAAACAACGTTTTGCAATCATGAACGGAATCACATGAAATTATCATGGCATTTCGGGAATCGGCAATGAAGAATTGATTAGATTTACGTCTGTATCCGACACAATATCCGGATTCAGGAATGTCCTCAAGGAGAATCCACAAATGTAAAGTCACTCATGCACGAATGAACCTGGGAATATTAGCCGAATAAGTGAATACAAAAACAGTTTGTGGGAGCATGCATGGAGCATATAACCTATAGATTTCTAGAGTTTATACCTTGTACATGCACCAGAGAAGCAACACATACAAAAAAATGGACAAAATAACCCAGTACCCACATAAACAGCATCCATATAATCCAGCAACCTTGAATATATTACAGGGACATGTTCGAAAAAAAAAACAATCAAGATATTTTGAAACACACCAATAATTTTTACTGCGATATTTTTATCACAGAAAAATTTACAATTAGGCTTCCCGGTAGAGATATCAGCATATTTTGATATCCTCACTTGAATATTATGATAAAAAAAAGAGAGATAAGAAAATCCTTTTTTGTTGATAATAAGATGTTAAATTTCCTAAACACTAATAAAGACACTTTGTATACATAGTTTATTGATTTATAAAAAATACATACATATATAATAATAATAATAATAATAATAATAAAGTCACTCAGTATATCTAATGTCACTTACCTCGTAGACTTGGATAATCTGAGCTCACTTGCATAATCTAACTGTATCACTTTGGTAATAATCGTTTAAACCTATTATTAAGTATTTTTTATGAAAAAAAGAGAGAAAAATCTGCTTACATTCAGTTAAGGCTGTCGACCGCATGGAATCTGCAGGTAATAGGCATCATTATGTAGCCCATTAGTACAGCTTCGTTTATTATTCAGTAGAGACATGGAGACACTCATTTCTCTTCAATGGATTCTGCCAGGCAACGTTCAATGGTCCATCTGGGGGTTTGTGTATCATGTCTTACTTTCCGTAAGTGATATAATCGTTTATTGATGCAAGGCAGATGGCAGATCTTTGATAGACAGTGCTCTGGCAGCACGCATATGTAGTCGAAACATTCCGCTTTGTACTTTTATTTCCTAATGAGAATACTCACCCTACTTTAGCAGGAGAATGAGAGAGTAAAGAGAATCATACACTCAGGTGAGAGAGAGAGAGAGTGAGAGAGAGAGAGAGAGAGCGAGAGAGAGAGAGAGAGAGAGGGGGGGGGGGGGAGTGGGATCATACACACTCAACGAAAGAACAGAAATATTATTATATTAAAAAAAATCTTCCTTTTCAAAATAACACAGGACTGCGCAGCACTTTCAGAAAACCTCGCAAATCCAATCTAATGTTGAACATAACAAACATGCTTGGGAGATGTCGGATAACTTAGGCTCTACTGTACCGTAACAAGAATTACATCATGTCTTACATTGTAAATTAAACAATAATCAATTAAATCATAATCCATTGTTTTGTGATTATTTAGCTGATGAGCTTTCAGATTTTTCCTTGATAGGTTACTTTTTCGGATTTGTTTATTATTAAATTTATCAGAAACTTATGAACGGATTTGATTAAATTATTTGGAAGTGTAGGGAAAGACCTAGAAATAATCCATTTAATTTTGGACGTTATCTATAATATGTTTTTAATTTAAAGTATTATTTAATCTAGACTCATTTAATCTAGGGCTCATTTGTGATTATACTACGGCACTTGTTTAGAGTTTTACAAAGTTTGATTTGGATTCTGGCGGAGGTATCCGTGTTGTCTACAACAACATTACTAGTTTCCTTGTTATTAGTCTTCCATGGTAGATTCAATGGTACAACATGCGCCTAACTATGACATATATTGAAGTCCTGATCCCACTACTGTCGTTGACTGTATTGTTATTTTCCACATGTATTTGCGAAACTCTAATATTGTAGTTGGTCTAATCTTTAATTACATGTATTTAATTATCTTTAAACGGGTCCGGTACTCCTTCCCCTCACTGTTTCAGCCGACGAAACCTTTTTAAGGGTTTCGGACGAATTTTAACATTTGTATGCTAAGGACCTACTTACAAGAGTATAGATTTGAAACCTCATACGAAAATGTCTTGTTATTTTTATTCAGGAGCGGGATTCAAGAGGGATGAGAGTGGACCGGGGTGGTTGAGGTGGGTCCAGGAGGGGTGAGAGGAATCCAGGAAAAGTGAGAAAAACCCAGGAGGATAAGGGGGATCCAGCAGGGGTTAGGGGGATCCAGCAGGGGTTAGGGGGATCGAGCAGGGGTTAAGGGGATCCAGCAGGGGTTAGTGTGATCCAGGAGGGGTAAGGGGGATCCAGCAGGGGTAAGGGGGATCCAGGAGGGGTTAGGGGAATCCGGCAGGGGTTAAGGGGATCCAGGAGGGGTTAGGGGGATCCAGCAGGGGTTAGGGGGATCCAGGAGGGGTGAGGGGAAACCAGGAGGGGTTAGGGGGATCCAGAAGGGGTGAGGGGATTCCAGCTAGGAGGGGTAAGGGGAATCCAGGAGGGGTAAGAGGGATCCAGGAGGGGATGAGGGGGATCCAGGAGGGCTAAGGGGGATCTGGGAGGGGTAATGGGGATCATACTTGTATTCTTGACCTATTCTGAAGGTGTCTGAAAATGAGGTTGATGGGCTGCACCATCAACTTTTGGACCTTCCCTTGACCTTTGTCAGCCATACTACTGAATGTGTAAATGATGAACTGGGTTGTCAGTAAGCGTGGTCTTCCTTAGGCGAAAAATAAGTACCGGCAACTACAATGGCGGTACACTTCTTTACATGACTTAATTTATGCTGACGGGGAACGCTTGATTACAGATTTGTTCAATTCTAAAGTTTGCTTAAAATATACCCTCCATTAGAGATAAAGCCAAGCATGGGTGGAACATTTGCAGTTTTTTTTTACGCTAAACGGGGGCAATGGGACGTTCGATATATGCTGCGATCTGGCCGCTACTGTTGTCATTTATATTCAGTTGTCATAATTTCAAGTCTCGGAAAGCATATTAATCAATGTCTTGCAATTTCAACACGTCTTCTCTATATATAGTGAAAGTGCAAAATCAAATAATTTAACAACAATAATATAAACGTAATGGTCCTTTGATTGTATTCTCTCCCTTGATCATTTTCCATGAGACTGAATCCTTCAAGGCTGCTTCATTTTACGCAGACAAATCCCTTTGGAATGTATACGAACTCCTCCTCAGCATCAATTACGTTTAAAAAGTATCGCCTTCATACTTCATCAGTCTTGTAGCGGTATCTTTGTCTCTTGTACTGTACAGAGTCGTCTTATCGAGCAAAATTGTTTGCATGTTGCTGTCATATCGCTTTAACTTCACACATCTCAACATGAGAACCTATATTGATCTTTAAGTATATTGTATCATTTTGTATTAGTTTTACATTCTCAGTATTTCATTTACCTTTGCATTGTAGCTTGTATTTATATAATATTGTCTTGTTTGATCATGGTTTTCTTGTATCTTATATCTGTAACATGGCTCTGCTTACAACAGAAGTATTCTCCTGGTGCAGGCGTACCCTGCATGCAGAATGTTGTGATAAATGGGAAGGGGTGCTCAGAATTGCTATGACACCACTGTACATTTAGAATTAGTCATTAGTACATCTAGGGCCTGTTGACTATAGGATGGTCCCTCACTCTGATTTAACAAAAGTAAGACACAGGCACAAACTCTTGTGCTCCTGTTCTACTGAAAGACCTTCACCTTGTTATGAAACATTCTACCATGAAAGAATAGTTTTCAATTGTCTGTATGCGCTCATTGTGGAGTTTCTTTATAATCTGCTTGATCCTTGAATCGTGACGGCCTTACGTGTGTTAGCCGCAAAAAAATAAACATGATACTTATTCGGTCCATATCCGGGGTTCATTCGTGTATAAGTGACTGAACATTTGTTAATATTTATGACGTTCCTGAGTCCGTATCTTGATCTGAGTCGACACTAAAATCTATTCGATTCTTCATTTACAATTGCATGAGAATCCGTTTATGATTGCGTGAGTTATATTGTGACACACGAACAGGGGGGAACACATACCCTCCTCGCGGAGGAAAACAGGGAGACACTGTCCACCTGATATCACCATTTTCTCGGATCACTGATTTGCTGACCCATAATGACCGACACGGTCCACTGACAACTTGACCGCCGCCATAACCGCGCATGCGTGTAATGGCTTAAGAATACTTAATGTGACGTATATCGTGTCCACACCCCCACCCCCTTTCTCTCTTTCACCGAGGTTAGAGTCGCCATGCTTATAATCCGATATTACTGAGAGAGGTAAATATGTCATCTGTGTCTGTTTGTCTGCCTGTGAATAAGATATGCGTTAGTTATCAGTGAGTGTCCTGGGAACTTGTGAAAGAGTTCCGCCAGATATCGCTTCTTCTCGAAACGAAACGCTTCCTGATAGTCAACATTTGCTTACTAACAAATATATACCATACTGAACTTTCATAGTTTTTATAGTTTTTATGTCACAATTATTTGTTCTTGAATAACTAAAAAAACAATAATTTATGTCAACATTTGCTTACTAACAAATATATACCATTCTGAACTTTCATAGTTTTTATAGTTTTTATGTCACAATTATTTGTTCTTGAATAACTAAAAAAACAATAATTAATGTCAACATTTGCTTACTTACAAATATATACCATTCTGAACTTTCATAGTTTTCATTGTTTTAATGTGACAATTATTTGTTCTTGAATAACTAAAAAAAATTGTTGTCATCATTTACTAACTAACAAATATATACCATTCTGAACTTTCATAGTTTTCATCGTTTTTATGTGACAATTATTTGTTCTTGAATAACCAAAAAAAACCAATTATTTCTGTCAACATTTGCTTTTACTAACAAATATATACCATTCTGAACTTTCATAGTTTTCATCGTTTTCATGTGACAATCATTTGTTCTTGAATAACCAAAAAAAAAACAATATTTCTGTCAACAATTGCTTATTTCCAAATATATACCATTTTGAACATTCATATATAGCTTTCATAGTTTTATGTGACAATTATTTATTCTTGAATTACTAAAAAAACAATAATTTCTATCAACATTTGCTTACTAACAAATATATACCATTCTGAACTTTCATAGTTTTCATAGTTTTTATGTGAAAATTATTTGATCTTGAATAACTAAAAAAAAAAACAAATATTTCTGTCAACATTTGCTTACTAACAATTACATATACCATTCTAAACTCTCCAACGCCTTTCACTTTAAGTCACATGTTGTGGAATACCTCCTTACATTATACACGTAGGCCACAATAAGGTTCCATAATTATGTCTATCACCTTTTTTAAAAAAAAAAAGTTTCTCTATAGACGTCGCTGTAATGGAATAAACCCATCATAATCCCAACGAAGCCATACACTGATAACTAAGTGGTCGGGAACGCTGCCACTCTAAAAGGGTTACAAGTCGGACAGACATGCATGACCTCTGTGAGGTCACAACCCCCAAACTGAAACCCGAAACGGCGGGCACATTCCTAAGTGGCAGGGATTGTAGCAGAGATAACGCACAGAGCTAATGTGTCGGGTTACGCTTGGAAAAACTCAGCGTTTCATTCCGTCTACATATCTCTCTCTCTTTCCTTGGCGAGCCCAGCGGACCGTACGTTCGCTCAAACACGGCGTACAATAAACGTGCAACAAACGGGTGGACTCAGTACGTACCACGAGTCAGACACCCCCTGATGGTTGGGATATAAGTCAAGCGTGTCGCGAAGATCAACTAAAAAGGTAGGGAACAATGGTTTTTATGATGTAATAATGCTCATACTGTAGATATGATCATGTATATTACAGAATCATACATCCCCGTACGGATGTGTACATTATATATTATATGTATGTACGCGTACTTGCATCAGTCACTCGCTGTACATTACAGCTATGTGTGCAGGGACCTCACGGTTGACCTACCATGAACATAGGTTTTGCTGGCGCAGGAAATGATAGTGGCACAGTGTTTATTTCGTGTCGTTATTGTACAACAGTTGTACGACATTTATCATTGCCGTGAAGATCAATACAATCATATTCGCCGAGTGAACGTGAGGTGCTTGTAGGAATTTTGTGAATGGCCCCTGCGCCCTCCGAGTGTTCAGTTGGAAATCATTTATAAGACCGGTCTTTGTCCATCGGTGACTTGTATACGTCGTGCTTAAAACGCCAAACGTTTGGCGTCAAATATGCACAACTAGCTTTATGTTGGTCTCATTAACTTCTATGGTTAATATTTCGCAGACATTTTAAGGTATGTCTATACAAGTGGTGAACTGTATAAAAGAAAATCCGAATTCATCTCTACCTGTATCCCAGTGTCTAATACACATATACACACACACACACACACACACACACACACGCGTGTGTGTGTGTGTGTGTGTGTGTGTGTGTGTGTGTGTGTGTGTGTGTGTGTAAGTGTCGGCTTTTGGCTATCATGTAAATTCAAAGAAGGACAGGTCTTTTGTGGTCTCCTTCAAATTCAAATATGGAAAAAATTCCCTATAAGTGATACGGGGTACACACATACAGATACCCTGTTCCAGCATTATAGGTACGTTGATTCAGTTGTATCCTATAAACATGACTTATGTGTTGTTTACATTTGTGTAATACATATACATATTTTATGGGTGCATCATGGAATTATTGCATTACTGAGTATTAAAGCTTGATAATGCATTTAAATCTCATTTGTAATGGATATAGTTAGGGTAGGAATTTGCGCAATTATATTATTGATCAAATTGAAATCATGAATTTCGCTATTTGCCTCATGTTATGTATGCCACATAAATACAGTTATACTACAGGCGAAGTATAAACTGTTTATCCCTGTTCCCAGCCAGGCTGTATACAGTAGTCCTAAGCTCACTAAGTTAGGGTATTCTACTTAATATGTTTAGGGTCATTGCCTCAGTGCTACATACATCATTGTATATACAGCCGTATTATTATAGCTTTACTTGATGAATTTTAGCCTTTGTAATTGCCTTTTTGCTTTAAAGAAATAACACCAGATGAATCATAACACGTATATACCCTATATATACACATGGGCACATTACATATTAGTTAGTATATATATATATATATATATATATATATATATATATATATATATATTGTTAATCATAGTGTAGGCTATGGGGTAGCAAAACGTTATTTAAGACGTCATTTCAGCGATACTGTACAGAATGAACAGAAATATACATAAAATATGTATACAAATTAGCTTAAGGGGTAAATATGGGACTTGACTCTTTATGAATGGCAATGATATAACATTCTGAATCGTCAAATCTCATTATATTTACACTCTGGAGTTACTTATTGTGTTTGCCATAAGTAGAGCTTAGCATGACACTATTTATTACAAATACAAGTAAGAGTCCATTAGCGGGACCAATGACTATCACACATACACTGCACAAGAACCGTTCAATATGAAAAACTTTATTGCAGATTTTATCTTAAGAAAATGAATATATTATAAGCATATATACATGTTTATTTATATATATATATATATTTATAATGAAGATTGTCATATTTATTACCAACGAATAGGATCTATTCTTACCATCGAGTAAGTTTTCCAGTAACCAAGTTCATGACCAATTAGTCACTTTTTGACAACACTGGCTCTGTTTACTCAAAAAATGCGAGCCAGTGGGACAATCACCAAAAATACGAAGACAAATCTCTACTACGAGAACCCCCCCCCCCCCCCTTTCCACTCTAAATAAGCCCCCCCCCCCCCCCCCCCGCACAAAATTCCCCCAGATAACATCCAGCCCCATTATAGAAAGTACAAAAATCTTCTCACAGAATCCTGACCTGGCATATGTAATCTAATATTTGTTTGATTATTTATTCACATAAGAAAATAATATTTGTTACATTTTCATTGCTTCTCTCATAATCTGAACTCGATTTAAATGGCCCTTTCCACAATAATTAATAACATACTATAATCTGGGCCACGGATTAAGATATTATAACAAATTCTCTACATGAAATTGATAATGTGACGAAACTATATATCGATGAGAGAGGCATCTGGAACTGGCTATGTAAAATGGATCCCATTCATTCCCCTGAAATGAGGTGGACAAAAAGGTACTTTGTCACCCACTGCTTAAAGGGACATAATCAGGCCCAAAATTACCTATTCTTTCACACCATCAGTTCAGTTTTCCTTTATAGAAAAGTTTCCCAAGCAAAACTGTCCTAGCACACAGTCTCAGTACTTCGCATATGGCTGTTTAACACCTTGTTATGGCTCTGTATGTTGATAAACACAGTCCACTTGTGTCTATTTACGATAACATGGCCGAGTGACCAGAGGTCCGATTTTGAGCCGCAGCACCTCTTGTTTCAGCCAGCGGGAACATGTATTACATTTTTGGCCACTTCAGTCAGGGCATCTTCTGATTGATACGTGTTGTGGCTCCACGATGCACACGGTCCCACACGCTGTGTTTATGTTGACACCTGTGATCGCGCCCGATTCACTGTTTTTAACACTCGTTTACAAGAGTAAGCAAATGGTTTCAAGGCAATATTTTGACAGGTACCGATTTATTTTAATGGGAAGAAGGTATTTTTCGTGTTAATTCAACATGCTTTATAGGTGATTGGGCCCCTTTAAAAAGTGAGGAGGCATGATAGGTCCCCATCTTTGAAATAAGGCCCATGTATGACTGGATGACAAAATGAATACATGATGCTCGTCCTGGTATATCCGTGAATACACAACGCAGTTGGCATTTATATTGGACTGGTAAAGATACTGGAGTTATGAAACGAGTCATACGGGGAAATGCACTGCAACGTCCATACATCCAGTCGCATTAATAAAACTGCCGCAAAAAGTGAAACTTTATCTATATGGTGACTATAGTCATCTCCAATGTCTCTCAGAAGCTGGCTATCGTACCCGTGCGAGCCATACTTGCATTCAGAACATTAACAGACATGCCGAGGGATTTGTTATATATAACGTAGTGTTACGACGGACAATATTTGCATCCTCAACGATTCTTACAGGGCGGTTCTTGTCAAAGCTTAGCATGACACTCTGACGTCTCAACAGACTCTTTTATGTCACATTGTAAGGTGTCACAGATAAAAGGTGCTGGTCCTGGTACTAATAAAAAGGTACAGAGATAGGGGCATAATAGTGTGGTATAAACACATGATCACACCCAAAAGACAATACTCTGTTGTTGGAAACAGAATATAGTTGTAGCTCTGATAAGACAGCTGGCATGAAACATTATAGGTTCAGACTGCTAATTTTACTTGTTCGATCCTATGTTGTCACAAAAACCAGGATTACATATATTATTGGCGGCAAGTAAGGCGGATCAAAAGTTTGACCTACATATATACTTAATTCATGAAAAATGCCTCTGAGATTTAACATGCCACCGGACACATTATAATCGCCATGAAAAAGTATGGAAATTAGGTTACAACATTTAGCGATTAGTGGGTAGTTACACAGGAAACTGAGTCGGTTGATCTTTGGGACGCGCTCACTATTTGGTGGTAGACGAATTGGCAAAAAGTATATGATCAGGACTTTGTGTCTGTCACAGTAATCGGAACTGAGACATAATTTTTTATGCTCATGTGTGAGTTACTGCGGCAGCTGTTATTATTTCTTAATTATTTCGCGCGGTCTGTTATCTCGTCCCATCCCGTCGTAATAATGACACACATTTTCCTAGTTAAACGTGTCAGGATGCTATGTCAGTACAATTCTATGTGTTTTCTTTGTGACTATGCACATAAAGTATTATATATTGTGCCTAACAAAACATTTACGTAACTGATGTGAATACATTGAATTTTGTTATATATTGTTGTGACTTAAGTTAAGGGGCAATCCAGGGTATACAATTCAAGGGAAATTTAGTACGTTCACCGTCAGCGTAAAATGACACCTATAATGCCCAACTGTTAATCAGAAGAGGCATTTAAAAGGTCGAAACCTTGCCGTTTGATGTGGATTGTGTATTTATATAGCGTATTCATACTATTAAATTTGAATTATAAATGACATCATATGACATCATATATATAATCATTACAGAAAAATAACCATGTTTGCAAACTCACACCAGAGACAAATATACGATGTGTAACATTGGTATGCATAACTGCTTAATTGTTTCCCCGTGCAGACAAAGTCGGGGGATACCAGGTTTCATGAAACAGAAAAATCTTGTGAACGAGATAACTAAAAAAATATTTCAGGGATCTTTATCAAACTTTATATGTATATAGATACAGGTAAGATGACGAAGTCTATTTAAAATGGGGTCATGACCTTTGCTAAGAGAGTGACCTTGACCTTGAATAAGTCACTTTTTTCTGAAAATCACACAAATTCTTAAATATCTCTAGAAAGCTTGCATCTATTGGTCCCACAATCAAGGTGACCGAAGATCATGGATAGCCTTGTGATGTACCGGAAACTGGTGGCGCCACCTGTTATCCCTTTCTTGTTTTCGCGCCTTTTAATACCCCAATTATTTCCACAAGACAATACTGTGAGCATTATAAGTCAAAAACCAATAGACAGATTCCTTTCATAGTATCAACATGTAGAGAGATGGGTTATTAATGAGGTTTATTTAAATTTGGGTCATGACCTTTACCATGAGAGTTGCCTTGACCTTGAATATTTTCATTTTTGGTGAAAATCACACACCTCTTTTGATTTCTCCAGATTGATAGTCATATGGATTTTCAAACTTTACTTATGTGTGACCATCCACTGAAGTAAGAACCCTATGGGTTCTAGGGTTATGAGGTCAAAGGATTATAAGGATATATAAGGATATATAAGGATATATAAGGATTTCAAACTTGACTTGTATATGTCTCATTAAAAAGCATTAACCCTATTGATTTTGGGGTCATGAGGTCAAAGGTCATCGTCATAGGACCCACATCTTTAAAAAGATTGTGGCTGCATTTTAAGCCATACTTATCATCTCAGACCTTTAATCTTGCACATATAGCTCTCCTGCTAAAAAGGGAAGATTCCTATCAATTTTGGAGTCACAAGATTAACGGTCAATATTACATAAGCCATCTGTCTTCAAATTTGTGGAAACAGGAATTTTGTGAATCTCATAAAATGTTGAATTACTGCATCTGTTCAAAGTTGATATAACAATTTCCACCAAGATGTTGGATCACTTGCACGTCACACTAGAAGCTCAAGGACTTAGGCTTGGACGTGGACTCTGTCTAGTTTTGAACTTTGACTACAATACTGTTGAACCGATTGAGAGATTGACAGATTAATAGATTGACAGTTTGACAGTTTGACAGATTGAATAAACACTAGTTGTGAAACTATTCCCGAGTAAAGTAGGGTTGAAGTGTTACTGCGTCCATTATGTTCAACATTGTCTTCTTATGTTGAATACTTGGAGTTACGCCACAAAAATCGAAAATAAGATTTTTTCATGGGCTCTCGTATGTGGGAGATTAATTTTAACCCTTCCGGCGTAGTGCATCAGGGTGTCTGCCGCTACAGACGAAAAGTAGGTCACATCCGGTATTCTTGTGCGCCGTATAAGGATTTGCAGACGCACAATTTCCAAAAGCTATCTGAACATTAACGGTTCACAACTAAAATATGTTGCCATGTAGGTTGCATCTTTAGGCCTAAAAAAAAAGTTTTTGTTTCCGATTACATGCCAGAGAAAAATAGGGTAGGTAGGCCGGGAATTTTTTTTTTTTTTTTTTTTTTTTTTTTTATTCAGTTTATGCGGCATATTTTCATAATAAAATGGTAAATAGAATTATGTTTATGCATACATATCTGTGCCAATCTGTGTACAGTATGATCAAATAGTGACCCATTAGAATCATTTTCTCTTGGCGAAATAGGTGTTTGTTCAATCTCTTATAAGAAGTGAAGCGAAGTAACTTTCAAGGAATGATCAGCTGGTCGCCGACAAATAAATAAAGTTGGCGATCAGGCAGGTTTACCTTCTAAGGCTAACATGAGCGGCCGGCCATTCATTCGCCCTCAGAAATTGCGAAATGAAATGTTAAACCATGATGTAGTACGCACGCATTAAGTTGGAGGAAATAAAGTGATCATAATATCGGTATATTTGTTTAAAATAAGAAATGTACATCGGCAATCCGCCGACCGGTGTCAAATTTTACATCGCAGTTATGAATATGCTCTTATCATTTACCGCCGTTATATAAAAAAATATCGCCAAAAATGAATGATAACCACGTGTTACCGCCAAATATGCGTTTTATTTTTCGTTAAATGACCGGCCAACGTTCATTAAATCGTTCGTTTTTACTCTTCCAGCGCCCGAGCGCAGGTTCAGGTGATCATTGACAGAACAAATACGGGTACATATGTACCCGAATAGGTAACCACGGTTACATGCAGTGACGAAACGTCATGTCATTGGTTCATTTCAACTCATTTGCATAGCCGAAGATGGCACTCACTTCCGAATATTGCCGACTAGCGGGCCATTAATGAGGCCTTACGGAAGATGCAAATTTTCAGGGCTTCGGGCAAATTTGAACGATCTCAAATCAGTTCTCAGACGGGTCACGGCTATCAGACATTCGCGGAGGAGGCCACATTCATAGCTTGAAAGAAGCTGCTTATTTCTCCAGTGGAACACTTTTGATATTTATCTGCTTCCTATGAATTAAAAAAAAAATTGTTGCGCAGAACTACGTTCTAAGCGGACGAACCCGCTCATGAATATGACCGTCCACACGCCGTTTTCGCGGGTATATTTGAACTGTCAGTGACGACCTCAGAACATCGATCATAGCTTGTATCTGTATGACAGATTAAAGTTGTCGAAATTAAGTCGTACTTCACCTAAAAATTCCACGCTCAAACCTCGACTTTTACTGGTTTTGCAATCAGAATCCAAATAAAAATTTTAGGGTCGCACAGTAAATATAGGGTCGGTCGGGTAACCGGAAACAAAGAATTTTTTTTTACGCCTTATAGATCTGTCATTTAAGTGATTAAATAAATGAATGCCTGACTGAATGCGTTTTCCCATAATTTCTTCAAACTATACTAGGGGAAAAATCTAAAAAGTAGTAGCCAACATCAGGTAGTTCATATCAGGATTTTTTGTTACTCAAGTGCACGCCAGAGAAAGACAAGCGAATCTAGGTGAATGCTTGTGTAAGTAAAACTGAAAGCTTGGCAACCTCAAAACTGTGTGCAGTCCTTTCCTCCAACTGTGATTAATCTACAGCCTTTTAGCACATTATGTACAGTTAGTGAGGTTTTAGCTCCAGTACCTCGAGTGTTGCACTTTGCTCGAAACATGCCTTTCTAGTGTGTGGTCTGTCTGGGGTGTTGGTCCACCTCGTCAAATTGGTTGCTTGTTTTGCGGTAGGTTAAGGGATGACACAATTTTCTCCACGACGCTAACCACCATATTATCCCCTCTTGCTTTGGAACAATCACTTCAGCCGGGTTCGACATGGACACTGGAACAAACCCTTCGCGAGATTTCCTAAATAATGTCAAAATCCTTAGGATATAGGGAGAATATGAAATATACATCTAAAAAACGTATTTGGCATCGTACTTCAAGAACATATACACACACACGTACACGTTTATCATATTTATCGTCTAAGATTGAATCAGGTATTTTATTATATATGTATGAAGTAGGTTCTACATTTAATGCTGCTTTTATGATAAGCTGCATCTAAGATATCTTCATCTTTCCAGGGTAAATTGAAATGGCGTCAATTTATCAATTTAACTTCCAGGGTGGGGCGGGGGGGGGGGGGTGACCGACGGACACACACACGTATATATATATATATATATATTTAATATATATATATATGTATATATATATGTATATATTAAAAATGTTTCATATATATATATATATATATTTATATATGAAACATTTTAAATATATATTAATCATATTTAAAATATATTACGATTAAGTGTAAGTTTTTAGAAATAGGGTATTGTTTCCAGTATAAGTTAATTCTAATGAGATTTAGATACAATATTACATAGTAAACCCATAAATGGAACCAAAGTCAATGATTTTTTTCATTAAACAAATCATTTGCAATATACAAATATTATTATCTGAATAGTGGGTGATGATTACATCGACCTTCCCTTCTTGCTAAAAAATGGGGGAAATATATCCCCCATCCTAACCCCCCATATTGACGCCGCTGGTGAATTGTAGCAGGGGTACTGACTACACAATCAGAAATATTATCACAAACAAAAGCCATCAAAACTGTAACTCGAGACGCATCAGGCAATCAGTGCGGAGAAACCTTTGTCAATATTTATTCCCCGGTAAATGTTACAAAGTTTCTTGGGCAAACATTTGCTGGAAACATGCGACTCGTTTGTGCATGACGGCTTCACCTCATTGGTCAGTAAATGGTCACGTGATCACGTGTCAGAACTTGGTCACGTGATTGTGTTTTGTACAAACATAAAAAAAGCTCGTCAATGTTATACCAGAGATTAATTTGGTGATAACATTTTGGATAGCTGTTCTCAGAAAACCATGTAATAAGTGCACCGCGTCAGGTCGTCATCCAGCATTTCAACTGGCATCATCACCACCTGAATGATTAAAAGATTCACCAGCTCGGTTACTGTTGTAAAGAAGGAAATGAAGGTGGAAATTTGCACTCTGTGAGGATACAAATATTTTCGTCATTGTTTAAAGAAGATAACCTGAGTTGGGTAAATATTTACTAACATACGAAGCTGTTACGAAACGCTTTAGATCTAAGAAATAAACCCTTTGCCAAACCTCTGTGGGCCTCCGGTGCTGAACTGGCCAAATAATACACGGATGTGGTATGTCTGTGCGTCGGACGCAAGTAATTTGTTGTTTACACACACAGCAGCACCTCTGAGTAAGCTACGTCATGGCTCATACATACGTACTTGAAAACGACGAAATAGACGACGTATTATACCGAAGCCGAGGTTAAAGGTCAAGGTCACATAACCCAATTCTTTCAAATCCTGTTGCCACACCAGGTTATGAAAATAGTGTTCAGGTAGTATTCATGACTGATATTTCAGATACAAAGTCTACAAGAGGAAAAGAACTTAATTAGATGAAAACATGCACGTGATGGGTACAGCTAATTGTTGGTCAACTAGAGAATACTTCTTTGAACGCCTCATGATCTACAGGTTCAGGGTCACTCTCAAATAAACCAGACCAATCGTTAGATATATCTGTCTCCCTTTTAAAACAATAATATTATATATATATATATATATATATATATATATATATATATATAAATATATATATATATATATATATATTGAGAGAGAGAGAGAGAGAGAGAGAGGAGAGGACGAAGAAGTAGCATGGCCTCGTCTATGTGAATGACCTTGACCTAAAGTAGGTTATTTAGAGTGAATAGCCTTTTAATACATTTTTGTCGTTTTTGCATAATTTTATATCCTCACCACTACCACTTGTAAACAGTTTTACCAGTATCATAAAAAAAAAAGATAATGGAAAGAATTACTCTCAGGTTTTGAATATGTATAGATATGGATAACAGGATGAAGAAGCTTATTGACTTTGAGGTCTCGAAGTCAAAGTTCAAGGTCACATAACCCAATTTACAAAAAAAAAATCTGGACGCATCTGGTCGCCAAACTTTTCATCTGAAAACGTCCAACTTTCACAGTTAGCTTACCTGCCAATATGGGAGGAGCCCTGTTGATTTTAAAGCCAGAAGTCAAGACTGCGCAGGCTTACAGTTCTGTTGCGAGGAGATATTTAGCATTGTGGCACCCTTGTTTCAACCAGACCCTCGCACGAGTTCGAAAACTAGTGAACTTGACCTTGATCATCAAGATCGAATCTGCAGTAATAATTGATATTAGTGAATCCCTTAACTTTGAGGCAATGTACAGTTTTCAGTTCAAATTTGACACCTATTTTGTCAATCATTTTGTTAGGAGTTGTGACCTTTGCATTTCAAATATAAATATGTGGAAATATTGAATTTGAAAGACTACATAATACTTAACCTTCAGAAGAAGGGGTCTATTTTTAAAGGGGGCAAAATGTCTTAGGATACCTGTAGCATCTCGGATGCCAGATATGTCTACTTGATGTAAACGTTTCTCCCGAAAGGAGGACCCAATAATCTACATGAAACGCTTGCTATAGTGAGGGGTGTTAATGTGATGTATCTTTTATGTCTAGGTCATTAAGAAGTGTGCTGTAGCGCTTGGTCTGCGCATGTAGATACAAGTATAAAAAAAATAAACTGGAAAAACGTGCCATTGTTATTCCTCGCTGAGAATACCACGACTGACAGAATGTGATCGCACAAACATAGAGCCACTTTCTTTGTACAAACATTGACAAACACTCGTGCCTTTGTCACAGAATCAGGGCATTGGTTTAGTATTTGTTAGAATTGGGTCAGTCTACACTATCAATAACACTACGTACCCTCGTATTTTTATACCCTAGATTTACACCCGATCTTAGTTTGACTGCAGGTCTTGGAAAATGGTTAGGAAAATTATAAATTATATAGTGTATATGTGTATATCTTTATATATATATATATATGGATGTGTATCTGAAATTTGATTTGATTTTTGATAAGTTGATTAATATTTGATTATTGGTTGGTTAATCAGTTAATAAGTATTGGGTCATATCACTCAGGAATTGTTATTGTATACACTGAAATTAATTCTTACTGCACCGCAGATGTGTACAAATAACTACGTCATATGTCTGAGTTTATAAATGCCTTTTTCATCATATATATAGTGAAAACCTCGACATCACGATCACCACCAGGACCTGGGTAAAGTGGTCACATTTTCGAGGTGGACATCTGAGCTAGGTCTGATATAAAGAGCCAATAAGAATTTGGACCGCGAGAAAGTGGTCATTATTTTGATGTGGTCGCTAAACGGATGTGGTCGTCAGGTGAGGTTTTAAATATATATATATATATATATATATATATATATATATATATATATATTATCTTATATATTTATTTCACTCTGACCTTACCTGATTATTAAGAATGAAAATGCCACAATATTACTTCCTTTGGGTCTGCATGTTTAGATGAGTACTGAGTTTATATAAGTTATACTGTAAGTTATAACTGGTACAGATATTTTGTACAATATAATTACATATCTTGGACAAAAAATAGTTGACTAAACCTGGGATTGACCTGGATATAAGTCCTCCTGGCGGAGATAAGGGCTTAATAGAAGACTGAAAGATACTATGGGGGACTTGTGTTCGTGCGGGTTCATATTCGCGAAAGAGAAATTATGGCGAAAATAACACCCACTTGAATAAGACAAGACATGATTACATCCGCACAGGTGAAAAGTCGGTTTATCTATTTGATGTCCAAGGTACATTATATATGTCTTTATAATCAGAAGGCAAAAAAAAAATGATATTATAAATGATAACATAGGTTTTATGTTATTCGAAATCATTAAGCTTCTCTTATAAACAATACGAGACATTTTATATAAGAATTTCCTCGTGTTCGACATTCCCCTGGGTTAAATTGTTGCGAATGTGCACCAATCTTAAGAAATTCATCTAATAATCCATTTACTCTGTGTCGTTGACTGAATATTAAAATCGTGAAACACGAACCCTCGCGAAACACTGAAAAGTCAACATCGTGAAACCAATATCCCTCGAATATTGCATGTAATGTACGGTTCATAATTTACAGACTTTCCAATCATCATCAAAGAAAGATGAATCCTTATAGATTGTAGAGACGTATTTCCATGCCCTATATATTATCATAAAAGGTGCACTAATTGGAGGCCCTTGGGAAGTTTTTTCAATTGAGTGTTTGGCATCGAACTCAATCTCAACTCCAGCACTTTTACATTAGTCAAGGAAAACGGGGGGGGGGGGGGGGGGGTTAGGGTTACTCTGCCTCATTTTCGTGTAAAATGGCAGGCTCTAAAACTGGCAATAGATTTCACCACCTGCAAAGGATATTCATAGAAACACAACTTTCAATCCCCTCCAACGTTAACACTGCCATATTTTTATTGATTTCGAAAATTTCCATATCGCTCGAATGTTAAAACTAATGTATGTTATCTCAGATATTTTTGGCCTGAAAATTTGCTCTAAACAATTGTGACGCCACAGAATAGACTGACCTGACCTGACCCGTAAACAGATCACTCTAACCTACATTCAGGTTATTTATGTCTACATAAAGTTGTCCTCCGATCGTTTGTCATTATTGCAGTTATACTTCAGATTAATGGCTCTATTTTAATAAACCAGCTGTAACTCTTAATGAAAATTTGTACCCAACCCTTGCCTGCGACCTCAAGGCTGCCACAGTGGATGAGTATGGTATGACAGGAACGCGGGCACAGAAGATTAAAAGTCACGTGACCCGGTGGCACGGATTTTTCCACAGATGCTGACATTACTTGGCTTATCTCATATATTCCCAGACATAAACGGAGACCAACTGAGTCCTTTGCTAAATGTTAATGGCAGTATTTGTCTCGGGCTATGCACAAGCCACGTAAAAGAATATACAGTTATGCACCTCAGAATGAAAAAAAAGAAGTCCTGTAAAGAAGTGTATTAAATGCATGGATATGGCCATGCAAACAAAATTATTGTTCTACGGATTCGCTGCTCCCATTATTCTTGCTTCTGGCTCTTGGTTAAGTTGCAAGTTTCTGCTGTGGTAAAAAGTAGCTTTGCCTCGTCCGGAAGACTATGTTCTTTTCGTCATTTTTGCGCCGGTAAATAACCCGTCACTGCCACATGAAAATAGTATTATCAATATATTAAAAAAAATTAACAAAAAGATTTCTCTCATATATTTGCACATAGATCAAAGGTCAAGGTCACACTACCCACTTTATTTATAAAGCTTATGGAAGCATTTTAAGCCAAACATTCACCCAAATCCTTCCACATATTTCACATGTGCACCCTTGCCTTTAGGGGAAGAACCTTATTCATCTTGAGGTCACAAGGTCAAAGATCTAGGTCACAGGACCTACATCATGAAAAAATTGTTGATACTTTTAAAGCCAAACATTTCATCCCAAACCTTGTATATATGTCATTTATAATACCTACCTAAAGGGAAGAGCTTTGTTGATGTTTGGGTCACACGCAGTCCAACTTTGTGAAAAAAAAAAATCTTAAATCAAAACATGGTCAAATGTCAAGGTCACAGGGGCCATCTTTTCACAAATTAGTTTCCAGATGATAACTCGAGTTTAGTTTGACATATTGTTTTCAAACTTGACTTATTTATGACTCACCACTAAAGTAAGAACCGTGTGCATTTTGGGGTCCAACGGTCAAAGGTCAAGGTCACAGGACTCATTTCTTAAAAAAAAAAGAATGCATTTGAAGCCAAACTTTTCATCCCAAACCTTCCATTGCTAACCTGCCAATAGGGGAAGATTCTGTTCAATTTTGGGGTCATGAGGTCAAAGGTCAAGGTCACAGTACCCACTTATTTAGAAAGATTTTGGATGCATTTTAAGCCAAACTTTTCATCCAAAAACTTCCATCTTAAACATATAGCTGAGCTGCCAATAGGGGAAAAAAACTGATTGATATGAGGGTCACAAGGTCAAAGGTCATCCTCACAGGGGCCCATCTGTCCACATATTTGTTTTTGGATGATAACTCCAGTTCGAATTGACATATTGGTTTCAATTTTGACCTATATATGAGCCACCAATAATGTAAGAACCCTTTTGATTTTGGGGTCATGAGGCCAAAGGTCAAGGTCACAGGACCTACTTCTTTAAAAAGATTGTGATGTATTTTTAGCCAATCTTTCTGTCCCAAACATTCTATCTTCCAGATGTTGTTCACCTGCCAATAGTGGAAGTAACGTATGGATTTTTGGGTCACAAGATCAAGGTCATTAGGCACATCAAACCACATATTACTTTCCAGATGATAACACAATCATCAACATGTGGTGTACCTGCAAATAGGGGAAGTTTACTTTTGATTTTTGGGTCATAAGGTCAAAGGTTAGGGTCACAGGGCCCATCCATTCACAAATTAGTTTATGGATGATAACTCCAGTTTGGGTTGACAGGTTGGCTTCGATCACAGGACCAATATTTTGGAAAACCTCATATACATATATCCTTATAGACAAATGCAGCTGAGCGTTGAGATCCATGGGTCCCTTGTTGCACAATGTCCATCTGTTCGTCTGGTTGGGTTAAAATTACTCATTTCTCTGCAGTGGTTTGACGTATCTTCCTGAAATGTTGCATGTGTATAGACCTCGCGTAGCTCTTTATATAACGCAAAACTGATGGCGCTACCTGCAACTATTTTTGCACAGCGTCCTCCTGTTTTTCTGCCATGGGATAAAATCACTCATATCTCGGCAGTGGTTTGACCTATCTTCCTATAATGTTGCATATGTATACATCTTGGATAGCTTACTTGATTTTGTGGCTGATGGCGCTACCTATATTCACGTTTATAATGCAGACATCCGTAGTAATATCTCAGGACTGGTTTGACGTATAGGCCTGATATTTTGCATGAGTACAGATATAACAAAGGGCCACAGCTTATACAAATTTTGTGGCCCAACTAACAACCATTTTTGCTCGGGGTCCATCTGTTCATCTGCCTAGGTAAAAATCACTCATATCTCAGCAGTGGTTTGACTTATCAACTTGAAATTTTGAATAGGTGTGCATCTAGGATAGCTCTCTCTTTTAAAGAACAGGTGGCGCTACCTACAATCATGTTAACATGGCACACAGCCAGGCTAATATGCAACATGTCTCACTATTTCCCCGTGCCACTCAATCTATGCCTCACGTCATCCATCCTACTCTGATTTCGGCTGATACACGTAGTCGCTTGTCGACTACCCGTATTCTAGTTTTCAACCAGGTTCTCAGATGAATTAGAAAACTTGTGACCTTCACGTTCATTTTCGTGGTCAAATATGGAAGTTGTCGATATGTGCTGCAGAGAAAGGGACCTGTTTGAAGGGTGTATGCAGAATATCCGGGGATACCTGTGTCATCTCTGATCCAAGAAAGTTCTAGTTGATAACTGAACAAATATAAACGACTTCAATGATTCCAGAATGCAGGTCTATACCATCGACTACTCGAGTTTGAAATCATACCCGTTATACATAAGACAAATACTTCTTTCTGGCACACGGTGATAGCGTAGGGCCTACTGTAACAGCTCTTGTGTAGCTGTCTCTGGATGCTTGAATTTTGTTTAAAAAACAGGACCTCTGCGTAGGTGGGTGGTAAAGTCGGAGTACGTGACAGCGTGTCTGAATTGTGCTTGTTGTGAAATGAATTAACGTGCTGGGTGTGTAAGTTGACCGTTATCACTGGGATGTAAATGTTACGCAAAGGGTATAAAAAGTTGCTTATCGCTCTGCCCATATATCGGCCAATCATTCTTTTCTTCTGCTTATGTCTAACCTTTTTCGGGCATTTAGTTTGTCAGTCACTAGTTGATCCTCCCTGATTGTCTGTCTGTCTATGGCTGTCCCCCGCTCTCTCTCTCTCTCTCTCTCTCTCTCTCTCTCTCTCTCCAATGATTTTTCCGCGTTTCTGTGTGTGCCCCCCCCCCTGCTAACGACCAACGAAGAGTCCTCTTTATGATTCCTCAATAGTATCCAGAGGCGGATCTAGAACAAATTGTTGTGGGGGGGGGGGGGGGGGGGGCGGACAGCTCATATTCTGGATTGCATGTTGGTCAATGGGGGAGGGGGAGCGTGTGGGAGGGGTTTCCCCCCTCACACGGTGAGGAAATTTTTTGAAGATATGATGATCAAGAAATCAAATTTGAGCATTTTTGTGAACTTAAACCAGACATTTTTGTTTCTGATCAATTGGATACAAAGCAAAAGTTTAGAATATAGGCCTAAATCACTTCTGTTTGTCCTATTGAGGGTGTGGGAGGGGGTGTCCCCCTCACATGCACGTGAGGAAATTTTTTGAAGATATGATGATTAAGAAATCAAATTTGAGCATTTTCGGGCACTTTAACCAGACATTTGTGTTTCTGATAAAATTGATACAAAGCAGAAGTTTTAGAATATTGGCATAAATCACTTCTGATGTCTGAAAGGTTCTAAAGGTTAACAGTCACCTTGTCATACCTAGTGACTTGCTGGTATATGAATGGTCCTAACACTTCAGTAGGCCTACTGGACTTTATATTCCAGTGGTGCCAGTACAAGGACTAGCTTCAAGTGGACACAGTAGCGGAGATATGACTTTATTCCTTAGCATTTACTCATGTGACAAGTTAATATTTCTGGTACTGTTTGTTCCTTGTGTGTTAATTGCAGTGCTGATTATCTTGAATTCTTGATTTTATATTTCTTTTCATGAGCCCGAAAAAAATTCTAGGGGGGCGATCGCCCCCTGTGCCCCCCCCCCCTTGGATCCGCCACTGATATCTTATACAACCACATTTATTTCCCCTTGAATAGCTGTATTCTGCTTGAGCTGATCTAGTTCAGTGGTAAAAATGTTAGAACTAAGTGTTATCCATAAACTGACAAGGTTATCAAAACCCAAACTCTCTCCCAAGATTCCCTGTCTGCAGACTCCATGCCAAGAGATGCATTTGACCAGTGACCCATGAGGTCAAGGTCAGATAGGACGCGCGGACTCGCACATGCCATATATAAGTGGACGCCATATTTCGGCATTTTCTGGTGATAACATCCCGAGCTGTTTGGGTGGCCCTCTTTGATTGGCTGGCCGTTAATCAGCCTGCGCTCTCAGTTGATGAGATAACAACCCGACTCTTCACTCTCGGCTTATCTCGCGTTATCTCGTCCTACAAGCCACGGTCTCTTAGGTTGTCATGGCGACTGTCCCTCAAATCTGCTGAACTTGCACGTTGTGTGGCACGAATGAATCCAATTTTGCGAGGGAAACCTACATGTTATTCATTAGGGATAAGGAATGAATCTTGAATATCAATTGGTCATAAAATAAAAGGAAATTTCTATAAATTTTGTAGGTCGTGATTACTATTGTAATAGAAGTTATGAAAACTTGAAGAATTAACGAGGTACAAAATGGCCGGTTGGGTTGTTTATTCTGTCTTCTTATATTATTTATACCATATCTACGTTACACATACTTTGGCTGGCTTTTTGTTCTCACGGGTTTCAAATTCGCGATGCTCATGAAAGGGAAATAATCATGTAAATAAAACTTTCGTAAATAAGACGCTCAAATTCACTGGTGAGCATTCATATTGTACAGCGTCGTCAACTGTCATCTTATTTAAGTTATCTCATCATGCAGCGTTGAAGGTAGTAGAATGACACTTGAAATATTAACAACAGATTTTATGTTCACTTTAGATCAAATAATAATGTTATGGATAATGTGAAACGTTTTGTTTTATCTACCAGTACCAGTGATAAAAAAAGGTATTTCCATTCGTTAGACGTTCCCTTGGTTATTCTTTAAATACTTATATATAAATAGGAATATACTCTTTTGGTCACGGAATCGTAAAATAACGAAAATATCCGCCTTTTGTATCCACGCTTGCCGTATTGAATAACTGTCGTAGGGAACCAGTCACCGTTGGCTTATTGGCCCTGTGACCTTCAAAATCAATCGAATGTGCAGACTGGTGCCAACTCCAAAACCCCCTCGACACCGCCAGTTGGACCTCACTGACGCTCATAATCAGCAAAGTTGACAGCACGTAGATGGCTGATAGGGAGCTGGCTTATTCAGGAATGCAGCCGGTATCAGCAGCAGCTGGTAGGGTACAGGGGCTGGGTCTCCAGCCCTGCGTGCTGCCACGGTGTGGGGTTACAGAGACGGCAGTTAGCTTGCTCTCATCCACGCTCACAGCCTCTCAGGGAGGGCTGCTACAGTGCTGCATGGGATTAAATTGTTCCGTGTGTAACTGAATTCCTTAGCCGGTGGCTGTTCTGTCGCAAGGTGGGTGAGTTTTAATCTTTTATATTGTAATGATGGCATGTTATAAATGGGCAACAAAGCATCTACTAATGACCATATGAGATCATATATAGAGAGCTCCAGTTATAGCCTTTGGGCCTAAGATTTATAAGCTGGTCATATACGCTTACTGGCCAAGTCCTAACCCGGGTGGGTCTGGATCTGCGGTTCAAACCGAGGTTATCAAGTGCACAAGATACAGTGCGTGTGAAAAAAAATATGGGAGTACTATCTTGTAAAGTTTCGTAAGATTCCGCTTTCCTTATGCTTGATTTGGTCTCATTAAATGTGATACGCGGTTCATGCTAATAGGAGGCCGTCTAGAGTTTTCGGAGTGACTCACTCGCGTCACCCCTTTGTAATTACCCCCACCAGTAACCAAGAATGTTACTGATTTTAAGAACGTAGTAACTCCATGTAGTGGCTGGAGGAACGGGGTGGGGTAGCAGTGGGACGGGAAGAGGTTTTGTTAACCCCACCCCCCTCCCCCTCCCAATTCCACCCCTGGTCTAATTTTTAGAACTCTTTATCCTTTATCCTTAGTAAGCATGCTAGGCCAGACCACACCCACAGCCGGTCGTCCTGTTGACATTTATGTTCCTTAAATAATAAATATTGTTTCTCTTGGCATGGCAAGGAATGTCGGTCAAAATGCGCTGTGTTTAAGCTGGTAAGTCGGGTATAGGCCAGGCGGAGGTTTTACACAAGATATTAACCCTCTGTAAGGAAATAGGGTACCATTAGGTTTGTGTGATAATATATATGTGGAAACCTATTTAGAAAACATCATGACAGGCATTAGGGTATAATTAGAATAATTATAATAATAATAAACGACAACAGATTATTTTAGGCTATCGCTACTCTATAATACTTGATTATATGTTTAAACCCCCACTTTCCCCTGTTAAACCATGTTTAAATAGTGCTTTTATGAAAGTAACGCCAGCCAAAGGTAGTAAGGAAGGGTCACGTGACACATTGTTACAACATCCCGAGCCACTGGCCTGTTCAAGTTACAGGAACCAGTACGTCGTGAAAAGTGATAACAGATGTTGGAAGTCACCCTGTGTCCAAGACCAGGTTGACCTCTGAATCTGCACCTTGTGACTTGTAATTTACTAGGTCTTTTGACGTATCATGTGACAAAAACACCATACAAGAGATTCCGTTTTCTTTATCACTCAAGTTGTGACGTCTCTCAATTTTGTCCTGCTGGAGGCCAAGTTAACTCACATTGTAAAGAGATAACGTGAAAATATATATCAACATCCCGCATATATGCACACATTCTGATTGCAGTTTAAAAAAATACTCGCATTAATATATCAATTCTTCAATTAAATGTTCATGTAATAACATGCCATGAATTTATATGATTAATAATTATGAAAATTAAACATTCTTATTCTACACAAACAATAATAATCGTCTTGCAAAAAATATAATAATTGTAATTTGGCGCAGATTCGATTCTGTGTGCTTTCTTGTGCATATTCACTGTAACTACTTGAACTAAAGATTACTATGATAAAGTCCTACTCTAATCAGTTTTCAATGTTATATTTAAGACATGTGATTGTCCGAACTCAAGCGTTTGCGAAATTTGCATGGTACTGATACGCGGCATAGTTTCGATATCACCCCTTCACAAGGTGTGAATCTAATTAGTGCTAAATACAAGCATATCACATTAGAGGGCGCTATAGGGGGCACCTGCTGCGCGTGTTGTTACCAGATGGCCGGCCCACTGTCATGTTGGGATGATACACAGACATAGCTACAGGTCTTACACCCCGACCCCCCAACCCGAAACAAATCCAAACACCATCACGTCTCCATCTGTTACCATGGCAACAACTAAGATGTAACCACAGCTGATTGAACCAACATGAGGAATTAGTACCCATTTGATCGTTTTCCCGTCCAAACCGAGCCTCCTCTCTGTCTGTCTGTCTGTCTGTCTGTCTCACTCTCTCTCTCTCTCTCTCTCTCTCTCTCTCTCTCTCTCTCTCTCTCTCTCTCTCTCTCTCGCTGTGTCTGTCTGCCTGTTAAGCTTGTTGTTTGCCTGTCTCTTTTTTTGTTGTTGTAATTTCTGCCTTTTGACTTTACCCATGTCTCTACCAGTCGTTCTCCTTGTCTCCCTCCTCTCTCTCTCTTTCTTTCTCTCTCTCTTTCTTTCTCTCTTTCTGTCTCTCTCTCTCTCTCTCTCTCTCTCTCTCTTTCTCTCTCTCTCTCGTGTAGTTCATACACAATAGCTATAGATACACTATCTACTGCAAGTTTTCGCTTAGATTATTTACCCTACTTTCATGGAAACTACAGCACATACGGACTACATCCGAAATATTGTAGTTTATTTTATAAGGTGTGTACAGCCCGTTCTTATATACATATACATGTGTACAGTTGGACGGTGCATAAGCAATTTCAAAACGACAAAAAAAAAAAAAACAGATTACACAATAGCTATAGATACACTATCTACTGCAAGTTTTCGCTTAGATTATTTACCCTACTTTCACGCCTAGAGCCCGTTCTTATATACATATACATGTGTACAGTGGGACGGTGCATAAGCGATTTCAAAACGACAAAAAAACAGATTATGTTGAACTTTTGTCTGTTCAGCCTATACATTTGGTCACTGTCTAATTAAATTGTTCATGGGTCTTCTACGAACACCAGCATCTTTGACATACTAGTATTTGAAATACCTATGAAAAGAAAAACAGAAGCGCACTCTCTCTCTCTCTCTCTCTGTCTCTCTCCAGAGAGAGAGACCAAAAAGACAGTCCTTATTTAATAATTAGGTAAGGTCAGAGTCACGCACAAACACACACACACACATATATATATTGTAATTTAGAGCATCTTTACACAATTCCCAGCTAAAGTGTCCCCTTCACAGTAACGCGCTATCTGCACTCTCAAAAAGAAATAAATAAATTATAATACATGAACTGCTGTTACATACGCTATTGACAATGGTAACATTAATCCACCCGTGAGTGAGAGTGCACTCAAATAAACCACAACACAGGGGGATACAACTTGACCCCTGAGGGGACACAGCGAGAGTATTCAGGTCACGTTCGTAACTTGTTCATCTTCTAGGTTTTCTGGCTGTAAACGACTGTCGTTGTGTTTTGTTACTGAATCCTCTTGTTTATGCAACGCTGGATGGAGTACGTGTATCAACACCGTTGCCTGGATGCCAACTTAGGGTGAAAAGGGGTCAACCAAGTGGTTTTCAACGTCACGTGATTACCCAGCTGTCCAATAGGGCATTAAGGAGATATTAACCGCGGCATATGATGCCCATGTGTCTTTCTCCAAGTGTAGGGTTCCGAGGGTGTAATGGATTTTACAGACACCCGCCAGCTGTACGCTGAGCAGACGACAGAAGATTTCTGAATGCGAATGTATTGAGTGCCATCATGGTTGAACTGTAACCCTTTTAGTGCCAAACTAAATCAACCTGCATAACCTCTGTTAATTTTGCTTTGTGCATATAGCGACAGCGGCCGAGAGAGTACAGATTGCGAATTTCAAGCTTCACCCCATTCCAAGAGGGGGGTGGCCATTGACAGCTGTGGCTGTTTGTAGCAATTGGCAGAGAAATTAAATAAAATGAATCTCAATAGAAAGAACGAGTGCCAGGCCTATCTAGGAAAAAACCCATTATAAACATGCATTGAAAAATATTTGAAATAAGCAATTCATCCAAAATCTGAGAAATCCGCTTTAATTGACATTATTTAAAAAAAAAGCTACCAGGAACACATATGCCAAAAAAGATTCAGTACATGAGATGAATCGATGATTTGACAAAACATCTTTGCGAACATTGAAGAAATCTATATATGTCAGACAGCATTCGCTCGGAATGGAAAATTTCTGGGTTGATACAAGTAAGTCCATGATGCCAAAATGAATATGCGTTAAAATGTTCCATATATTGTATTATTTGCTGGAATATATATATATATATATATATATATATATATATATATATATATATATATATTTCCGTCTGTATAATATATAATTTCTCTCCTTGTTCTAGTTTTATAGGAATCATGGGGATAGAAAGAAAAAAATAGGGAGAGAGAGGGAGAGAGAGGGAGAGAAAGAAAGTGAGAGAGAAAGAGAGACAGATGAGAGAGAAAAAGAGAGAGAGAAAAGAGAGAGAAAGAGAAAAGGGAAAAATCACGAAAATCACGAAAAGGGATCAAAAGTCAGCATTACTATCCACATTGCTTTTCGACAGGTGGCCATGTTTTTGCTATATTGTCTTAAAAGAAGTACGTAGAGGTCACACATGGGTCATCGTTGAACTCGTCATATACCACATAACACAGCCCGGGCTCTCAAACTGTCAGCGGAGAACTGCTCCGTGACACTGACGTCCGGCAGGTGGTGTTAACGCTTTACGTAGAGTGGTGATTGACACACGCCGGGTAATCATAACCAACAGCTGTCACGTGATCTAAAGATTCTGCTTCTATTAAAAGGGAGAGGATGCATGGTTGTGAAAACGTTATCTTATCTTATGCATAAATTTATACCATTTAATTTTTTTAAATTTTTAAAATTTAATTTAATTTAAACCTTCAGCTGATACAGTAATACCTCGAAATTACAACCAACAACGGGGTCTCGATAATGTTGTCGTATTTTTCGACGTGATCGACTAATCGAGGTCTGGTATATAGAGCCAGAAAGAATTAAAAACCTGAAAAAGTGATAATTCTGTTGACGTGGTCGTTAGACGAGGTTTCACTCTATTTTCTTTAATTTATTAGTTATCTACTCTCTTCCGTTAGTTGTCAGTACATATACTCAAGTATTTGTGCCTTAGGAACTCTACAGGATAAATTCACAAACTAAAGGGTTTTTCTGTATTACATTTTACTTTAAATCAAAACTTAGTACAAAGTACACAAAGAAATATAAAAGTACAAGAAATATGATATGTGTGACGATTATTAAGGTGATGGTGTAAATGATGACAAAATCACTTAACTGTCCATCATAATGACTGGCTAATTTCTCGTCTGTACACATACGTAAATGTGTATTAAACACAGTACATTACACAAGTACACCAAAGGTGAACACGTTATTAAATACCGCCAGCGGTATACCCATAATATCGGCATGTGACCTGTGACATCCGGATTTTGGTGTGTACACAATCAGAAAAAAATAACACTTGGATAATCAAACCTGACAGGGTTCGATGAAAGCTGTAACATGAAAGTACCCCGAGGACATCGTCTAGGCGAATATCTGTCTGCGAGGAGAGTTTGATGAAAAGGATACGTATATCGGCGTATTTTAGTTCGGAATAACGGGTTTTTCGCCCATGCCTAAATTTCTAAAATACAGTATATAAGTAAGATGTATGTAATAAGATACCATACATGAGTTAAAATAGAACATTCATGTCGAATAAACGTTTTGGCATTTTGTTATGTAATGGTGTTTTCTGCTTCAATAAAATAAAAGAGCAAATTTGACGTAATACTAAACCTTAAATACAATGGTGAATGGTTTCTAGAGGAAGAAATAACGTTTTACATATTACAGGTTGCAAATGCACCATATTTTTTTAGCTCACCGAAACCGCATCGCAACGGTTACTGGTCGGCGGCCAATTTGTACCCGAATCGGTTAATGACTCGTTACCTAGGGACAGATTATCAGTGTGGTGTTGAGTTCATATGTATTCTTTGTATTGATTTATCATTCGTAGCCGCTGTTAACCACGATGACCGTTGCAGTAAATTCCCCAGTATGACTTGTATCAAGACTCAAGTTAGACTTACCAGCCAAATATAAATGTCTACTGATTCGTGTCTCCACGGTTAGACAAGATGGTTACAGCGAAGAAACATTGTAAATATTTATCACTAAAGAAACGCCGATAACGTCTCCACAGACAAGTTTCCTTGTCACTTGTAATATTTAGCCCAACTTTCCGTGCCCTGAGTATACAGCCTCTGACCTTACTGCCATTACGGATGCAAAAAAACACTCCGTTTAAGTACTGAATGAGTAAGCGGAGAACACAAACCGCATATCCCAAATACCAGACATATACGAGTGCAGTGTTTTCACAAACGTGCCGTAAATTCCATATATAAAAAAATAAAATTTAGCGTAGTCTGAGTGAATATGTGTTTGTATCCAGAGATACAGCATAATATATTGTTAATTATACATAGAAAACGCGTTCCGTTCTGTCACATATAAACAATTTATAATAATAATAATGATAATTTTTGAAAATAAAAATGAAAAAATACTTCCAATCTCCATTTTCTTTCCGCTTTTTGCGTCTGTTTATGATAGGATGGGAAAAATATTTCGTTTGATCTGCAACTGAGTAAAACATGTCTGGTGTTATCAGCTGTGCAATTTATACATGATCTGTAATCGTATTTAATACCTGCCCATTTAGAATACACATATTTAAAGGTTTAAACCTTTCCGAGCACTTATTAAATACTTTCCTAGCAATAATTTCGAAACTGCTCATAGGGTCTGACATTTTGCGTACAGACTAAAACGCGGACGTCGCACGTCGGAATTACGGGTATACCGCTAGTATATTTTTTGAGGCAAATCATGCGTGACATCTTACGAAAATCTTGATTATTAAAATGCACCGGGTTTTCTTGGTATGTTGGGCAAAGCGATGTAGCTGTTTTTGCTGATAGGAAATTCTGTTATATATAGAATTGTCAAATTTTATGTATTAGCCAGCTCTAGGAAAACTTCACTTTGAGTCGTGATTTAGTTGCCATATAATGTTTATTTTGCAGAATATAGACGTACATAATATGGGATCCAACTGCCTACTTAAATGCAGATTTTACCACTTATGACTTTCGAGTTCAGTGACTGTATGGGAGGATAAATTGTTGCGTGTATCTAGACGGGTGAAAGTCTCACAGAGTAACAGAGTATATTTTAACCTGTAGTTGACCCCTATTTGTGCGGTTGTAAATGGAAAATGTGCAGTTGTATTGTAATTCCTGAATTACGATGCATAAATATTAAAAGTATGCAACTAGTAATAGACATAAACCACTTTTTACGCCCATAAGTATAAATAACTTATATTTATCACTTATTCATATCAATGGTATTCATAATTTATTAGCGTTGGCAGATGAGTTTAAGCAAAACATTATGTTTCTGTATTATGTATATCAAGTATGACATTACTTAAATATTTCATTCATAAGTTATAACCGGCTTCTCTTGGCTCAGGTTTAGAGCACAGGACTCAAAGCTGGGGGATCGTGAGTTCGAATCTCAGCCGAGGCGGTGAGATTTTTCACGGTCGGTATCCTCCCAGGGTGAGCAATAGTCACCGGGCCTGGTTGACGCCATGATATAAAATGAGAGGAAGCGTGTGACACTGTCCTGTCACGAAATCCGAAACCGGAATAAATTTAGTGAAGTTAGAATTAAAAAAATGGAGGCGGTTACTTCCACCAAAAATAATATTTAGAAAAATAATAATTCATATATAACGTTTGCATTATATAAATATAATGAACGTAATTAGGACAGAACTCCCATTTAAGTGTAGATTTGTAATTATTATGGAATAGTATATATACATATAAACTAGTATACTAGTATGTGCACCCTGATACATTGGCCTTCAAATTATTTAAAAAGATACGTTTCGTCTTATGAGCCTCATTATAGGGTGAATGTGGAACTCTAAATACAAGCTTGAGCAGTTAATAAAATTATTAAAATATATACTCTGTAGAGTAACCAGTTTACACTCAGAGGTTGTTAAACAGAAATGCTGTTCTTAGTGTTTAGAGACTATGACGTAAGCGGTAATTTGTGTAGGTGTAGCCGGCGGTATCGCCCCGGGCCCTGTTATAAATTGAGTCAAATCAAAAGCGAGGAAACATTCCCGTTCTTCTGAGCATTATAAACAACTCATTAGACATGTTTATAACGGTGACAACCCCGCTCAGAGATCGGGTTTCTGATATTGTTTTTGGACGCACTCTGTAACAGCTGTACATTTGTCCTGATAGTAGAGGTGAACTTTACTCTGCCCTGTTAATGTTATAACTGAAGTCTTGTTCGTGAGTCACTCTGGTAGTAAATAAGCTGCACAGGCTGGCTTTGTAGTAAGGCTCTTCAGAGCTTGTATTTCTAATAAGGCGTTTCGCTTTATTTATTAGAAAAGATCTGAGGGCAGTGGCTTATATTTAGAAGTGTTTTAGTACTACCATTAGTACCACTTGATTTGTCATTTGAGCGGAGTATCATATTCAAACGTATAACAAAGGAAACTTTACTGGACAAGATATAATTATGGGTATTATGAAAAGTTAATAGCTATCCGATTACTGCTGAAAATGCTTTGGAGCAACGATGTAAAGATAATGAGTCAAAAGTTTTTTAGCTCAGCTGACTTTCAGTCGTGCTGGGCTATAGCGGTGGGTCTTTGTCCGTCGTCCTTCCGTCTGTCCGTCCGGCCGGCCGTCCGTCCGTTAGCAGGGCACAAATCGTAACTGTAGGGGCTAGGGCCATGAACCCTATGCAGTCTTAGAGGTTATAAAAAGATCTCCTTGCAAACCTGAAATTAGGTCACTGCGACCTATATTCTCGAAGTTATGGGGTGTGTTTCCACCCCCCAGAAACAACTCTTTGAGACAAAATTTTCATCCCAAACCTTCCACCTTCACATACAGCTCACCTGCCAACAGGGGAAGAACTATAATTTTTTTGAGGTCAAAAGGTCAAAGGTCAAGGTCACAGGAGCCTCTTCTTTGAAAAGCCTGTGGATGCATTTTAAGCCAACCCTTTCATCCCAATTCTTAGATTTTTCACATATAGCTCACCTACTAAGTTAGAGAAGAATCCTATAGATTTTGAGGTCACAAGGTCAAAGGTCAGGGTCACAGGATCCACTTCTTTGAAAATGTTGTGGACACATTTCAAGCTAGTTTTTTTTATTCCAAACCTTCCAGCACTGATATCGCTTCTCTGCCAACAGGGGAAAAGACCTGTTGATTTTGAGGTCAAAGGTCAAGTTCACAGCACCCACTTCTTGCGTGGAATCATTTTCAGGCAAACTTTTCAATCTGTACCTTCCATCTGTCATATATGGCTTACCTACCAATAAGGGAAGAAGCCTATTGATGTTGAGGTCAAAAAGTCAAAGGTCAAGGTCACAATATTTTATTGTTCTAAATGCTTGTGAGCATATTTCAAGTGTAACTGTTCAACCCAAACCTTCAGTCTTTCACATATGCCACATCTATGCATCACTCAGTTTGACTCAAACTTCATATTTATGGGTCTTTTTGCTTGAATAAATAACTTATTGATTTTCGGGTCAGCTGGTCAGCAGGTTAAAGGTTGCAGGTCAAAGTTATTCACCCATTGGTTGCCAAGTAATTACACCAGATTTAAGTGGTTAGTAGTTACCCATCATTTAGAAAGAATCCAGTTGATATATGGGCAAAAGGCCAAGGTCATAGGTCAGGGATGTTCACAATTACTTATTTTATAGACCATCTCTATTTTTCTTGTATACATAACCATCCCACTCCAGCTGGTTCATCTCCCTGTGTGGCTGTAATTGTGAGTGACACTGGTGACATATGACTCCCTTTTGTATCAGCCTATTAAGTGATAAGGCTCAGTGATAAGTACCTCGTTACTTCATAACAAAAACACTGTTGTCTGAATGCTTCAGCCAGGCATTAAGACTATGAGAGTATAGTATTAAGGTTTAGCTACTGATTTATAAGATTATTGGATCATTTTGCAGTTTATTTTATGGAATCCTGGCAATAAAATTAGTTTCCCATATATCTGAATATTTTAATATATATCACCACATATAAAAGCAAGTGTTTGTTCTCATAATATGTGGATGTGTACCTTGATTTAGGATGGCTTTTTGTTTTATTTCAAGACTCTTAGTCATGCTTTCTGCATTTCTTTTCTTTCAGGTTTGGCAGTTTACCTACCCTGCTGACCCCATTGAAAAGCAGAGTGATAATAAAAAGTATTGGACTTACACTTTTTACAATTGCATATCTATAAATCTGATATGAGGGCCTGGACATGCCTTTTGAATTATTTTGGGCATTCATTACTGGATAATTTGCCCCAAGTTTGGTCTCTTATTGGAGAATGTGGGATATCAAATGTCATACTTGTCAGAAATCCATTATGTCTGCCAGTTAGCCACCTTAGAAATTCTTTCTTCAGTGCAGTTTCAGTAGTTTTTCTTCAATGTTTGGTCCGATTTATAGAGTGTTTGTTGTCTGACTTCAGACTTGTCAGAAGTCCAATATGGCCACCAGGCAACCATCTTTTAATTCCTCTTGATCATATTATCTCAAGAACAGTTAAAGTGAATGCAGTTGGATGTATATTTATGTAATCTTGTAAAGGATTGGGTCAAATATTTCTGAATTAATATTACCATCATTTATAAAAGTGCAGTACAGTGGGCTTGTATTGAATAAAAATTCATACAAAAGCACCTGTTTCTCAATAATTGTATCCGCCAAAACAGAGTTTTGCGGATACTATGTTTTCAGCTGCACGCCGCCGCCGCCGCCGCGTAGGTTTCCGGAGAACTCCTCCGTAACCGCTGGGCGGAATTTTACAAAACCCGGGATTGTGTTCAGGTCACATGTGAACTGCTGCGCCCCGATTTTGTTTTGACCTCTGACCTTTCCTCTGCGCTCTGCGTCTGTTTGTGCGTCTGTTTCCACACATAAACCCACATATCTCGGGAACCGTTTGACGGATCAGGAAAAATTTTTTTGCACAAATGTAGCCCTTGGAGAGCTTTATAACATACACAAAAAATGGTGGCGCCACCTGCAACCATGTTTGCACAGTGCCCATCTGTTCGTGTGCCTTGGGTTAAAATCACTCATATCTCTGCAGTGACTTGACTAATTCACCTGAAATTTGGCATGCGTATACATCCTGGATAGCTTTTCTGATTTTGTGACAGGTGGCGCCACCTACATTCACGTTTACGCTGCAGACATCCAAGCTCATATCTCGGGAACCCTTTGACCGATCAGAAAAATTTTTGCACAAATGTAGCCCTGGAGAGCTTTATAACATACACAAAAAATGGTGGCGCCACCTGCAACCATGTTTGCACAGTGTCCATCTGTTTGCCTGCCTTAGGTTAAAATCACTCATATCCTGCAGTGACTTAACTAATTCACCTGAAATTTGGCATGCGTATACATCCTGGATAGCTTTTCTGATTTTGTGACAGGTGGCGCCACCTACATTCACGTTTACGCTGCAGACATCCAAGCTATTATCTCGGGAACCGTTTGACCGATCAGGAAAATTTTTTTGCACAAATGTAGCCCTTGGAGAGCTTTATAACATACGCAAAACTGGTGGCGCCACCTGCAGCTATTTTTGCACAGCTCCTGTCTGTTTGTCTGCCATGGGATAAAATCACTCCTATCTCGGCAGTGGTTTGACATATCTGGCTAAAATTTTGCAGGTTTATACATCCGTGACAGCTCTCTTGATTTTATGACAGGTGGAGCCACCTGCATTCTAGTTTATGCAGCAGACATTCAAGCTCATATCTTTGGAACCGTTTGACCGATTGGGCCAAAGTGTTGCATGTGTATAGACACATCCAATGTTTGCAAACAAAGCCCCCCAACTGGCGCATGCGCACTGGGCCGTAAGGCAAGAAGCACAGCCCAGCTTGACTGCCAGCCATATAATCACACAGATAACCTATATAATAGCATCACTGTATCTTTGATCAGTATCAAAATAAAAGAGACTCTGCCATGGCCCACAGTAAAATTAATTATCCCGATAAATTAGGCCACCACCCATTGAAATAAAAGGGACAAGCCTATTTCCTGCAACAGCTCATATTTGGTCATTTTTATCAGAGATGACACTTGTGAATATAAGATCGTAGGGCAGAAATGTTAAAATAGTTTAAACATCTAAAAAGACTTGTCTTCCATATAGCTTCTAAAACTTGAAAATATGTTTAATTTTAGTGAAAAAAAAATCCATGATTTATAACAGTAGCCTATAACTTGCATGAAAATACACTAAATGGTGCAGTCTCCCCTAAAAACTAATACTACCGAATATACAAGAATACTCAACTTTTAATTCAGTCTCCTCTCTTAAACACAATTTAATAGTGCCACGTAGATTTAAATTTATATTTGTATATTATAATCTTGCAAATTTGCAAAAATTGTGCTGCTCATCATAGACCTATGCATGTGAATATGAGTGTCAGTATGGTGTTGCAACAAGTGATGTTTTATACTGTACAAAAAACTGCATGCAATCAAACTTGAACGACTTTATAAAAGATATCATGTTTTTTTTGTGACCAACTGACACTGAGGAAAACATATTGTCAAGTTACAAAAATGTGATCCCTTCTTAACTGCTTCATAATTTGTATGGCTTATAAAAAGTTAGTCTAAAATGCCCCCCCCCCCCCCAACCCCCGGACCAATAAATGTTAGAAATATCATCAAATCCCTGCACATTAATCACTATTCACATCTTAATGCCAATCCTTATTTCAACAGGGGTAATAATGCACCTCCCACCAAAAACTTCCATATTTTATATAATTAATGAAGCATTATTCAATTTAAATAAGTGATGTTTTCCAATACCTTGCCTGGGTTCCCACTAGTATATTAAAAAATTAATACCAGCTATATAGTGCTTCATATGAACCATGACTGAAATAATAATTACGAGAAGAGTAACTGTAAAACAATGTAAAGAATGGTTTCCTTTGATGTATAGTATTGTAATCAGTTAAATAATTATTTAGGTGTAGTAGTCGATAAATGCAACGTTATGTGTTCGTTTGAAAGAGAAAGCCATCGTGTTGTGTAAATTTGTATGTTACGTTTTTGGTGTAAATTTTGTGGCGAATGATTTGAATATAAATTAATTAAAATTAAAATAAAGTAAAATTGATTATAACTATAAAAACATTAACAATATATAAATTTGCTAGGGTTTGTCCTTTTTAGTGATTTTGATATTAATGATATTCAAATTATTATTAAAGATATTATTATGATTTATTATTGATGATAATGATAATTATAATAAAAATATTAATTATAATAATAATTATACAAAGAATAAACAATAAGATGAAAACATTCATTGAATATTAAGTGAAGGAGGTATATCTGTTACAGATTATGAGTCTCAAATTAACTAAGGAAAATAAGTAATTAATTATGTCATCAGATGAAGCTTCCATGGACATTCTCATCTTAGATCAGCTGATAGACAGGTCTAAAGATAAATTTATTTTTATATAAAGATTTCATATTTAGAAAAAGTAACTCTGAAATGTGATTTGTTATGGGAAATGATCCACCAAAGGGAAGGCTGTACTCCCTTTTCGGCATAAACGTTTACTCCGGTCAACAGGGAGGTCTAGGTCTGAACAAGGAATTAAGTCTGACATTTTTACTGCTGATTAAGTGAATAAAATTGTCCATGTATGTCACACGAATGGAACTGCACTTGTGGTAGGAAAGCATATTACAAATATATACTTATAGAATGAAGCGTGAAAACCTCTGACCTCTTGATTAGCCATGACTAAATGCAAGGATGTTGAACATCAGGTGGGATTGTCAGCTGCAAATTTAAATGTTCTAGTGAAGGCCTCCTGGAGTTAAAATGACTAGTTAATTGTAGGGACACTAGAATGACATGGTTTATGGTGTTTGATATGCAAAATGACACTAAACAGTGAGAAAAATGAAGCGTGATTCAGACTGGTATTGTAGTGTAAATAGCTTGTCCAGTGCCTGCCGCAGCCCATGTTTTGCCTTACACAGCACCACATGGTCAGTGACCTAGTTTCTGTGACGTCACGATCGGATGTGTCTATAATTCTCACATAGCTCTTTATCATACGCAAAACTGGTGCCGTCACTTGCAACCATTTTTGCTCAGTGTCCATCTGATTGTCTGCCACGGGCTAAAATCACTCATATACATGTAGTGGTTTGACTTATCTGCCTTAAATTTTGCATATGTATACAACTGGGACGGCTTTCTGGATTTTGTGGTAGGGGGGCAACCTTCATACACAATTTGGCTGCAGACATCCATGCTAATATGCAACACTTCACTCTATTTCCCCTTGCCACTTAATCCATGCCTCACTTCACCCGTTCCACTCTGATTTAGGCGGATACACGTAGTCGCTTGTCGACTACCCGTATTCTAGTTCTTGCATGTATTTCCTTGATTTTTGCTATATATTTTGATCTTATATTTGCCCTTTGTGGTGTTCCTTTGAGACTGACAGGTTTCAAGCAAGCTGTTGGAATAGTTCCTGATAGCTTAACAATCATGCATTTTCCTCAGACCATCAATTCACTGTGTTTTAACCAGACATAGGTGATATATATTTCTGTTGTCATAGAAAATGTTCAACAAATTGGCAAATTGGTTCTTCAAAATTTGACTGGAAGTTGTGAATCTCAGTCCATGATGTCACAGGTCATGCTTGGCAGCTGAGCGTCATGACCCATGGGTCACTTGTTTAACAGAGATTTAAATTATGCTGAATGCATGTTTTTTTCCTCTATTATTGCACTTTAGAACTAAAATATTTCAATTACATATCCTTTTGAATGCTGATGTGTAAATTTCCCACTGATTATACATTTTTCTTCGGGTACTGCTTTCGCCAATTCAGTATGTACTCCCTGTGTCGGTCTGTTGAAAAAGGAATACATAATGAAATGTTTATAAGCTTCGCAATCAGATTAAATGTTTGTTATATAAAAGTTTTGGGCAACATTTTGTAATTTTTTCGTCATGATACGCTAAAGCTGACCATATATTTCTAGTTGCTACGAGACTCATTTTACCCTGAAGATCAATTGTTATCCTGATACTCGAGATACTAGGTTGATCGAGTTTAGGCCCTGGATCAGACAGTTTCCAGATGAGAACACAGACATGTATGTTAGACTAATTTGTCATTCGGGTGTCTTTACTGATGGTGAAATTAATATTTAAGATCAAAACAAAAAATTCCATCTGCAGAGAACTCAGAATATGAGAGGTACCAAATTCCTGAATTCATTTCAGATGTTAGCTTTATTTCCTTGTAGTTTCAAGAAGAATATAGCCCAGGTTACGCATACAGTCATCTACAGTGGAAGTTTGGAACCGAAAAAAAACCCTCTAACTGCGTCATCATTATTCACGGGTCAAAAGATCACAACAGATGCATGATACTCGTATCACCTGTAATGTTAATTTAATTTGACCTTTTTGAGGTCAATGAGTGGGGAATGGGATTTATGTTATTATAAGGCCTACGCAGCTAAACCATTTAAGTAAATCCTTTGTTGACCAGACTGGAATTTAATGCCCTGACAGGACCCATATGGTCATAAAATCATGACATCACACAGGACATCGGTGTCACTGAAAAGGTCAGCCACCATTTAAGGAAGTTATTTGTGAGGCATACATTGAAATGTTTTGTTTCAGAGGAGTGTAACGAAAAGGATAGTTTCCAACACGTCACAAGCAGTTACATTTCAGGCATTGCAGGGATAATAAGCACCGTGGCCGTTACTTTTCGTAGATACACGTCTCAGTATGCATGTATATTGCACTGGTATAGTATAAGCCTATCTCGAGTCATGATACAAGCCATACGGGAAATATACTGCAACTCCATCCATCCAACTTGGTAAACAGCCGATGTTCTAAACATTAGGCTACGAGTGATGAATTAACACAAAAGAATTCATGTGAACTCACAAACCAAAATGTAAATCTGCCTCTATGGTCAGGAGTCATTTCCTGGATCGCGTACAAGTTGGTTGTCACCCAGTTACCCACAATAACCGTGTCTGTGTTCAGGCGGTCAGAAATTCAACATGCATGCAGAGGGACTTCCAATGTGCTGAGTTAAAACGGAATGTTTCATGGTAGGTGTTGTTAAAAAGTATACTAAAGCAGCTAACGATTGGTCTTTTTTATGTCGAGTGACAGCGCACACGAAAGCCATGAGGCATTGTTAAAAATTACGAAAATATTTGCATCCGCATCCTCAGCGTCGATATAAGATGTAAAGGAACTCTGGCGATATAATGTCAGAGGGACGCAATGGCGCTAGGCCTTTACAGGACTATTTAGCATGCAGTGCGGTATCTCTTTATTACCTCAAAATATATATGTATTCTCATACACGGAAAGCGCTTGGTGAGCATATAGCTTATGTTTTATTCAGTCTTTTATAGCTGTATAACCGGTCCCTGACATCCCCTCTGTCCCCCGGCATCTTATATACAAATACAATGTGGGTCAGAGCGTAGAGTGCACATGCACTAAAGCTTTCACGACTCGTTAACAAATCTTTATGTATTTTTTATCGGCCGCTCGGAAATGAAATCATTTTTTTTATGTAAAATCTCTATTAATCTATTTCTACAGCCAAATACATTGGCCTGTAAAACTAGTATTTTATATAAATTTGCATTCATATTTTTTCCTGTATGTAGGTAGAAATAATTTGTACAATTATTAATAATTTAATTGAAATAATGTCGATAATATATATGATATATATATATATTTATTTATTTATATATATATATATATATATATATATATATATATATATATATATATACATGACATCTTCAGATCGCCGTCACGCTTTATGATATAGGAAATAACATATAATTACACAATATGAATGATACTGGTCCTTATATGCTGTTAACAACCTACATTAAAAGACCACTCAAGGTGTAGCATATAAAATGTCTTCTGTTATCTTAGTCGAATTGCCAAGTATATAGCCTACTTTTTGTTTTTCAATTGCATATGATGGGATTCGATGATAACAGGATGAGTAATACGTAAAAACAACACCACATTACGAAGTATAGCACAGTTAACTTGTATATGATTTACTCCGCTGAGTCGCTATCAGAGTGAGCTGTAGTTGCCTGTTGCGGGTCGAAGGTTTTCTCCTGGTTCATTTGGTTCCTACACCTCAATAAACACTACCGGACGCCGCCATCTGGGGCATGGAGAGTGCGTTGAGTAGTTAATTAACTACTAATTAATAATTACCTGTACAATCCATCCATGTAAATTAATCAAATTTATAATTATTTATTGTTAAGGAGGTTATGTTCTCGTCCGTTGTCTATCAGTTGATAGATAGCAGAATTACGCAAAAACTGCTCAGTTAAACGCGTTTTATCTTGTGGGATAAAATAGAGTCAACATAGTTTACACTATATTTGAGTAAGAAATGGCCTCGTTCTCGATGCATCTTGTCGTCTGCTGCGACGTGGGAGTCATGGTTACCGCGGATTCAACCTCTCCTTGGATTACTCATAGACGTCTGGTCTGGATTATGGTACATGGAACTGTAATATGATACACAGTATAAGGTAACGTTACGCCTTACACAAACTACTTGTAAAATATAGCAAAATTTAAACAAATTATTTATAACCGATTCGCGCTGTCATGATGTCAACTGTCCTGACTGTATTCCCTGGTGACACAATTCACCTGTCTTGTGTTGAGTTCACATTAATGATATTGTTTATGCTTTGTGGCGATATTGTACTGAGCATTGACACTTTGGCCATGAAATTAAATCCGTTCAAGTTATTTATGGTAAGCGGAGTCGTGTCTTAACCATTTTGTTTGCTCGTCTGTCCGTCGAAGAAAATAAGGGACTGCAGGCGATAAAGCCAGCTATCCACCTACCTTTTCTTAAGAATTTTCGGGATTTCGAGTTTACTCTGCGTACGTTATAATGTACTCTAGGTAATGCCTTTGAAGGAAAGTTCTTATAAAGCCTCTGTGACGGAGATAAGAGCTTGTTTCTCTAAAAGATATTAGTAAAAACAGCAGTGTTGACAAACGGAAAAAAAAGATGTAACCTAAGGTGGTTGGTTGTATACGTCAGGAATTTGATAGACCTAAGTTTTCAATACTCTGGTTCATCTAACATGCCGCCAGATGCCCTTGTTGAATGTGTCTGGATATTTTTGTCGGCTCCACATCTTATAAACAAAACGAACATCCGCTGTGTGGTGGGATTGCGTTTTCTATCCTCCTTGCATTAAAGGTTCAAGGAATAATCTCTTGTTTTCGAACGTCAGATATCGGAATAGTCCCAACTCTTTTTCCCTCTTTATATCAGACATCGCTCAGAGGACCATCTCGATAAAACCACTTTATCGAGGTCCCCTTGGTGATCGTAATATCGAGGTTTCACTGTATGTATATATATATATATATATATATATATATATATATATATATAATTAATGTACGGTTTGACTTCAGTTTGTGCGACAGATCTGTTTCGTGAGAGCAGCAGTCAAGCCGGCTCTCTCTTCAGATACAAACTGAAATATTTTACGGATCTTTACCAAACTTGACATGTGCATCGATATGGGTGAGAGGACGAAGCCTATTTAAAATGGGTTTATGACCTTTACTAGAAGAGTGACCTTGACCAGGAATATAGGTCCTTTTTTATGGGGGGGGGGGAATCACACAAATTCTTAAATATATTAAGAAATTTTGCACGGATTGATCCAAAAATCAACTTTACCGAAGACCTTGGATAGTGATGTCTTGTAACGGAAACTGGTGGCGCCACCTGTTATCCTTTTCTTGTTTTCGTTCCTTTAATACCCCCATTATTACCACTTAACAGTACTGTGACATTATTATTTAAAACTATTGGACAGATTTCTTTCATATTATGCAAAAACATAGACATGGGTCAGGGGATGATGTTTATTTAAATTTGGGTCATGACCTTTTGTATGAGTATGCCTTGACCTAGAATATTGCCATATATTGTGAAAATCACACAAAATTATAAATATCTCAATAAGGAATGCATGGATTGGTCCAAAATCAAATAGACCAAAGGTCTTAGATATCTTTGTCTACTGCGAAAAACAGGTGGCGCCACCTTCTGTCCTTTTCTTGTTTTCGGACCTTTTAATAACCCATCATTGTCACTTGACAGTATTGTGAGCATTATAAGTCTAAAACTAATGGACAGTTTGGGCTGAAATTGTGCATGTCCATTGATCTTGGATACCTCAATCTTGTATTCAAGACTGGTGGCCCTATCTGCAATCGTAATTGTGTGGCGTCCATCCGTACGTTTGCTTTCGGTGGAAATTGCTCACATCTCCGGAATGGTTCAAGGTATTGGTCTGAAATGTAGAATGTCTATCCATCTTGGAAAGTTTCCCCGTAAATCAGACAGGTGCCCCCCCCCCCCCAATTCCCGTTTTTGTAGAATAAATTAATGCCCTTTTCTGATGAGTGATTTGCCCTATTGCCCTGTCTTTGTGCATATCCATAGATCTAGGACTCCTCCATCTTGTACTCAAGACTTGTGGCGCCATCTGCAATCATTTTGCCGTGGCGTCCATCTGTACATGTGCTTTGGGTGAAAATTGCTCATATTTCTGGAGTGGTTCAAGGTATTGGTCTTAAATTTGACATGTCTATCCATATTGGAAAATTTTCCGTTTCCGTAAAATAAATTAATGCTCTTTTCTCAAGAGAGATTTAACATATTGGTCCCCATATTTGGTGAAAAATATTGTTTCTCAAGTTGATAGATGGAAGAAACCATAGTCACTTGCAAAGTGTCTGTATGTGCTGCTGAAGATGGGGGGCCTGTTCTTAAAAAAAAGGGGGGGGGGGTAATTGTCTGTGGATACTATGGCACCTGTGGTGCCAAGAAATATCTAGTTTAATATGTGTCAGCCTTGACATTTGTCTTTTTAATTTCCTTTCAGAACAAATGTGATCGCGGCCAATGAAAACGGAACAGGACACAGCGGGGGCGACGTCTGGTGAGCTTCAGTGAAACAATTCTGGTGGCGGTCTCGGCACTCAGCTTCTCATTTATACTACAGCCAATTTACTTTACTAACTGTTCATAATCTACAACATCAAAATGTACATGTAAGTTCTCACCAAACTTTAGCTTGCGTACTAACATACTTATACCTATAACATATAAATATTACTAATCGATCTTAATGTGATTCAGCTATCTCCTAGCATTTCACCATATCTCAGTGTTTTGTATAACTGTATGTTTTCTTTAACATTAATATGAACAAACATTTAATATGTTAAAAATACCACTGACAATGGATTCAGGTTTAGTATGCTGTGTACTAGTTTTCCCTGTACTCATAACAAACATGCAAGACACCAGTTTAATCAACTTTGTTTGCAAGCAGTATGTATACCGTGTTATGAGCAGTTTCTTTACAGGCTGCAATGTTACATTTACCTCTCTCTCTCTCTCTCTCTCTCTCTCTCTCTCTCTCTCTCTCTCTGCCATATATCCAGTCTCTCAATTATAGGGGAAAATGATTGTCAACAATCAGGGGTATATTTTTTTAGCTCAGCTGACTGTAAGTAATCTGAGCTACAGCGATCACTCTTTGTCCGTCGTCCTTCCGGCCGTCCGGCCGTCTGTCCGTTAACAGGGCACAAAACGTTACCACTATACCTGGAATCTTCTAACTTTAAATCCAGAGAGGTCCACGAAAAATCTCCTTGGAAACCTGGAATTAGGTCTATGTTACCCATATTCTTCGAGCTAGGGGGCTCCAAAGTACTCCTTAGAATAATGAAAAATTTGAAACAAAGCCCAAGTATCTGAACAACTAACGCATTTATCACCATGATTCTTTGCATTGGTATTGATCATGGAGTGTTTCATCAGTTTATCCAGACTAGTGGCGCCACCTATATATTTTTTTTATTTGTTACGACTTTTTTTTTCTCTATATTTTTGAGACCTTTAAAGATGCGGTCATCTGTTAACAAGGCACAAATCGTAACCGCTGGACCTGGAATCTTCTTACTTTACATCCAGAGAGGTCAATGAAAAGTCTCCTTGGAAATTTGGAATTAGGTCCCTGTTACCAATGTTCTCCAAGCTATGGGGCTCCGAAGTACAGAATACCAGAGTACAGAGTACCAGAATAATGACAAATTTGATACAAAAGCTCAAGTGTCTAAACAACTAATGCATTGATCACCATGATTTTTTGCATGGATATTGATCATGAAGTGTTACATCAGTTTTTGCAGACTGGCGGCGCCACCTGGATGTTTTTGATTTTTAATGATTTTTTAGCTCAGCTGACTGTAAGTCAACTGAGGTATAGGAATGTCGTTTTGTCCGTCGGCCGTCCGGCCGTCCGGCCGTCCGTTAGCAGGGCACAAATCGTAACTGCTGGTCCTAGAAACGTCTTAGTCAATAAAAAATTTCCTTGGAAACCTGAAATTAGGTCACTGTGACTATATCCTCCGAGCGATGGGGCTCGAAAGTACCCCCCAGAATAATAAAAAAATATAATACAAAACCTTCAATATCTTAATAATTCATGCATGGATTGTCATGAATCTTGCATTGAATATTGACCATGACTAGTTTTGTCAGTTCCCGAAAAGTGGTGAGGCAACCTGTATTTTTTGTTATTTTAACGAATATTTTTAAAATTTATTTTTACTATAAAATGACAACAATCATGTCAGTTTCTCAGCTGTTATTACATCTAGTGTCCCAAAACCGGGTGTGTTCATTGATCACAAGTGGATGCAATATAGTTATCACGCTGTCTGTCTGTTTGTTTGTCTGTCTGTCTGTCTGTCTGTCTGTCCATCCACACAAATTTGTTTCCAAATGATAACAGGTTGTATTGACACATGGATTTCAAACTTGACTTATGTATGGCCCACCACTAAAGCAAGAACCTATATGATTTTGGAGTCATGAGGGCAAAGGTCAAGGTCACAGTACCCACTTATTTAGAAAGATTGTAGATGCATTTTAAGCCAAACTTTTCATCCAAAACCTTCCATCTTGCACATATAGCTTAGCTGCCAATAAGGGAAGAACCTGATTTATTTGGGGGTCACAAGGTCAAAGGTTATGACCACAGGGGCCAATCTGTCCACATATTTGTTTCTGGATAATAACTCCAGTTTGGATTGACATATTTGTTTCAATTTTGACTTATATATGACCCATCAATAATGAAAGAACCCTTTTAATTATGGGATCATAAGACCAAAGGTCAAGGTCACAGGACCTACTTCTTTAAAAAGATTGTTGATGAATTTTTAGTCAAACTTTCTCTCCCAAACCTTCTATCTTTCAGATGTTGTTCACCTACCAATAGTGGAAGTAACTTTGAGGTCACAAGGTCAAAGGTCAAGGACATGAGGGCCATCTATCCACATATTAGTTTCCAGATAATAACACCAGTTTGGTTTGAAATATTGGTTTCAAACTTGACTTATATATGGCTCACCAGTAAAGCAAGAACTGTTGATTCTGGGTCATGAGATCAAAGTCAAGGTCACAGGACCCACTACTTTAGAAAGATTGTTGATGCATTTTAAGCCAAACTTTTCATCTCAATCCTTCATCGACATGTGGTGCACCTGCCAATAGGAGAAGTTTCCTTTTGATTTTTGGGTCACACGGTCAAAGGTTAAGGTCACAGGGCCCATCCATTCACAAATCAGTTTTTTGATAATAACTCCAGTTTGGGTAGACAGGTTGGCTTCAAACTGATCACAGGACCAATATTTCGGAAAACCTCATAAACTTATATTCTTATAGACAAATGCAGCTGAGCGTCGAGACCCATGGGTCCCTAGTTTTCTCTATTTTTGAGACCTTTAATGATGCGGTCATCTGTTAACAAAGCACAAATCTTAACATCTGGACCTAGAATCTTCTGTCTTGACATGCAGGGAGGCCAATGAAAATCTCCTTGGAAACCTGGAATTAGGTCTCTGTTACCGAAAACCTGTGAACTATGGGGCTTCCATGTACCCCCAAGAATAATAGAAAATTTGATACAAAAGCTCGAATATCTCAACAAATGATGCATTAATCACCATGTTTCTTTGCATGGATATTGGTCATGGAATGTTTCATCAGTTTCTGCAGACTGGTGGCACCACCAGTTTTTTTTTTTTTCGATTTTTTACTATTTTTTTTTCTCTGTTTTTGAGACCTATAAACATGTGGTCATCTGTTAGCAGTGCATAAATTGCAATGACTGGACCTAGAATCAAGTATCTTGATATGCAGGAAGGCCCATGAATAAGTCAGCTTGGAAACCTGAAATTAGGTCTCTGTCACCCATACCGTCCGAGCTATGGTGCTCCGAAGTACCCCCCAGAATAATAGAATAGTAGAAACAAAAGCTCAAGTATTTGAACAACTAATTTTATTAATCACCATGATTCTTTGCATGGACATTACTCATGGAGTGTTTCATCAGCTTTTGCAGACTGGTGGCGCCACCTATATTTTTTTATATTTTTACGATTTTTTATCTAATCTTGAGACCTTTAAAGATGCGGTCATCTGTTAACAGAGCACAAATCGTAACAACTGGATCTAGAATATTCTTTCTTGATATGCTGGGAGGCCCATGAAAAGTCTCCTTGGAAACCTAAAATTAGGTCTCTGTCATCCATATTGTTTGAGCTATGAGGCTCAGTAGTACCCTAAGAATAACTAAACATTTGATACAAAAGCTCTATTATCTTAACAACTAGACCATTGATCGGCATGATTTTTTGCATGCATATGCATCATGGAGTGTTTCACCAGTTCCTGCAGACAGGTGGCGCCACCTTGCCTTTTTACGCATTTTTATCTTTATTTTTGAGACCTTCAAAGAAGTGTTCGTCTGTTAACAGGGCATAAATCATAACCATTTGACCTGGAATCTTCTTTCTAGACATCCCGGGAGGTCCATAAATTTCACCATGGATACCTGAAATCAGGTCTCCGTTACCCATATCCTCCGAGCTATGGGGCTTAGAAGTACCTCCCAGAATAACTAAAAAGTTGATACAAAAGCTCCAGTATCTCAACAACTAATGTATTGATCACCCTGATTCTAAGCATGCATATTCCTCATGGAGTGTTTCATCGGTTCTTGCAGACTGGTGGCGCCACCTGGATTTTTAAAAAGTTTTAACACATTTTTTTTTTCATTATTTTTGAGACCTTCAAAGATGAGGTCGTCCGTTAACAAGGCACAAATTGTTACCATTGGTCCTAGAACCCTCTAACTTGACATCCAGGGAGGTCTGTGAAAAGTCTCCTTTGAAACTTGAAATTAGGTCTCTGTTACCAATATTTTCTGAGCTATAGGCCTTATAAGCACCCCTCAGAATAACTGAAAATTTGATACCAAAGTAGGGCACAAATCATAACCAATGGGCCCAGAATCCTCTAACTTGATATCCTGAGAGTTCCTCAAAAGTTCTCCTCAGAGACCTGAAATTCGGTGACCTATATTCTCAGGGTTTTATTGTATGTTTGCGCGCCCAAGAAATAATGCAAAATACACACAAATTACCGGATTCCTCAGGAAAAGCTGGTTGGATTGTCATCAAATTTGTTGTCCTCATGGGTCTTAATGAACTTAAGCTAATATACATGAACAATGATCCTACCTACATTATCTCAGTTAGTTGCCTGTGCAAGGACATATTGTCAACATGTCAGTCTGCTGAGCGTCATGACCCATGGGTCACTCGTTTATATTTTATATGATTTTTGGTGCAGTTGCCTTTGTATATATGTATGTGAAATAGAGACACAGAGAGAGATAATATCTATGTCATCTTTACAACGACAAATCTAACAATGTTGGGCCTATAGAGGGGCCAATTACACATATTGTAGAAACATTTTGAAATAGCGCAATCCTGAATGGCTAAAAAGGCATCTTGATGCGAAATCCGGGTATGTATTTTGATATTACGTGCTTATTCCTCTATTTCCCAGTTTTTAGATCGAAATAGGTGGACGCTCGACCTTTGCACCCTTCTTAATCCGCCATGTATTGTTGTATTTTACAATTTTTGTCAAACAGAATCATCTCCGGCCAGCACTCCCTGATGGACAAGGGAAAGACACTCAGTGTCCTCTATGGGGTGGTTCTGGTACTATTCGGCCTGGCGATGCCTCTCGTGGAGGCCCACCTTGGCAGATGGGGAAAGGATCATCGATTTGTCGTAAGATATGTCTTGTGTATAAAAGTGTAGGGTTTCAAAATAATCGTACTTTTTATAAACGTTTCTAAACTTATCTTATATTAGAAACTTTCATTTCGGTAAAACTTCGTTTCGGAGTTTTTTTTTTTCGAATCAGGTTGTTGTACTGCTGAATATATGTGTGTACGTTGAGGCAAATGATTATTACTTATACTTAAATTTTTCTGGCGTTATTCTTTTGCGTGAATTTCTAGGAAGCAAGCAGCTGAATCAAAACAAGTCGACATGCTTTCATGTTTGTATCTATATCTGTATATAAGAGGACCAAGGGTCATTCTCTTTCGGAGTGTCGGTGAAGGTCGAAAACCCCGCTGTTCAAAACCTGATGATAAGCGCGGTGGCTATAGACATTGTCAAGTTCCATTGAAGTGTCGAGTTCTTTTCTGTCTGATAGCCAACAGATTTTCCTCTGTTTTTTTTAGGTGTTTCCGGTATTTCTCCAAGCTTTTTCCATTCTTTACATCTTGTCCTTGGAGATCTACTTCTGCGTCACACAACGAAGAGACCGACAAGGGAGTTATGACGTCAAGGGGAACAGCGAGAAACGGGACTCGGACTCTCGAAGTAAGACGCTGGGGGATGACGTCATATCCGAAACTGACGCGCCAACAGAAGTGTCACGTGACACTGGGGATGACCGATCTGGCCTCATGCGAAAGGACCTGTACCTACCAGTCGGCGCTGCGTGTAAGTTAGCATCATGACCTTATCATTGGATGACACGCTTTGTGTTCTGTTGATCAAAGTTCTCCTGCGGTTCGTCTCGAACCAAGACGCTTTATTCCGATTCGCTCCGCTCCTCTCCATCAACGCCTTGATTTCTGGTCTACTGTGAAACGGTGTATGGTTCCAAACAGGGGGACCTTTGGAATCGTATATATGTGACTTTTAAGGCGGTTTCAACATATGATAATTACCTTTTCGTTGCCTTTCGATATTTTATGAAACTTCTGAAAGGTTGCAGCACCAATGTAATGCTCAATTGCTTTGCAACGTGATTTAGACTGGGATATTATCGCTGTTGGCGCTGGAAAAAGTGATCGTTAATAGGGGATCATGCTGGGTACCAGTCCATCAACATCGGCTCACAACAAGTTCCTAAAGTTTGTTATGTATAAATCACTGCGGGCTTACAAGGAACTTTAGGGGATAATATTTAATTAAGATATTAAGAACGTGGTAATGTTGTCAGAAAGACACGAATTTATTTTGATGTGTATATTTAGCACTTTAAGAGTTTTTGGTACCTTCTAAAATTTCCCGAGTACACGGCTACATTTACAGGTCAGGGCCACAACTGTGATCTTATCTTATCACGTAATATCACTTAAAATAGATGATTTCTCTGACGAACAAACGACCAAATGTTTTCTCTTCTCACTACTGATACCTGTTCATATATGTATTTTATGACACACGCATAAAGTATGAGTCACTGACTTTAAATCGATGTCACGTTTTAGCCGGTTAACGGTTATATTCTTCAGTGTTCGGCCTGGGCAGCCTAGTGTATGACGCTCTGCGGATGAAGGGGATAATCGAGTACCCGGAGTCGACTGTGTGCGATGATAAGAGGATCAGCTGGCCGGCCATTGTTCAGCTCACGTTCTGGCTCGTACAGACCTACTTCGTCATCAAACATCCCAAGGTAAGGAGGTCCAAGAACTCCATGACATGGAGACTAGAATAGGTGTTAGGACTGTGAGAAAAAAAAGGACTATAGGTGTTCTAACTGTAGGAAATGAAGACTATTGGTGCTCTAACTGCAGGAAATGAGGACTATAGGTGCTATTACTGTAGGAAATGAGGACTATAGGTGCTGTAACTGTAGGCAATGAGGTCTATAGGTGCTATTACTGCAGGAAATGAGGACTATAGGTGCTATTACTGTAGGAAATGAGGACTATAGGTGCTGTAACTGTAGGCAATGAGTACTATAGGTGTTGTAACTGCAGGAAATGAGGACTATAGTTGCTATAACTGTAGGAAATGAGGACTATTGGTGCTGTAACTGCAGGGAATGAGGACTACAGGTGCTATTACTGTAGGAAATGCGGACTATAGTATAGGTGCTATAACCATATGAAATGAGGACTATAGGTGCTGTAACTGTAGGAAATGAGTACTATAGGTGCTATTACTGTAGGAAATGAGGACTATAGGTGCTGTAACTGTAGGAAATGAGGACTATAGTTGCTATAACTGTAGGAAATGAGGACAATAGGTGCTGTAAATGTAGGAAATGAGGACTATAAGTGATGTAAATGTAGGAAATGAGGACTATAGTATAGGTACTATAACTGTAGGAAATGAGGACTATAGGTGCTGTAACTGTGGGAAATGAGGACTATAGTTGCTATAACTGTAGGAAATGAGGACAATAAGTGCTGTAACTGTAGGAAATGAGGACTATAGTTGCTATAAATGTAGGAAATGAGGACTATAGTATAGGTGCTGTAACTGTAGGAAATGAGGACTACAGGTGCTGTAACTGCAGGGAATGAGTACTATAGGTGCTATTACTGTAGGAAATGAGGACTATAGGTGCTGTAACTGTAGGAAATGAGGACTGTAGTTGCTATAACTGTAGGAAATGAGGACAATAGGTGCTGTAACTGTAGGAAATGAGGACTATAAGTGATGTAACTGTGGGCAATGAGGACTATGTTATAGGTACTATAACTGTAGGAAATGAGGACTATAGTTGCTATTACTGTAGGAAATGAGGACTTTAGGTGATATTACTGTAGGAAATGAGGACTATAGTATAGGTGCTATAACCATAGGAAATGAGGACTATAGGTGCTGTAACTGTAGGAAATGAGGACTATAGTTGCTATAACTGTAGGAAATGAGGACTTTAGGTGATATTACTGTAGGAAATGAGGACTATAGTATAGGTGCTATAACCATAGGAAATGAGGACTATAGGTGCTGTGACTGTAGGAAATGAGGACTATGTTATAGGTACTATAACTGTAATAAAGGAGGACAATAGGTGCTGTAACTGTAGGAGATGAGGACTATAAGTGCTGTAACTGTAGGAAATGAGGACTATAGAATAGGTACTATAACTGTAGGAAATGAGGACTATAGGTGCTGTAACTGTAGGAAATGAGGACTATAGTATAGGTACTATAACTGTAGGAAATGAGGACAATAGGTGCTGTAACTGTACGAAATGAGGACTTTAGTTGCTATAACTGTAGGAAATGAGGACAATAGGTGCTGTAACTGTAGGAAATGAGGACTATAGTATAGGTACTATCACTGTAGGAAATGAGGACAATAGGTGCTGTAACTGTACGAAATGAGGACTTTAGTTGCTATAACTGTAGGAAATGAGGACAATAGGTGCTGTAACTGTAGAAAATGAGGACTATAGTATAGGTGCTATAACTGTAGGAAATGAGGACTATAGTGGCTGTAACTGTAGGAAATGAGGACAATAGGTGCTGTAACTGTAGGAAATGAGGACAATAGGTGCTGTAACTGTAGGAAATGAGGACTATAGTATAGGTACTATAACTGTAGGAAATGAGGATTATAGGTGCTGTAACTGTAGGAAATGAAGAGCTATAGGTGATAAGAGGGCATGGAAATATTGTTGATAGGGCTGTACGATATGGAGACTACAGGTGCTTTATAGGACAAGGGCATGAACGCTTTTGGTACTCATACTGTAGAGCAGGTAATTGCATGAACACAATGCACATTTGATATCATATTGAATGTTAAGACATAGTTATATATCTAACCCAGGAAAACGGTGGCATATCTTCACTTTGGAGCCCAAATAAGTAATTTCTTTAAAATGGGAATTTTATAAATAAAACTTCATATATTGTTGCTAATTTTGTGCCAAATAATAATATAATAACTCCCCTTTATCAGTAATACATTACTGTATTGTTTATCTTAAAAATAAAAACCTTAATCTAAGCTTGTATTATGGAAACTTTTGACTCTAAGAGACACTCCTGCTTGCAGTTTACAAAAGTGGATAGTACTGACTATGAATGTTAAAGAATGTTAAAGTACTGAAGGCACCTCACATGTCATATATATATATATATATATATATATATATATATATATATAAGTGTTTTACATGAATTATATTGCATATACTATATTTTTTTCAGATCAAACTTCGTTTCCATGAAGCGGCCATTCGAATTGGCTTGATGCATATTCTCGCCACTAATATCTGTACGGGAATACGGACGTTAATTCGCGAGATTACGGATGCCCATCTCATGATGGTTGAAGACAATTTGAGCACAAACGAAAGTAAGACCATAAAAATACAAGTACTTCGAAGTAGAGAACGCACAACCTAGGAACAGAAACGCCCAAACCGTGCAGCAGAAATAGCGATATATTTTTTAGGACATAATTGACGTATTGAATAAACTGAAGTTATATTCAAGAAAATACTAACATTCTTTTAACAAGATGGCGAATTATTATGTATTGAGCACGGCGCAAGTTTAACTTATCTGGGAGAACCTAAGTTTCCAAATATGTTTAATCTGAAATCTTATTTGGGCATCAGTCATCATGTCAAATATCAAGATTTATTACATCAACATTTCCATATTGATGAAAATGACATAAATATATAATAATGTCATATGACCTAAAGTACATGAGGTAAATCCTGATTGCTTATGGCCATTTAGAAATATCTTCAATTCAAAGTATTTTACATTATATATTGCTTAATGGATGGAACACCTAAATGCTGTTGCCAAGATTTACTATGAACCAGCTGCAGTTATTTGCGTCTTTCAGTATCCAGTGCTCAGGTAGGCAATCACGGTTAAACGTGCGGATTCGTTTATCCGAACAATCGTTAATCCGAACAATACCCCTGCCCCAGGGCTTTGAGCTTTTTGGATAAACGACGCTGTACTATATATAAAGACTTTAAAACGAAGTGCCGTTTTTTGACAGTGCACGATTTAATGGCGTTTTCACTTAATTTTACTTATTTTTCAGCTGAGCGTATGGAGGCTCGGTGCGGGTTTTCTACTCGTCTGGACATCCAGGCTTCGCCTTATTTGTACCCGATGGTCATACAGTTCTGCGTGATAGGAGCCGCGGCCGCCTTCCATGTGTGGTCGACGATCGTATGTGAGAACGGACAACCTGCAAACCGAGGCAGCATCTCTCCTTTCCGAATCACAGAAATCACGCTGGACAAATCCCACAAAGGTCTTTTCTCCGGGCTGGTAGTTGTGGCAGGGACAATTATCAGTATCATTTTATTTTTCTTTTATCTCGAGAAAAAGGTTGAATCATCGGAGTTGTTGTACTTAGTGACTGATGGCATCATCCTTGTGCTTGTTCTTACCCTAGTCCTGATTGGCTGGATCCGTTTCCGCGGACTCTCAAGGGATCCAATCAGAGGTGGCCCAAGCATCCGGGCGTTTCTGCTAGTCTTTTCGATGGTTGGCTTTGTTGCCTACAACCTCTGTCGCACTATATCCTCCTTTAACTACATAGAGCAAGGAAATTCATCCGACGTGAACAGAATATTAGAATTCTGTGTTTCTGTTATATCCATCGCGGCCGGGGTGTTCCAGACTCTGTTTATCATCGATTCGATGAAACGCCGCTGTGTTTCAGACAGGGACTACACGCGTAAACCCGGGAGGGGCAGCGTGACCTTCCTTCTATTGTCAAACATCGCCCTCTGCTTGTTCAGAATCTTTCAGCTCAAAATCGTTTTCAAGGATTTCAAATATCATGCGGACTTCTACACTGACCTCTGGTGGCGGATCATCATACTAAGTTCCGTTCCGCTCTGTGTGTTCTACCATTTCATGGCCAGTGCCTGCTTGGGTTACGCCTGGACCCGACCGTACATGAGGCGCCCTCTGGCGGATGAATCATTCCTTGCCAGAAGTGACATTGCCACCATATCTAAGGGGGATTATGCAAATAAAGTCAGCCTTGAAACAAATTACCGCGAGTCACTGATTTCCGAAAGCAGAGATGCCACGTTGCCATGGGTACGGGCGGCCGTACCCAAGACAGACCGGGACAGCCAACCCGAACTTCGAGTAAGATCGCTAATTGAAAATGGTCGAGAAAAGCCGTTTGTCCCGGCCAATGGGAAGCGACGAAACCGTCGCAAAGACGACCCTCTTGAATACGAGTACGACACATCAGCACATCTGTTCCGAAACCGACTTCCGCCGGAAATCAAGGAGCCGGCAACTTCCGAAGAAGAGCAGGCTTACGCACCTGTGCCTCCCGACCACAGAGGGCGCCCTTCTCCGGACCACTCGCCCAAAGATAATGGCCCGCCGCCATTTTATGGCCGGATCCCACCAGAACAGCCGTACGAGAACGACGTTCCCGAGAACTCAGCGGAAGCGCCGCAAATGCCACTTCCGGATCCGCCTGAACAAAACGGTGCTTCCACCCAGAGAGAGGTCCCGGTGGAACGTCACGAGCCGCGCCACTTCAATTTAGCCAGAAAACGTCCACCACAGTTTATTTTCGATGATCCTAAGATGAAGGCCTCCGACGTGTGAAAATCCTTTTACGACATGTCGTAATCGGAGAAATTTTCCACAGACTTAATGTCATATGAGGTTGTGCCTGGTTGTGATTATGGATTGACTATTTTGATATTTTCAGTCATGTGTCTGTTCTAATTTTTCATCCATGTGTTTTGATATGTATATTTTATAAGTCATGAGGTCAAACGCAGAGCCAGATGTTTCTTTTTCATATACATTGACTTCTGCAATATGTACAGATATTGTTTATATTAATGAAAAGAAGACTGAATGCAATATATCATCAACAAAAAAAGTTTTAGTTTTCACTAAGCGAGCCCTAGAAAGACTCTGCAAATACTCACATTGGTGCTTCTTAGTATATAGAGATTTTATTTTAGTTGAGGAATATATTGATGTAAAGATAGAACTATATTTACAGATTCAAACATTCTGAATTATAGTCATGGTTGTGAATCGTGGTTGTGTTAAGAGACTTTAGTTTCATATTTTAAAATGAGTTCGTGTTATTTTCGAATAGATGGTGTTAAACGGGTAGAAAATGGTTTCAATTTTAAATGAGTCTATAATATGAAACGAGTTGAAAGTGTTATTTGAAATATGTCACAGATCTTTTTTCTGTATATATCATATATCAAGGAGAGACTGGATCTATGAGCCCGCTTCTTCTTATCATCTTTGTAACTATTACCATAGATTACCCTTAATAAGACCGAAATTTGGTACTGAATTGTTCAAAAATCGAGGAGGATCATGAAAAAGTCGTTCACCGACCGTTAGGAAATATATCCTCACTTCATTATACAATCACACAGAAATTGTAAATTGAATGAAGTACGTCGAGGGAAACACAAAATAAATGAAACCAGTACATGCATCATACAGAAATATAACAATGAACGGAGTGATTTTGTTGGATCATTTCTTCCGTGGCATTGATTGTTAAGAGTATTTTTCTTCAATTTTATTTACACACAAATATACTGTTTTTTTTTAAATACAGTTAGGTTAACAAAATACTTTATAGATGTTTCTTAAAATCATGAGAAAAACACCACCTGCGTTTTGGAATTGTAGGAAATCAAATCAAATGAAACACTGGCCCTGTCGTACTGGGCTAAGCATTATCTATAATTAGTATAATTGCGTGAGAGCAGTTAATTAGATTAAATTCTATTGCAAAAAAATGCAAGTATTTTTACTGTTTAAAAATTATCCTAACAAACGTCTGTTTATATCAGGTCACCTTTCTTCCTAAATATGGTCATTTCCTGTAGGAAAATGGTTGATTATCAACTATACTCGTCGATATTGTCAAATGCTAGTCAGTCTTGTACTTAACTGTGTATAGATTTTCTTGAGGTGTTCGTCGTGAATATTCAAATGCTATATCTACTGACAAGTTGTTTTTATTATAAATTATTAGCCCTGAGTCATCTTGGTAAGGCAATCCTGTTTTTACAGGTGAGACACAGATTTCTTTCAGTAGGTGACGTGTTCGTATATTATTGGCTTTCCCACCTCATTAGCGACACCTAACGGTCATGACTGGTACTTAGTGTTCCGGTCCATTGTACAGGTTATAGGTATCATTTTTATCATATCTCAAATCATAAAAATACAAATAAAATGCTTTATCTTTAAGACCGAGGCTGCTGAAAAAACTCAATATTTAAATAAGAAAATGTAAGCTTTTTGGAACAATTCTTATTATGAACAATAATCTCCCAAAAAGGAATTTAATTATGATTCACAGTGAACATGTATGTGATAATGTCTGTAAACAGAAGATGCCGATATCTTATAAAGTATTTCTTTAGACGTCCTGAAATACTACATTTACCTTACGCCCGCTAGTCTCTTCTTCATGAAATTATGGCGAGATGATTTATTTTGGACGTTTATTCTTGCACTATAGTTTAGAATGTCATAGAGAATACCATGTCTAAAAATGGTCGACTGTATAGCATCAGGTCCAATGATGGATTTATGCATATATATTTCGTTATGTAATAAATTTTTATATGAAAGAGTTTATTTTATTTATTTATAGTTATATATATATATATATATATTTGTGTGTGTGTCTGTGTCTGTGATCAGAATATATTGTAAACTTATGTTCGATGAATGAAATATAACAAAAGACCGATGATCGGTTATTAATCGATTGTTTTGTCCTTGTGGAAGATCAATACATCTTGAACAAGCCATCATGAATAAAGATTTAGCAATTAATCAATCTATGTACCTTCTCCATTACCGTGAAACTTGCTTTATAGAATTATATCTAAAATAATGACTGAGTAATATTAGACAGACATGTACATTAATATAATAGCTATGTTACTGACACTTGTTTGCTCCACAAGCTTTAGTTTTAACGCTGTTTGCCACTTGGCGTCTCGTCTTTCTTATTATTCTTCTGTAGTTAATATGAATTCTTTGCATACGCATACATAATCGATCGTGATCGATTATGCAATAATGTAACCAATTTTAACCATCATAAAAATGACATAAAAACTTTTCTAAGGTGAGTATATTGGGAATGTTAAAACAGAAAAAAACCGCCGACCGTTTAACTCCACGAACGCTCTGTGTCACCAGATTAGGAATATTTCTATTAACTAACTTGAAAGTTACAATGTTACTACATCACAGATCAGTTCTGCCCTACAGAACAAAGGCGTTTCCTAATACCTAATACCAACGGCATCGCAAAGGGAAAGAAACTATAGCCTACACAAAATGATAAAGAATGCATGGAATATTTTACGGCGTTTCAGCTTACCTCCAAATATAATTGGATGTGACTTGTGTGTTATCTGGGGTGTGTATTGTAAATATTAAAATCAAGCATACAACATATATGCATGAGTTAATTTTGTATACCCGCTTTCAAATGTACCAGACAATATATTCAGCTATCTGCGGCATCACTCAATCTGCATTCTGTAACTTATCGTTTAGATGCAGCATTATTACAATTTTTCATCCACAACAGATAATCATGATTGCTTCTGGTTGTGAGGAACTGTTTATAAAAACAGTTTTATTTATAAAAACGGGTTTTTTTCATAAACCTAATCTGCACAGTATCTGATTAACTGGAAGGTATTTATGATCAATCTAAACTTGAAATGACGATAATGGTGTAGAAATAGATTTTATACAGATTCCCATACATATATATATATATATATATATATATATATATATATATATATATATACACCGTCTCACATCTGGTTAGTTATTTCTTGTTTATACATTGTGCACGTGAGTTTAATAAAAAAATTGATACATTTGTAATGAATTTGATTGACATGAATTGCAAGAGAAAGTATTTTTTTAATATTTAGTATGAAGGACAGACCGTTCATCTTTGCCGGAAGTGCTGTAATCGTCTGCTTAGGGGTGCATACCTGGGGAATGCGGCCGAGCACCCGAAAGTTTCTGAAAAGAAAAAAAAAACCACCACCATCAGTTAGTCTAATCATTGGTATCAGAAGTTACAAATACATTTATTTCAAAGTGAGAGTTCCTTCACACAAGTTACATAGCCCATTATAATTTCCCTTGACTTACAATACTTACATTGTGTATTTCCTTTAGACACATATGTGGTAATAGATGTTGCTTTCCTTAACCTGATGCTCTCGTAAAATCCTTCCTTTACTCCTAACTAAACCCCAATCGAGCGAAACCCCCAATGGTGTCAGTTCTATTTTGAACATTCGTTGCCTTTTACATTGATGATTTGTTTGTGGCATAGTGGTTGTGCTAACACGTGTTCTGCTTCAAAATGACTCACATTACCGTATTCTGGACATGTTTTACGACTTCTTTGTAGAAAAAGGGTAATCTTTATAGTTCTGATCAAATATGGCCCATCTATAGCTTTATTTGCACGGTATAGTTTTCCGCCTAAATATTAATTCATAACAGACATCTTTGCAAAATAATAATAAAATTATATATATATTATATATATATATATAAATATATATATATATATATATATATATATATATATATACACCATGGCTGATAAAACCTCTTTGTCCTATTTAAGGGTTACTTCTCCAAGAAAACGGTTATGGTATTGAGTGAATTTTTCTGCCAGAGTTTTAAATAAACGATTATTTGTGTCAAGGATATAATAGGAAGAATGAGACGCCGGGATAGAAGAAAACTACGGGAATTCTGCATTCAATCCTACTGACTACAGCTAAAGATATCAGCCCAAATATCAGTAAAATTATGTGTGGTAAAAATTAATTATGTCACATGTAAAAAGGAGTATAAATTTCCTACCAAGTGCTTAAACACTGTAATCGTTTTTTTATAACTTCTTCCACGTAACCAGTTAATACTTGCTATAGCACCGTTTGCTTGGTTTTACCAACAGGCGGCCGGTACAGGGCCAAGAATTTTCAGACCAATTAGGGCTCTCACTGGTCTGAACTGCCCCCTGGTGGTGATACCTGTAAATCTATGTAACCACAAGAAGCGATTCCAATGAAAAGTTTACGACTTACTCTTATGTAAATAAATCACTGCGAATTTCGAGATTTTTTATAGTGAAGAAGTCGTTTTATAAATATCCAAGCTCAGCGTCATATATGTGAAACCATATCGGTTGTCTTTTTTTCACGCCAATACAGTTGATAACATATGTTGTAAAGTATCTTTGTTCAGGACTAATATATAGGGTTTATTGCATTTGCAGCCACCTTGACAAAACACGAACTTTATGAACAGTCAATTTGTTATCAATCATTCTGAGTTTATAACAAGTCATACAATTATAAGTAATTTTAAGAATGGCGCACCTTTCGTTATAATGGTTCGTATGGATGAATTCTTCATTCTTACTGGATAACGTCCATGACAAAACAGGATTAAATATTCCTTTAGTAAAAGATGGAAAGTTACAGGTAGGAGTTCCCAGTATGAGCAAGGAGCATTTAAATAAAAAGAAAATACATGACAAATTCTTAAAGTTAACTTGATTTTATCTGTACACGCCTTCTTTCTGTTTGTTTGTGAAGGAAATTGAAATAATTTTTTTGACAAAAATAATTTTAAGGAAGAAAGAAACGTGGAAAGTTCAATAATTAAAAGTTATTTAAAAAAAATGATTAAGAGAAGGGCAATAATTAAAATATGCACAAATATCGAAAATTTTACATTTTAAAATCCAATGGTTGAAACGGAGAAACTTAACTAAGTTTACATGGCACTGGCAGTGTGACGTGTTTTTTATGTCACTATAGATTACCGGTAATTTTCTTTCAATCATAAACTTTCTGAAGGTTGCAGAGGTTTGTACACTTTAACATTAGGTCTATTATATTTTATTCCCTTCAGCGCAATGTGACCCAGGATACGGGGAGCTACTGACTGACCTAGGAAAGCGCGGAGAAGGAGCAACGTGCTACAAGCATACAGAAAAACACGAAATAGCAGAAGATGGCCTGAAGCTCTGTGAAGCTGATGGTGGAAACCTAGTGAGCGCGGAGACAGATGAGGAGCTAAGACATAAGAAGAAATGCTTTGACAGATGGAGTACTACTAGTATGTTAGGGCCCACTGCGGCAATGGCTAAACTGTAATTGGATGCTCTCAAGAATATTTCGGGCAATTGAATATAGAGAAATATTTATGCAAATTTATGTAAAATAGGCCTTCTATCTTCCGGTTTTATTTTATCCAACGGCAAAAATGCATGCCCTCAAACCCGCCGATTTGCCGTTTCATCACCAGAAATTTTAGGCGAGGTTTCTTAAAGAGGCCCAATCACCTATCTGACCTTTATTAACTAAAGATAATCCCTTGGGGCTTTCATAAAAATTTCCAGAAAACGTTGATATCACCACACACAGGCTACTTGTTTTGTTTATATCAACGTGTTTATATTATATGGAGGCCGCCAAATAAATCAAAACGAATTAAACAAAGGTATCTGGCAGCAAGTCAGATAAACCAGAGCTTTCTAAGTGGCGTTATGCAACAAGAGACCTTTCTGCCTCTGTATATATGCAACCTGACACCTCAGGTAACATGTTTTTTTTTTTTATCATCTGTCAACATTGCTGTGTTTATCAAACATATTGTTTACATCCTGCATGGAGGCCTAAGAAGAACTTTTCATAATCAGAATTACCCTTAAATCATTAATATATACACAGAGGAAGCCAGAAATCACATCAAATCTTTTTTAAAAAGGTTGGTTTAATGATACGTCGGCCCATGGAATACTAAGAAATATTTAAGCATGTGTCACCAGTGATGTACATGACTCGAGTCCTGACTTTTTCAGAGAATACGACTTGGACTCGCGGTTACTGGACTCGGACGTGGACTCGCGGGTTCTGGACTCGGACGTGGACTGGCGGGTTCTGGACTAGGACGTGGACTCGCGGGTTCTGGACTCGGACTTGGACTCGCGGGTTCTGGACGCGGACTTTAACTCGCGGGTACTGGACTCGGACTTGTACTCGGAAGTAAGGACTCTAGAAATCAAGCCGAGTCCATCTCATGTCCAGTAAGAAAAAGCATTTTTTTTCATATACTATAACGACTTATATACAAGTGCGAACTACTATTAGAGTATTTCAAATATAAGACTTTATCTACCAAGCTTTGGCTCTGTATCGAGGAGTTTATTAAATAAAACATTCAAGTGAAAATTATGTGTAAACTAACAGTGAAAAATACACATGATAATCTCAAATTTCCATTTTAAATTTCTTTTAAAAAGAAATTTGCATTGGACTCTGACTCTGACTTGGACTCCGGTTCCAAATGACTTGGAATCGAGGAAGGTGAACGTTGACTCGAACTTCAGGGACGCGGACTTGAACTAAATTGGTCTGTACTCAAAATCGTACGCGAACACAATTGGTGTTGACTCGACTGCATCACTGCGGTTTATACTACGGGTCTGCCGATCCCCATTCTTGTTAAATTGTGACAGAGTGGTCAAAAGACGCTTATCCTATCATTTCAGAGGTCACTGTCATGAACTCGTTTTGTACAAGCGCACTTTATGTGAATGGACAGTGGATTTGGGGATCAACTGGTGACGAGATTACTTACACCAACTGGGCAAGATACCAGCCGGCCGTGGAGTACGAGATGCCTACCATCACCATTACCCAAGATACTTTCGAATGGCATCGCTTCTCGTGGGTACACATTGTCTGTAATGTGATCTGCGAGAAGCCGGCAATCTGTCCATAAACATTTCTGGTTAATTACAACACGTTCAGGATGATGGATGGCTGGAAGAACCTATTTCCGAATCCTTGTACGTTGGATACTGCAGAAGACAATTTTGTATTATTGTTCAGCCGTCAAGTATTCCTTCAGGTCGTAAGGTTTTCCTTCACGGAATTCTGACATGTAATTGTTTTATCATATTATGATAACTAGAAATGTGGTATGAGCCTACATACGCACCTCCGCCAGGATGCTAATGGAACATTATTATCTTCTACACAGAAAAATGCAAAACATTTGTTACGGTCCATAAACTCAATAGTTTGATCCTAGCTAAGCCAACTTTAGAACAAGGGTGGTCCTTGATACATGTGAATGGCTCTGGTCTTCACCGGGATAAAGAAATTTCCCTATCTCATGATGGAAAAGTATTCTTTAAATTAAATCATATTATGGGGATTAGGATTACATGCAAAGTTAATAGAGTTTTTTCGGGGTATTATCATAACCCCCCAATAATTTCTTTAAAGTTCTAAAAGGTGTTGAGTTAAGTTGATAATGTCTAACCGAGCATGTAGATGTAACAAGGTTTCTAAATGGAAGTTTAAAAAGTGATATAAATTTTCGACTACATATTTACTAAAGGCCAAAGCACATTGGCGCAGGCGGCTAAGCGGAAAATAAATCGCTTCCCTATATTTGACATAAGACAAAACACACTGACGGGGGCGGCCATGCACGCGGCGAGAATCTACGATCGCTGATGTGCGGATTTCTGGTAGATATGCATTGTGCCTATTGAAAATCTAGTACAACCTACTTAATATACACCTCATTAATAAAATAACATTTATAACAACTATGTTATATATAATTCTTTTATATGTAAATTACATGTATATATGTTCACATAGATCTCTATTGTTAAATGTATTAAATCATTTATTATTGTTCACCAAGTATAATAATGATTTTATTTATAAAATTTATGCTAAACTTGGGTATAATTCTTAGACAAATATAAAAAAATACTAAAAATGTTTTTGATATTCCTCAGTGATTACACAAAATTTGCCGCCCGCGCCAGTCTGTTATGAAAATGCAGCGGACCTGCAGCAGGACCGCGTGCCGCCGTCATACCGCCCGCGCTAGTGTATTTTCCCTTTCGGTAATATTATTATTGTAAAAGAATGTTAATACCAAGTGTTATACGCTAACTGGCTTCTCTTGCGGTCAAGGAGCGGAAGAGTTTACTTGGGAGATGTTGAGGGCAAATGAAGTTCTCGCCCCTGGAACGACTTGAAATAAGGGAACTAGTATACAGTATACGCTTAAGGGTAAATAAGCATTTGCAAATATATGTGTATTATACCTGCGTTACCACATGTTTGATTTTGAAATTCGCGATAATTCATGGAGAAGAAATATGGATGAAGTAAAAAAAGGAGGACCAAGCGTTTTGGGGCTTAAAAAATATATTCATTTGTTAGGTGTCCAAGCGGCGTGTTCGCTATGTTTATTTTGAGCCATTGACCCCTTCCTATGCAAGTTTAATTTAGATCGTCTACAGGACTGATAAAACGGTTGATTGCCATAGTCCATAATATTTTAGGACTAAACACTTTTTTTCATGTATAAATTTACATAAATGTTATAAGATTAGGTCCCTGTTAACTGCATGATTCTGATTTTTTTTGTAATAATAATTTTGTGATGCAAGTTTACGTAATGTTTGCATAGTGATGTTATTACATTACTGTAAGACTGTTGTGAATATTAAAAAATATTAAAAATACAAAACATTACTTATAGACTGATTACGAGGCACCTTATGCTTCAAGGAAGAAACATCTTAATTGTCAATATTAATTTTGATACGAGCTTGGTAACTGCCCGAACTTGTGATTTTGGCATCGTATGCGTCCTGTAGCTTTGCAAGTCTCTCTCAATCAGCTGCTAGAGGTAAATGGTCATTTCTCGATGAAGACTTAAGTATTGAACACTTTAAATGTCAAAGAAATACGATTTGGTTAAACTGACCAAATAAACATGAAAACATGACAAAGGTGTCGTTTGAACACTTAAATATCTTATCATTATTTGATTGCACGATACCATTCTTTGGTTTTTTTTCTGTAACCTGTGGTTTCTGTAGCTCAGGGATAGAGCACAGGAGTCAAGGTATCCTAAAATGCAAGAGAAGATGTGGACAGAAGATGTAACCAGATGATGCGAAACAGGAGTGTCAATGGAAATCTTAGGAGTAATTATGTAATTTTAGTTAATTAAGTTGTTGATGTACCTTCGATTTTTTAATTGCTTTACCGTTTCCAAGGTGAAATGAGTCCTATATGGATATTTAGATTAATTCAAGTACCTGACCTATATCCGAACTTTTTTTAGTGAACAGGACGCCTACAGGTAACCACTTTTCTCATAAATCTTAAATCTTAAGGTTTCCCCACCGAACACTCAATATCAACAGCCTGCATAGGTTTTAATATTTAAATAATTATTTATATATAAAATGTGTAAAATTATAAATAGTTTAAATAAAAATATCTAACAAACTTTTTTATCTGGAATATTTGTACTCTTCACTGGAATAACTTCTCGAGCTGGTGACCTCACGAGGTATAGAAGAAGAAGGAGGTGGGAATAGTATAATCTGATATCACCGATGTCTGTCTCTTTCGACTATACACCTTACCTCCCTGCTCTTCATTGTAACTTTTCTCGGCCCAGTGGGAGCATGCAACCCATGTTGCCATAATAGTCGATCGAAGGTCATTCGTGCCTTATTTGCCAGTCGCATATGACCAGTACACATTCACTCCACGGTTAAGAGAGCCAAGCCTTGTGATTAAGGCTAGAGGTCTTCAAAGGGGAAATAGGTAAAAACCGGGTTCAAACCAACAAACTTGCGGACTCGAACCCGAAACCTTGCGGTTACAACTGCGGCGCCCTAACTGTTCCGAGTGATAATAGAGGATGTACAGTACTTCTCATGGGTGATAATGGAAGTAATTACTAAAATGGCATAAACGCACATAAAGTAAAACACAGACCTTCTTCTACTCAAAGTAAGTTGTTCCAGATGATATTTCCATCGGTCACAAATGCAGCGCCCTCACTGTTAAGCCGCAACGCTCTACTGTGGCATCCTTTGGGACCTGTAGACAAGGCTCTCTCCGTCATTTTGACAAAAAAGCATCTATAGCCTCAAGGTCTTGTAAACCAGCTTATGATCCTGTTGTCCGTTGATAAAAATAACTAGTACAGGAGGACCAAGGCTAAATAGAACAATTGACCCATAGGCCATGACGCTCAGCTGAATTTGACTTAAAGGCGATGCATGTAATAATTATTTATGTTATGATTAGGTGAGAATATTTGTTAAGGAACCTTGAACAACGGATATAACGACTTCCAGAGTGCTTAAAATCAGGCGTTTAGTCCATAAGTCTTAAAAGAGAGGATATAATGACCATACTTAGGGTTTCCAAGAAGATTTTACCTAAATGATAACTGCTACGATTGGGCAAACCACTACGGTTTATACTAATCTAACTTATAGGGTACCAAATGCTCACAGATTATGGGTGACAGTGACCTCATTTAGAGTTTCAAGGAAGATTTACAAGAACCTTCCTGGATTATAATTAAATAAGAAGTTTATAGGTCAAATTGCTACGATTTGTGCCCGTTTAACTAATAGGTTGCTGAAATCATGATCCATCACATAGCTCATAGACATTGTCAAAGTGACATTATTTCGGTTGTCAAAGAAGACATTACTATGACGTTTCTGCATCCAGTTATTACAATTATGGCCATGTCTAACTTTCCGGGTGCTCAAAATTAGATTTTCTACTCGTAGCTCACAAAATGTAGTCTATCTTGAGCTAATCTGAGATGTTGAACGAGATTTGCTCAATACATTATTGAATTTTAAGTTTCTAGATGCAGCCATTAAGATTTGTGTCCATCTGGTTTTCACAGTAATAAAATAGTATTTTCTCCTATAGCCTACAGAATATACGTCACAATGACCTAATTTCAATATTCAAAGGAGACTTGCCTATGACCTCCCTGGTTTTAAGATTGAAGGTAACAGGCCAAACAGTGACGGTTGGTTGCTGTGCGACTGAATGGGTACTCAGAATCATGTTGTTTGCCAGTAGCTCGCAGAGTACAGGTCACCATGACCTCATTTCAGGTTTCCAAGGAGATTTGCCTAAGACTTCCCTGGATGTTAAGTTAGAAGATTCCAAGGCAAATGGATGCGATTTATACGCGGTCTGACTAGATGGATCGATATAAGAGTATATCTTCCTGGCACCGAGATGATTAGGAGCCACTGAAGGGACGATTTTTATTTTGTAGGCTGAGACTTATTAAATGGCTGATGAGATACGAAACTTATATTTGCACGTAATAATTGAGTATTTTCATGTGCACCCGTTCTCTCTGCTTGGTCATTGTCCTTTATGTGAATACGGTCTCTGTATGTTAATGGTACTTAAAGTGAACGCGATCTCTGTTTAGTCATAGTCCTTTATGTGAACACGGTCTCTGTTTGGTCATGGTACTTAAAGTGAACACGGTATCCGTTTAGTCATAGTACCTTAAGCGAACATCAATTTTGTGTGGTCTTGATATATCTTATAACATACATGTTTGTCCAGTATCCCAGCATGCTCTCCTCCACAGTGGAAACAGAAATGGCCTTGCGCCGAGGAGATTGATAACCATTGAAATGTATGCTTACCATCCAAGATTCTTAGAGATCGATATTCCATTAATTTTCCGTTCTACTCCTTTTGCACACAAGCATCACCATCGAGTTCGGTCATCACAGAAACCTCAGTGAACTAACAAAAGAGGCCAATGGGCTGGACAGTTAAAAAGCCATTTTGAATATCAGTGACGATTTTGATGTAAACTGAGGACTGTTAACTAAATGATGAAACAGGTATTCAGTATTAGCGCTGAATTGTCGATAAATTTCGATAGGGACCGACAATAACTAAGCATCATATTGATTTGATCACTGGAAGAAGGTTGTGCAACCGAAACTTATTGCAAGAACACCATCAACTACTCGTCAATATGTTTATATAGCCCAACATGATAGTTCATATCTACACACCTGTAGAAAATTATACCTTTCATTCAACAACTATTGCTGCCTGATATACGATGCCAGTGTTTGTAACCGTACATATGACTGCTCATGACATGTGGCAAACATTTGGCCAGCAACACTGAAAGTGGCATTGTTTAATGAGGAGCAGGACAGATAACTGGACACGTGTATATGACAAATATCTGTTTATTTTGAGAACCTTCAAAGTCAGGTGAGATATCGGTGATTTACTATTTTTATTATTTCGTTTGAAATTGCTGGCTTTTTAGTCCGGTTAAAAAAATTCAACAGCCCCCAATGACACAACTCTCCTCCAGTGACGACACTTGTAGGAATGGGATGTAATATTTTTTTAAGAAGCGCAATCTAGATTTTTCTTTTTAATCCATTGCTTTTATTCATCAGCAGTCAATTAGTAATATGGTTATATAGTTTATTAATCATATGACAATTTACGGAATAAATGTATTTTTGTGACGACAAGTTTGAATTTCCGGGCAATTCCAGACTTTTGTCATATTCTTGAAGAATAATTGTATGAATCGATTATACTGGCTGGAGTTTATTTTGGAAAATCCATTTGTTATATGAATCGGATACACGAAAGCTGTTTTGCGTTTTATAAGTGATTTTCCTTAAATGCCAGAGAAGATAGGGCAATTCACTGAAGCTGTTCAAATCGTGACTTCGACAGCTTAAAGGAATATAAACATGAAGTGGTAGTGGAAGTCCATGAAAACAACTGTATAATTATGTGATTCCAGTTCATTAGGCTGGCCATGTAACTGTGTTCTATTGATTTTTTTTGCAGTTTTCAAGGAAGAATGAAGCAGATATGGAAATTTCTGTTAATTCTGGTAACTAACTCCTTTATAGTAAACTAAAAGCCTACAGGGAATCATTTATTTGTGTCTTTTTGAGGCCATCCGTTATTCGCCGGTATTTCGTTTTTCCCCGAGGAAGATCAATATCGACAATTTGAATTAGTTTGAAATTCTGTCCTTAGCAATGCTGAAATATTTTATCTAAATTCTTTTGGTTTAAATAAAATAAAAAAGTATCGAAAAAAGTATTATATAAAAAATTATGATCAGGCATATGAGTATCCGAGTCTGAAACGATGCGTACCCTTCGTTTAAGTAAAGGCTTTACTGGTTCCTACGCCTGGTTGTCTTCACGAGTTGATCTTTGCTTTACCTTTGTTTACATTTCAGACACTTCTGATTGTTTTTATAACCATCGGTTGTCTCTATGAGAAGAATTATTTTTCAAAACAGCCTATTGTAAGAATAGCTCCTAAATATTTCAGTACTGTATCTCCATTCCATGAATTCCGGCCTGTGACAGGTAAGGGTCACCTCCATACATACTTTTTAGATATAAATACTCAAGATTGATTGATTCGCAAGCAAAACACTCATTTTCCCTCAAACAGCTCAGACTCGAGAACTATTCATTATCTTTAAGCTACATCTATTAAAAAATCTTATAATAAATGAAATATTTCTAACTCTGAAATGTGTCTGGTGCCTCTATCAACCCATTATGGCATCATAGGAAAATAAACATTGTCATCCATAATTAGTCCTCAGGTTGGACTGGTCCTTCTGTGATTATTTTTAGAGTCAGATAATCTTAAGCATACACATAATTTCGTACCTGTCTTAAAGTCAAAAGCTGGTATTGCAAGTAATGTCATGTCAAACACGGGGTAACATGTATTGTCCCTATGGCACTATTACATTCGACACGAATTCCAATATTAGATCGTCCATTATTCTGCATTTATTTGAATATATTTCATCTGACTAAAGGCTGAAATTGTTAAAGTGGGAAAGCTGTCTATTTGTGATGTTGTCATCTGCTGATTATTGCATTTTAGGTAAATCTTGGCCGAAATTCTCAGTGCTTGTTTATGTACAGGTCTATCAAGACCGTTTAGGGACCATTACCATGGTGTCATATTTAATAAAAGTTAAACAAATCCATGTTACATTCAACGTTCATGTTTATCCGAGCAGTCTCAACTGAGGTGCCAATTCTTGAAGTATATCTCTATCGGTTTTTCCGCCAGTGTTTGAAACAAATACTTGTCAAAGTACAGCTTCCTCAATATTAATGGTAGTCACTGAAAAGGTGCTGCCGGCATCATAGACCGTACAACAAATGTCAAGATAGCTAAACATGAGAACTGGATTTATTCTCTCATGGACGATAATAAAGGCGTCTTGTTCTTTTCGGGCATGACAGTCCAGATTAAAATTCACATTCACTTACGCTGGGATTTAAAATTACGAGGTTATATAAAAATTACTGAACTTTATTTATTTCTTTAAATTTGAGTCTCACATATATGGAATTGTATATGATTGAATATGATCACAGATAAAATATGTATCTGAAATTGAAAGATACTTCCCGATATTTGAAGATTATTTGGTATTTTATTCCACACGCACTCGTAATTTCTCTTTAGGTGCTCATCCGAATGTGACGTCAAAAGGTCGCACCGCGGTCATAATTGTGGCGCACGCCCGAGGAGGTTCCTCTCTTGTTGGGGAAATTTTCAACCGTAATGATGACATCTGTTACTGGTATGAGCCAGTCTCCGCTATCGTACAGGTGATATATGGAGAGCTGCGGCGCAGATATCCTTATTTTGCGACATCTTACGCAAATGGGACAACACGGTTAGTAAAACATATATTGAAATTAGAGTGGTCTAAAGTAAACTACCCTTGGAGTTATAATTGGACAAATGAGGAGTGTAAAATACCTGCGTATGAGTTCTAAGATTCCTATGATGTGACGTGTTCTCGGCTTTACCGGACACAAAGCTTGGAATGCGGGGCCGCGCAAAGCACAACGCAGAAACGTTTTCCCTTGCTTTAGTCGACCAACATATGCTGGTGCTGCCCGGCTATGATGCACAAAACAAGTATTAATGTAAACTGAAACTTGCGTTTTGGAGGATTATAATTTAAAAATGTTAAATATAATATCTTTTTTTTTAATCTGTTGGAATCCACATTATATCAATCCTAATTTGGGGCTCGACTCGTGTATTAAAGTGGTCCTAATGTCAAAATCCTTCCTTCGCGCCTGTGACTGTAAGCCACTTAGCCCTAAGATGATTGCTTAATCCATTGTTAACTGTGGATGATATGTAAATCCTTCATTTGCCATCATGTGAGGTTTGTCTGTTTTATAAACGATTTCCTGCACCCATAGAAAGATATTTTTAGTTTCTGCCATGAACCAACGTTTGGCTAATAATCATAGGTTTGTTTCAACACATGAGGGTTTTTGAAGAATACTCAGCACTTTATTAACTTATACTTGTATCGGTACACTATAAAATTATTTATTTCAGCGATCTCAGCGTAACAGAGTACCGGTACCTTGAAAAATATATGCTCAAAATCTTATACGATCGTTCAGGTGATAATATTCCGGCTCAAGTCATTTTTTCACCACGTATTGCTGCCAGCCTGTGGAGTGGGAACTTTCGAGAATGCTTAAAAAGGTATACCAACCTGTACATTACTTCTTCAACAAAGAGAGAAAAATGTCCTACATGTTTACCTGAACCCCCTTTGTGGGAAATAGCCTTATGCTATACAAACGAAGTATTACGCAATCTGAACAGCACCAAACGACTGTCGTCTCTGCCCTGGCCAAATACAAGAACTTGCAATAAAATAAAATGTCACCACGTGTGTATGGAAAACATTATGGCGGAGAGAAGAAATTGCTTCAAATATTACGAAGAAAGCTGTGGTAAGAAAGAAGTAGCGGTTGTTAAGACAATTCGTGTGCCATTGCGATATGCAGTAGAAATGCAGAAAAAAGATCATTCGGTTAAACTAGTGTATTATGTTCGAGATCCGAGGGCGATACACCATTCAAGGGGTGTAGGATGGGAAAAGAAGCTAACATCGGACAGGAAGAAATGGCTGGCACTTATTAACCAACTGTGCCAGCGCATTCGTGAGGATATCAAATATCTTCAGAACTTACAAAAGATATCACCTAACAGTATATTACGACTGAGGTACGAAGACTTTGCTCGCTACCCAAACAAATATGCTAATATCATATATAAATATATTGGTTTAAAGGCACCTGAAAAAGTGCTAAAATGGTTGAAAACTGCAACCACTTCAAGGGATACGGGATACTATGGGACTTCAAGGGCTAATTCAACAAAAGCATCGATGGCCTGGAAGAATAAATTAACCCGTTTGGACATAAGCGAAATGAATGTTTATTGCAAAGATGTACTCAAATTTTTCGGCTATGAACTGATGCCCATTTGATATCAAAAGCAGAAGTATGTGTTTTTGACATGTAACTCTGCTAAACTGATGATGATGATAATAATAATAATAATAATAATAATAATAATAATAATAATGTATCTATTTACTTACGGAACGCTTCTAGGGTAGTAGCTGCTATCCGAAGTGTATTACATGAAAGTCAAGTAATACATGTAATATCACAACGTTAAAAATAATTAAAAAAAAAACTAAGAAAGCATAGGCATCAAACAAAAATCGCTGAATAATATTAAAATATGATACAGGTTATACAAGAAAGGCAAGACATCAATAAATATAAGAATGGTGACCACGAATGATATAATCCCCCCCCCCCACACACACACACACACTAAAAGCTGCATTAAAAAGACCAGTATTGCGGTAAGTTGAGTTTTAAAACTGATATAAGAAGAAGGGAACCGTATTTACACTTGAAAGATTCATGTATTGACGGCTGTACGAAACAAGTGTGATATGAGCCTACTTGTTCATCCCACGAGAGCCAATTGGACCACATGTGTGTGTAGAATAGATTTGCGCCGAAATTGTAAAGGCCAAAATCTAAAATTGCACGGTGGTGAAAAATACCCTGCAAAAAAAAAGGAATTTCATGGGATATACAACAGGTGCAGAATTTGAACTTTCGCTTGATACATAATATGATGCCAACCATTCGAGAGAAAGCACTTTAATGTTGCCCCAAATATGTGCACCTTTTTTCATAAGCAACTTTTTCATAATCATATGTATTACATACATGATTCGGAATAATTTAGCAGCCGCATATAATGGGAAAGTCAGCACTGACACGCATGAAACACTTACAAACATAATTATAAAGATATTTCTGGGCATGTATAGCAGCATATGCAATGCAGCTTCGAGCAACAGAGAAGCCTTCATTTGGAAGCAAATACAAACACACTGAAATATAAAAAAGGTCTTTAAACCATGGGAAAGCGCTATCAGACAATATTTAAATGCTTTGGGTGAAAGGATTTTGTTCAATTTATACATATGATTTAAGATTTTATTTTTTTTATTTAGTTTTATCTATTCAATAATTGAATATAATTAACATAAATTAATAAGAGATGAAAGTAAGGGTTTTAAGGGTTTTTATTCCGAATTTTGCTCTTGGCATTTGTAATACAGATGAGCCACCATTGCCATTATGTGGAGTTCGTTTCTTTCATATACGTCCAGCCAGAAATAGAAATTTACGTTTTTACAAAAAAAAAAAACAATATTTTGGTCATAAATGTGGATTGGTTCCACCACTTGAGGTTTACAAGAATATCAAGAACTTGCAAAATGTTCGGCAGGCTAGGGAGTAGTTTGCAAAATAATACTCAATATGGTCTCATTCATTATTACTACCCACGTGGCTCGCTAATATTTTATTGTAGGCTTGTCTTAGGTCTGTTTGTTGATTCAGAGATCTAAAAAAGCAGAGTTGAGGTACTTTAAAAATACAAATGCTCGCTCAGGTGCAAACATTCTTTCTGAACTCTCTTTATCACCCCGTATTGCTTACTGTCAACCGATGGAGTGGGAACTTTCGTGTATGCATTGAAACATATAATAATCTTATATTGCCTCTACAACTTAAGGCAAAATATGCCCTACATACTTACTAGAACCGCAATCGACCGAAACAGATTTACGCTATACTAATGAGGTATTACGAAACTTGAAAGGCACCAATCGACCGTAGACTCTACCCTGGCCTAATTAAAGTATTTCTGATAAATAAATTGTCATCATGTGTGTATAAAAAACAATTGCTGGAAGAGACCAGGGAATGTTCAACTATTTGATGGAGGTTGCGGTTAGAAAGAAATAGCGGTTGTTAAGACTTTTCCGGTACCCCCTGAGTGCGACGAAATGCAATAAAAAGATGAACCTACGGCTAAGTTGGCTTTTTGGTACAATCTGAGAGCGATTCATAATTCGAGGGTTAGAAGTCGGGAAAAGAAGCTAATATTTGACAGGAAGAAATGACTAGCACATATTGACGTTCTTTGTAGAAGAATGCAGTAAGATGTCAAATCTTTTCACTCAAGAGTTCACCTGACTGTATATACGAGTAAGGTATGAAGACTTTGCGCTTTAGACTTTACCCAATAGGATAATCTTATATATAAATATATTGGTATAAATGCACCAGACAAAGTCTTCATCAACTGGATAAAAACTGCAACAACATCCAGGAATACGGGGTACTACCGAACTTCTAGGGTTAATTCAACAAATGCATCGATGGCCTGTATGGATAAATTAACTCGCTCGGATTTAGGGGAAAGGAATGTTTATTGTAAAGATGTATTTAATGTTTTCGGTTATTACCACATGCACTTGCAATGCAAGTGTGTTGGCCCTTTCTGTTGATCCTTGAATTGATTGAAAATTTTGATTCCGTTTCTGTAAAAATGTTTGCTAGGTGACGACATCTGTGCAGGAGTTGAGCTTGAGCTGTTTAATAATGTAATGCAAAATACTCGATGGAAAACACTTTAGTGGAACCTGTGCACCTTAAAGGTGTTTGAATATGGCTTCGGCTTCTTCATTCACAATCAAATGTGATAGATGCAGCATTCGGATTACAGCAAAATGTACAGAAAAAGTCAACATTTAAACCTATGACATTATTAAATAGACGACAACATTCAAATGCTCAGGGCTTCTTGTATGGGTTTGTTCCATTTATCCAAGTGATTTTCCATATTATTTTGTTTTCTGCCAATTTGCGTTCAATAAGTTTCATATTTTAAATGTGCTTCCTTAAAGGTTGTTAGGTCGAAGCGTCGATAACCTCTGAATTCATAACAGGATATCGACACTCTGATGTTCTACACAACCTGTAAAGATTAACGAGTGCCACATATTTGACATTTTCACCCCATACAGTTATCTAGTAATACAGGAAAAGACTTACAACACATTCACGTCAGCTCCTACCGTCATTCTATGTTTGCACAAACTTGTGTCATTGTCATACCCTTTTCTGTATGACCCTTTAAGTTCAGAGCAATTTCCAACAACCTCACTTTCTAATACAAATTAAACTTCCTGTGTTTGTTGCTTGTATTCTTCGAGCTGGTGTACATGTATAAACTTGAGCGCCACAAATGGTGCTTAATACGCCCGTCGAATATCTTGTGACCTCTTTCCTCATATAATTTGCGTTGATTTCAATGATAATGTAATACAAGTCTGAAACTGTATAAGTTAATATGCGTAATGAGTTTCATACATAAGGAGCAATAGACGGGCGTATAAAAGGTTAAGACACCACTTAAGCACGTCATCTTGAAGCTATCCTTTGATCACGCGGTCCAATGAAATTAAGGTACTTTATGTAAACCGGGTCTCAGTGTGATCATGGTACTTTATGTTAACACGGTCTCTGTGTGATCATGGTATTTAAAGTGAACACGATCTCTGTGCGATCATGGTACTTTATGTAAACCCGGTCTCTGTGTGATCATGTTACTTTATGAAAACCAGGTGTCTGTGTGATCATGGCACTTTATGTAAACCAGGTCTCTGTGTATTCATGGTACTTTATGTAAACCCGGTCTCTGTGTGATCATGGTACTTTATGTAAATCCGGTGTCTGTATGATCATGGTACTTTATGTAAACACGGTCTCTGTGTGATCATGGTACTTTATGTAAACCCGGTCTCTGTGTGATCATGGTACTTTATGTAAATCCGGTGTCTGTATGATCATGGTACTTTATGTAAACCCGGTGTCTGTGTGATCATGGTACCTTATGTCAACCCGGTCTCTGTGTGATCATGGTACTTTATGTAAACCCGGTGTCTGTGTGATCATGGTACTTTATGTAAACCCGGTGTCTGTGTGATCATGGTACTTTATGTCAACCCGGTGTCTGTCTGATCATGGTACTTTATGTAAACGCGGTCTCTCTGTGGTAATGGTACTATAAGTGAACACGGTTTCTGTGTGATCACGGTACTTTATGTAAACCCGGTCTCTGTGTGGTCACGGTACCTTATGTCAACCCGGTCTCTGTGTGATCATGGTACTTTATGTAAACCCGGTCTCTGTGTGATCATGGTACTTTATGTAAACCCGGTCTTTGTGTGATCATGGTACTTTATGTCAACCCGGTCTCTGTGTGATCATGGTACCTTATGTCAACCCGGTCTCTGTGTGATCATGGTACTTTATGTAAACCCGGTCTCTGTGTGATCATGGTACTTTATGTAAACCCGGTCTCTGTGTGATCACTGTACTTTATGTAAACCCTGTGTCTGTGTGATTATGGTACTTTATGTAAAGGCGGTCTCTGTGTGATCATGGTACTATAAGTGAACACGGTTTCTGTGAGATCATGGTACTTTATGTAAACCCGGTCTCTGTGTGATCACTGTACTTTATGTAAACCCAGTGTCTGTGTGATCATGGTACTTTATGTCTACTCAATCTCTGTGTGATCATGGTACTTTATGTAAACCAGGTATCTGTGTGATCACTGTACTTTATGTAAACCCAGTGTCTGTGTGATCACGGTACTTAATGTAAACCCGGTGTCTGTGTGATCATGGTACCTTATGTCAACCCGGTCTTTGCGTGGTAATGGTACTATAAGTGAACACGGTCTTTGTGTGATCATGGTACTTTATGTAAACACAGTCTCCGTGTGATCATGGTACTTTATGTCAACCCAGTCTCTGTGTGATCATGGTACTTTATGTTAACCCGGTCTCTGTGTGATTAAGGTACTTTATGTCAACCCCGTCTCTGTGTGATCATGGTACCTTATGTCAACCCGGTCTCTGTGTGATCATGGTACCTTATGTCAACCTGGTCTCTGTGTGATCATGGTACTTTATGTTAACGCGGTCTCTGTGTGGTAATGGTACTATAAGTGAACACGGTTTCTGTGTGATCATGGTACTTTATGTAAACGCGGTCTCTGTGTGGTAATGGTACTATAAGTGAACACGGTTTCTGTGTGATCATGGTACTTTGAGTAAGCTATGTCTGTGTTTGGAAGGTTACTTTTGGTCACGGTGTCTGTGTGATCATGGTACTTTATGTAAACGCGGTCTCTGTGTGGTAATGGTAATATAAGTGAACACGGTTTCTGTGTGATCATGGTACTTTATGTAAACGCGGTCTCTGTGTGGTAATGGTACTATAAGTGAACACGGTTTCTGTGTGATCATGGTACTTTATGTAAACGCGGTCTCTGTGTGGTAATGGTACTTTATGTAAACACGGTCTCTGTGTGATCATGGTATTTAAAGTGAACACGATCTCTGTGCGATCATGGTACTTTATGTAAACCCGGTCTCTGTGTGATCATGTTACTTTATGAAAACCAGGTGTCTGTGTGATCATGGCACTTTATGTAAACCAGGTCTCTGTGTGGTAATGGTACTATAAGTGAACACGGTTTCTGTGTGATCATGGTACTTTATGTAAACGCGGTCTCTGTGTGGTAATGGTACTATAAGTTAACACGGTTTCTGTGTGATCATGGTACTTTATGTAAACGCGGTCTCTGTGTGGTAATGGTACTATAAGTGAACACGGTTTCTGTGTGATCATGGTACTTTATGTAAACGCGGTCTCTGTGTGGTAATGGTACTATAAGTGAACACGGTTTCTGTGTGATCATGGTACTTTATGTAAACGCGGTCTCTGTGTGGTAATGGTACTATAAGTGAACACGGTTTCTGTGTGATCATGGTACTTTATGTAAACGCGGTCTCTGTGTGGTAATGGTACTATAAGTGAACACGGTTTCTGTGTGATCATGGTACTTTATGTAAACGCGGTCTCTGTGTGGTAATGGTACTATAAGTGAACACGGTTTCTGTGTGATCATGGTACTTTATGTAAACGCGGTCTCTGTGTGGCAATGGTACTATAAGTGAACACGGTTTCTGTGTGATCATGGTACTTTATGTAAACGCGGTCTCTGTGTGGTAATGGTACTATAAGTGAACACGGTTTCTGTGTGATCATGGTACTTTATGTAAACGCGGTCTCTGTGTGGTAATGGTACTATAAGTGAACACGGTTTCTGTGTGATCATGGTACTTTATGTAAACGCGGTCTCTGTGTGGTAATGGTACTATAAGTGAACACGGTTTCTGTGTGATCATGGTACTTTATGTAAACGCGGTCTCTGTGTGGTAATGGTACTATAAGTGAACACGGCATCTGTGTGATCATGGTACTTTATGTAAACGCGGTCTCTGTGTGGTAATGGTACTATAAGTGAACACGGTTTCTGTGTGATCATGGTACTTTGAGTAAGCTATGTCTGTGTTTGGAAGGTTACTTTTGGTCACGGTGTCTGTGTGATCATGGTACTTTATGTCAACTCGATCTCTGTGTGATCATGGTACTTTATGTAAACGCGGTCTCTGTGTGGTAATGGTACTATAAGTGAACACGGCATCTGTGTGATCATGGTACTTTGAGTAAGCTATGTCTGTGTTTGGAAGGTTACTTTTGGTCACGGTGTCTGTGTGGTCATGCTTCTCTACCTGACCACTGTCTCTGTGTGTTCATAGCTCTTGTTACATGTATGCTGTTTGCTTTTCGTGGATGTTCAGAAACACAACTTATAACATAAATGTTTGCCATATAAAATATGAGATGTACCCATAAGGTATAAGCATTGCTCTCCTCTGTAGTTGTATCTGAATAACTTATGATGCGGAGATTGTAAGCCATTGATTTACTATCCCAGTTTCCTATAGATCAACATTGCAACTATTTTCTACTTCCTCTACACACAACCATTTCCATTTTATTCAGTCATTACAGAAACCATAGCGAACGAATAAAAGAGCTGTATAATGGCCTATTGGTTGGACCGTTAAAATCCCATTTTGAAGCAGAGTAAAGATTTTTTTCTGTAACCTGAGGTCTAGTAAATGAATGGTGAATTGATTGTTCAATATTTGCGTCGATTAACATCTATAGAGACCGACACAGTAACTATAAGCACCTTATCGATTTTATAACTTGAAGAAGGTTGTTCAACCGTAAACTTATTGCAAGAACACCATAAACTATTGGTCTGAGGAAAGCTATTAACATTCTATTACACTCATTTGTATTTTTAGCTCAGCACAAAATTTCATATCAATACAGCTGTAGAGACATACCTTTCATTCAACAACCAATGACGCTTGATGCCAGATGCCAGTGCTTGCAACTGTACATTCGCACATTTGGGTCAACAACATTGTAAAGTGGTGGAATTGTTAATTGAGGAGCAGAGCTGATAAATTGGAATGTAAATATGACAAATTCCAATATATTTATTTATTTATTACAAATATATGTTACCAGGAAAGCCTATTCAGCTTTATTCTGCTTTATATGGGTTATGTTAAAATTGGATGCACATTACTACAACAGAAGTAGAACATACAATATATGAATAGGTTATGAGATTAATAAAAACTACAATATGTATGCTAAGACGTAAATGAAATAATAAATCGTACATGATACTATAAACGGATTTCTGCGAAACATGATAAGTAATAACAATCATATGTGAAACATATACACAGTCCTCAATGTTAAACTATCATATAAAATATACATTCAAACCGCAAGATTTAATGTGATTTATGGAAGTAGAAATGCAGATTATTCAGTATTAAGACTTGAAGAGAAAAGGCTCTAATTATCCCTTAAATAAAGGAAGTGACGTAAGAATTCGGATATGAGCTGGCAGTTTGTTCAACTGGAAAAGGACAGAATAGGCAAATGGGGATTTGTAATGTTCAAACTTGAATTTGGGTAAAGGCAAGTTATTCTTTAATTTGAGAACCTACAAAATCTGGTGAGATTTAATTGAATCGCTGTTTCCTTTTATTTATTTAATCGTTTTGCTTCTTTGGATTTTCCGTCGGGGTAAAAAAAATCTCCAACCGGCTGACAAAATTCTATTCGAGTGACGACACTTGTGAGGGTGGGATTTAAGGATATTTTAAGAAGTGCCACCCAGATTATTTTTATTATTATTTATCCATCCCACTACTTTTATGGTGACAAATATGAAATACTGGGCAGTGCCACAGTTCTTCATAATACACGAAGACATTGAATTGCTAGCACTGGACTTTAGTACTATTCATTAACAATAATTGTTTGAAGTGATTATTCTGGCTGAAGCTGTTTTTTAGTTGAAAAAAAATCCATTAATATATGAAATGAAAACATGGAAGCCCTTTTGCTTTTTATGTGAGATTTTCCTAAGATGTTGGAGAATATGGGACAAATCACATATGCTGCTCAAATCGTGACTTCGAAAGCTCAAAGTTATATAAACATTATATTTCATTTATCGCAAGAGTCAGACATTTGTGGATAACACAGAAGTGGTATTGCTAGTCTTTGGAAACGATTGTGTGATTAAAGTTTATTAAGCCTGAGTTGTAACCTCGTTCTCTTTTTTATACTTCTTTGCAGGAATCAAGCAGAAATGGGTCAGCTATGGAAATTTCTGTTGATTCTGGTAATGACTCTTATTTAGTAAACAGAATGCTTACACGGAACCCTTTGTTTCTTTCGGTTCCATCCATTATCTTTAAGTTTGCCAGCGTTCCGTTCAACCCAGGAAACAGTTAACAATTTGAATGAGCTTGAAATTGGAGTATCTATGCTAAAATAATTTATTTAAATTAATAAAATTTAAACTTAAAAGTATATTTAATTGTATTATAAATATATTTATGACCAAGTGTATATGTTTTCGGGTCTGAAACGATACGTACCTTTCATTGTATATATCACTAAAGGCTTTACTGCTTTCTAAGCTTGGTGGCTTCGGGATGTTAATCTTTGCTTCTGATTTCGTTTCAGGCACTTGTGATAGTTTTCACAGTCATTGGTTGTCTGTATGAGACGAAATATTTTCTCCAACAACCCAGTATAACATTATCTTCAAAAGATTTTACCACTGTACCTCCACTCCATGAAGTCGCTTCCTTGACAGGTAATGTTCAACTCCTTACATACTATTTAGACATCAATACACAACAAGGATTTCATATCGAAACGCTTATTTTTCCTGAAATATCTCAGACTATAGAAATGTCACCTACCTTGATAACTAATTAAACGTGTTATCCTCTGAAAGATGTCAGCAGTCTTTGTTCCCTAATAGCTTCCCAGAGCAAGTTCCATAAGATCCATCATATAACTGTAATGACAATCAACATCTAATACCCACCATTTTGAAATGTTTTCAACATAGGGATGTTCTCGTGCAAATTGATAAGAGAGTTTTTCCGAAAATCCGTTTATTATTATTATTATTATTATTAATATTATCATCATCATTTTTATCAATAAAATAATAATAACTATAGTTTTTATTATGTTGCTATTATTATTATTATTACTATTATTATTATTATTATAATCATTATTGTTATTGTTATTATTTATTTAGTTAAATTATTTTTTATATTATTGTTATTATGATTATTATTCCGATTTAAAGCTATCATGAATTCTAGGTTCCTCTGAAACAGTTTCTATAGCGGAACCATTAATTTACTCTTCTAGGTTTGGCTGTTGTTTTAAGGCAAAATCACTCTAACGTCTTCTCTATCAACCCATCATGGCATCATCGGAAAGAAACATTGTCTGGTATACTGACTTCTTGGGATAGACTGTCCCTTCTGTCGTGACACCAGGATTATTTCGATAGTCAGATCCTCATGATAAGCTAACACATAAGTCCGTACCTGTCATAAATCGAGAGTTGGTATCCTTAGTAATGTCATACTGAACACGGGGTAATATGTACTGCAACTATCGCACGAATACCTTCGACCTGAATTAACATATTGGATTGTCCATTTTTCTACATTTTTTGGACATGTCATCTGACTGAAGGCTTCATTTGTGAAAGTCGGAAATAGTCTATGGTGTAATCTGCTTTATAGTGCATTCTACGTATATGTCTTTCCCGATGTATCCAGTGCAGAGGTCTAATCAGTGTTTCAGTGTCACGTTCAGTGATAAAAGTCCATTTAAAGGACGAATGTTAATGGACAATAATTACCATGGTAATTACCATGCGGTCATATTTCTTGATAGATGAATAAATCCGTGTTACTTTGAACGTACATTTTTATAGGAGAAAAACTCAATGGAATCCTTTAAGGGGGAACTACCAATGGAATTTCTTAGATATTGAAAATGAGATATGAAATGCCATCTTTGTTAATTTATGAAATAAAATTTGGGAGTCAATGTGCTTATTTTGGCAGCATATGAAGTTCAAAATTGATATTTGTGGTTAGTTTTATATGATATTATAACTAAAGGGAAAACAAAGTTACATATTTCAGAAAAAAATGACCAATGTATTTTTCATAATATTCTACATAGCAGGCAGATATCAATCTTATTTAAAGACAAAAATGTGTATGTCACTGATTTAAATTTTAAAATTTAAAGGCCAAAATATGAAACTTTTGGAGATTATTTGTTTAGTAAACCCTAACAGGTGGCGCTGGCGATTGTGGGACAGAGAACAAGTCCACACATAAATGGCTTCTGGCATCAACAATATATAATCAGCTTTTTAAACGCCCAAATAAAAAATTTATAATATTTAAGCACTAAAATATGGGTATATACTAATTATCTTATTAGAATTACATGATCAATGCACTTACAATAATATGGGAATATTTATTTTCTGTTTTGTCATCTATTTGCAACTGTCAAAACTGGCAGTTGAAAAGATTGCCGTTGGTATTTTCCTGCACTTAAGCCTTTTCTGATGATATTTTGTTCAAAAATGTCTAAGTGTTACTGGTTAAAAAAACTATTAAACAAAGCTGTTACGCTGAGAATTCCTATATTTTTCGTTCCACACCCCCTGTCCACCTGATTATTCGCGATTATCTCTACATAATAAAAACGTGCCAAACTAAATTTTCAAAAATGGCGTAAAGAGGCAAAAGCGTAATTTTTGGTACTTAACCTACTCAAGATATAAACATTTTTTACTCTACGGCCTGGTTTATATGTCTCATATATATCCGTGGTTTATGGCGTCCCTGATAAATGGGCATTGTTTGGATATGAATATAAAGTAATTTGACGTAACAGTGAAGCACGTGCACACTAAGAATACAAGGCTCGCTGTAAACAGGGGTCGGCAGCTCTTGATTATTGGTCGCTTGAATGTTGGTGCCTCTTAGTACGTCACGTCTATTATGACGTCATCATTATTCTCTGATATGCCGATTCACAGATTAGTTGCAAGATGTCGCTACAGAATACTCATAAAATGATTTTATTTTTTTACGGGGAAATGACATAAGGAAGGCTATTATTTCCATAATAATTAATTACGCATTTTCCTCTTTCTGCCCTAAGGTCAAAACATTTTGGCGTTCTTTGATTCACAAAAAAAAAATAATCACGAAAAAAACAGGTGGACAGGAGTACCGGAACGGACTATATAATTAATTTTCTCAAATGTTGCCCTGAAGCGATGACGTTTTCATGTCAACAAAAGCCACAAACGGAAAGAATATTTTCCTCATGACAATACTATTCCAACAGAAATTAATTTAATTAAGATTTAATTTGCATTGTCATCAGTAGGGGGCGCCATCAGTGTCAAGTTACCCCTTAAAAGGGGTCGCATGCAAGGTGCTGCCGGCTGCCGGAACACCAAATTTAATTTCAGGACGCCCAAAGATGAGAACTGACATAATTCTGTCATGAAGGAGGTTAAAGTCTTGTCTATTCTTTTCGGAAATGACAGCCAAGATTGCTGATCACATTAAACTTTCACTGCCGCTGGGGTTTAAAATTACTAAATTAAACACTTTTTTAATTATTTTTTTAAATTCAGTCTCATATACTAGTTTAAGGCTGTGAATGGGCTTATATATGAGCGACAAGACGGTACATGAATTTGATGGTTACTTCGCTAGGTCGGAGAATATTTTGTTCTTTAGTCAACACGCTCGTGTGATTTATCTACAGGTGCTCTTACAAATGTGACGTCAAAAGGTCGCACCGCGGTCATTATTGTGGCGCACGGCCGAGGAGGTTCCTCTTTTGTTGGGGAAATTTTCAACCGTAATGATGACATCTGTTACTGGTATGAGCCAGTCTCCGCTATAGTACAGGTGATATATGCAGAGCTGCGTCGCAGATACCCTTCTTTTGCGACATCTTACGCAAATGGGACAAAACGGTAAGTAAAACAAATACTGAAATTACAGTGTTCTAAAGTTAATAACCTTTGGGGTTATTATTAATGAGACATAAAAGGTGTGTAAAATACCAAGGAATGTTCCTATGATTCATATGATGTGACGTGTTCTTTGCGTTACCGGACAAAAGGCGTATAAAGTGGCGGCTGCGCAAAAGATGCTAAATGCAGCCGTTTAACCGTGCTTCAGTTGACCAACATGTGGTGGTGCTGGTGCTTTTGTGCACGAAGAAAAGTATAAATACAAACCGAAAATTGTGTTTTGGAGGATTATTTGTTGAAACATGAGAAATATAATATCCATTTGTAAATCTGTTTGAATCCATATTGTATCAATCCTCATCATGGGAACAATTACTTATTAATCACTTCCCATTTCACTTAGAAAATCTCCAACTAATTTAAAAATGTATCTCTTTCGGCAAGCTTTTGGTAATTAATATGCACTTTTTTTCTGGATCAGGCACCGGGAGTAGATTTCCATGAAATTGTATGTTGGTGTGTGTGTGTGTGTGAATTGCGCTGTGAGTCCGACCATCGGAGAATTGGCGCTATATAAATACATTATAATATTATTATTATTATCATTATTATTATTATTATTATTATTATTATTATTATTATTATTATTATTATTAGTAGTAGTAAGCATGTTGAATTAACACGAAAAATAGCGTCTTCACTTTGAAATAAATTGGTTCCTGCAAAAATATTGCCCTGAAACCGTAGGCTTACTCCTGTTCACGAATGTTAAAAACAGTGGACCGGCCGCCGTCTAAGGCGTCAACATAAACACAGCGGGTTTGACTGTGTGTATGGCCCGGCCAACAACACATGTCAATCCGGAGCTGCCCTAACTGACCTGGCCAATAAAGATGAAATACTTGTTTACGCTGGCTAAACATCGCGCCTTGTGGTTTCTCTGGGACCAGATACACAGGCTGTCACTATGCGTTTCATTTCAGCCGAGAACCCTTGACCTATCGAACAGATCTGCGACTGGTTCTGAAATGAATTTCCATTCAGTCCATGGACGTATTGTCCATCCAGCAGAGATATATAATAGGACATGAAAGTTAATGTACATGTATGGACTAGCTTGAAATAGTCTGTCGCTTATGCGCAAAATTGGACCTCCGATCACGTAGCGTCATAACAACCCTCTGGCATTACGACCAGATTCCTGGTGCCAGAGTGTCTTTACAAAAAGGTCTGAGGAATGCAATAAATGGCCTTATAAAGTTACAAATATTTTCGCCATTTCTGACAACGCTTCATGGCTTATAGGTACACTATCAATCAACATAAACCAGACCAATCGTCAGCACTTTTTGTGTACTTTCAAATAATACCAAACATGAGCGAGAAAAATTCCGTTTTAATCCAGCACATTGGTTTACCCCTCGGCATGTGTGTTGAAATTTGACCGCATGAACACAAGCATGGCTCTCAGGGGTGTACAGAACGCAGGCAGCTTGATGGCGATACAGGAAATGACCTGTGTCCATGGAGACGGTTTTTCAGTTTTGGTTGTGACTCACATGTATATTATTGTGTTAATTTATCATTTTCAGCATAATGTTGAGATTATTGGCTGTTTACCACAATTTGAATGCAAACTGATGCAAGACCACTCCGATCCATTCCTCGATATTACTTGTATCACCACTCGAGTAGGCTTTCCATCCAAATCATCCGATTGCCTACTGAGTCGGGTTGTCACGGCTACCAATCACTCGTCTATGTTATTGTAATCACAGCCACGTGTATGGACTGTGTTTACTCACAACGCTAGACCATAACAAGGTGTTAAACATCCGTATGGAAGGTACTGAGATTGCGTACTTGGATTGTTATGCTGGGAAACTGAAATGATACTGTGAAATAATAATCATAATATTGTTCCTGATTATATCCCTTTAAAGGGGAGGTCCTGATCACTTCAAGCCCGTGACTGTAAGCCGGTTAGCCCTTGGGTGTTTGCTATTTTTTTTTTTTTTTTTTTTGTTAATTCTGAATGATAGGAACAACCTTTAATTGCCATTATGCGGGGTTCATCTGTTTCTTAAACGTTTTCATACAGCAAGAGATAGACATTTTGGGTTTCTGCTATGAGGCAACGTTTGGATCATAGATATGGATTTGTTTTAACACGAGTTTATTTCAAGAATAATAAACACTTTGCAAGCTTAGGCTCGTATTGGTTTACTACAACAATTTTTATTTCAGCGATCTCAGCGAATCAGAGTACAGGTACCTTGAAAAATATATGCTCCAAATCTTATACGATCGTTCAGGTAATAATATTCCGGCTCAAGTCATTTTTTCACCACGTATTGATGCTAGCCTGTGGAGTGGGAACTTTCGTGGATGTTTAAAAGGTTTTACTTACCCTTATATTACTTCTTCAACAAAAAGAAAAAAATGTCCTACATGTTTACCTGAACCGCCTTTGTCGGAAACAGCTTTATGCTATACAAACGAAGTATTACTTAATCTGAAAACCACTACACGACTGTCGTCTCTACAGTGGCCAAACACAAGCACTTGCAATAAAATAAAATGTCACCACGTGTGTATGGAAAACATTATGGCGGAGAGAAGAAATTGCTTCAAATATTACGAAGAAAGCTGCGGTAAGAAAGAAGTAGCGGTTGTTAAGACAATTCGTGTGCCATTGCGTTATGCAGTAGAAATGCAGAAAAATGATCCATCGGTTAAATTAGTGTATTATGTTCGAGATCCGAGGGCGATACACCATTCAAGGGGTGAAGGATGGGAAAAGAAGTTAACATCGGACAGGAAGAAATGGCTAGCACATATTAACCTACTGTGCCGGAGGATTCGTGAGGATGTCAGATATCTTCAGAACTTACAAAAGACATCACCTAACAGTATATTACGAGTGAGGTACGAAGACTTTGCTCGCTATCCAACTAAATATGCTACTGTCATATATAAATATATCGGTTTAAAGGCACCAGACAAAGTGTTAAATTGGTTGAAAACTGCAACCACTTCCAGGGATACGGGATACTATGGGACTTCAAGGGCTAATTCAACAAAAGCCTCGATGGCCTGGAAGGATAAATTCAGCCGTTCAGACATTAGAGAAATGAATGTTTATTGCAAAGATATACTCCAATTTTTCGGCTATGACGTGATGCCCGTTTGATGTAAAAGACAGCATTATGTGTTTTCGACATGTGACTCTGCTTAACTGATAATTTTAAATAATTATAATAAAAATATTTTATTTACTTACGGAACGCTTGTAGAATAGTAGCTGCTATCCGAAGCGCACTTTATGAAATGCCAGTAATGCACATAATACCACAACCTTTTACATAATAAAATTACACCTGAGCAAACATTGGCATCAAACATTCATCGCTGAATTAATATTCAAATATGATACAGGTTATACAAAAAATATTCAAATATGATACAGATTATACAAAAAAATATTCAAATATGATACAGGTTATACAAAAAAAAATATTCAAATATGATACAGGTAATACAAAAAATATTCAAATATGATACAGGTTATACAAAAAATATTCAAATATGATACAGGTTATACAAAAAAATATTCAAATATGATACAGGTTATACAAAAAATATTCAAATATGATACAGGTTATACAAAACAATATTCAAATATGATACAGGTTATACAAAAAAATATTCAAATATGATACAGGTTATACAAAAAAATATTCAAATATGATACAGGTTATACAAAAATATATTCAAATATGATACTGGTAAAACAAAAAAAAATATTCAAATATGATACAGGTTATACAAAAAATATTCAAATATGATACAGGTTATGCAAAAAAATATTCAAATATGATACAGGTTATACAAAAAATATTCAAATATGATACAGGTTATACAAAAAAATATTCAAAATGATACAGGTTATACAAAAAATATTCAAATATGATACAGGTTATACACAAAAATATTCAAATATGATACAGATTATACAAAAAATATTCAAATATGATACAGGTTATACAAAAAATATTCAAATATGATACAGGTTATACAAAAAATATTCAAATATGATACAGGTTATACAAAAAAATATTCATATATGATACAGGTTATACAAAAATATATTCAAATATGATACAGGTAAAACAAAAAAAAATTATTCAAATATGATACAGGTTATACAAAAAATATTCAAATATGATACAGGTAATGCAAAAAAATATTCAAATATGATACAGGTTATACAAAAAATATTCAAATATGATACAGGTTATACAAAAAAATATTCAAAATGATACAGGTTATATAAAAAATATTCAAATAAGATACATATTGTACAAAAATATTCAAATATGATACAGGTTATACAAAAAAATATTCAAATATGATACAGGTTATACAAAAAAATATTCAAATATGACACAGGTTATACAAAAAATATTCAAATATGAAACAGGTTATACAAAAAAATATTCAAATATGATACAGGTTATACACAAAAATATTCAAATATGATACAGGTTATACAAACAAATATTCAAATATGATACAGGTTATACAAAAAAATATTCAAATATGATACAGGTTATACAAAAAAAAATATTCAAATATGATACAGGTTATACAAAAACAATATTCAAATATGATACAGGTTATACAAAAAAATATTCAAATATGATACAGGTTATACAAAAAAATATTCAAATATGATACAGGTTATACAAAAACAATATTCAAATATGATACAGGTTATACAAAAAAATATTCAAATATGATACAGGTTATACAAAAAAATATTCAAATATGATACAGGTTATACAAAAACAATATTCAAATATGATACAGGTTATACAAAAAATATTCAAATATGATACAGGTTATACAAAAAATATTCAAATATGATACAGGTTATACAAAAAATATTCAAATATGATACAGGTTATACAAAAAAATGCAAAACAATAATCAATTTAAGAATTGGGACAATAAATGATATTATTCCCCACTAAAACTGCATTAAAAGATAAATATTGAGTAAACTTTTAAAACTGATATAACAAGAAGGCATCCGAATTTTCTCTCGAAGAGTCATGTATTGAAGGCTGTTCGAAACGAGTGTGATATGAGCCGACATTTTTTAACTATTTATAAGTCGCACATAAGAGTTTAGAACTCGTTTTCATTTGATAAATTAGAAAAACGGTCATCCACATAAAAGGGGAATACACACGTGAGCCAATTGGAACGTATATATGTGTAGTTTTAGAATGGCTCCTAATGTAGTCGAAGTGTCGACATAATTTCGTTAACTGAATATTACAAACATAAATGTTCTTCACAACCAAATGATACATATTTGGCATTAAAACTCCAAAATTTTCCAAACGTTTCACTTTTCAGATTACGAAGGAATGACTTCAACACACTCGCAAAATATATGCATGATCTTCTCATTTTCGTTTTTGCAATGATAACTTTTTTACCTTCTAAAAGTTTCCATTTCTACAATTTTTCAATTTCTTGGCCTCTAAAAATTCAATTTTTGGCATCTATACTCATTTCTTCTAAAGTGATAATGGTTCTAATTACATAAGTTTCTTAAATTTCCGGCAGTATTATTATACTGAAGATCCTCGAATTTCAGTATCTCGTTTTTCCAAAAATTCGTTTTTCCGAAATTTGAATTGAGAAATAAAAAATTCTTCATGATATATTTCCATTCAGACGATATGGAATTCATAACAGATAACCAATTAATCCAATACTCATTGTAATAGTTAGAACAAGTTAGAAAAAAATACGCTTATCGTCTTTCTGTTCTACATCTTTCAGAACATTTGGACCAAGTGTCTTTAGCAAGCTCATTCACGCATGTGTTATAAACCCTCTCCCCTGTGACCTTGATGTATTTAATATTCAATAGTTGCCGCAAAGAAATATTTACAACTTCTTTTGGATTTTTTTAGGTAAAGCATGCCAATATATTTGAACAATGACAATAAAAAGTTTCTTGCATTAAGTCGACATCGATATCGATACGATAATATAAAGGGCCTGTAACATTGGCATGCAGAGGATAAATAAAGCAAGCTCTCTGCCTGAAACTGACCTAGGTGCACACCACACAGAAAACGACGGTTTCCAGTTTCAGAAACATGAGAGGCGACAACAGATAAGATGAAACAAGCCGACGGTTATCGGTATGATCGATCAGGACACGATAAAAGCTGGTCCAAGAACTGTCAACCTCTTTGTTAATAGAGTCAGTAATGACGTAGATGATAGTGAATTGAAGGATTATATTCTTAAGGAAGGAGTTAATGTGATGGGTATTGGGAAAGTATCTCATGAAGATTAATTAATGAAATCGTATAAGATTAAGATAAATGTTAATGATATACATAAAGTAATGGATGATGCATTTTGGCCGACTGGTATTGAGTGCAGAAAATGCTTTATAAGGAGAGTGATAAGAAATCTACAAATGAAAGCCACCATTAATTTTATCGCTATGCCAACTAACAATCTGAAAAATTATATCATATAACTCAACTGGTATAGTAAATGATATGCAAAGGTATAATATCATACACTTTTAGATGCACATCGAGCAGATTTAATATTTTTACAGGAGACATGGTTGATTAAGGAACGAGAATCATTTTTAGCTTCTATTCATGATAAGTATATGTTTACAGTTCAAACAGGTATTGATAGCTCTAGAGATATACTCTGTGGTCGGCAACATGGTGGAGTGGCCATACTATGGCACCAATCACTCCACGCCTGTGTCAAGCAACTAAACCTGGGGTCAAATCGCTTATGCGCAGTATCTCTGAGACTGTCAGACGAATCTACTGTTATATTAATTTGTATATACTTACCGTGTGATAATCATTCCAAAACTGATGTTAATGAAAAATTTCTTAACACCTTAAATAAGCTTCAGCAAGCACTCGAAATTTACAATTCACATCGCAATATTTTTGCTGGTGACTGTAATATGGAATTAAGCAGGATAATAGTCATACAAGCTACTTAAACTACTTCAGTTCTAATAACAATCTTTATTTTGCTTGGTATAGCCAGCAGACTCTGCCTGATCAGTCTTACAGGAACTGTGAGGGAGAGGGTACTTCCACACTTGATTAGTTCATCTACTCAGGTGATATTTATAAATCAATTTGTCATGTGGGAATTATAGATGACCCATCGAATAACTCTAATCATAATCCAATGCTTATGAAATGTGATATTCATGAAGATAAATACAGATTTAATTGTTATACTTACCCTAACCGTGATCAGGTTGAATTGCTTAATGCAACTGAGGATGCGATTCAGGGATTCAAAAACACATTCGATATAAATTTAGAAAACATTAATATTTCTAATAATATAACATGCTCCAACAACTCCAATATTATAACATGCTCCAACTATACCTATTCATCACAGACCCGCAAAAAAAACATATACATAAGCTTTGTGCAGACATTGTTCAAAGTTGTGTAGGTGCAAGTTACAAGTGGCTACCATACCAAAAACAAACAAAAAACCCTAACAGAAAACGAATACCATACTGGTCAGAGACGGTAAACCAAGTTAAAGAACAGTCCTTGTTCTGGCACTGGCTATTGATACAGATTGATCGCCGAAATACAGGACATGTGGCTGTAATTAGACGTAGGACCCGTGCAGAATATCACAGAATATTGAGAAACTGTCAAAGACAAGAGAATAACCTACGTAAGCAACGAATGGCAGACATGATAAATAAAAGTCGAGATAGAGACTTATGGACCGAAGTAAAGAAGATGAAGTCAGGTGGCCCTTCACAGACCAGGACTGTTGATAATAAATTTACTAGTACCGAAATTGCGAATCACTTCGGGGGGAAAATACAGACACTTATATAATATCCTATCGGATAAAGCGGAGAAACTTAATACTATTGTTAATCAGGCATTCATAACAATCACCAAACGATACCCTCAACATTGGTTTATCCGACGTAAGAATGGTTGTAAATCATTAAAAAAACTGGTAAATCATATTGAAGATCTATTCTACAGTCTGGCCATATCATTAGTCTAACACCCCGTTTGTTTGTATGTATGTATATATATATATATATATATATATATATATATATATATAACTCTGAAGAAAAACAACACTGTTAATTCACAACAGACTGTTTCACGGGATGCGACCCGATCATCAGGTGAATGTGGTTAGAATGAAGCTAACGTCGTGGTTTGAAAAGCCGAGACTTTACGAGATTACGAGATTATGCTTTGTGCGATTCGGGTGGGGGGGGGGGGGGCATGTGAAAGACTGACACTGATCCTATTGTACTCGGGTGCACAATAGGATTGGTCGGGGTACACGTGCGATACTGGAACATAACAGGGCAGGGCAAAGAGGTTATATAGTGTAGTAAATAGTAAATATAATACAAAGATATAACCAGGATGCTCAATCAGCATATTGAAATGATTTCTAATAGGGCCTTGGAAGCAGTGAAAATATCAGTAGTATACATATGATATGATAAAAATACACATATACTGTGAAAATACACAATATACAAGGCAAATATACAATATAAAAGGCAAATATACTATACCCATACCAAGTGGTGCAAGTCTCCTAGCTGAAGGTCGTAAAGCCCATTAGACCAGGATAAAGTAGAACTTTCCTGTCATCCAATGGACTCCACGAGCCAGCAGTGAGAGAACAACTACCTGAACAAATGAGTCTGCCCAGCGGATCCTCGTTGGGGGGGGGGGGGGGGTTAAGGGGGCACGCTGAATATTAGTACGAATGCTAGGTTTTAAAATATTTCAGGGTGAATTTGTTTTGATGGCGGCACTTGGAGAGAATTTCAGCTCTTGAGTTCAACAATGATCCAGGGGGGGCCGTAGCTATAAGTAGCTTTTCAGACAAGCAGAGATCACACTTCCTAGTCCCACAGAAGTAAGGTGCTGCCTTGGCAGATATTTCCCAGGAGAGCTTGTAACTGATATTGTTGTCTTTTAGTGACCAAATGTGTTTAGACAGTTCAGTGTTTTTAGCGTGGGATCTGTTCCGAAAGGATTGCTTGTGGTTATTATATCTTGTCTTGAAATCACCTTCAGTACACCCTATGTAGTGTTTCACGTCATTGTCTGTTCTAACTGTTGCTTTATAGACAATGCATTTCAGCTGACATTGACCATTCATAGGACATTCGTCTTTTTTACGGCAGTTACATTGTTTTTGGGGTGCATTCACAGCATTGTCAGAATTTAGAACCTTCATATTATGTTTGCTGATCAGGTTAGACATGTTGGGTAGACAGCTGTAGCTAATTTTCAAATTGTTCCTGTTGAATAACCTGTGGTACCTGTGATGTTGAGGGAAGTGTTTTTCAACAAGTTTCATGAATTTTTCATGAATCATTTTATATATATATATATAAATTTTATTTCATTTTATGATTTTACATGGACATGTCCCAGCGGATATGTATACCTACGTAATTATTCCTATACCGAAAGACCCAAGAGGTGACCTAACCTGTAGTGATAACTACAGGGGTATTTCATTGACAAATTGTTTCAGCAAATTACTTGATATTGTTATTATGTAGATAAACTTGGCTAATATCCACTGCAATATGCTTTTAAGAAGGGGGCATTCGACATGTGCACAGTTATGCTGAAAGAGGTTATTTCACATTACATATGGAACGGGTCATCAGTATGCAGTTGTTTTGTTGATGCGTAACGCGCTTTCGACAGAATTTATATTCCCAAGTTGTTCCATTTACTCATGAAACGCAATGTTTCACCTCCCGTCATTAGAATACTAGCAGATATCTACCAGTGACCTGTTATTAAGACAAAATGGAATGATGAATTTGAACAATTTGGTGCTAATAATGGTGTACGCCAAGTAGGGCTGTATCAATATATCGATATATCGATACGAATCGATACACGACGTCGATACGATAACCGAAATGCGTTGCATGTTGTATCGGTCGTATCGATGTAAAACAATTGCTAACGAATAGGGATATGACTCTAAGTTTAAATATAACTTTGACGATTTATAAAGCTAAATGCACTGTATATTTGTTGCTTTGGCTTTTAAGACTTGATAAGAAATGTTTTTATGCATGCACGTCAGTACTTCCATGACAAGCAGATGCATGTAAGCGATAATAGGAAAATGATACTGACTATCCTCTTTATTAACGAAATCGATATTCACATCACATATTGCTACTAGGGACAAGGTACACTCACGTCTATATCCTATATATATGTGTGTATGTGTGTGTGTCACACTTATTCGCTTTATGATACAGTGAAATCCCGGCTGCAGGCGGACACCTCTCTGGGGCGGACACCCCACCTAACGGACACTTTTTGGGCCGACGGGGCGTTCTTAACACTTTAAGAACCTCATTAAGGCGCGGCCGCACCTAAAGTTGCGCTGCGCTGCAAATAAACGGCTGAGCATTTTTGCGGCGCTGCAAAGCGGAGAAAGTTTCAGCTTTGTTTGCCGGGCTGCACAGCACGGCGCAGCGCGGCGTTTGGTGTGGACACCCCAGCGTATTTGCATGTACTCAACATTTTCTGCAGCGCAGCGCGGACACCCCCGCTATTCAGGACAACGGACACTTTTTTGTCCGCCCGATAGCAAAAATCACCCAGGCTAACGGACACTCAAGCGGCCGGCCTGATCGAAGTAGGCAGAAATACTTTGAAATTGCAAAGCACGCCTTATATCACTTAAATGTTCTCATGATTTAGCCATACTGCCATGACTATAAGTGCGGAGCTAGTTTAACTCGAGTTACCTTTTTTTTCAGCTGGAACATTCATTTATGTATCATTTTATAAATAGCAGTCCCCCCAGAAAATGACGGAATTAACGAAGTTTCTATTGTGCCGAGCTTTCAGTGAAGCAAACTATTTATTCTGAATTTGGGCCACATTATTCTATCATAGGCCCAGAAGCGAGGATAATGACGTATCTGTTACACACCCGGACTATAACAGTCACGAGTCATGACCTATCGCCTGGGGTGAGGGCTCAGCGATATCAACTAATCCCCGATCCTGAAATCAGTCCCAACTACCAATTTTAAGGCGTATATGATATCATGCATTGGTTTATCATATTTGCATACGCTCCCAAAAGGTTTTCACGAAACTTGAACGAGATGTCAGAAATTAATTTATGTAATAAGCGATTCTTTTATTGTCACGGAGAGAGTGAGTAATTGAGAAATTTTAATGACCCAGTGCTACAACGGACAAATTGTCCAGTCCCGTGACTGTCCGCCCCAGAGGGGTTTCACTGTATATCATTTTATCTCTATTTTTTTTATTTACGCAGCCAGTCATAGGCTACTTGAAACTCCAACGTTTCACATCAGACGTAAAATAAATTGTTAAAGCCCGGGGACAAATTGTGTTCACACAGGAGATAAACTAACTCCAAAAAAAAAAACCATAAGAATTATCACATATAGCAAATACTATGCCCACACTTAACCAATTTTTAAATCATAAAAAAAATCCTTAAAATTAATGACATATTCAGACTAAATATATTAAAATTTTACTATAATTACTGCCATGAAGCACTACCATAATATTTACAAACATTTAATTTTTCAACAAGGACCATGACACACGAACATGACACAAGACATACAGATACCCTTGTTACAAATAAAACCAGACCTAAGATAGCAGACAGCTGTCTGAGAAACATAACACGAAAAGTCATAAATGAAACCGACAAAATCATTGTTGACAAAATCTTCACTCATATTCTTCAAGGTTTGATTTGCTACATCAAACAACATTTTATAAATTATTATTAAGACAAATGCCTTCAGATAAACTGCTACATCTGTAACAAAATTAGTCTAAGCCATAAAAAATTGTTTAATCAATAACAAACTATATTTTCAGTGATTCAATTTGTAAATCTTTCCAATTATTTTTTACAAATTTCCTCATTAAATCATATAGTCTCAAATATTAAGAATGTTTAATCATTTAACCTCCATATTTATGTACAATTTCTGTCTCTCAATGTTTCATGCACAGGGGGCTGTTGCGTCAGCGAATTTAAATCCTTAACAACAGTCTCCAGACATAATAAAAATAAAAATATTGACATACTGAAAATATTTTGTATGGATGCTTTATTTTTATGTCGAATAAAATATTTTTCTCTCTCTCTCTCCCTCTCTCTCTCACCAATGGTTTCAAATTCACAGAAATATACAAAACTGTGTAATAACATGACACAAAAAATACAGCCTATGATCTTTCTCATCAAATGCAATAAAACTGGTTGTGCGAGGGGGGGGGGGGGGGTGGGATGCAAAGGGCTCAAAGAAGATCGAGATTTTAGTAGTTTTAATTAGATAGATTTTGAAAATTAAAATCAACTGGTCTGGTTATGTATTTTATATCAAGCTTAAGCTGCTCAACTTGGGTGCATAGCATACGGAATATGTGGTATATAAAAATGAATATATATATATATATATATATATATATATATATATATATATATATATTTATATATATATATATATATAAAAGAAACAGAGTTTTTATTAAGAAATGATATACAAAGAGAAATAAAGCGTATCGTCAATACGTATCGGTATCGAATTAACTGTATCGCAATACGTATTGTACCGGAAGAGGCAGACCGATACCCAGCCCTAAAGCCAAGGGGGTGTATTATGTCCCCTTCTGTTTAATATATATATGGACGAGCTTTTAAACGTCTCACAAATACGGGAATATGATGTAATATTGGAAATTATTTTGATGGTACTGTTGGCTATGCGGACGATCTTACGCTATTATGTCCGACTTGCACGGGGCTGCAACAGATGGTTAAAGAAGAAGAATTTTATTTGCTGAAGAATTTTATATGTTATATATCGCAAAGAAAACCAAATGTGTTATTTTAACAGGGTGTATCCAGCTAGATCAGATAAGATCGTGTTAATGGTGTTTCTCAATAGAATGGCAAGATTCTGTACAGTACTTGGGGAATACCGTAACTTGGAACTTGTCAGATAACAATGACGTCTTCGGTAAAAGAGTCAAATTTATTGCAAGCTTTAACAACTTAACGACGAATTTCGGATGTCTGTCTAGCAAGGTTAAGACTGGCTATTTCACTCTTATTGTTTTTCCTTTTACGGCTGTCAAACCTGGTTATTAAAGCATAAGTCAATTGATCGATTAAGTACATCATATAATAAGACTCTGCGTCACCTATTGCACTTACCGTATAACTCGCACAAGAATATTGTACATGGATTGGCGGGCCCTCCGGCTCTGATAACTAAATTAAGTTCACGCTTTATAAATTTATTTCTGAACATGCAGGATGTTGCAAATGACTTTGTAAATTTTCTGACAAAGAGAGCTCATTATACCTCAGTTGGTGTACTTGGAGGCAACTTACCATATCTAGAAAGTCAGATGCACAACCATGGGATACAAATACCATGTAATAGGTATGGATTGAACTTTCATTTTTCTGTCCTTCTTTCTATATATCTTTCATTCATTTCATATTTCTTTTCATTGATTATAATGTACTGTACTTCCTTGCACGAATAAAGATATATATATATATATATAACATCTTGGACGTCATGATTAAGCTAGCATTCCAAATACCCGTATGCGGTACGTATACGTATGCAGTAAGTTTGCATAATGCAGCTAGAAAACGGACGTATGTGATACATTATTATGTAGGCGTATGCAGTACGTATGCAGCAAGGTCGGACCTAACGCATAGAGTTGGGCGAGTAGAGAAGTCATCCGCCAGAGGAATACCCGATCACTGACGTCAACGTGTGGGATTTCCAACTCCGTACCGATGCGTATGCCTTTACAATCGCTATCTTTGCTTCATACACATACGTTTAAAAGCATACGTATATATAGAATCACTCCAACAGAATATAGTGGGTGCGATTCCTAGCTGCATACGCATACGTACTGCATAGGCTCATATGGAATGCTACTTTTATACTGATATATATATAGGACTTATCGCCAAATGTCCATTCTGTAAATGATCATGTATTGCACCGGTTTAAATTACACTTTCATTTGATTTTGGTTTTCTTGTTGCCTCAAATTGTTAATGTTTTTTTTTCAAGACATACCTCGTGTTCCATTGCATGGAGGTTTATGTTGAAGAAATAAAATAAATATGGGAACATCTTTGGAACATTGGTGGTACTCATTACATTTAACCAAGACACATGTTCGCTGTATCTGTTGGGTATTTCTTTCATAAGTTGATTTATAAAATTCAGGTCAAGCTAAAGTATTCCAAATCTCATTATATTATCATATAACCCCCTTGCCCATGAAAAAAAAATATAATATAGATTTGACATAAATTTAACCAAATTCCTGGAAGAAAAACATTTCTCTGTTATATTTCCACGGAAAACATGTGGTTGTGTGATTATTCAAAACTTATTGCCACATCTATGAGCATTGAGCACTGACAACTCGGCAATCACGTAAAAAAAATTGGGAAAACACCTGTGACTAAAATTTCTAGATCTCATCAAAAGCTCAGTATATCTGACACTCCTAGCCCAGAATAAAAACAAACTGCATTTTATTTCTAACCTTTACCTGTGACGTCAAACTTTGCACCAGGCAGTCACATCCGGGTCCAGTCTCTGTTCTGGATGAAGTTGTCAATGCATATAACAAACCCACGTGCTATAAGGTTTACCGGATCTTTATGCCGGCACTGCATTAGGGGTCATCCATTTGGAAATTAATATGCGCTCCTTTTTCCGGGCCTCCTTTTATCATCATAGCTCCGGGAACATGAACGCAAAAAGATCATTTCTCATGTATGACCCACCGACACAAATAAGATAAACCGGGCAAAGGCAAATATGGCAAACAGAAGTGCCATTAAGAAAAGGGTCACCCCGAAACACTAAAAACATCGGAGTTTTGGGTACCTGTAACGAAACACTTATTAAATTCTACTTTAAAGCCCTTATTTCCCACTATTTGTCCACTTAGCACCACTTTTCTGGTGTTCAGCTTAATAGTGATTTGCGCCATTAGGGGGCAGCGTTATAGCCGGTATAAATGGCTGCCGTGTCCGCATCCGCTGGTGAACCAACTACAACACGAAAGACTCTCTTTTCACCTTATTTCATATAATTATGATACAATATTGCATTGATATGTTCAACAGATGAGTATTTTTCAGTCAATTAATCACAATAAACTTCTCATAATTCCTGTACTGATAACAGCATGATTAAACAGACAAGACAAACACGTTTATTAAAGGTTATTAATTATATTGCGTAAATTCATTTATTTATACATGTATGTTGACGGGTCATCAAATGCCACGCCAAAGGGGATACTCGAATGTTACATCTCAGGTCAGCTTAGCACTCTAGAATAAAAGCGGCACTAGTAGCAGTGAACTAAACTCAAAATGGTCTAACTCAGAATATAGAATCCTTTAATTTATAAATAAATACAATATATATATACATGTATATAATTAGAGTTTGGAGGAATTCTAGATCCCCATGATACATCTATATGTGAATATATATATATATATATATATATATATATATATATATATGTATGTATGTATATTCATATATATGGGTTCGAATCCCGGATCGGCCCAATATTTTCCCCTGAACAATTAGAATTCGTAACAATATACATACATATATATAAATATATATATATATATAGATATTTATTTATTTATTTATTTATACAAATATGAGGATTCAAATATTAAATATTTGTTTATTTTAAACAAGTGAAACATGACAAAATGGCATCTTATTGTTTTCATTGAGCTTCATTAAAACCTGGGAATATAATGGTCCCATTAGTTTCAAGGAACTATTGTAGATAAAACAAGAGTATAAAAGTATGAAGTCAACCAGATGCCTAATTAAAAGGTAAGTACTTTTAAACATAAATGGGATCCAGGTTATCTATAAAATTTATTAGTTTGTTTCTCTGGTGATAACCTGAAGTTGCACTAACTTTCACCGCAGTGAGTTGCTGAAGGATAAATCAATAATTCACGATGAATACAAAATACCTCACATGTTGAAGGAGTAGGGTTCTGTCGGTTTTTCTTAGGATTGTCCCTTTCACGTTGGTTCAGCAATCAAGTCGCACGTTCCCATTAGTTGATTGATTAGATGTCGTGTTTGATTGACAACTAGTAGTGTGACCAGGGACATCTTTCAAATGAACACTTAATTTTGAATAGGTCAGTAAATGGTAGGGTTATCAGGCTCCGCCCGCGTCAATTTTTAACCCCCCGCATCAAACATTTTTATTTTTATCTACAACAGAAAATTACCAATATTAAGCTCCAGTTGCTTGGACATCTTTCACGAAATAAAATAATAAAGTTTTGATAAGATTTCCTTTGTTATGTTTTGAGTTTACCTGTTTAGCAAAACAATTATGTTATTATCATGCTTATCTCTGATCATATGACATTTTAACGTATATCATACAAAAAAGGTAAAAATAATCGGCCGCCCGCACTGATTTCTGAAAAAAAAGTGCCAGAGAACCCAGCCTTTTTATTGGCCTTTAATTACAGGTAGCTTTTTATTCAGAATAATGAGCTAAAACCCGGGCACCCTGGTGCCTTATTAGTAATTACCAATGCTCAGGCTCTAGTATCGAAGGTTATGTGTCTCCATGAGTTAGACACAGACAGAGTGAACATCTGTCATGAAAATTAAAGTTTATACAAATTAACATTTTCAAACCTAATGCAGGCGTGAGAGAGAAAATCAGAACACCATACGTATTAATAATATATAACCGCAGTTGCTTGTGAAATCACATTTCAGTTAGCCGACCAGAATAAAGTTACTCCTTGTTTTAAGAATCGAAATAAACTAATATAAATATTTGAATCCTCATATATATATGTGTGTGTGTTTGTGTGAGAGAGAGAGAGAGAGAGGGTGTGTGTGTTTATACACTTACGACGGAAACATGCATTGTGAATATTTACAATACTTGTTATAAATGGACTAAATTAATCTAAACTGATGTTGGAGGCAGACACAATTAACGGACACTAGTAACGGACCGTTAGTGTATCAAAGCGAGTCAGTGTTACGTCACGTTATGTAACTAAATTTACGTCCGGGGTCACACACAGGGTCACACTCATGACTTATTTTCCAGTAATTGACTTTTCTTATTATTACACTGTTACTTCATAATTTCATACTTTTCTCGAAGGCTTGTTTAAATGAACTGTTTTGGCCACAGTTGTCCTGTGTTGTGAACCAAGTATTTTGCTCACATGCAGCAGAAACATTTCAGTGTAGTTAAAACCGATTGGACCAAGATGTGCTTACACAGTTAAGCACAGTTAAACCCCAAATATACCAAGATATACAAACAGAGTATGGACCATGTGTTTTGAAATGAGAAACTTATTTTCGTTTTTTATTCAGTCTCTCTGATAAATAATATATTATAATACACACACTAACATATATATATATATATATATAAATAAATATATATATATATAAAGAGCGAGAGAGATAGAGAGAGACAGACAGACAGACACAGACAGACACAGACAGATAGAGAGACCCGGGATAATACGGATTCTCGAAGCGTTTGTATGTAGAGGTTATGTACAAGTATAAGTATACAAATAACCTGATATTTATCTTTGTCCGTATGAAAATATTTCGTTCAATGTACATAAACAAAAAACTATTTGCATGGGGGAAAATTAATTCACTTTTAAAAGGTATCAGACATTAAGAAAAAAATGGACAAGTAAAATATCTGTTATTCTGAGAAGAATAATGCCAATGGACATTTAATAATAATTTGTTGTAACACTTTATATACTAAAGGCAATGTAGGCCTACTTAGAAGTGACAAACAAGTTTCTATTCAACTACTAAATGGTTGCTACATGTTAGCTTATACCCGTCGCCTGATCACCATTATACAAAATTAATTTCTATTAAAAATTCGGTCCCAGGCAAGCTCATTACGCGTGCGAGTCTGATCACGTGAGGGGCATGGGGGAGGGGGGGGGGTCACAGCTGGGCCGGCCTTGACTAACATGTCATTAGTCAACTTAATTACTCATGTTAATTAACGATTAGGTCATCGAGGGTGAAGTTATGATGCGAGCCTTAAAACTTGTCACAACAAATAAAACAGGTTCCCTTGCAATAGAACACGTTCCCACTCGCATATGCCTGAGAGTTGGTCAGTTGACATCAGCTCCTTATAGACAAGTTTTACCATAAAATCCCGGAGTCGACCAGGGTGTACACTCAATGGTTTACATGCGCCCTCTGTGATATAACTTTGGATTTGTCACACTCGCGTACCTGTTGGTAACAAGTTTGCTACAGTCATAATCTGAATTCCGAACCATAGCACAGGTAGGTGTTTTCATCCAGATTTTGCTCAAAGTTGTAAAGAGCGGAATATCATTATTTAATCCCCTTTTACACCCTGTATTTCATTTTTTAAGTTTTTATCTGTAAAAAATTTAGTGTTTAACAGATATTCAAATGGGAAATGGAGAGTTTCCATATTCTGGCATGTTTAAAAGTGATTTTTAATTTCAGGGGCGGGTGTCGCTAGGGGTGAGGGCAAAGTTCGCGGTTAACAAACATGTTGTAAATATCCAAGGGTGCGAACCCTTGAACGTCTATTAGTACATGTATCAGCTATCAAAAAGTAGAAAGTATATTCACGTAATATTTGAGGGGTTGCTGAAGAAGGATATCTCATAAATATGTAACGGGAGCCTGTAACGATATCTGCTTTAGATCGTTGGCCAACATCATTTCAGTACTTCTCAACTCTTCATTTTGTAGTCCGTTATTTACTTCTGTTTTCTAGTTAAGCATCGTTGTAACTCTCCATTTAATTGGTACATCATGTCCCAGGGTTTTCTGTGAACTGTGACCTCTTTTTATTGTTTTTTTTTTCTTTAAGTTGTTATGGCGCCACCTGTAGTCGGGTATATAAGCGTTCGAATGTCAGGTGACGCCACTCTGGCATTCGAACTTTGAGGACAGCACGTCCCTTAATTGTGCTTCTATAAAATTTTTCAGAATAAAGCTATGTCACGCACTGTCCCAGATTTCCTATGTCTCCACGCATGTGCGTGCCTGATGAGCCCCATCACACATACACACACACACATACATATATATATATATATATATATATATATATATATATATATATATATATATAAACTGTAGCTTGACTAACAATTGGCTATTTCCCGATTTCAAGCCATTCTGTGGTATGAGGATACAGAAAGGAATTGCAAGGTATGGATCGTCTTACTCACATGGTGTGTTTCGTTAATTGGCCACAAGGTGGCGCTGAAATACATTTAATCCCACTTACTACTGGAGATATCTTTTTAAAGATTTCCTATTTTAAAAAAATCTCGGAAGCATATCTTTTACTTGCTTTTAACTGTTGAGCAAAACAAGTTTGTTATTATCATGCGTTCCCTGATCATATGCCAATTTTATCGAACTACAAAAAAAGTTTAAAAAAAGGTATAAAAAGCCCTCGCGCAGTGATTTCTGAAAAAAAATGCCTATGACCCCAACCTTTTTTTTAAGCCTAAAAAAGTATGAAATGCGTGTACACTGGCAAAATGCAGGTGGCGCCACTAGTTTTCAGCAACTATTAAAAGCTGGTTATGATCACACAAGATTTCAGGACACTTGAAGGGCTCAAAGCTGTAAGAAACTGGCACAATTTTTGTTATTTGGCATTGTCTACAAATAACCGGTAACATGGGTAAAATTAGATAAAAAAAAAACAGGTGGCGCAACCAGTCTCTTTAAATTGTCAATATTTGCTATGCCAAATTCATAGCAGTCGATGCATTGAAGGTTATAGGCTTTTGTATCTTTTTTCTAATAAGATAATTATTTGTGGGGTGCATCACAATTTTAGGTTTCGATGGAGACTTTGACCAGCTTTGGGACTAATTAAAATTTCTAGGTCCAGAGGTTACGACTTGTGCCTTGTCCTCGGTCGATGGGAGGGAAAAGAGAAGGAGAGTGATCGCTAAAGCTCAAATTACTTTCAGTCCGCCGGACAAAAAAATCGCTCTATATTCTCTTTTTAGCTGGGCTTTACGGGATATATCCCAGAGACCGAAAATAAGCACATGTATTTCATTGAGTTGGCCTTACAGTAATTATTAATATAGCTCTGGAAATTTTCTGGGTACATAAAGTCGACATCTCCATTCAATTTTAATACTAGGTTGATATGCTAGGCAGAATCTGTTAGTAGGTTGGTGTTTTTGTTTAAATGTATAATGTGTGATTATTAAGTGAAACCAAAAGGGTTTTTATGAGATCAGCCCGAATTAGTGACAGATATCTCACTGACTAGGGGTAAGCTGGTTCCCTGCTATCTTTCTCTCGGGGTTGTACCGCCTCGAATTATGTTTTATTATAGGAAACCAGTCTATTGTAGAAGATGTTACCTGATCAGGTGACACCCGCAGTGATTTTATATTATCATATTCCAATCTGAAATCTTTTCAGCTACAACACAGAGATGTTTCGAATATTTCTTAATCTTCGAAGAAAGCTGTACCGAATAGGACAACTTCTCTCGATTCTGGTAAATATTTCCTAAACATAACAGGTTGAATTTAATTTCATCTATGTATTTAACTGGAAACATTTATAACAATTTTGATTCATAAAGGTATTCTTTTGCACTAAAATTAATATCTACGTTGAACGTATTTTGAAATGTGTGTCTGTTAAGAACTTAATGTGCCTGTTAAGAACTTAAATCAAGAAGTTATGGATTGGTTTTGATAAATATTGATGAAGGATTAAAATAACACCCAAGAAGGTAACATTATATTCTTATAGGTATTCTGCATCTCTATGTTTTTCGTAGAAAGATTATAAAGTGTTGTTAGATAGCAGAGTTTCGTTATCCCCGTCAAGGGTAAAACCATCCATTGGCATTCGGGCCATCGTGTTGGCGTTATTTGTAGGTTTTGACTAAATTAATTCCTATCATTAAATCTGTTAAAGTTTCTCGGACATCTCAAGTATAGAACTTGAGTTTTTGTTTATCATCCTCTAACCGACGACTCTGTTTTAAGATATAGGACTTCCAATGTGAACCTCGTTTAACTGTCGTTTCTGTTTTCAGGCGCTGGTAATAATTTTCATTTCCTTCAGCTCAACGAATGTAGATCACGACTGCTCACTGAAGCGGAAAACTTTAACAGGTGAACATTCATATTTACTAATCACACAAATCAGGAGTGGACTCAGGATAACAAAGGATGGGGTTTACCGTTTACACTGAGTGATAATACCTTAAAACGAGGGGGGGGGTATCTTTGAAAATTAGGGCAAAACGCCCTTGTACAATCCAACTTCTGACACCATGTAATATACGTTAAAACACATCACAGCTTGATGATACCGGAAGTGGTTTTTTGGGACCAAGTAGAAGACAAAATAGACGGGTTGGTTAAGTACATGTGAGACCAGTACGTATTACGTTTGTCATAGAGAATATTGTTACTGTTTTGTCATAGTTATGTTGCAGAAATGTTTGAAAGAAGACATACAAACCAGTAAGGTGTGCTTAAACCCCTAACCCCGTACATCCCTGTTTACCGACGAGGCTTCTAAGTGAAAGATTTTAAGTATGAATAAATTTAATATCACTTTGCTTGTGGCACTTCTTTCTGAAATGTCCCTACTGCGGCCGATGTTGCAAAAAGATAGAGCGCCATCAACGGCCAAGCAGAAAAAAGACAACAGTAAAAACATAATTCACTTCACGGACAAGCATACAAGTAAATTCTGTCGGAAGATTATACCACTATGCAATAACAATCTTTCGAACATATTTTAAAAATTAAATCACTGTATGGTCAGATCTGGATTAGATATATTGTTACATTTCAAATGTTTCGCATATTTATTCTCATATACATGACTATGAAGTCATGTGCATAAACAGTGAAAAGCCCAGATAAGATGAAGATCATAATTATAAAAACCGGAGAAATGAGATTTATAAATATTCAAAATTGTCGATATTAGAATGATGCAAGGTTTTCCACGCGCTTATTTTTTTCGTCCTTCAGGGGTTCAAGCCGACGAAACGTCAAGAGGCAGTGCTAAAGTGATCATCGTTGCCCACGGTCGCGGCGGTTCAAGCTTTGTAGGGGAACTCTTCAATCAAAATGACGACGCCTGTTACTGGTTTGAACCGGTTTCTGATATAGTTAAGGTTACATATGGACAGCTTGGGAAAACCTCCAGTGATTTTGAGAGATTTTATCCGAATGGAACAAAACGGTATGTATAAATAAGTTAACAGACCTTTTCCCACTTTAAGCGGGGGACTGCCTGTAGTAAATACAAAGACAATAATAGTTAGATTATATAATCACCAAGCGATTACTGGAAACCTCTCCCTTGCCCGCAATTGAGTGATAATCGGGGAGTGTATGACCGCTCTGGAGTGTACGACATGTAGACTTGTATAAAATAACATGTTTCGAAAGATTTGTAATTTCCTGTTATAATAATCAAACATTACCCAAGTCGTATTTGCATTGTTGATTATTTTATTTGTCTGGTGATACGTTTGCTAACATTCAAGTTATATATTTCAGTATACTCAGCCAAGCAGAACACCGGTACCTGGAAAAATACATGCTCCATATTTTAAACGACCGTTCCGGAGAAAATATCCCTGCAGAAATAATGTTTTCGCCATTATTCTCTCAAGCCCGAAACCGCTGGACTCGGAACTTCCACAAATGCGTAAGAAGAAGAATTAAGACTCGTGTTACACTCGCAACTAAGCAACGCAGATGCCCGGCCTGTTTACCGGAACCGCCCCGTGAGAAGGCAGCTTTGTGCCACACAAACCAGGTATTAAACAAGTTGGAAAGCACCAAACGCCTGTCAACTCTACCGTGGCCAAAAACTGACACGTGTAAAAACCTCACGTGTCATCATTTGTGTATGGAAAAAATTTTGGATGACACCAAAACATGTTTCAAACATTTTGAAAACAACTGCGGAAGAAAACCAGTTGTGGGAGTTAAGACAATACGTTTGACCTTAAATGATGCAGCGAAAATACAGAAGAGGGACCCATCCGTAACATTGCTGTATTATGTACGTGATCCACGCGGGATACATTTCTCTAGAGGAAAAGTCTGGGAGAGAAAACAGAAGAAAAACAGGAAGCAATGGTTGGCAAATATTAATAACATATGCGACAGAATGAGAGAAGATATAGAAACACTGGAAAATTTAAAACAAGTATCACCGTGCGGTGTATTGACGGTAAAATACGAGGACTTCGTTCAAGAACCAATTAAATATGCTAAACATATATATAACCATATTGGTTTAAATGCACCGGAAACAGTTTTGAATTGGGTGCAGAATGCCACAAGCTCCAAGAGAAATTCTGGGTACTACGGAACTACAAGGGTTAATGCAACCAGAACGTCCTTGGCCTGGACTGAGAAATTCAGTCACTCGGACATTAGCACCATGAATGGTTATTGCCAAGATGTGTTAAATTATTTTAGGTATGACCTTATGCCAAAATGATATTTATACTATTTCTGGTAAAATGCTTGCTGGTACGTCGAGGATACATGGGTACTTCACTTGGTTAAAAAATATGTATATTTATTGGTATGAAAATGCAATAAATGTAAATATTATAAATTTATAAAGGATACAAGGTATGTTGACTCGGTGTTGGGACCTCGGACATTTGCAATCTTGGACCAAGTTGCTTTTGCAAAAAGTTGCTACTTGTGTTAAAGTTATCATTATGTAGATACGTGTTTATCCAGATCATATTGAACGTGTATGAATAAAGAAACTACAAATATCACATTTAATTAAATTAAATCACTTGGTTTTGTTGGTTAAAAGTCGACCGGGAGAAACTTGTGCTACAATTTCTAGTGGTAGGAGGGCGTGTCACATGCATTTACATATTTCAAGAACATCGCAAATTTGAAACCCTCGCCAGCAGAAAGCTAATCCCAATAATACAGTTCCCAACATGCAGGAGTGACTTAGGGAACAAAATATAGGTGAGACAGTTACCTTATTTTTTTTAATCCGCATTCCCATTATAGGATTGGAAAGAGGTTTACACAGGGTATATTACACAAAGATTTGTATTGAGATCCCTGAAGTGTCCCTGTTTAAGCAGAGTTTACTTTTAACTTAACACTGAGCTTATTTAAAATTAATATTAATTAGAATGTTGCTCTGGAACCACTTAATATATATATAATCTCCTGTAAGCTAAATATATTTTCTACAATGTGGTACAGTGAAGCCTATGTCATAAGACCACAAAGAACACTGGCAAAATCTAACCAATGTGAAAGCTTTCTGTTCACTCAATGGTAGTATAAATAGATAGTTGGTCTTTCAGACAGATTTCACTGTATAATAAAAATTTGGTTTTTTTTTCAAAACTGGTTGAATTTTTTTATATATAAAATTATTAGTTTGATCTATTTTACTTTAAATCTATATTTCAAACCATTTTTGTTTCAAAAAAATCTTTAGCACATATCTTTAGTGTAGAGCCTTTTATAGACAAAAATAAATAAAACATAATTTATTGATGTATATTATAAACTTCAACACCCCATAGCATCATAATATTTAAGTTTAGCATTACAAATGATATATAATGTATCGGCATTTACTTTGAAGAAAATGGAATAAATTGCTTCTTCCCCACCGGGCGTTCTGTAATGTTCCAGATGGATCAACCAAGGTTAAAAAAGTATGTAAAAAATGTGCAGTTGTACATTAAGGTTATAATTTGATACAGTTTGATACATAGTAAGTTTATTTTCCATATACGAATATAATAGTGAATTTGTATCACTACAAGCACTGGCAATACATTTTAATGCACCGGGAATATCCTTATAGTTAAACTTTAACCCAACTGTAGCGCTTGTTAGCCATGCCAACCGTGGTCAAGCGATATACATACAGTAGAAAAGTCATTCCATGACCTTCAAGAACGTATAGAAGCGTATAGAAAACGTGTTTAATGAGACCTAGACGTTAAGCAAGCCAGATACTGTGGACAAAACTATTTAAGGACCCACCAGTGACCAGCATCAGTTGTCTTCAGGTAACAATGAATCAGAGATGATCCTTCCAGCAGCTCTTGAGCAACCATCATGCCACCCTGTAAGGTATCAGAGCTACTTACCACCCCTCTTATCTATAAGTAGTCTAAACCATAAATAAGCTGCCCCTTTATGTTTAAGTAGGCTGTCTTTGGGCAAGGTACAAAATCGTCATTTATCTTCATGTGCCTGAGTGAACACGACGCGGGCCAAACAGCCAACGTCTGGTCGGCACTTGGTTAAGTCATTTGACGTGCTAAGGGGCTAAACGTTAATTGACATAAGGCGGTATTACAGTTATACAGAAATTGCGCCTCAGTTGTTATAGCCTCCAGATTATGACGTTTAATCGATAGACTGGCGTATATATATGTTTTAGCCTAGTAATAAAAATGATTTCAAATTTGGTCAGACCTTTCAAAGCCTATGAAGATGCAAATATTTTCGTCATTTCTGACAACGCTTCATGGCCTACAGATACACTGTCGATCAACGTAAACTAGACCAGTCCTTAGTATTTTTTGTGTACTTGGTATTAGCATATTTTGTGTACTTTCTAATAATACCAAACATATCGAGAAAAGTTTTGTTTCAACCTAGCACTTTGGTAAACCCCTCGGTCTGTTTGTTGAATTTATGACCGCATGAACACAAGCATGGCTCGCACTGGATACAGGACGCAGGCAGCGTGAAGGCGATACAGGAAATGACCCGTGTCCATGTAGGCCGTGTTTCAGTTTGTGTTGTGAGCTCACATTTATACTATGGTGTAAATTCATCAATAATAGCATAATATTGAGATAATGGGCCGTTTACCACTATGAATGCAACCTGATGCAAGACTACTGCGATACATTCCTCGATATTACTTGTATCACGACTCGAGTAGGCTTACCAGCCCATTTATACGATTGCCTACTGAGTCGGGTTGTCACGGCCAGTTTTTTTCCAAACACTGGTTCTTTATTTATGTATTTCGGTGGAGGGTCGAACATGATACAACATTTCGCGTATGCAATTGAAGTTACATTAATTTCTGGCTTTTGCTTGTGCAAATTTATTGATTAATTTAGTCAATTTCGCGTGAAATTCATCATCAATTCTCATTAATATCGTGCTGCGCGATATTATCCATGTTTCGATATATGCGATACGGCGATTCTATCGCAATATATTTTAAAAATATCGATAAGTTCGTGTTTGAAATAAACTGATCTGCATAAACTTTTATTGTATTATTGTATTTATCTTTTTTTTAAGGCAAATTAAGGCAATTTCAAAATCATGTTGGTTCCATTTACGCAATATTGAAAAAGAAATCCGTCGTTATAATCACAGATGATGCTTGCAATGCATTTATAACTGCACTTGTTACTTCAAGACTATACCATGGTAATGCGCTACTGTGTGGAGGGCCAGGTACTCTCATCAGTAGTCTGCAGCGTATTCAAAATTCTGAAGCCAGGATTATAACTTTAAACGTGGAGATGTGCCTATATTACCCCAATACTGGAACAACTTCACTGGCTATACCGGTGGAATGTTTGAATCAGTTTAAGATTCTCCTTTATACCTACAAAGCATTGGACGTTGCAGACCCATCTCTATACGTGATCTCCTTGTTAAATATGTTCCATCAGGGCCCCTGTGTTCTGAGAAAAAGAGCTTGTTGGCAACACCTACGGCTAGGACTGTTACAGTCGTTTGGAAATGTTTAAGATAGTTGCCCCGGCTCTGTGGAACAGTTTATCTGACATTGTGAAACATGCCGATTCTCTAGTTACTTTTAAATTGCGTTTAAAACGCATATATTTAAACCATACCATATTTAAATTCTAACATGTACTAATTTTTATCATTCTTACTTTTCACAGTATTGTGCGTTTTTACTGCATGCAGCTTTTATGTTTTTCATTGTACAGCGCTTTAGCGCAGGATTTTATTCTGGATTTAGCGCTGTATAAATACTTATAATAATAATAATAATAATAATAATAATAATAAAGAAATATAAAAAATATTAATATTAATATATATTAATATTAACATATACTTTAAGCACACTGAATTCCTATTAATTTTATATAATGTAAAAATCCCAATACGTATCGCGATGCGCGACCAAATATCGCAATATACATGATCTTTTTTGTCCTTTCGTTCATCTGGTGATTTTAAACTTAAATTGATGTGTTGTTCTATTTTACCTGTGAGAAAAAAATAACAAACCAAGTTTGTTCAAAGCCATTGGGACTTAGCCTGAGTGATCTGTGTTTTCACAAGGGCATTCACAGGATCAGCAGATATCTTTGGAAGGTTACATCTGATCACCTATAATTTTACTTACTCATGATTACTTTTGTATTAATAATAGGATTGCAATTTTATGTACTGACACTTCATACTGTTAAGACAGAATCAGTTCTCTTTCTGCGTTTCATGTTCAGAGTAAATGGTTACCCGTCCATCAAATTTTATAATGTTACATTAATTTACTATTAAGATTTATCAATCAAAACTTATGATGCTACCTTAATATGATAATTACTGCTTGTCTATCAAATCCTATTATCATCCATTAAAATGCCTATTACTCCAAATAACTATCAATTTATATGACAAACTGACAATGTTAAATGCCGGCACTATTAGTTAACAGGTTTTGATTACTTTGGCCTTTTATCCCCGTCAACTAGATTTCGACTCTCAAATTAAAACCTGGATCTAATGGATTGCTCACATATAATATCTTGAAAATATCGCTTGAAGCCAGTTTGCCTTGCATAACAAAGAAAGCTAACTAAACTTGAAGACCTGAGGAAGATTAGTTATCAACCATACCAACATGGACTTTGGGAAAGTGTACTTAATAGTTACAAATTTACTAGCAGGTATTATTTTCATATGAATTAATTCTTTTTCTTTTCTTCCTTTGAGATTATAATGTTACAGCGGACATTCCAGCAGCACGTGCTCAGATAAAAGAGCACAAATATTTATACTTTAAAAATCATCGAAACCAACAAATTTACATATATTGTAAAAACAATTGGAAATGTAAACCTTCAAAAGGTCGATTCCACATAATTTGAATCCGAGTGCAAGTCCGAGTCCACATCATCCGAATCCCACTGCAAATCCGAGTCCACACAATCCGAATCCGAGTGCGAGTCCGAGTCAACACAATCCGAATCCGAGTGGAAGTGCGAGTCCAGGTTATTCGAGTCTGAGTCAAAGTTCGTGTCCTTGTGGTTTGATTCCAAGTCTACCTTCTTCGAGTCCGACTCATTTTTCCGGCGTTAAAATCCGAATCTAATACAAATATAAAAAATTGAAATTTCAGATTATAATCATGTGTAAGTTTGTTCACGCATGCTCTTTTTATAACTCTAATGGTTTATTACCTATATAGTTCCGGATGCTGAGCAAAGCTTGGTACATATAGTTTTAGTATTTTGTAATATTCTGTCAGTAGACTGTACACAAGTCTTTATAGTTTCGTTTTTTTTTTCTATTTGATTCTTGATGGACTCGGTCTAATTTCTGGAGTCCTTACCTCCGAGTCCGAGAACAATTCCGAGCCCAAGACCCCAGAGTCCAAGTCAGCCAGTGCGGACTTTAATCAAAGTCCGGACTCTAGTCTTATATCACTGCATTCAAATCACGTGACCAGCTCATTAACTGGCTGCTTTTCTCTTACATGCTTCTCTTCTTACTTTCTGTCCCTCATTAATTCAAACGTTTACATCAGGGCACAGGTCTGCATGGTACTTCAAAATATAACTAAGCTCCTTGGAAACCTGAAATTAGGTCTCTGTTACCCATAACCTCCGAGCTATGGGACTCTTAGTTAGCCCCAGAACTAAATATTTGAAACAAAGCTCCAGTATCTGAATATCGCCATGATTCTTTGCATGTATATTGATTAATGAGTGTTTCATCAACCCCTGCAAACTGGTGGCTCCACCTGTTTTGTTTCGAATTTGTACGCATTTTTTCTCTATTTTTGAGACCTTCTTATGAAGCAGTTGTCTGTTAACAGGGCAGAAATCGTAACCGTTGACCCTACTATTTTCTAACTAGCCTTCCTTGGAGGCCATCAAAAATTTCTTTGGAAACCTGAATTTAGGTCCATGTTATCCATATCCTCTGAGCTATTTAGCTCGTAAGTACCAAAGGATGATAAAAAAAATTGGCTAAAAAAGCTTGTATCTGAATAACTAATGCATAAATACCCATAATTCTCTGCATACATATTGATCATAAAGTGTTTCATCAGTTCCTGCAGACTGGTTGTTAACACAGGGAGTGACCTCCTGGTGACCTTCCTCTCACACGCTGTAAGAAATAGCAGGATTATTCAGGTTTGGCAAAGTTTGCGCAGGATATACTAAAATCTTATTGGCTCTCATTAAAAAAAATCTGCATAACTGATAGAAGAAATCTTATTGGCTTGTTAACGTGTTAACAAATATGCTGCGCCCGTGGCAAGCTCTTATAGAGAGAGGAAATATGTAGACAGTGGGGCATAAATGATCTAAGGCCACACCAGCAAGTCAGTATCGAGACTGTGTTGAAAGTTGACGATTGCATCGTGTGTATTCCAACGGGGGGGGGGGGGGGTAAAAGTCTGTGCTTAAATGCGCTTTCCACCGCAGAGCAAAGTGACCAATAACTCGAAAAACATCCGATTGTGCTAAGATTGGTTAAATATTACGGAGGGGGAATTCCACAGAGACAGCACCGCCTGGTGGCCGAACCTGACCGAAAACCGCGGTTTATTGCAGCAGGCAGTGAAGCGAATAGTTGAGCATAGCGTAACCGCTCCTAATTTCTCTCTTTTTTAGACCTTCATTTGAATCGGTCGTCTGTTAAAAGAGCACAAATCGTAACCGTTAGACCTAGAATCTTCCAAAGTGACATCCAGGGAGGTCCATGAAAACTACTTTGGGAAACCAAAATTTAGGTCAAGGTGACCTATATTTTGCGAATCTCGGGCCGAAAACATGATTTTCAAGTACCCAGTGAGTGAGATTGGGCACAAATTGTATATATATGGCGTTGAATCTTCTAAATAAAATCTGACTTTCAGGGGGTTCATATAAAATGTTCTTTCAAACGTAAATAAGGTCACGGTGACCCCTACCCGCCGAGGTCCATACAAAATCTCTTTGAAACCTGAAATTATGTCACTGTGACCTATTTACTGCAAGCTGTGTGTAAGAAGATGGTTTAGCACACAAAAAGTCAGATGGGCACAAATAGTACAGCTGGATGTAGAATAAGGTCGCTGTAACCTATATCTAAAGTCTATTGGCAAAATGTATAATTTTGACCACTTTGGGAGTAATTTAACCCACTGTTCAAGGCTCCTTGAATTCAGCTGAGCATCATGGCACATGGGCCACTTGTTAAATCTTTCACTCAAGTCCGTCAACTGCTGGATTACAAGAGTTATAGCAAGGGCCCCAAACACTTTGCGCATAACTAATGAGCAGATTGCGTGCAGCAACATGCAGAAAATATTTTTGTAGTCATACCCTATTAAAATGGTGCTACTGCCATTGAAACTGAACTTCAGCGTAAAGCCAGATATCACCTGCCTTATCTATGGAAATAATGTGGTTTCTGTCGAAGTCTGGCGTAAAATTAATGAATTCTAGGTAATTCCTTTTTAGAAAATTCTTATAACGCCTCTGTTGTGGCTTGTTATGAACTTGTATGAGCTTGTTTATCTACAAGTTTATCTAAGTAAACACAACAACTTGACGAACAAACGGTAAAACCTTGTGCGATTGACTGCCTTTGTCCGGAAGACCACTGATGCAAAACTTATTTGCCAAACCTTTGTTCATCTGGCGTACACCAGATGTCCCTGTCGAACGTGTTTGGATTATATTGGCGCTCTCCTCACCCCCCCCCCCCCCCCCCCCCCCATCCCCCACATTTTATAAATACATGGATAAAAAACAAGTTTGTGTGTGGTGGGCTTCACATTATCTGGCCTATTTAATAAACGGTTTAAGGGACTCTCCTCGGTTAATAGACAATGGATATCGTGACAAAACCCTTTAAGACATTTAAGTTGATGCAGGAACATTAATGTTTTGACAACCATTCGAAAATGTTTTTGATGGTCGTTTTGGGTTTAATATTGTCACTTTGGGTTTAATATTAAACACACATGATAATACAAACACCTTCAAGATATATATGTGTGTGTGTGATTCCTATCGGAAGTGAACCCACTTTTCTGTGTGTTCATGTTTAATATATATCTATATGTTCAGTTTCCATATATATATATATATATATATATATATATATATATATATATATATATATATATATATGTGTGTGTGTGTGTGTGTATTAGTATTAAGCAAATGCATGATGTTTATACATTATTTATATACATATATCATTGAACACGTAGTTTGTAAAAGGACACTATTGTTTTTTAGTGGCCGGCAGACTGATCGTGTCAACATGGGGGACGTACAAACTGCACCTGCACACTCAGCTTCACGCCACCTCCCTCCAGCTGCTGAGCACCACACACCTGACTTCAGATATTGCGTCTTACTACTGTTTGTTTACATGTCAGCTAACAGCAGGTTGTTTTGCTGTGAATTTTCGAGATCCTCACCAATGTTATCTTGTAAAGTCGCCATCTTGGACGGAAATGACAGGCCCGCACTGGATGGCGTTTATTTTGGATATCAAGACTCGCAAAACCCTCGTGACAGGTAATGTGTCCGCAGAACTTATACATTAAAATGCTACAGTAACAAAAAGAAAAATCATTTATTTTAACTGCTTATTCCTACCTCACAACTACTGGTGCTATTTATGGTAAATTTCGGTCGATTTTCTTCTGCATTAACTTAATGTACATCCAATCCGTAAATGTTTGGAATCCTGTTTCTTTTTTATATCTCGATTTTATGTAGCATTTCTTTATTTTCCCCTTTCCTTCAATATTTATTAATAAATTTTCGGGAACTAGGATGAAAAGATAATGTGAATCCACAAAAGACACGAGAAAGTATAAAATTAACTCAGATATATAAAAACAAAAGATCTGCCCCAAAAGCCCCTCGGCCGACGACGAAAGGCTTTGTGTTTGCGGGGCCGTTTGATTGCACGTGATATGAGTGTAAAGCATTAGTGCCAATAAAGTCCGACGTACCAAATGACAACAGTATACATAATAGTAAAAAAAATATCTGAACAGTCCTTTGAAAATCCTTTATTGATTGGTCAGATTCAATTTTGGCAATGCTAAAAGTTTGATCTAAAATTAACAACAGATGCGTTTCGACTGCTGCTAACATGTAGTGCACGCTACTTATTTGGTTGATTCGTTTGCCTTATTCAATATTCATACGTCAGAGAAGGAGTAAGCTTGATGGAGTAAGCTACCTGAAAGCTTAGTTTGATTGTCAGAGCCTTGCCAGTAGGAAGATGCCATGAGTATCTGTCCAAATATCTGCACAAGATGGCAGACTGTAAATTAATTGAATGAAACCAATGTCCATGAGTGGAAGGTGTAGTCAATAAATAAAATAAAATCGTGGATAGCAAAGTTTATTAATAGATCAGAAAAAGTTGATTGTGAACACATTTTAATTATTTTCATCATTAGCTGGTTTCTCTTCGGCCTCTCGGACTGCTACTAAGGCTATTTCGGTGGATCTTCGTGAGATCTATCGGACCTCACCTATGTTAATATGCAGAAAAGAGGAGACGAAGCAGTAAACAGTCATGTATCGTACGTAATTCTCAAAATCAATATTAGATGGTGAAGATGATGATGATGATAATTACTATATTTATTATTATTACTATTATAAAACCATATAACTTTTGAAGTATTCCATTTTTAAAAATAACATTTGACACACGGGTTGGTTCAACCAAGTTCTCGAAAGAGTTCGTAAACTGGTCTCCTAGCCTTGGATCTACAAGGTCAAATGAGCGGAATTGTTGCTTATTGTTTCTAGAATTTCTTGGAAATATGTTAATTTTATGCAATTCATATTTTTTCCTTAAATTTGAAACACATGTTGTTTAAACAAAGCAATGAAACATGAATGACCTGGTGACCTTTACTTCATGTTCAAGATCAAATCATCCGAAATATAACCTTCGAACCACTCAATATATTTTCATGAAATAAGACACAGGAAGTGTTTCTACCAAACTCTCGGAGGAGTTCGAAATCATCTTCAAGGTTAAATCTTCGGAATCTTGGATGTTTGTGAACCATTCATCTTTTAAAGTACATATAGTCTACATATCTTTGCTTAAATTTTGGGATTAGGCGTCCATTTGGAGGGAAGGCATTAATTATTATTTTTTTTTGTGACTGCAAACACAAACTCGATTATTCTATTAGTACAAGTGATGGGAAATTAACTGAAACTAGAACATATATGCACTGCAGTTGTATTGGTAACAAAACAAGGAATCTGCGAACATGGACAAGGAGGAAAGTTAATTATTGTATGTATTTTCTAAAATATGTAAAGTTCTGATTGTAATTTTGTTTTTTTTAAGAGGACGACGCGGATGGCTGCCCAAAGGGGTTTCGATTCAAATTTGAGGAACCGGGATCTTCTGGTGCACCAGGTCATCGAGCACACTGTTACAAACTGGTCAGTAAGGAAATGAACTGGAATGAATCCCTCGCGGCCTGTAAAAGTCTCGGAGCAAATCTCGTGTCCATCGAGAGTGAAGAGGAGAATGACCACGTCAAAGCAATTATCGGGAATAGAATAGAAGGTAAACGTAGCACTAATCATTTAGTTTGTATACCATGAAGCAGTCCGGATCTTTCCAATAATCTGACAGATATTGTTCTATTGTAGCTATCTCTGTTTTAGCTGGCCTTATGTTTGCATGACATCATACAATCAGCGGCTGTCAAATGAGGGTATTTTAGCGTGCGACTAATGACCTTGAGCGCCAGAAGTGGGGCTGATATGTTGCAAAATGTTAACTCATTTTTTTTATCATTCTGTTTGTTAAATGATGAGCAGGTACTTATTTATTTTCTTTGTTAAAAATTAGGTCCATTAATCTTCGAACATTTATTTTCATGTTGTCCCTGGAAGTGAAACATATAAATATTTTCCCAGAAAAAAGGTAGACATAAGGAGATAGATAGTTGTACAATAAAATACATTTTACCAGTTCAATTGTGCCCTATTGCTCATGTGCTCCAAATCTTTGTCTTGTTTATAATATAGAGTAGATCTATACACCAGATATCCTTTTTTTTTTGCTTCTTTCTCTTCCGGCTTTTTAAATCTGAGTTGTTTCTTATTCGTCTCATGTAACAGCTTTACCTACACAAGACCCGACTGATTTGGTGATCCACAGAAAAATGGGTTGTTTTGTTTCAATATCCTCATTATTCCTTACATAATTAAATGCATTCGGATTATGGAATTGCTTCCAAGCAATAAAGATATCTATATATAGATCTGGCATTGAACATTTGAGATAGTCCTATGTATATCTAACCTGTAACGATTATTAGTTGTTTCCATATTTATCACAAAATGTATGAAAAGTAACTAAGAATGTTGATGTTTGAACCAGGGATGTGGACTTCAGGCACCAAGATTAGAGGGAGGTGGACGTGGGCTGCGACACGTCTGCCCTTCAGTTTCAAGTCCTTTCACGATTTCCAACCTGATCATATGCCATGGGAGCGACCTTGTGTTAGAATGTGGCTCTGGTTAAACAAGTATGACTGGGACGACACTGATTGTAGCCGAAGATTTGAAGCTTTATGTGAAATGGTGGAACTCAAATAAGTGTCATAACATACTTTGGGAATCCAATGGGTGTAATAATACACGGTGGAAATCCAACGGGTTTAATAACACACAGTGAAAATCCAACAGATGTAATAGCACACAGTAGAAATCCAGCGGGTGTAATAACACACAAACCAAGGGTGTAATTATAAACAAAACAACGGGTGTTATAACAGTAGAAATCCAACGGGAGTAATAACACACAGTGGAAATCTAGCGAGTGTAATAACATAAAGTGGAAATTCAAAGGTTGCAATAACACACAAACTAACGAGTGTAATAATATAATACACAGTAGAAATCCAACAGTTGTAATAACACAGTGGAAATCCAACGGGTGTAATAACACACAAACCAACGGGTGTAATTAAACACAGTGGAAATCCAACGGATATAATAACACACAGTAGAAATCCAACTGTTGTAATAACACACAGTGGAAATCCAACGGGTGTAATAACACACAGTGGAAATCCAACGGGTGTAATAACACATCGTGGAAATCCAACGGATGTTATAAAACACAAACCAATGGATGATATAACACACAGTGGAAATCCAACAGTTGTAATAACACATAAACCAACGGGTGTAATAACACACAGTGAAAATCCAGTGGGTGTAATTACAAACATTGGAAGTCAAGGAGTTCTAATTAAGAATAGGTGAAATCCATCCAGTGTATTTATAAAGAGTGGAAATGTAACAGGTGTAATAACCTATAATGTTAATATGACAGGTTTAATTATACATAGCAGAAACCAAAGGTTAGATACAAATAGGTGTAATTATATATAGTGCAAATCCGACGGTTGTTATAACATACAATGGACCGCATTTCCTTGATCAGACGCCGGGACATAAATAGTCGCCTGCCTTATTTAGTGGCTGGGTCTAAACAGTGCTTTGTGGGTACCAGAGTATCTTCCATTTTTCCAGTCACTATTATTTGAACATAAATTTATCTAGTCGACCTAAGTTGTTGTATGAACTTGTGTTTTTGTGTGTTAATAAAATATTTAACTCTCAATAAACCATGTGTTTATGTTCTTGGATCTATGGGCCTGGGACCTTTATTTCCAAAATAAAGATATTCATTTCATCTTACGTGTCATGCCTTTTCCCCAAAACGACAACAAATAATCCCCATTCCTGCATTATGATTAAAGCCGATCACTAGTCCTTGAGATTCCATGCCGGATGCGTCACTTTCATTTGCGCAACTGTCAGTAACGCCATTTTCAGATTGTGCGACTGTCAAATGCGCAAAAAAATCAGTTGCGCGACATGCAATATGGGCGACCTGTCTAAAATAATCAGTATGGAGTTATATTTCGTAATGGTTATAGTGATTTTAATGGGTATCACATATAAAGCCTTCTATCGAATACGGTATGGTGGGAGGAAATACAAGCAAGGAAACCCTTTACAATTTGAGCGACATATTTCGGTCACCACACGCTTAGAGTCATATCGACCCTCAGACATTTCGACCAGATTACTGGCCTGTCAGAGTGTCTTTACATCTAGGTATGATGAACGCATTATAAGGCCCCATGAGGATGCAAATATTTTCGCCATTTTGACAACTTCTCGTGGCCTACAGGTACACTGTCAATTAATAGAAATCAGACTTATATTTAGCATTTTTGTGTACTTTCTTACAACACCAAACATGAGTGAGAAAAGTTCCGTTTTAACTCAGCATATCAGTAAACCCCTCGGCATGTTTGTTGAATCTATGACCGCATGAACACAATTATGGCTCGCACAGGTTACAGGACGCAGGCAACTTGCAGGCGATACAGGAAATGACACGTTTCCATATAGACGGGGTTTCGTATCGTCATGTACAGTTTGCTTAGTTGTGAATGAATATTTTGAATCTTTATTGTTTCATGCATTTGTATATTTGGTTCACCTTTTTTATGATTTTGTGTCATACACTTACCTTTGTAATATATGTATATATACGAAGTACATGTGTACTCCTTGTAAAATTGATGGGATACACACGCGAATTCAAAAGAATGAACATATGTTGATGTTCCTGGTTACTGGATTTTTATACTGAATTTATTTGCTTGAGTAATAAATATAATTACAGATAAGATGTTTTTATCTTTTCTTGCCTTTGAAGCTGGGAAGCGACCTATGTCATAAAATGAACAATTTATCCCAAAATCAAGTGCATGCGACACTGCATGAAGGATCCTGACGACGGAATTATATACCCGATCCAACTCCATTTTCTCAATCACTTTTGTCCAAACCGGCGGTGTTGTCCATTAATGCTACAGTCGTACTGGTTCAAAATCAAAACTTATATTATGTTTTATATATAAGAGAGGTGCTGTCAGATACCTGATTGATATACCAAGTCTATCGATGTTGTTAACTTCAATTAAATTACTGACATATAATGCAGAATGCATCATGCCTCTAACGTTAAAACAAGAAATGTTGAGAATTTTCATATTAATTTGAAAAGAATTGATTAAATGGCTGTACACAGGAGAATAAAAAAGAATATAAATTATTGGTTCAGTTCGTCAAGTAAAGGTACCATAGGAGCCAGTTCTTGTCCTTGAAACAAACACTCGAGTCCCGTGTAGCCCTGTATTATTCCTGGGCAACCATCTGCGAATATACACATCCCCAGGCCAGAACTGCGCTCTTGTTACCACTGGAATGGACGACCAATGCACCTCAATAATTGCCCCGATTCATCCACGATTTGTGTTGGTCAGCAATCGGAGTTGTTATAATTGTACGCCTCGACTGCACACATAACGTTCTATGTCACGATACGATGTGTTTTGTCTAATATTACCCAGGTAAAATTTACCTGTACGAACGAAACTGCTTTCCAGTGGTTCAGCATGGGACACATCACGATATTGACTAACATTGGTCCCTACAGTTGGATTACCATTATTAAAGGAGGGCACATGAAATCAACGAATTATATACCCGATCAACTCCATTTTCTCAATCACTTTTGTCCAAACCGGCGGTGTTGTCCATTAATGCTACAGTCGTACTGGTTCAAAATCAAAACCATTATTAAAGGAGGGCACATGAAATCCACGATTCAAATTACGACCTTGACCCGTCGTTATCCTTACAGGAATTGTAGAGCTGGGTTGCTTCAGCTCTACTGATGTGACGTCTCGTCCAGGAGACTGAGTCACTGTCGAATGTGAGTGAATCTCACGGTTCTCAGGTGTTGAAGATATAGTGATCGGATCAGCAGCTGCAGAACCTGGTTGCTCCGGGGAACCATGTATTCTCGGAGATGTATGTACATCAGACGAAACAACATTGGCAAAAGAACGGTTATTTGTTTTGTTGGGACTTGATTGTATATCTGTCAATTTCCCTTGGATATATGTTAGCGAATTAGAAATGCAATCGACTTTGTATTGTACATGTTTAATCTCACTATCCCGATCTTTCTCTGAATTCTTGAGCCTTCTCCCTTCGGCTTTAAGATTGCTTGTTTCATCTTCTAGGTCTTTCACTTTCCTCCTTAACCGGTCACATTCGGCATCAGCTGATAACAATTTAAATTCCAGATCTTTGACCTTCTCATGAACAATAGCCAGCTCATTCTCTAATCTATCAACTTTCTCTTTTGAGTGCTCTTCCACACCAGCTAATTCCGTCCGGATAGACTCTATCTTTGATCTGCTTCTGTTCTGTAAATTTGACAACTCTGTAGACTTTAATTCTATTTCCTGTTTGAAAAATGCAACACTACTTTCTAACCTCGCCTCACTGCTGACGACTGTACCTCTCAACTCTTCTATTAATATTCGGAGTTCAGACAGCGGGTTTGTAAACAACAGCATTTGGTTTTTGTTTCCTATGCAAGCGAACTCACTATCAAGAGCACAGTCAGTACACCCAGTCTGACCTAAAGGTTGAGAAGTAGAATCAGTGTCAACCGTCGAACGACGTTGCGGTGTGCAGGAAACCGAACCCTGCCTGTAACCTGGTTTCTGACTGAAAATTTCCTTTAAATCTTCATTTTCTCCATTTTCGATGAAATTGTCCAAGATATAACAGTCTTTGGCTAACTTTAAAATAAGAGGATCCCCCAGCGGGTACGTGGTTGATGTCTCTTGATCAAGGTTCCTGACGGAAAACCTTCAATTTCACTTGCGCTGCTAAACAAACTGTTTCTCAGCGATTCCAGCCATTCAGTATTATTAATTGAATAATTGACAAGTTTTGCTAAAAACATCTCCTTTGGAAGACCACGTACATCCTGAAGGAGAATTTCAGCACTATCTTGTTTGTTACAGGCTTGATTTAAAGTAAAATCTTCAAAACCCAGATTATCGTCATTATTGACCAGGTCCAATGAGCGAGCGATAATGTCTGCAGAACTGCCTAAATTGTCCGACAAATTATCCATCGTCTTATGAAGAAACGTACAGCAGTCTATTCAAATCAAGGCTATGAGCACGGGCCGGCCGCATGCAGCGTAAACAAACAGAACTTACCTTGAATTAGAATTTGCATGAATGAACTTGTGGTCACGTTAAGTCAAAGACCAATTAAGTCATATGACATAACATCTGTCACCCTCTTGGGCGCGGAATATGTGCGGAAGGTGAGCGATAATTTAATGAGTTTGTGGATGAGGATTTTTCAACTTACGCTTTCTGAGAAACACAAAATATAAGATCACGTGCTCTCCAATAAGGTCCGTCCACGGTATAAAAGGCTTTCACACAACCCTTCTCTTAAGTCCAAAAACTACTAGAACACATATAATTCCACGTAGTTTATACATTTGGTGGTCCAGGAAAATATTTAATGCTCACCTTCGCGCATGCGTACCCCCACAATTATAAAAACAAAGACCATGTATACTATGTTTAACTGAACGGTAATACAATATAATTTAGTTAAAATCAATAAAGTTTTCCTTAAGTTAAGGCGAGATGAAGAAAAGTTTAATATAAATTTTATTATTTAATTATTCATATCCGTGAGGAAGGTGTCAAAGCCCAAAGAAACTGTAACATTCGAACTGAACGGCGGATACTAAGTCATGCTGAGAAATCACTCAAATAGAAATGTTTAGGTCTGCACGCATGCATTGTGGGTGACATATTATTTAAAAAATACATATAGATATGAGCTTGGTATAGAAACACGCTTTTTGTACAATTTTTTTTCAGCTTTTGTTTTTATTGAAATGGTGGTTTGTTTTATGGTATATGTGATTGACTATCATAAATGAAAATATGATTAAAATGATTACTGTGTTATTAGATAGGAACGCGGGGGGGGGGGGGGGGGGGTGTGCTTCAGCCCCGAAAGCCTCAGTCTGGATCCACTATAGCTATAACTATAGCTCATATTACCTTTAGTCAACCTGTCTAAATCATAAATGATTTATATCCATAAATAAACGGTTTAAATATTTCGATCATCTCTCATCATGATTTTCCTTCTGAAAAATGCTCTGCATTGGTCTTAAAGCCACTATTCACCTGCCTTATGTATAGAAATTTTGTAATACCGGCTAACTTTGCATATTCATATTAAAGAACTGAAGGTAATACTTGCAGGGAAAGGTCCTTATAAGGCCACTTTGACGTATAAGCATTATATCTACAGGCTACTTGTACACAAGGTACTTGAGCCAGTGTTAACATACAGATAAAAAACATGTAACCGAGTTATTGAAAGATCCCTAGTTTATTTTCGTTAGAGCATATATATATGAAGCAATGCAATATTTGTCATTTACAGGACTCTGTACTATCTGCATTTAAGCAAGATGTCTATGCCGGAAGTGTTTCTATTACGATCGGTGGCAATTTTTACGAACCTCCCTCCCCCACCTATGTTATAAAACCTGTATATATAAACAAAAGGCACAACCTATACCCCGTGGGACTGGCTCATTTTTATGAAAGGTTCAATAGATTAAGTTTATTTAACAGACGTCAGATATCAGAGTCGGTCCCTTTAACTTTGTTTTGCTTTACGTCAATTAAGCATCGAATGGTTCGTACAACGCCCACGTGGACTTATTTTTTTTCATTGAAATTTTATCTCGAGATCTCGAATTAACATCTCGAAATCTGGAGATAATATTTTACACAATTTAGCTAATATATCATCGTTTTCTATATAGTATTGTTTCTTCTGAGTAAGTGATTTTTATCAACGGACAAGAGGACCATGAGCCGGTGCATACGACAAAGGAGACTTTATTTTTTTTTTTCAAACTGATGGAGAGAGACTTTTAAGCCTACAGGACGGCAAAAGATGCCAAAGTGGAGCGTGGTGGATTAACAGCTAGGGCGCTGCACTCGTGACCGCAAGATATCCCCGCAAACACTCCAAGTTAAAGTCTTAACCACAAGGCTGGGTTGTCTAAACACAGGAGTGAATTGGTACTGGTCATGGGGAGTGTAGGTAAATGTAGAACTTTTGAGCGCATATTATGACAGCGTGGGTTGTATACTGCAAGTAGGCCGAGAAAATTAGCGATGAGTAGAAAGGGCTGATAGTTATAGTTGTAGTTGTAGTTTAATAGATATATTTATTTGTATTAAAATAATTTGAATAAATAACTTAAAACATTCAAACCTATTCCATTTGTTCCTTTATCGACCGTTCGATGTGGAAACCGAAACCGTTCAAGATTTTAAAGGTAACGGATTAGCGAAGGTAAAGGTAATGGGTGGTCATAAAGAGATAAATGGTTACTTGTTGGCCCCATGTTTACTAAAAAAGAGTTCGGTTAGGTAGCAGAATTAATAGAATTACGCCTAAGACTTCCACTGACACAGTAGTGTTCGACACAGATGTTTAGTCGTTGTGAATAATGACCTCCGTATTACTTAAAGCTTCCACGTCATGATTTCAGCACATCTGGCTCGACCTTCTCTTGCATTTTAGGATGATCTCACACAAACAATGCAGTTTTAAGGACATTCATGTATCTCCCTTTCACATATCAATAAGATATTTCTAAACATAACGACAAACACGGGATATTATTTTGGCTTAAAACAGTCATTTCTGGTCAACATTATAAAAGTCAAGTGAACCGCTTCTGTATAGTTCTTCTTAAGAAACTCTGCAACTGGCCAGTAATTTATATTCTTGTAAATATACGTATATCACCATTCCACAAAACTAAAAAATGTGGGCTCCTGTTAGATAAATTTATTGAATTAAACTATATAATTTTATTTCTGATATGTAGTTATGAGGAACTGATAAAAGGTTTCGTATAGCTATCCTGTTATTAAATATCAAATAAAGTCATGGAAAAATTAAAGAGAAAATATTTCCCGTTTAATAACAAACCCAGGGTTATCAAACCTTTAACAAATAATGATAATAATAATAAAAGACCCGGCAAGAGGCCAATTAGATTCAAGTCACTTAAAAAGTTGATACAATGAAGTAAGTCACCCAGGTCATGAATGGAAGAGGTTCGAGTTATTGCCAGTTAAGAAATCTTTTTTAGCCGGACTTAGACAAGAAAAGGCTTGGAATATCTAGAACAGATATTTAAAGGAATCTCACCAGAAAGATATCCAGACATTGAAGGTTCCCAATTCAAATAGATATGTCATATTTCCTGTCCCAAATATCAGCTGTCCTCTGCAGTAAACAATGCCACTTTTAGATGTTGCTCACACCATTTGCCACGTATCGTTTGCAGTATACACTGGCATCCCGTCCTCGGACCACATTAGTTGACGAATGAAAAGTGTAATATTCTCAAGGAAACTGGGTAGTGACTACCTGCTAAGTTTTCGGTGTACAACCCTCTTATTCAGGAGGAAAAAATGGGCGTCTAGTTAGTGTGACGAACCCTATATGTATACTGTGGTTGCCTTATTATTCGCGAGGGTTTTAATTTCGCGATATTCACATTCGTGAAATAATTTATTTGTGCCTGGTTTCAAAACTGGCCTATGCATTAGCCGTACACACAGACTGTGATACATATCAACTGTGATACAGGTCCTAATTCAACTACTGAACATTATCCGTTATTTATATTATATTACACTAGTATATTGACCATTTCACTCATGATCCAAATAATTTATTTTCATTTAATCGTGAGGTCATTCATTTACACAAATAGTCATCACATATCACACATTCATTGATGGAAATAATAGTATGTAGTCTGTATAATCTGGTAATTTAATGCTATTTATGAACCTCAACCGTGTCAAAATGTGCCAGTCTAACAGACAGACAGACTACGAAAGCTGGCGGATCACTAAATAAAGAAATATACATACAGAGGGACACAATTACAAAACCAGAAACATACACTCAAGCGACTCGTGGAACTGAATGATTAAATCAACACCATCTATTGAGAAATGTTAGTTTATTTATTATATAATAATCAGTTACACATTACCAGGTTTCATTTTGTTACTCTTCCCATTTCTCATGTTTACACATACATATTCATCATGTGTATATACATGAATATGCATATTCACTCATTACATATCCACAAAGTGAATATAAAACATGCACAGAATAAAATACATGGCCCCTCCCCTTGGCATTCTTGGTCGAACGTTATTTGTATATTTAAGTACACCAGTCCAAAAATTACATTTGACTATCACGTGACCTTCTTGTAAAACTATTTCATGCATTATTCATTATAACCCTAACGGTCTGTTAATAATGCTGGGGTTACTCGAAATTCACGTTATGACCTTATTATTTAGGACGAGTACGATACTACAGGGATATTTATAGAATGCCGTGAGGATAAGGATAAACGTATGTAGTCATTCCAAAAAAAAGCCCGCGGTTTCATGCTGCATGGAACGAATTGCCGGATGTAAATGAATGTAAAATGTTGCCCTACATCTGGGGTGTGTTGCAATAAGGTGACTTAAGTCATGTAGGTGACTTAGGCCCAGGGGCATCTGTGTGTCACCATGGTAACCATTATGACGTCACAATTGTAATCATGGTATTTAGGCCCCGTACTGGGCTTAAGTCCAGTAAAATGTTATTGCAACAGGCCCCAGGAGTCCGGTTTTCCTGCTCTCGCATGACGTCATCGTCAAAACCCATCAGGATATGACGTCAAATATGACGTGACCTAATTGTTACTATCGTCGTGATTAAACACGAGTTAAACACGTCAATATAAGCTGCATGACACTGCTACCACAATATCAGATGATCAGACATGCTTGGTGACATCTCATAATAATGCATATGACGTCATGATCACTTGATTTTCTGACACACGACATTATAAACAGACAGATGGTATTAGAATGCTATATATAACATCATAATAGGACATATCAAAATTATCTTACCCATGACGTCACGATAAGACGATGGCATTTACCGACTGACACATGACGTCATGACCCGTTATATATTTAAATCGGATACAAGGCATTATGTTCTATATCATGATTATGACGTCATAATTATACGTCATGAGTAGGCTATCTGGCCTCACGGTATGAAACATGACACTAACGTCGGAGTCGAGATTTAAAGATCAAATACATTGCAAAAAATGCCCATATCAACAACTACAATCATAAAACGTTTGTCGTCCAATGTACAGTGCTTACTGGTAGAATATCTCGTTATTTACATCACTGTGACAGATTATATTACAGTGTACCTTTATATCTTTAATGCTGCTGCCACGGCCTCCTTTCTGTCCCACGACTTTTTTACTCAATATATACAAGTACCTTTCTTCGCTGGGCTCTATATCATATATATATATATATATATATATATATATATATATATATATATATATATATTCTAAATTTACTCCAGTAGACACCACGGAGCACAGTCTTCTAAGCTACTGAACATACTATATATTAAATATACAGTATAAGTAAACATGTTGGATTAGTATAAGCCTTATCACCTTTCGTTCATGCGCTAGTTAAAAAAATACTAATGATGAGAGACATTTACTTAGCTATGGACCTGCTTCATATACAAATCACTATGTACAAAATAACCAAAAAAAAAGCAAAGAAACCCGCAACAAACAAGCACTCATAAACATCGATACAAGCATACGTCCCTATCAAAAAGACTGAATTGCGCATTAAAACAGAAGGCAAGATGATTACACTGGTAGAGTTATCACATTTGGATTTACCCCGCATATAGATGAGATACAGGGCAACTGGAGGGAAAGATAGTGCATATAGTGTTAATATTACATTTAAGTTTAACATATGAAGGTAGCAACTAACCCCGTTACGACTATAATTTACTTTGTCTCTATGCATCAAGATTCAACAGCACTATCTCAATAGGGCGTGAGATAATTTCAATAGAACTATTTCAAGTATATGAGACTAATCAATAGGCATAGAAGTTTCACAAGGTCATGTTGCCTGAGAGTCAAGGTCATGGAAATCTGTAAACCGTCTTCCTTGCATGGATTATTAAACTTTTCATGCAAACCCATTTTGTTCCACCATTACTGGTCTAATAATAATAATTAAAGGCATAATTATACAAAATGGCTTTGGACCATACTTGAGCAAATTAATCATGTAATTAAACACGTCCATCTAATTACACGCAGTGCACTTTAGCTTAGTAATGTTAAGTTGCATTCTATGGATGATAAGCCATTTCGATAAGCATAAGTAGCCAAAAAAAAAAATAATAAAATAAAAAACAATCAGATAGGATGCCTGATATTAAATCCAGGCACCATATTAGAAGTCCCTTTCAATTCATTAGAAATACCAACTTCTCAATTTTCATTTGAAATTACTAATAATAAAATATCTAATGAACAATCAGCAACTTCTAACTTTATAATCTTCAAAGTTATCTTTAATATAATCTCCTCTAAAGGCACCTCTCTATTATTCACATATGTAAATGAGGAATGCTGACCTTGGTAGTGCTAGGTCAAGGTCACTAACAAACGTCAAGGTCACAGCAGGATGCTAACTGGTTCTAAGTTTGTAAACACAATGATACAGACAAAGTGTACTATTTTCAATATTGCTTATATAAAGGTATATACATAACAGGTACAGAGTATATAGAAAAATAAAAACATCTGGCGGATATGGTTCCATCAAGGTCACTGGTACTGCAGTATCTACAAAGTAAACTAACTACATACAAGAAGCAGTAACGCAAGGGATTTTTAGTACAGGTAAAATGTTTAATCCCGAACACATACCCATATCGATTGTAGTATATTTTTACATAACCCACACAGAGTCAGTGACACCAACTTGGTATCAGTGTTAATACATGGCACAGCCACATCGAACTATCCTGATAGGCACATAAACGCAAGAGTATCACTACCACACCCGAGATGGCGCTAGCAGGTCATGCTGAAGAGTAGCTCAGAATCGGAGTTCCCTAAAAATGTTCGTCATCAGTAATTACGGTAAAAACTTTTCTGCCTAACAGCGCCATCTTGTGTTCATCCTCGGAAACATAACCTGTGACAGAGGCGCTGAAACTATGTAAGAACTATTATAACGCTTGTAGTATTTACATGAATGTGAACTGAAATGATTCCGCTGCCGTTTAAAAGTATGAGAGACATATCTGGATAATTGAACGTATGGACCCCCCACAGGGCGGAGGACTGCATGCATTAAAATGCAGATTTCTAGTTTTAAAATAAATCTGTTAAGGAAAAGGGAAGGTAAAGTCTTCTGTGATTTGCTGGGCTTCCCTTAATAAATTTGTGCGTTTCAAATTCCATTATTCTTTATGTCCATGGGAATCATTAACATAAAGATATGAAGCCCAAGAAATCTTACAGCTTGACAAATTACAGACTGTGACCATCGAACAACTTAGATAAAACCTTAATTATTCAGTCATCGAAATTAGCCAAGAACACATGAGAATTAATCATGAAATCGAAATCATTGACTGCTTGGAAGGCTTTACAACAAATTAGTCATTCAAAAGATCAAACCAATCATATTTATGACATTACAAATTATGCACAGTTCTTTTAATTCTGATCGCAATATACTATGACACCAGATATTTTCTTGTTCATGGTGGTTTGTGGTGTGCACACATTTTCTTTCTTCATGGTGGTTTGTGGTGTACACACGTTCTTAATAACCAGTATTATTTGAGAGGGGTTTCAACACCAGTGGACGCGTTTACAAATATCTGCATAATAAAACAGACACGTGAACCTTAAAGTTTATGTGATATACTCCATTTTTAGACCAAGATACGGGAATCTAAAGTAACCTACACAGACACCAACAGACATGTGAATCCCGAGAAAATATTTCCTTGGAGTCCTAACATAGATTCCAGAAAACCTCAGTAAAACTGAAAGGTATCATTAACAGTTAACCCTATCAATGTCTGTGACTGTTAGGTTTCATCAAATCACAGAGGCGGATCCAGAGGGGGGTCAAGGGGGTCCTGACCCCCCCCCTTTTTTTTGGAGACAGAACTTTTTAAGGGTTTCAAAACAAATTTTGCGACCCTGACCCCCTCCTTCCCAGACCATGCAGAGGACCGATTTTAGGTTTTCTTTCAGTCTTCCTTGGCTTGACCCTCCCCTTTCCAAAATCCTGGATCCGCCCCTGAATCATATATATCAACAAGGCAACTTCTCTTCAGATCACTATCTGATATTTTCTTAATGTTATTAACAGACAAAAAATGAACAGATAGTGAACAAGTCAAATTACGGTTATGTTTGAAGGTACCCCAAGACAGGTCAAGGTCACTGTAAAAGCTCAATGCCTGCTTACTTTATATCCCTGTATATTGATTTTACACGGTCAAGGTCACGGACCAATGAACAAAGGTCATATATACCTTCGAATTCATTAACTTCAGTCAAGGTCATTTACAAGGTCAAGGTCACTTAATTTTGTTCATATCTACTTATACAGATCAGGAACGACCAATGCAAATTACAAAATCAGTAAAGCATTTCATGTATCCGCCATACAAATAGCTTCCCCGACATGTAAGCTACATTTACACACACTCGTCAGCTGAAAGATTCTCAATGATTGTACATATAATCCTGAGCCACAGCACAGTGGTCAGCGAACAAGTGTAAGCACATGGGTACCGATTATTATTAACTGATCAACCGAATACTGAAGCCGCCCAAGAGGTAGTGAATTCACAGACATTTTGTCCCGAGCTATACACAAACAGCATTACACATTGCGACAGTGCAAATGATTAGCTTCTAATGTAACAAATGGTTTGAGGTATATCTTTTTTTTATCTCCCATCTAAATTGAGAAACCCAGTGTATGAGCTGTGTGTCCTGTATTTGAAAGCTAGTCTGTTTATTACGTGGTCCATCAGCTGCACGTGTAGGGTGAGCATATAATCAGAACTGTTCTCTTCCCTGTTCAGATCATTTCAAGGGAGCAGCTAATTCAGCTAATATTATTCTCAAACGAAATGAATATTCATCAGCATCAAAGTGAATATTCATCAGCTTAAAAATGAATATTCATCAGTGTCGAAATCAATATTCATCCGCGTCGATTTGAATATTCATCAGCGTCTAAATGAATATTCATCAGCGTCAAAATTTGTGTTCATCAGCATCAAAATTAATATTCATCAACATCAAAATTAATATTCATCAACATTAATATTCATCAAAATCTTGCTCATTTCAACACTAAATTTCACATTTATCTCTATATTAACCGTTAATCGTTTCATCAAGTAACATTCAATTGATAATTCAAGTCTGACACATTCATGCATCATTACCTTACTTTTTCACTACTAAGGTCATTGATTAGAAATATTAATTAAGATACTGATAATCATTATTCCAATCTGTTTCAAACTGTCCCCAGTTGAGAAACTATCAACTAACTGAATTATTAAATATTCCTTTGTCATAAATTAACATTTTATATTGTTTAAACTGAAGCTCACGTGAATGAAAGACAAGAGCTGCCCATTCTAATGGAATGTGTCACTTTGTGTTCCCCAGTCAGCATGCACCCAGCTTTTGTGCCGGCATGCGGTTTCCACCCTGTTGTCTTTGGAGTTTATTAAACTTGACAAAACTAAAACTAGGATGCGAAGTTCTGGCGATGATCCCTCGGCCTGGCTTTATATTCGCAAGGTTTTACATCTGTCTTTTCTTGCAAAAGGAAAAATTATTACTGAAATGAACGTTTGTGATTAACAAGACCCATCAAAATGAGTTAAACAGTCGTTTATACAGCAGGCTCATTGGCATTTCATATATGCAAATGGTATTCTTGGATCCTCTTCAGGGTTAAATATTATGCACCCCAGTCAAAATTAAGGAAAATTGTACTATGCATGTTATGCATGTAATAACATAAAACATTCACTAATATATTTGCGCAGTTTCCTGCATGGTAGGATTGTAAAAAATATCCTCGCGAATTCAAAGCCAACCATATTATGTAATGACGATAATGATCATGATGATGACATACACTGGACCACAAGACAAAAATGTCCTGGACATGCATCTTTCAAGTTTAAATAATTAACAAACAATCAGAGTTTCATTACTTTTACAGTCATAGTCGAGTAAGCCTGACTGCATTTTAACCTACAAATCACTCACATGTGCAAATAGTTTGGTAGGTGATCACAAACACTTTTAACGGTAGCAAATTAGTCATCTCCACATATGCCACAGAACAAAGGTCAGAGTTCAAAGTCATTTCTGCCCAGGAAGGTCATGTCAGGTAGTGCACTCTAGAGTATGTTTTTATGTTATTAATACAGTTGCCCTCAGGTTTTTAATGATACAGCAGCAAGTGCTGGATTCAGACATGTGAGCCTTATGAAAAGAACTGAACCCTTATTTGAAAAAAAAAATCAATTCATTTTCTACTGATAGCAGTAATAGGGCTTGCTAATTATCTCCATAATGATCAGAAACTTTGCCACAATAATGATTTGTTCATTTTAAACACTGGCTGTAACTCAGAAAATAAAAAAAACACATCTTTCTATTCCATAACTGACCCTAGATCACTACTAACTTTCTATGACAAACCCAGCATGACCCACAATGGTAAATTTGACATTACAGTCTTCACACATCTGTACATTTCTTCTGATGAATTAAAAAATATACACATTAAAAATCTACTTACAACTCTGCTCTTAAACAGTAAACATACTTCACATAAATCATTATTAGCACCAACGTTAAAATGACAAAGGGTACTGCATGAACCCCCAGCTCCCCTGGTGGAGGCGTGTGGCACTAACCTGTCAAAGTTCTGTCTTTCCTCTGAGTAATGTTCTTGACACTAATTTTTTTTCTATATATTTCTTAATTCCAGTTTGGTCCGAAATAAATATAACTGTATAAATATTCTTAAATTCCAGCACAGAGCACCAATCAATGGTACAGTTTTCATGTAATAATCACAGCACTGTTCGGATAAATTCAAACTGACAAATAAATGGTATAATCCATTTTCAGATGAAAAATGGCCACAATAATTCAACCCAATGACAGGCACAAACTTTATTCTTGCATCCTGTTGGCAAGGCATCCATAACATTCAACAATGGAATGTAAATTTTTTTATTTTTTGGCATTCTTACCAGACAACACATGCAAGCTAATAAACTTGTCTTTTACATCACATGCTCATGGAGCATGCAACCTGATTGGTCAAAATAAACCATGTGACCATCCACTCTGCTCTCACTGGCTAAACCATTTCAGCATCCAACCCGAATTTGCACATATAAACCATGTGACCCATTACTTTGCTCTTATTGGCCAAACATAAACCATGTGACCCGAACTTTGCTCTTATTGGCCAAACCCATGCTAACATCACACTCTGATTGGCATGGATGAATCATGACACCAAACACTTTGATCTGATTGGTTAATTCTATGGCAAGATCATAATCCTGACTGACATTTGTAAACCATGTAAGTGGCACTACATTTTATTTATTTTGGGCCCAGACCATAATACAATTACCATACACTGTTTAATAAATCTTAACTGTCTTAGCCATGTTGGACCACCACTTTGCAAATGTGTCTGGTTCAAATATGCAAGAACAAGTTTTACTATGGTTAGGAACCATTAAGCCTGCTTAATATTGATTTTATAAGCCTACCACACAGTTAATTACATAACACATGATGACTTCAGCTGGAACGACCGTTAATAACCTTGGGTATCACCGCGACATATAATAATTATTTAAAGAACTTTTTCTTCTTGCCGGAAGCTTGTTTCTCTAGCTTTTCTCTTGCTTTTTGTTCTCTCTCTTGTAACTTGCGTTCTCTTTCTACTGCTGCCTTGAGCTCTTTCACCTTTTTCTTGAGGATATTGCGGTCTGAGTTGTTGCTAACGCCCATCGTCTGAAAGACAAATAGTAAAACACCTTCAATGTATGACCTATTTAGTATTAGATTCATTTACAATTTCTATACACTTATTTTTCTTACAATAGTTATAATCTTACACAGAAACAAAATGTAACATACAAGCAGATTCATCTGTATTGGTACACAAGTTTAAGGATGTCAGTAACACATTTTGAGCATTTATTTTTACGCATGTGCACACAAACAGACATGGGTTTTATACAATAAGCTGCTTTATCCGCACTACAACTTATTTTTGTTTTCATATCAGGCGCAAATGAGCCATCTATGTTACACGATGAATGGAGAAAAATGAATAGAAAAGTTTTACTACCTGAAAAGTATATAAAACAGTATAAAAAACAGCTATTCCTGAGGAACAGTCTATTCTTTTTAGCAAAATATTGCATTTATGACATAAGTTTAATATCTACAGAAAACACACACTGAATCATATTTCAACTAAACTGAGTTTCACAATTACACATAAGGTCAAAAAAGTATGGTTCTCAGGCACTTTTTTTCAGAAATCAGTGAGGATGGGTGATATTTTATTTTTTCCTTTTTTTTTAGTATTTTGTGATAAAAATGTCATTTGATCAGGGTAAAGCATGAAATTCAATAATATTTTTGTAAAAGCACTACATAACATAAGAAATCTTATTTAATTTGTATTATACATCTTCTTGAAAGATGAAAATCAAAATAAAAACTTTTGATGTGTTTGGTTAAATTGACGCGAGCAGTGCCTGAGAACCATACTTTTTATTTTTGTTTTGGCCTAACACCTGACAGATACACAGATTAATTGCAAATTAATTATTCAAAATAAATTAGAACATCAACTAAAGAAAGAATGACAACAGAGACATCATTGCAAAAATGCTGTAATTTGTATACTGTAGGTTCTGAATTGTGGTGGTTGTATTTTCTTGGAATTCCTTGGTAACATTTTTACCACAAAATTAAATAAAACATGATCATTTACATTATTACAGAAGTTAAAAAAAGATAGCTGGTTGTTGCTTAGCACTGATTAATGATATTCTGGGAGCCTACATAAAAGTTCAGGTTAGCAATGACCTATTGATAAGTCTCTCTCTCTCTCTCTCTCTCTCTCCCTCTCTCTCTATTTCAGTAACATTATCTGTAAAGTCAGTCAACAAAACCAGAAACTGCTCAGGAATAATTTATCCTTGAAAATTTTAACCCCTCAAATAGTGTTCATAACAAAACCAAGGTGATTTAGATCCTTGAAATTTTGTGAATACACAGTATTGAACAACAGAAAAAGATAAAAAGCCACATATATAAGGAAAGCTGGTATAAATTCAGCACACAGGGATGAAATTGATTAAATAAAAACATTTAGGTACACAGTCACAATTCTACTTGCCTCAAGCATCTGCCGATAATTACACATTATAAAGTAATTAACGTAATTATGTGTGTGGGCTCAAGCTGATCACAGTTATAACTCCCAGGCTTCCCTTTCTGATAAGTTAATTGTAATTATGTTAAATGTAGTTTCTGTTCAAACATACTGGTCATTTCACAGTACAAGGTAAAGATATTAAAAGTGATTAAACATGCAAGATTATATTCATTATAATTTAAATTATCCTTATATTACTTATATTCATATATCCTAATATTTTAATAACAAAGATTTCCTAAATGCACTGCATGCACTTTCATAAAAGAGGAAACAAAACCAGTATTCAGTAAATCTTTTCACAAAAACACACACAAAAATGCCCAGATCTGAATTATTTTACAATTATAAAAAAAGCCTGAAGACTACAGAATTCACAAAAGATCTATTTGAGAAACTGACCTTTAATCTGTTGCCATCCAGTTGTAGCAAGGCTTGTCCATCAATTTGATTGACAGTAAACTCATTTACATATTGGTCCATTTTGACTGCCTGAAGCCAATGACAGACCTGCTGAATGCTCCACTCTTGAACTGGGCTGGACTGATACAGCTGGGAGGAGATACTGTCCTGTTGATACATCATATGCATATTTAGATACACCTTTTGCATAACATCATTTATAAACACTCTCTACTTCTTCAGGAGATTTGTAATATGAATTACAAACTTAGTCATCATCTGTTTATCCATGTAGTCCATGTAATGTAGGAAGGACTTATATGTGACTCTACAAAACTGTAATGTACAAATACCACTGTAACATCATCTCTCTGGATAGTCAAATGTATGTAGTTTACAATAGTCAACTTTGGTCGTCACTGATAAGTCACGATAAAATATCTGTTTAATCACATTCCATTTTGAATTTACCATATGCAGTCTTTACACAGGAGAGTATTATTTTGCTGTCACATTTGAATGATTTGCTTTTGAGGCACATATACGCTCCCGAGGCAGCGGAAATCTTGCGCTTCTAAAGAAGCAACTGATTTTCACGCTGCCAGCTTTGACCGTTTATGATATATTTAGACACCAGATCGCGGTTTGTTGTCCACTGAAATAAACGTGTGTACGATGTGACAAGCAGCCAATCAGATGCCAATAAACAAACACTCGACAGGCATCCTGGCTCCGCCCATTGCCGCGCTTCAAGCGCCGTTTGATGAGTTTCCGGTCAAATTTAAATTGCTCCCTCTGCATTCTCGCATCATCGACTGATTCGATTATGACATTATGACTGTGTTAGCGTAGCCATGTATCTGTTGTCTGCAGAACTGAAACCAGCCAGCGAGGTGTGCAGGCAGCCTTTGTTGTTACGTTTCGTTTGAATTACAGCTCACCGGCCGAGCATCCTATGTGCCCAAGGCCTTAAGCAAACCACGTCAGGGGCAATTCTCTCTGAGCCTGTGGCCTGTTTAGACTGTTACGCTGGGGGATGAGCTGTCACTCAAAAAGAAATGAATATGATTGGCTCCTTATATTCCTTGCTTGGCTTTGTCTTCCAGCACAAAGTATCATCTGATTGGACAAAAATACAGTGCTCCCCTCTGGTGTTGCAAAGCAGGATACGAGGTCATAACAAACAGCGCCTTATGATATAGGAAGTAGCCCTATAGGTAAAGCGCTGTGTGAAGAGCGTAAGGCACATAAAGGTAAGCTTTAGTGCATTTTATTAAAAGAAAAAAAAAATACGAAAAAAAACAGGTGGACAGGGGTAGTAGAACAGAGTACAGATAAATAATCTGGTCAGGTTGCATCAGCACTCAGTGCCTATTTGGATCATACTAAGTCAAGAGAGACACTTCGCAGGTAGGAGAATGAATCAAATGTTTACATTTATTCAGAACCAGATATAACTGAAAAAAATATTTTCTTGTCTGTCTGTATATCTTTTCAAGGTAAAGAACTACCAGTATTACCTTCAAAGCGTTACCACCTTGAGGAGAAATCTGGCACTAAAAGAAAGTTTCTTATTAATGTTAGAAATAATTATACCTCAATAATGTATTTACAGTCAGTGCTGGTTAATTAGTTATATGTTAGGTTTGTCTGTTAGCAACTTTACTCACAAAGTGATGATCAGATTTTATTGAAATCTGAAGGAGTGTTTGGTTGACAACCAAGTGACAATGATTAAAATTTTAAATTTTAAATCTATAGAAGCATACCCTCTCAGATTGTGGATAATTGTTATTTTAACATGAACTAACCTCGTCTGTGGAAGTTTTGCTTGGGGAGTCATCCGTTGATAGCGTGGACGTGGAGAAGTCGTATCTCCCCGTACTGGAGTCGATATCGTAGTCTGACACCATGCCCCCTGTATCATTGCTGCCTTCTATTGCAACTGCTGTGGAGCAGAACAGTTTACACCTGTATGACTAAGGTACAATGGAAAGTGGCGAACACCAGTAAAAAGATGATGTAATCAGGTGGCTCAGACCTTTTATATATATACAATCATTTCATATTGGTGTGACTTAAGATAATTCTTTTGAAAATCTTTTCATGACATAACACAGTTGTGTCACTTAATATGAATTCAGGGCTAACATGTTTCTTCATCATGAATGAGTTATTTCTGTCTATACAAAGAATTCAACATTAAATATGTTATTCTTTCCATATGTATTACCAGACATGTAGAAGTTTACATTAATGGTAAGATGGCTTGACCATAAACAGCTTAGCCTGTATATATTTCAAAACATTATGATAAATCTAATCTTATGAATAATATGTTGGGTTTTGTAGAAGTTAACTGCCCTGGCATGACAATACAGTTAGGTGATACTAATTCCAGACTGGGATGACATAATGACAAGTTACACTATAAACACCGTGATAATATGGTTATACCACATACTGGTAATTAACCATATAATGACAGATCAATTTGGCTTGTTTTACTGAATAATTTTTGTGAAGGCAGGGACAGCTGCAAAGTATGGTACAATGACCAACCTAGCATCCATCACTCACAGAAAATCACATGACCAACATGACCAAATCACATAAGCAACATTATTTAATCATGTGACACATATATACATATCACAGGATATCGGTTAGCATATTTCCCAACCTAAAACAAAATTAACTTTCACAGATATAACAGTTGTTATTATTATATCAGTTGTTAGTGTTTCCTTAGTACATATATATTATAATTAGAATATACCTGGTACATATATACATGAATATACATATTTGTGTAACAGGTATCATTTCTTGAACATTAATGTACTTTAAAAGTAACAACATGAGAGACATACTATAAACATTACCAGATGAATGTGGTTATAACAAGTGATGTATTAACTATTATCTCAAGACAAGTCTCTAGACCAGTATAAGCAGGTCCCAGAGATTTCAGTCTCTGTCTGTGGGCATAACAGTCAAAGTCTCTGTTCTGCTCTTGGTCTTAAATCCCACAGGTTCAGTCTTGGATCCCATGGTTTCAGTCTTGGTCTTGAATCTCATGGTTTGTCTTGGTCTTGGATCCCATGGTCTCAGTCTTGGTCTTGAATCCAAGGGTTTGTTTTGGTCTTGGATCCCATGGTCTCAGTCTTGGTCTTGGATCTCATGGTTTGTCTTGGTCTTGGATCCCATGGTCACATCTTGGTTTTGGATCCCATGGTTTGTCTTGCTCTTGAATCCCATGGTCTCAGTCTTGGTCTTGAATCCAAGGGTTTGTTTTGGTCTTGGATCTTATGGTCTCAGTCTTGGTCTTGGATCTCATGGTTTGTCTTGGTCTTGGATCCCATGGTCTCAGTCTTGGTCTTGAATCCAAGGGTTTGTTTTGGTCTTGGATCCCATGGTCTCAGTCTAGGTCTTGAATCCAAGGGTTTGTTTTGGTCTTGGATCCCATGGTCTCAGTCTTGGTCTTGGATCTCATGGTTTGTCTTGGTCTTGGATCCCATGGTCTCAGTCTTGGTTTTGGATCCCATGGTTTGTCTTGCTCTTGGATCCCATGGTCTCTGTCTTGGTCTTGAATCCAAGGGTTTGTTTTGGTCTTGGATCCCATGGTCTCAGTCTTGGTCTTGGATCTCATGGTTTGTCTTGGTCTTGGATCCCATGGTCTCAGTCTTGGTCTTGAATCCAAGGGTTTGTCTTGGTCTTGGATCCCATGGTCTCAGTCTTGGTCTTGGATCCCATGGTTTGTCTTGGTCTTGGATCCCATAGTCTCAGTCTTTGTCTTGCATCCAAGGGTTTGTTTTGGTCTTGGATCCCATGGTCTCAGTCTTGGTCTTGCATCTCATGGTTTGTCTTGGTCTTGGATCCCATGGTCTCAGTCTTGGTCTTGAATCCAAGGGTTTGTTTTGTTCTTGGATCCCATGGTCTCAGTCTTGGTCTTGCATCCAAGGGTTTGTCTTGGTCTTGGATCCCATGGTTTCAGTCATTGTCTTGCATCCAAGGGTTTGTTTTGGTCTTGGATCCAATGGTCTCAGTCTTGGTCTTGAATATCCTTGTCTCAGTCTTGGTCTTGCATCTCATGGTTTGTCTTGGTCTTGGATCCCATGGTCTCAGTCTTGAATCCCATGGTTTGTCTTGGTCTTGGATCTCATGGTCTCAGTCTTGGGCTCTGATCTTTTGGTTTGTCTTTGTCTTGGATCCAATGGTCTCAGTCTTGGTCTCGAATGTCCAGGTCTCAGTCTTGGTTCCCATGGTCTATTCTTGGTATTTTTCTATGATTGGTTAGTCTTGACTACCTCACTTGTTTTTACTTCCTCCTTGGAAGTTTGCCAGAGGTTCTGAGGTCATGCCTGCATAACAGTCTTTATTTATGCAGGAGCTAATAACCCTGAAAACAGTTTCACTTATTGAAATTAGGGGATGTACAATTGGATGATTCCTTGCTCAGTCTTTATCCACAGTATTAATGTAGGGTGGCCTACGCTGGTTAAAATACTGGTATGCCACTGGTTCATCTTGAAGAGACAGACAGTGTATATCATACAACTTAGTCAACTCCAGTCTGTTGGCATCATTTATGTTTCTTAGGTATCTAGGGTAAGCCTGATATTGGAAAGACTGACTTTTAGAAATCTAACAATTAATCTATGGATTAAAAAAAATTTTTTTTTTGCTGAAGTTCACTGCCTCCATTTTTTTTTTAATCCAAGCTTAACTAAGTATATGTACATCTGCAGTATTTGATTTGGTTTCAGACTTCTTGACAGGGCAGTATCACACACTTCCTTTCGTTTTATATCTTGGTGTCAAACAGGCCCAGTGACCTGTGGGGTCTGGGTGTGTGTTGTCCCAATTGCTGGGTCATACCACTGCGGAACCCACTGAAGATGCAATTGTTTGTGAGTAAAGCATGGCTGTTGGGCACGACCTTCCTATTTAGCTTGCAGACTGCTCACCCTGGGTGGGCGTTGACTGTGCAAAAGAAGCAATTTATAACTAAGGGTGTAAGCTCCAACCTGCATTTATCAGTCTTGTTACTCTGACTACTCATCCCATCAGACCTGTAATGTCTGTCCGTAGGTCTATATACAGGATAGTATAAACCATACTATTTAATTAAATGAAATTTTACAATTAAGAAAGGGAAAGTGGGACAGACAACATACACTGAAGTTGATCAAGAATCCAATCTACATAAAGGATGTTCTTTTCTGTTTGTTGGGGTGTCCTAGATAAAGTTTTACTTAAGTTCAATAAGTTTCACATTAAGTACCATATGTCTGGTTTGCAACTCAACATATATTTATATATACAAACAAAATTCTGGTCCTACAAGGATTCAACATGCCTGTAATTACAAATACATGCAAACATGAGGAAACAAAGACGCCAATATGAAACTGATATCAGCACATAGATGTGAAACTTAATTCATAAACAAGACCAGAATGGTTTAACTATAAATAAACAATAAAGGTTTTAAAAAACATCATATACCATACTACAGTTACACACAGTTTTAAACATACAATTTAATGCACAGGCTTATAGTGCTCAACCACAATAAAAGCTTACATGATTATAATAACCTGAACTGTGTCTTAAATAGTAGTTGATGGTTGGGATTGGCTGTAAAATTTGCTTTATAAAATTATGCATAAATATCAGTGGCATATCCAGAGGGGGGTCCAGGGGGTCTTGATCAGGGTTTTAAACAAATTTAAGGGCTGTCCTTTCCCTTTCTGGATCTGGGGACCTTTTTTTAGGTTTTCTTATAAGACTTCCTGGGTTGGACGCTCCCCTTTCCAAAACCCTGTATCTGTCCCTGAATACTGATCAAGCAAATTCAGCCCGACTTGAACATCATGCTTATTGGTCAATGTAATGGCTAAATTACTGACGCTTGTTCGCTGATCAAGTTTTAACACTGTTTGCTACTTTTAGGGTGTCGTCTTTCCTACTTCTCTGACCGGATTAGAATATTTTCTTCTGGTTGATATGACTTCTTTGCAAGTACAAACATTACCATTTGTAAGTTAAGTGGACCAAAATGATTATGAAAGAAAACTGATTAATTGGCATGCCACTGTTAGGAGTAAGGAAAGTTGAATCTACCATAATCTTGTTATTAATAAGTGGCTTAATTTTTTTTTTTGCAGTATAAATACTGCCACCTGTGTTTTCAAACTATAAAGAATTCAATTAAACCTTCAATGATAAAATTAATTGAAAGCTAGCACTGAAAAATAATTAAAAATCACAATTAATGATAAAATAATTTTTAAAATAGCTGGGCCAATTCACATTATCTATCTGTAGAACATATATGATTTCTGGCTTACTCGTCATACATAATACCAAACTGTAGGCAATTCATTTTAAGAAAAGTACTTACAATGCCTTTGTGACAACGTATGCAGTTTGTCTTCTACAAGCTGTTTGTAAACACAGCAATGTTGACAAAGGGAAATACCATGAAACCTAAGGTAGTGGGTTGCATATGTGTGCAAGTTGAAAGGTCACTAGTTGCAAGATGGCCTTTGAAAACCTCTGGTTTTTTCTGATTTGCTGCTGGATGTTCTTGTAGAATGTGTTAATTTGGTGGGTACCCCACATTATGAACTTGGATATTAACAAAATGAACAGCCTGTGGGAGGTGGTATTAGCCTTTTCTGGACTATTTTTATGAAAGTTTCAAGGATTTATCTTTAGTTAATAGATATCATAAATCAGAATAGGCCCTTTCAGATAGTCTATTGGTGATTCTGGATAATTCTTTATTAAAGGTTTATCAACAAAGTTTGCTGTCACAATACATCAAAACAAACCAAGCATCTGAATCTGAGAAACATATAAAGCATGTCTAAAGTATAATTTAAGCAGGACGGTTAACCCGTGTTTAGCAAGCCTTCACTTTTCTCAGTACCAAACATGCACTGCTCTGAACAGTGTGACACTTGTACAATAAGTATATAATATATAGTATCATGCACCCAAAGCCAACACATATACTAATTTATTAATAAATATTATATATTATTTATCTGGTAATATACTGAACACAAGTATGTGTTGACATAAAGGAGGTGCAAGTATATACATGTGAGTTTTTAAACAAAAGATATTTAAAAATTTGCTAATGATGATTCTATTTATTTCAGAGTGAAACATGAGAAAATTATTTTCCTGTAAAAAAATCATAGGAAAACAAATTAGGTGTGGTAAGTACAGGGTATTTACATGAAAGTATGACATATTTTTAAAGTTAATAAATCACACAAGATGGGTACTTTAATCCGAGGAGAGGTTACATGAAATTGTAAAACTATGTCCAACACTGATCAAGAATTATTTTGTTAGTTATAATATGTCATGTTATCACTCTGGGGAACATTTTTTGTGTCGATCGTTAATCAACCATTATCAAGGCTCCCAACAGGCACCTGAAGAAAAATAATTCTACAGGAACACTTGAGACAAAAATATAGGACTTCATAATGCAGATACAGACTGTGGAGTGAAAGAATTTAGGAAAATATATGAAAATAATGGCTAAATGCTGGAAAATATAGGAAATTAAAGGAGACAATTTTTCACAAGATAACACAAGAAATACAGGCGTCAGGAGGAATCCTGCATTATCCATTAGGTTTCCATCTTGAAAGAGAGTGAGTAGCAGAATTCAATTTCAATTCATCAGGGAAGCTGTTCCTTGATGGTTTACTCATGAATTATCTAAAACGTAATTATTTCTCTCTAAGCTTTAAATCAGCTTTGAAATCTTGTTTTATTCAAAGTCATCACTGCCTTCTTTCAAGCATAAAAATTGCATTGTCACTCTTAAGGACTGTCTGAAGAAATACTTTTTGCAAACAATTAAATTATCTGAAACAAGTAAAATAATGTAATAAGCTGTTCAGCAAAGTTATTATTTGTTGGAAATACTTCACTGCACTTGGGTCTAAGGGAAAATAGTGTTGATGGGTTATAAAAATTTAATTATAATATCAATAAATATTTCTGAATTATTTATATATACACACACAAGTATGTGAAAAATAATATTTTAAGGGAAAAATAAACAAGAATTTAAGAAAATATTATAGTTTGATTATTATTATTATTTGTGACAATAAAATGGATATGGTTAGTACCTGAGCAAAATTTCACAATTACGTAAGCTACTACTGGTAAGTGCGCTTCATATGATAATAGGAGCAAAGTAAATCATAAGAAAAAAAAGATCTACACCAAAAAAAGCCTCAGACCATGCTGATTACACAAGGAAAGCAACAGTGCACAGGCAGGTGTCCACCCGGTAGTCATGACAACAGAGGTCAAGAGGTCAGGTTGCCAAGGTGACAGGTTAGCAACCATGGCCCATTTCACTTTGTGAGGGGGAGGCAGGGTCACGTTACCTACCACAGAATTTGACATACCTCTGTTGTTAGGCTGGGTATAGCCCGTGTCTATAGTTTTCTTGGAGATGAGGGTGATACCCCCGGAGTCGTTAGCAGCATTGCGAGACCGCTTCGACACCAGGGTGACACCCCCACCTGATCCTTTTGTCTTGCCGCCTGATTGGTCGGTCTTGGTTTTGCTGACCAATGATGGAGCTAATAGTATCAGAGGAAACAGGTTATGGGTAACAGTTGAAATTTGACATTAACTGATAAATTCATTAACCTGTTTGTATATCTGCAAAACTTTACTCCCATATTACTCAGGCATATTTTCTGTTGCATCAGCTGCATAATCTTCACATTTCTTTCTTACTCAACATAATTTTCTCCTGGATCAATGAAAGCAAACACTGCCTTTGTCAATGTACACAGCCATGGTTTTACCCATAATGACATATTCCACCGTGCAGTGCCTGTTCGGTTTCATTGTGAGCAGAAACAGGCGTGCTCAAGTGCAATGCAGTGAGAAAATAATGCTTGCTACCTTTTTCCCTGTATTATATAACTCTATTTTAACTTTTTTTTAAACATTCAACCAATGCATATATTTCTTATCGAAATTATTTTTTTTTAAAACTTCTTACCTATTTTACCCACACTTCCATCCATTTACACATCTTTTTTTTGCTGATCTTACATAATATCACCTTCACTCATCTTTCATCTTATCTATTTTGTCTACGTGTACACTGCTTTTACACCTCTGCTTGGGCTTCTTATCTATCTTATCTGTCCTTATACCTATTATCTATTTTATCTATATCTACATATCTTTTTTCCAATTTCTGAACTTAACTCAATATTGCCTATCTTTCATCAGAGATACATACATTTCATCATACATCAGATACGTCTCTGCTAATATTACTCGTCTATTCAGCTCTCCTTCTCTGTTTTATCTGCTTCATATTCTTATCTAACTGCATTTTTATCTTATCTTTGATTGTCTTCCTGATCTTGTGCTTATACACAATCTAATTATATGTCGAGGGAAGAATGAGAATCAGGAAAGATCCGGAATCCTCCCGGGAAAAATGAGAATTCTGATTTTTCCCAGGAGGATTCCGGATCTTCCCAGATTCTCATTCTTCCCTCGACATATACATGTATAAAGCTTTTTATCTGTACTTTTATTCATTTACCATCGTAACATTTCTCAAGATTCTTATTTTATTCTATGATTATATAACTATTTAATCTTATTTAAAGATTGTTTATGGTGGAAGCAACCGCCTACATTTTTATTAATGCTAACTTACATAATTCTTAAGCAGCTGCTCATGTATTTTTGCAGAGTTTCACTCTTTTCCTGTAGTTTTTTGTTTTATATCCTGGTGTCACCCAGGCCCGGTGTCAACCACACCTGCATAATTATACTTATACCTATGACTTTTTTTTTATCTCTAATCACACAAGTCAACACCTGCTTCATCTTAGTTGCAATTCGCTTGAGTACAGATGTAGTTCTACATTATAAGAAATTGATGCATTTTTTTATGTAGTTATCAATCATTCCTGTGCAACTGATCTCTATTATACCATAAAAAAAGGTGTTTTGTACAATAAAGATAAATTCATGACACCCCCTTCACATATATATATGTAAGCCTTAAATGTAAAGCCATAATAACTAATTATTTGAGCGCAAGAATACTACTGCTGTTTCATCCCTCCTTTTTTGTTTGTGCAGATGCCAGAAACAGTTAGCTCTACATTTTACATGTTTATTGGTTATTCAAGGTATGGTAGCTGAATAAATATTTACTAAAGATCAATTCAGACATACAAATAATACTGACATGAAAATGTGTTATCAACAACAATCAACTTGTTATCACTAAAGTTATGGGGAAAATGTATAATGATCCCTGTAATGACACAGCAATGCTGATGATACCCATGTACAAAATAGGAAGAAGGAATAGTGTACGTGTAACAATCAGATTTAAAACCATATATATAAATAAATGATAACATCAATCCTGCCTTCTTTATTACAAAATGTGTGATACTAACCTGTACTTGCAATTTTCTAAGCTAAATGCTGGTATGAGGATTTAAAGAAAAAGGATTATCATGTATTGCACGGGAATTTATAACAATATATATTGATGTATTATAAATATAATGCAGGATAAAGTTGCCATGTTGATGACTACAAGCAATGTCTAAATGCTAATCTAAATCAACAGTAAAAATCTAAACTTTCTACATTTTCTGATAATGGTGTGCCTATGCAGTGGAAGGCAGAGTAAAGTGTAACTATTGTATGATGAATTCAGGACAGATTTAACATGCGATTCTAAAAGATTTATGATCTTATCTGCATAAGCATTCATCTAAAGCAGTAAATCAGTATTGAGCTATGATCATGGAAAATAACATAGTGAAATACTGAATAGTGCCTAAAATTCCATTCTCTCTCAGACACACAAACACACAGCTATTTCTAGAGAATTCTTATTGCAGGATTTTTATAAAAAAAAAAACACAATTGTAACTATATACAAAGGCCCCTAATTAAGAATAGCAGCCAAGAAATCAATCAAAATTGTATAATCATACAAACTGATTCTTTGTAATTAAATTTGTATTGATATCTCACAACATATGTGATAATTTGTACTTACAATATTTACAAAATCAGTAAGGGTATTATAAACTGTAGACTGCTTACTGGTTAATAAATATGATCGGAGTACTGATATATAGGACTGTAAATAATAATACAGTAAAAACTCACCAAATTACCACCTTGCTTTAGTGACCACCTCAAAATAATAACAACTTATTCACAGTCCTTTTTTATGCTTTTTTTATCAGAACTCGCTTAGACAACCATAGACCCTCGTTATCAATAGTCCTTTACATGTAAACAATGGGTGATATAAGGGGACATTACCAGGTAAAGATTTTATACTATGTTAACATGGTAACACCCCTTATATCACCATGAGCATAATTCAAATGTAAATGATTACTGAAAGCAAGTGCCTGTGTAGTTGACCACCTCAAAAATGCGACCACTTTTTCAAGGTCCTGTTGCCAGTCATAATTTTGAGGTTTCACAGTATATGATTTTACCATTTTTTATTTTAGTACCGACCATTGCACTGATTGTACATCAGTTTGTATTTTCTATTACATCAATCACATCATGCAACTCATAATCAAGTAAAAAGTGACCCATGGGTCATGGTGCTCAGCTGATGAGCCAGAACTGTGCCACTATGGGCTTTAGTTGAATTGAGATCTGTTGACGAAAATAAATAAATTTCATCAATTGGTGTTAGTGACAACTTTAAGAATTATTTTATAAAAACTGCATGCTCAAATGGAACTTTTACTAAAACAAAATTATCATCGTCGGATTATTTTAGCTGTATGATCAAAGGGAAAATATTTGCTCAGCAAACTTGAATGTTGAAAGAAATATGATTTTTGCAAGTTGCTCAAAAATGCTGATTTTGCCTTGTAGCTCAGAGTAGAATTCATCCTGATAGAACTGGGTTTCGAAAGCGATTTCACCAGAATCTCTGTTTGTCATCAAGTTAAATGGTAAGCTATGCCCTGTTAAGGGCAAAAGAAAATGAACAAAGATCCATCACTATAGCTGAGCTAATATGAACTTCTTATTAAACTGCCTGACAGCTAGATAATGATCAGGTGAATTACTAACCTATCAGCTTCAGATCTATTTGGCCAACAACAGGTAATTAACTTGCCTACAGAACATTATATGACTTAACAAGCATACTATATAAATAATGTATGGACAATGGTGGACGGAGGCCACTGCACTATTGCATAAGCTAACAGGTTCACTAATAAACATTCGTGCCACACATAGACATGCATGATTTGTGGGTTTTCATCTCTATGGCTTTCTAATTAGCAAGCAGTACCTAGCTACAGTGTAAACTATATATCATGTGTGACATGAAAACGATTCTGCTTGTCTACAAAGTATGACCAGCAGCGTATTTCATCACACTCTGTAGCAAAGATCCTGGTCTAAAAACCACAATATTAACAGTGACACATGTAATGATTTCAGGATAATATCATTATTAGTTCATTTTCAATTTGTGAGTTACATAGTTGTGTGTGATGTTGGTATCTGCTAAAGCTTGCATTGACTGAAATAAACTGTACATATCATATTAAAATTTTGTTTTGAGTGTTTCAAGCTCCCTTCTAAAATGCATTGTACAGGTGATCATGCACAAGTTTCATTTTCTGTGCTCTCTGTAATGTTTGTGAGTTAGATATCTTACTATTGAAAAAGTATCCCTGACATAACACTGAGCAGGCCAACTTGGCTTGTCATCAGTTCTGCCTGTAGAACAGACTATGATTATCACACAACTTGTCATCTCCAACCCACTTCCAGTGAGCACTTCCTGATTGTGTATATCTAGTTCACCCATACATTTGTTTTTAATCTAATCTTTTATTTGACTATCATCCATTTCTTTGTATTGTTTTACAAATATACCTTCTAGCTCATCTATTTTTGCTTATCGCCATGATTTGGATCTCATTAATATCACAGATGTATTAATTCATAACATACATACTGCTGCGCATCTCACATAACTGTTACCTTTTTTATCTTACATATTTCTATATAGCTTACTTAACTGGTCAATCTATTTTTTTAGTGTATCCCAATGATTATTTAATATTTTTTTAAAAACTGATCTTAGAACATGTTCTTTTATCACTTTTTTAACTAGTTTCTTCATCCACCATATAGTTTATCTCACATTTTTCATCTCTCTTATTTTTATCTCACCTGAGTCAGATTTGGATGTTGCTGATATTAACATAACTCCTGTGTCTTGACTTTCGTCAACAGATGTCGCCACCGTATCTGCAATCTCTGACGACATGCCCGTGAACATCGGTCGGCTGGGGTCATACTCCGACTGTGATATGCTCGACGTGTCAGAGACGTTATCCCTGTGTGAACGGCATGAAACAGGTCACTCACAATGATTCATTTATGCAAAGAAAATACTGCAAAATGTAATAACAGTTCTGTTCTAAAGGTCCTAATACATACAACTTCATCCTAGTTTTTTCTTCTTCATATATTGATAGATTCTTTAGATTGGAACTGTAGAAAACAACCTGAAGCATAATAAAATCAGCTTTCATGAGAATGCACAAAATTTACTTAAATATTTTAAATTTACGGAAGACAGATATCATTATTTAAACATAAACAATTTTTGACAATCACTAATAAAAGTTCATTTGGCTTCTTATTTGGCAATTTAAACACTTACATGATAATAAAAGGAATTATTCTTAATCATTAATTTTTTGTGTTTATAATGTTGAATTATATATATTTATATAGTTCAAGTTAAGAGACAAGCAGCTGTATTCAAAACATTAAATACTGTATTAATAAATATATTAAGCACTGCCAGAGAGAAATGCATACTGTGATACCTGTAATATCCAATGGAAAAATATTACACCCACTGAGGTAAACATTTCACAATTTTCACCTTTACACTGTTTCAAGAGGGTTAAATTTTCATGATCTCACCATAAAATAACCCACACAGAGTATATCTATCATGTATAAATTAACTATACAAAGTTATATGTTCACATATTTGTATAATTTGGACAAGCCCAAGTGAATGATAAACAAGTAGAAATCATTGATGGCAGATAATTTGTATGATCTAAATATTCATAAAAGCTATCTTAAACAAACGGTAACATACAGGATATATTATTATTTATAATATCAATCTTGACTTGCCTTTGATGATGGAGGCTGCCATTTCAAAATAATTTCTCTTTCATAAACACTGTGAATTTTCATCCCTCACAAGCAAAAAGTTCCAGGACAGATATAAATTGAAATTTCTGTTTAAAAAACATTTCACGACTATTTTAGTTTTTTTATCATTACACAATATTTATTTTACACTGGATGAAAGCAAACCTTTCAGCTCACAATCACAAGATTACAGTGATGTGTTTACAGCAGACACATTAAATGCTGACTCGGCATTCTAGAAGCAGGATACAATTACTGCACTGACAGACATCTACCAATGTATAAAACACAGATGACCAATAGACATAATTCATAACGCAGACAAGTACAGGCACTGCAAGTAGAACGAGATACCTTTCTGAGTAAAGGATGAAGAAAAAGGGGATAAAAAATGCATCACGTGGAGACAGTCACCATAGAAACCGAAGCAGGATAGGCAAAGTATTTGTTAGTCACCTTAGGTTAATTAGCTTGACATATCAAACAGTAGTGATTGGCTTAGTTCTCTCCCATCACCATTTTGAATTTTGCTGGAAATGACTGATGCAATTAAAGGTCAAATTCATGCAGTAAAATCAATGACCTTAAGTCTTTCACTCTGTGTTAATGAATTTTTCATTTGCTGCAATTATATATATATTTATAAACTTAGCCAAGTAATCATCTAATAACTTCTCTAAATTTGATGTTTAATTAAGATGTTGATAAAGGAGTAAATAAATCAAACTCTTCTGTGAAAAGGTAAAATATATACATCAAACCAAACACATTTCATGGATATCTTTAATACTGGAGGTGCCTGCAATTTCTGTGAGTTTAACATAGTGGGATTGCCTGAAATTTTAGTGGGATGCCCTCAGGTTTGAAAGACACATTTCGGGGGGAGGCTCACAAATTTCATGGAACCCATAAGGGAGGGAACACCTGTAAATTTCATGGACATCATACAAGGCCTGTGCCAGTGTTTTGTGCATAAGCTGTGAGGGAGTAGGTGTCCAGTGTGTTACGGTACCTCTCAGCTTCCGCTAAGTGTCGAGCATCCTTTTTTCTTGATTCTTCCTTCTTGCTCTTCTCTCCGCTCTTCTTCGTCGTAACAACCTTTTCTTTAACCTTGGCACTGGAGGCCTTTGATTGGTCAGCACCAGTGACAGCTGCTGATGTCACGTCGTCATTTTTCTTGTCCTTTAACAATGGTGAGGACTTTTGCGTAACTCCGGGATCCGGCGGAGATAAAGTCTGCTTGGCACTATTGGTTGCATTGGAATTTTCACGTTTTGATATGACTGGGCTGTTTTTTGCTGTGCCCTGTTCAGCAGGGATCATGGGAGGGGGCTCACTGGTTGGGGGTGGGGGAGGGGCATAGGAGGGGGGTTCCTCAATGTCATTTGCGCCCTTATTTAGTCTCTTTTGCTTCTGATAATTGCTATTTTTCCTCACTGTGCTATCGCTGTAAGAAAAGGAAAGACAGAAACTGCTCATGCCCTGCGATAGAAAATTCTCTCGACCATTGTTTGTGCATCAGAGGAAACATTGTGTGCAACATGCTCAGTGGAACTTGCCATCACGTACACAATCAATATATACACAAGTTTTAAATAATGCCACAATTTCAATGACAAAACTTGTTTGCCCTCTTCTGTTTGATTTTTTTTTAGTGTTGGGTTTTAATTTATGGTGTAGATGAATTATTTTGAAATGAATTTGGAGACCAAGTTAAGAATTAAAAGTTTTTCCCCTGATTTTCCCCCTAGATTTTAAAATCCACTGCAAAAATGTGCTATTTTAGCAGTTTCATTCACTAATAAAAATAAAATTCTGTTTTGCACACTCTGGAAAACCTAAAAACATATCATGAAAATAAATTAAAATCCAATGTAAGTAACATGTAAGTAAATTCTAATAATAACCATGGGACGGTAAGCCCGTCCAATTTAGGCACCTTTCTGTTACTTAAATGTTATTTATTTTTACATGGATTGTATGAATTAGCTATATTATCCAATATGAGGCAAACTTCATGGGTTAGATGATGGTATTTGGTAGTCTTTCTTTAACAGAAAATTGAGGTCGTCCAATGAACACAGACTTGGACATGTGTGATTTGTCTAAATACTCTGACAAGTATCTTTTATTGGCAAACCCAAAGTCTCGTTTTTGACCATGACTGGCAGGCTCCTATGTATTCCATAGTGATTTTGATATTTTGCTTTGCGTCAACAAATTTCCCATCAGTTACTGACACATTAAAGGTCAATAATTGTAATGGATTACATTTATTTATACCCATAAAAATTGTGAACAAAAATTTTCTTAAATATAACATTCACAGACATTCACCATACAATTTTTGAAACCACAAAATATGCCAAATTTATAAAGTGTATATAAAGTCCAGATAACACCATGGTGCACAGAAATTGTGGCAATTTACTGATATTCTTAAAATAGTAATTAACTTTTAATACCATTATTTTTTTTTTCAAAAGATCAGTCAGAAAAAAAAGGAATATTTAAATTTTGATTCATTTACATATTCAAATCAGATGAAGAGTCAGGTGATCAAACAGACCAATCAAAATACAGTACCTGATGGCAAGCCCATTCTTAATACACAAATGATATAGAAACAGTAGACATTCCAGGGTATTAGTCCAGCTCTGCGCTAACAATCGGCCACAACCAAACATCGGGAATGGAGCAGGACTTACGAAACGTTAAATGGCTACAACTAGTGCTGAATGGAGTTGTCAGTATTCAATCCTTTGTATTTTTCTGACTGATTACTTGAGTTCTAATTCAAATCTTGAGTACTCTTGCAAAATGTATTATGTTAATTGGAAGAGATAACTGCCACTCTGGATTTCATGGGGAAGGAATAAAATCTTACAAAAAAGTACAAAATTGTCTGAAAAAAATATATGAAAAGAACAGAAATCAATCCAAATTGCCCAAATTTTTTTTTTACAATTTTACAGCATGTGATACTTCTACACAAGCTTCAGGTAAGAAAATTGTTCTTATTTGGCAAGTTATAGCATGACTTCCAAGTCCTCAGTATTCCATATATCCAGTGATTTTGTCAAACATTTGCAAGATTAAAAAAAATAATTGTAAATTAAATGCCACTTTTATGAAATACTGAAGTATGTTTACTGCACTCAACAAGTTCATGCAATCAGCCTGATATCACCATTCGAAGGTGATTTGAGAAAAAAATGTAATAATCCCTGAAAAAAGTATGATAAAGTATAAATATAAGTCTCTCCTGAAAGAAAGTATGTTACTTAGAGTGGCAGCACTGGATAACTATCAGGAGCAAGATGATCAAATAATAAAATAAATATCCATTATCAATGGAGTCTGCTTGTTTCCAGAGGACTAATTTACAAAAGCAATGCCGGCAAGCCCCAATTGCACACATTATGATTTCTGGAACATGGAAAGCTGTACATTTATTTCTGTAACTCCACTACAAGAAACTGTTATTCTGTAAACAGTGAGCACTAAAGTTTCATTCTGGCAACTCCAATGGACACTGAAATCCAAATTTGCTCTCAGCTTCAGCACTAGTTAAAACAACCAATAACATAGACCAAATTTGAATATCTATATGAACAAAGGCATCAAAAAGCTCGAAGAGTTACAGAACAGAAATTTAATAAATGTCCAATGCTACCAGGGGAGAGGTAATACACATGTATAGCTCCTGCTAATGTCATTATCAGTTCTAAAAGAAGATGATGAAATAAACACCTGCAGCAAGGACTGTATAAAATGTAAGTGGGATGTTAATATTAAGCAACAAGGAATTCTCCCAAATACTCCACAGTTTGCTATAAGCACAATGCTCAGGGTCCTCCAGGAATTCTCCCAAGTTTCATAGTATGAACCAAGAAGAGAAAGAAGAGGATAATGATAATTAATAACTGTCAGAAAAATCATATTTCATGATGATTTATTTCTTTAATTTCCCAATTAAAATTTCATGACTTTTAATAATCTTAATGTTACAGGGACTCTTATCTATTGAAAAGAATTTGTTGGAACACAAGCTTATTACAGCCCTGTTAACTGATTCTCTCCTAACTCACTTATAATATGTGAATCAAATCCTAAAATCCTCTATGGATAATTTCCATTTATATGGAATTAATCCTGTGAATTGATCCTTCCAATTCTATCCTATGAACTAGTATAACAAGGATACAGGGGAAGTGAAATAACAATGTGCTGATGACACATGTACAGCTGAACCCATGGTTATCCAGATACGTATAGTGGTACAACTAATCTTGTGTATAACCACATGGTTATTAAGTTAATCCTCCAAGTTACTCAAAATTACCATTAGCTGTATTATGCTCACAAATAAAATGCCTTTACAGAGTTTAATCAAAGCATACATCTGTCTAACACCTGACTGGTTTCATAACCTGAGCACTGTGCTTGCAAACCTACAGCTGCACCTTCATGAGTTTCCACCACAAAGAAAAAAAGTCCAAGAAAATAATAACCCAGAGATTAGTACCTGTCGTGCTTGACAAACGGCTCTGTTTCTCCGTCGCTGTCATCAGCATCACTGTCCTGGCTCGCCTGTAATGACACAGCATCCATCTTAGGGGTGGTTATCACTAAGTGTACTTGTCAGGTGTGAGTGGCTGGTGCAGATTTGTCACAGTTCCGAGTTTATAATTTACATCTGTTCCTGCCTGGAGACTACATAACCACTTTCAAAACATGCAATTTATTGAACCAACACGAAAAATGTCAGCCCTTAGTCATCACACTGCACCCCTGCTGAATCATATGTTTGTTTTTCCGTTAATTATTTCTAATGTACAGTATTGCTTAGTATTACAACCTTCATTATATACATACATCACTCTAGGGATACTGAACCCTCCAGAAAATAAGACTGTGCCATCAAAAAATCATATTTCATGAAATTTATTTCTTAAATTTCCCAATTAAAATTTCATGACTTTTAATGATCTTAATGTCACGGGGACTCTTATCTACTGAAAAGAATTTGTTGAAACACAAGATCATCACAGCTCTGTTAATTGATTCTCTCCTAACTCACTTAAAATATGTGAATCTAATATTCACACTTGAAAGTACACTTGAAAGTACACCTTTTACCTTCAATTCTGATTCATGCCAATGGGGGTAACCTCAGAAACATGAATTTCAGAGGAAATAATTCCTTTCATTTTTTTAAATATGATGTACCCAATTTTTTTCTGATTTATAGCCGAAGTTCTATAATTCCTGGATAATCATTTCTATTTCATTCTAATTTGACAAATTTTTTTCACATGCCACAATGCACTGTACAAAATATCAGTTTAAGGATCAATACCGTTGAAGGCTGTCGCTTGCTAGGAGGTCGACGTGACGCTAGTGCCCCTGAGTTTGCCAGCTGTGCTTTGTCCTTGCTTGCAGTAGTGTCAAGCAGCTCTGTCTCTGGCACCTCCTTGAATGTTGCGCTGCTCCCTGTTTTTTGTGTGACCGTCTGTGTTAATACAAAAATATAGATAAACATGCAGTTAGAAAAATACACTTTTTTGCAGGTTCCCCCTGTAAGATTAAATATGTTTAAAAGATGTTTGTACATATATATATATATATATATATATATATATTTAAATATATATATATATATATATATATATATATAAATATATATATATATATATATATATATACATATATATATAAAACTGACTAGTAAAGATTGCTTCAATTTAATTATAAATTCACTGTACACACATTTATTTATCAATTTGTCGTTACATGCATATATTTAGATGAGAATCTCAACTTTGAATATTCATGAAATATTCAACCTATAGAATGTATCTTAATTAACAGAATATTTAGCTAAAGAGCTGACAGGATTGTAAATAATAACTTATATGCAAAAGAAATATGAGGAAACCCTGTAATTGTTGTCCATATGGGCAATTATAGCATTCTGAGTCTGATCATTATGAAATTTCATAAACTTGTGAAACCTCCCCCTCAGTCCTCAACGCTGCCATCTGTTGGTGATATATCACACTAACTGGCAGAACAATTGTTGATCAATGTGAAATAAAAGGTGACATGTATCATGTATACCAGTGACGTGACATACATACCAAGTTTCAGAAAATCCATAAGATTTTTGGTAAGCCATAAAGTGACCTCTGACCTCATTAAATATGCATGGAATTTGCTGGAAATCAAACTCACACGTGATATTATACTTCTAATATTTCTATTGAGTTTGGCCAAAATTGATCGTATTCCATGCAAGTTAACGCAGCGGCACCACAAAGAATCTTAGTGACCTCTGACCTTATCAAATATGTGTGGATTTTACCCATAATCAAATACAGGGGAGATAATCTATTGGTAAGTAGTTATGGTGAGTTTTGTGAAAATTCATCAAGGCCCAGTTATCGCGGTGACACAAAGAGTTAAGGGATGGACAAACAGATGGATGGAGGGTTGGTATACATTAACACATCCTGTCATAGACAGGTGTATAAAAAGCAGTCTATCTGAGCACTGTGGCTGACAATATGAATCACATGCTTGTGGGCCTTCTAAATTGTGGCATCTGGTATTTAGTGGAGTACAGTGAGCATACTGAGTACATACAAATACCACAGACAGTCTAACCTGCCAACAGCCCAAGATCTTGCAGAACCTGGTCACCTGTGGCAGAGGGTATGACTTAATCATGAAATCACATATGCAAAAATATTGGTTATCTGTATACTTGCACATTGCTATTGTTTCAATGGGTGTGTACCTGCAAGTTTTTTTTTCTAAACTCATAAATTAGCCCCTACTGGTGTATGAAACACTGGAACTGGATAAACTAAGTGGTATTCCACATTTATATGGAATTTGTGGTGGTTATTAATGTCCTTAAAGGGGCCTTATCACCTACATGACCTTTATAAAATAAGATAATCCCTTGGAGCTTTTATAAATATAGGCCAGACAACTTGGATATCACTGTACACAGGCTGCTCATTTTGTTTATACCAACTTGTTTATAATATGTGAGGGGCCTGCCAAAATAATCAAAACAATTTCAACAAGGGCATCTGGCAGCAAGTCAGATAAGCCAGTGCTTTGCAAAGGGCATTTTGCAACAAGTGACCTTTATACCTCCGCACATATACAACCTACCCGCTTTGGTTACATGTTTTCCCATTTTTCAACATTGCTGTGTTTACAAACATGTTGTTGATTAAAAAGTTCATACATCCTTCACAGAGGCATTATGAGAACTTTTCACAACAAAAATTACCCTTAGATCATTAATATATATACAGAGTAAGCCAGAAATCACATAAATTCTTTTTCAAAAGGCAGGTGAATGGGTAGCTTTAAAGTTAAACATTTTACTTTGAAGTGAAACCACTTATCATTCACTTGAGAAGAGGTCAAACTAATACATGTTTCATGAGGCAGAAAAAACTGCTGGTAATGACTACCATTATTAGATGGCATATAGTGAGAAAACAGATTTATCTAAGGTTGTTGAAATATCATTTAGTATATAAACACATGACCCATGGGTGATGACGCTCAGCAGATTATCAGTGCAAATTAAATTATACAGTAACCAACTGAGCTAAAAATTTGTTACCTTGGTAATAACAGTGACTTCAGGTTCTTTGACCTCCGGTTGTTTTGGTTGCGTGTTTCTCATTATGGCCGCCAGAGCATCCTGAGGGGACGACGACTTTGTCGTTGCCTTTTTTTCTGGAAGTGTACTTGGCCTTGTATTTTTGTTTGCTGTGGGGACCTCTGTTTTTTGTACAGGTGCCACAGTGGGCTTTGCTGATTGGGCACTTGATTTGGAGGCGGAACGCAAAGATGTGATCTGCGTGGAGATTGTTTCCTGTTTCTGCGGGGCTGCTCCATCTTTGATATCCTGTTTCTGCGACGCTGCTCCAGGCAGTTTTGAACCCTCATTTTCTGCCAGGTCATAATTAATGATTATTAAATTTTATTTTTTCAATTTTTAATTATTTAATAATTAATTATTAAAAGTATCAATTATGTCTTACACAGATGCAGGCATAACTTAATTTCAAGTCTGTACACAACCATTTTTAATTTTTCAATATGCCACTTAAGCAAACAATACATGGTTATGTTATCCAATTATTTGTGAACTATTAGTTTTTTTAACAGGGGTATGACATGAATGCTTTCTCATGTAAGTGGTCATAAATGCATGTTAATAGTACCATCATCAATATGCGTTATTAGTTTTAAAGACTGGTTATATACATTTCATACTTTTTGGTTTCTAGTTCAATGCACAAATGCTCCAATGCTAGTTTCTTGCACATATTACATTAATTATTCATAATACAGATAAAGTTATGTTTTCATCATGCAAGAGACCATGCAGACCCTTTGTTTATACCACTGCAAACAAAGAAGTGTTCCCTATCCCAATTTCATACACAACAAGGAGAGTCAAAATGAAAGCCATCAAGGAAAGACTAGTGCTGCCCTCTACTGTCACTCACCTGGACTAGGCTCTGGTGATGATATGTCAGATTCAAAGGAGATTTCAGACAAGTTGTCATACAGATCCTTCAGGGGCGGAGCTACAGGATGATTGACAGCTGGTCAGTTCCGTTATCATTTTACTATATTATTAAACTTAAAGGGCCCCCTACACTACTCCCACAGACCACTGGCATTCCATTCCAGTTACTGTTTATATATCATATATTAATTAATGCATTAAATTACTCATTTTATTAAGCTTTAGTATCAGGTAAACCATGAAAACCATGTGATAAGGACCTTCACCTATCAGTTGTCATATAGTATTAATGACAAAGCCATGCCTCAGCATTACAATGCATGTTATAATGAACAAATACTGTACAATTACATACAATATACCCTCCATACGCAGCCATTATACACTGCAGTCTTTAAAGATCTTCACTTTAACTGCTGCTTTGTACTGCAAGTATTTCAGAATTTCACCACCAGGGCTGGCACATAGCTCAGATATGTAACCAGACAAATGAGTGTGTGATATCACATTGTGCATCATACCAATGAAAGCAGAGTGTCACAAGTTTGAAACATGGGAGCTGGATGCACAATGTGATACCACGTTCTCATTGGCCTGATTACAATTCTTTGCCCTGTGCCAGCCCTTGTGGTGGATTCCTGAGTATCATACAATGCAGCAGTGAAACTGAAGATGTAGAACGACTGCTGTGTATACCCGCAGTGTGAGGAGGGTCATACGAAGTACAACCTCTTTCTTTTGCCTTCACATGAATAACTTTGAGGATGACATTGAAGATGGCAGCTTGCCTGCACTGATTTGGAAAAAAGATAACAATTCATTATTGGTCATTATGAAATGCAGCCTGTAAAATATCAGATGATTATCTGTCAGGAGGGTATGTATGTGTTAGTGTGTGTGCTTGTTCACAACGTAACTCCTGCAGTCATTAACGGAATCTCGTGAAATTTTCAGGGCATTTTGGGAATGGGCCAATGTAGAATCTGTTAGATTTTGGTGTGGATCCAGAACATGATCTGGATCTAGGAACATCATCAATGAATAGTCACAAATGTACAGTCACTTATGCACAAATGAACCTGGGAATATAGGCCAAATAAGTGAATGATGTAGTTGACAAAGAGGAAGTTCAGCAAATGACATAGAAAAATTAGAATACACAGAACTTTGGGAATTTGGAATTATTTGGTGACAGAGAATAAGGAAGTGGATGGCAATTGAATGAGGTTACACTGTTACTGTACATTACTGAAACAATGAAAGTTAACATGTTTATACATTAATGAATACATACACAATGTGGGATGTAAATTTTCTGTACAAGAGCATATAATGTTAAAGAATAACTTTGTAAAGCGGTTGCACATGTATATTTTATTTTACCGACACCAAATCTAACACATTTTAAGGCCAAAATCTACACTGGATCCAAAAATGGACAACTTACATTGTCAACATAAAATCAAAGATTAACAATTTTTTTTTTTGTTGTATTATAAATCTTGGTAGTATTTTAACTTAATATCATATAAATCAGCATCAACATGCTCTGAGGCACAGGTGAACCATATCCTTATGATAGCCTGACATTTATCTCTGTGCATTTCTAAAATTTTATAACCTCATCAACAGGGGAAAAATAATATAAACATGAGTCTGGCAGAGTATATCAGCCATGGCCATGATCAGAAATGCACTTATTGACCTCTCTCTTGCTGTCATTGCCGATGGACATGCCTTTTATCATCTGTGTGTTTTTCTTTCAATGCATGCATGGCTTGATAATTTTCATATTTACACATGATAATATGTTATTTTGCATGTATATAGAGCATTCATATCCATCTGTGCTGGAACTTCATGACAAATACCAAAGAATAAACTTAGGTAACTTTAGATTATTGCTCAATATAATAATGCATAAAATGTTTGACAGTGGTGAATCTAAAGATTTCTTATATCTAGTTACATAAGATAACTCATTCTTAAATAAAATTTTATAATAAAAAATATATATTCTGAAACACTGCTAGACAGTATTTTTTATTAGGGATAAACATTCTGATAAACTTCTAGATAGTATTAAATATTATGGATAAACATTCTGATATATTACAAAGTGGAATAAAGTAGACACAAAATAGTACTTTTGATGACCACCAGGGGGCAAACTTTCACACACTGCGGCAAGTTTCAAGTTATCCCCATGCTCCTTAGCCAAGATTTTTGGAATAAACTCAAAAAGAATACACGAGGCACAGGAAAAAATACAACCAAAACCACCTGGAATACTCCAAGAAATTCAGAATACTTGCACAGAAACACATCATGATGTATTTACAGTGTTCATGCTTTTAATGTTTACCTGTCTTGGCTACTGTTGCCGTCTGTTTTGTAATCAGCTCGTCAATATGCTTCCCTCCTTGCGGTAAGATCGGCGGCCGACCCGCAGCCTTCAAAGCTTCTTTAAGGTCACTCTCTAACTGTATTATCTGTTAAAAAGAAACACAATCATACAGATATCAAACAGACTTCAACAGAGCCTAACCTAGCCAACAGCTGTCAGTAGCATGAGCCACTCTGTGTTTGTTTAGGGTTATTGCTCATGGCTGGCACAAATGATTAAAATAAATTTAAACAAATTTGACATTTCATTTCATTTCATGTTTTTTATTCATTTATCATTAGTTCTCTAGTTTTGAAACAATACTACAGATGCAGTAAGAATTAACGCAAAACAAAGTCATCACTTTTATACAGTAAAAGCTCTCCTAATGAATGCCTCATTTCAGCAAACACCCCTTGAAATGAACACTTGTTCACTGTGCTGCTTCTTTTTTATCATTATATCGGACCTCACTTAGAAGACCACCTCCATAATGTGACCCATAATAGAGGTCCTGAAGGAGATTGAGGTTTTATTGTGTATGATAAATATCTACAAGTTGAATTATCAAAAAAAAGGATGGATATTTTAGTTTATAAAATTGATTTATTGGAGACTATTTTTTATATGTGATAGAACCTTAAATATTTAGAGAGAGAGAAGTGCCATGGTAGCAGAACTTACCCTGTCCTTGAGATTTTTAACGATCTCGTTGTATTGTTGTTCTTTTTCTGACTGTTGCTGATGTCGTGCTTCTCGTTCTGCGAACAACTCCTTCTCCCTGAAATTGACGACAGATTTAATATACACCGAGATGAAAAGTGACAAGAAAGTAAAGGTCAGGCCATTTGATGGAGGCTTGGCCTGACTTTTTTTTTTATTTTTTTGTAAGAGAATTTGCACAAAGGTACTTGTGAACAAAATTACCAGTTTGTAGCTTTAATGTAAGTAAAAGAAATGTCAATCAAAATCTGTTGTGACAAACACACAAACAAACGTAACAGAGAATTATAGCTATAGATCAGCTAACAAATGGTCAGCTGGGTTAAAATTGTGGGTTTCATAACATGAAGGTTTAAGCTGCATAAATTTGGATAAAGTTTGGTTTAAGTTTTGTTTAAGACTTTTATTGAATCAATTATGTAATACCAACACACACTGAAATGTTTAGGTTTGGTGTTTTGCTTTGTGATATCACTTGCGATCCTTCTGCTTGTAATGTTTCTATGTATTACTCACATCTAGTCAAGTCTTTGTTTGTGATATGGTGAGATACTTTGAATACCCAATTCACACTGCAAAGGCAAACCGTTTTCAGGCTGTTTTGAATGCACATTACAGCATTCACATGGCAATCCAAAGTGTTTTCAAACTGTTTTGGTCAAAACAGTCTGAATCCAGCTCAGGAGGTTGTTTCAAACATTTTGAATCTGAATCATTTTATCTGCTTTTTTAAAGTGTCATGTGAAAACTCTAGAATGGTTGGCCCAGTTTTCAAGCAGCAACTCGGTAACAGTGCAAGCGCAAATGCTTGTGTCAGCATGTTGTAACATTGTTCCACAAATGAAATGTACACCTCGTACATCGCTGCTAGATGCCCGTGTGAACACACAACATGGACTGAAACCAATTTGGCCGAACCGCTTTGCAACAAGTGACCCATGGGTCAAGACGCTCAGCTGACTGGGAAGAGATTCGCAAAAGGAAATTTTATCATCAGAATGGTAGTATATACTCATTCAACTGAAGCATCAAACAGATTAACCAACAGGCCAAGATTAAGTCTGTATTTATATATCTCAAAAATAGAGAAAAAATGTGTAAACTTTAAAAACTAGAATACGGGTAGCAGACAAGTGAATACGTGTATCAGCCAAAATCAGAGTGGAACAGGTGAAGTGAGGCATGGATTGAGTGGCAAGGGGAAATAGAGTGAGGTATGTTGCATATTAGCATGGATGTCTGCAGCCTAAATGTGTATGTAGGTTGTGCCACCTACCACAAATCCAGAAAGCTGTCCAAGTTGTATACATATGAGAAATTTTAGGCAGAAAAGTCAAACCACTACTTGTATATGAGTGATTTTAGCCCACGGCAGACAAACAGACAGACGCTGTGCAAAAATGGTTGCAGGTGGCCCCTCCAGTTTTGTGTATGATAAAGGCCTATGTGAGATCTAAGCACATGCACAATTTTGGTCAAATCGGTCAAATGGTTCCTGAGATATGAGCTTGGATGTGTGCAGCGTTAACTAGAATTTAGGTGGCGCCACCTGTCATAAAATCAAGAAAGCTGTCTAGGATGTATAAACCTGCAAAATTTTAGGCAGTTATGTCAAACCACTACAGAGAAATGAGTGATTTTAGGCCTCGGCAGACAAACAGACAGACCCTGTGCAAAATGTGCAAATGGTTGCAGGTGGCCCCTCCAGTTTTGTGTATGATAAAGACCTATGTGAGATCTATACACATGCAAAATTTTGGCCCAATTCTTCAAACGGTTCCCGAGATATGAGCTTGGATGTCTGCAGCGTAAACTATTATGTAGGTGGCGTCACCTGTCATAAAATCAAGAAAGCTATCTAGGATGTATAAAACTGCAAAATTTTAGGCAGATATGTCAAACCACTGCCGAGATATGAAAGATTATTCCACGGCAGACAAACAGACAGGCGCTGTGCAAAAATGGTTGCAGGTGGTGCCACCAGTTTTGCGTATGATAAAGAGCTATGTGAGATCTATACACATGCTAAATTTTGGCCCAATCGGTCAATCCAAGGGCTACATTTGTATAAATTTTATTTCCTGATCGGTCAAACTGTTCCCAAGACATAGTATCCGCAAAACTTTGTTTTGGCGGATACAAAAATACAGGTGGCTCCACCAGTCTGCAGAAATTAATAAAAACACTTAATGGTCAATATCCATGCAAAGAATCATGGTTATCTCCGCATTAGTTGTTCAGATACTTCAGCTTTTGTATCAAATTGTTCATTATTCTGAAGGATTTTTCGGAGTCCTATAGCTTGAAGGATATGGGTAACAGAGACCTAATTTCAAGTTTCCACAGGCACTTTTCATGGGCCTCCTTGCATGACAAGAATGAAGATTCTAGGTCCAGTTGTTGCGATTTGTACCCTGTTGACAGATAACCACATCTTTAAAGGTCTCAAAAAAAGAGAAAAAAATTCGTAAAAATTTGAAAAAAATAGAGGTTGCGCACCAAGTCTGCCCAAACTGATGGAACAGCTCATGATCAATATGTATGCCGAAAATCATGACCATCAGTATTGTAGTTATTGAGATACTGCAGTTTTTGTATCAAATTTTCCATTATTTGTGGGGGTATTTTGGAGCCATACAGCTTAAAGAATATGGGTAACAGAGACCTAATTTCAGGTTTCCATGGAGACTTATCATGGGTCTCCCTGTGTGTCAAGAATGAAGTTTCTAGGTCCAGATTTTATGATTCGTGCCCTGTTAACAGATGTTCATATCTTAAAAGGTCTCAAAAATAGAGAAAAAATTCGTAAAAAAACCCGAACAAATACAGGTGGTGCCACCAGTCTGCAGAAACTGATGAAACACTCCATGATCAATATCCATGCAAACAATTATGGTGATCTCTGCATTAGTTGTTCAGATACTTCAGCTTTTGTATCAAATTTTCCATTATTCTGGGGGGAAATTGGAGCCCCCTACAGCTCAAAGGATATGGGTAACAGAGACCTTATTTCAGGTTTCTATGGAGACTTTTCATGGACCTCTCAGTGTGTCAAGAATGAAGATTCTAGGTCCAGTCTTTATGATTTGTGCCCTGTTAACAGCTGTTCACATTTTTAAAGGTCTCAAAAATAGAGAAAATAATTCGTAAAAATTAAAAATTACAGGTGGCGCCACCAGTCTGCAAAAAATGATGAAACATCTCATGATCAATATGTATGCCAAAAATCATGACCATCAGTGATGTAGTTAATGAGATATTGAATTTTTTGTATGAAATTTTTTACTATTCTGGGGGGGTACTTTGGGGCCCCATAGCATGAAGGATACGTGTAATGCCTAGCTCACATATAAACCGGGCACCGTACAGTTTCTTCAACCCGCCATCTTGCCGTGGGTTTTCGAGACCGTACGGACACTGTGTGATTTTTCATCCCACGGTGTTTGCACTCACATAATCTACGGCGACCGTACGGTTACCTCCGAAACTTCGTGAATGTGCAGGTTCTATGCATGAAACAAGTACATCGTACGATGCCTGGCAGGCGCCCGGCCGGCGATCGCTGGCACCGTTGGGTCGCCGGCAGGCGCCCGGTCGGTTATCGCTGGCACTATGCTGCTTTATATATAGCTGATTTTTTTTAAAAGTAGTCATTTTTCAACATGAAGCCAAAGAAGAAAGCGAAAGGAAAGAAAACTAATGTGCAAGTGGAGACATCAAGCTGCGAAGATGAGGCAGAAAGCAAAATGCAGCAAGACGATTTGATTGTGGACTTTTTTGAGAGGCATTCTTGCTTCTACGCGAAGGACGATCCCGATTACAAGAACAGAGCAAAGAAGAACAAAATGTTGGAGGACTTTGCCAAAGAACTTGGCCATGGCATTTCTGGTAAAAATATATATCTTCTAATAAATTTATGATAGTAATGTGATATGAAGAATGTATTTTTAGCGAATCTGTGAGCTCATGCGATGGTGCAGCGTTGTCCATCCGCCTTCATCTGTCGTCCATTGTCCCTACGTTAACCCATGCTTTCTCATAAACGGTAAGAATGCCATATTTTATGGAAGAATCAATCACGTCAAACTCTATCGGATAGAGCTTATTTTTTGTCTATCTGTATTGACCTAGATTTTACAGGGAAAAAGCTAAAAAAAAAAAAACCTTTAACAATCTTCTTCTCTGACCCCATTCAGCCAAATTGTTCAAAATTTCATAGAAATAATCCCAGAAGGAATCTTTCTTAAGTTTATTCGAATGATTTCAGTTCGGTGATTTTTGGCCAAGTTATGGGTAGCTGAACTTTGTCATTTGGCCAAAAAAACATACTAAAATAACAGTTTCAGAAACAACAGGAGCTAGCATCACCATGTTTTGTGCAAATGTTGGTCACATGACTCATATTTGAAATTGAGGTTTTTGTGGCGCCACCTACATTGACCTGTTTGTTAAAGACAATAACCTCATAATTTATCCTTTTTTCAGCTTTAACATGTGTTATGATGAAACTGTCAAGCTGAATGGTTTAATTTTTACAAGAATTATCCTAGGGTAGGGTTCTTTCAATAGTATAAGAATAGATTGGACAAGATTTTGTCTGTATCTATAAATAGCTTGGCAGACTTCCAACTATTTCAGAATTGGCAACAGGCCAAGTCTCAGTCTGGATCTGTTTATAGCAACAGATTTTGCAACAGGTCAAGAGTTCACTCAGTGCAGCCAAGTACAGGTCAAGAGCTCATTCAATGCTGTAGTGCACCTGTAAATGTCCTTCGCTTGACTTGGGGCAATTGTCTGCCTCAACTGAGCTTGGTCAGCCCAGTGCACTCGCCTCAAGAGAAGTTTGATGTGTCCCCCTGAAATTTTCGCTTTTCCATACATCTTTGATGAAATATCGTGTACACAAGATTGGTGTCACCACCATCAGTGACTTTTGCAGAGTGTATGTCCCTGCTTATTTCTCAGGAGGGATTTGATATAGCAGCCTGAAATTGTGCATATCTTTATATATCGGATAGCTTTGTTGTATCCAAGACTGATGGCGTCACCTACAATAATTTTTGCACAGGGTATGTCCCTGCTTATTTATCAATAGGGATTTGATATATCAGCCAGAAATTGGGCATATGTATACATACTTGTTTTTAAAATGTTGAGTACTTGCATTTTACTTGAAAAGAAACTGTCAAGCATGTTATAATGGAAGCAATATACCTGATGTATATCCTATTGCACAGATTTGCATCTGGACTGTAGGCCTTGTTTTCTCGTAAATTCGAGTTTGGTTTTATTGTTTACCGAGTCGGGAAATTATTTTCAGCAATAAATAGATAATGACATTTTTATCTGTACAGCTGACAAGATTCTGTTGAGGTTCACGTCGCAAAGGACAAACTATGGCAAACTGCGGAAGGTGGAGGGGGCCAAGTCGGGTTCTTGTGCCTTAAAACTGACACGTCTACAGCAGTGGACCCTAAGGAGGTTTGCCTTCCTTGAACCCCACATGACATTTCGTCTGACAGAGGACTTGGGATCGGTGAGTAATTTTTGTACTTAATAATTATTAATTATGCAATAATTATTCAATGGCGTAGCCGGGAAGGGGGGGGGACTTGGCACCCCTCTACAGTCCGAAACTTTGAATAGATACCGATACATACAACCGATTGTTACATTTACTTTCACAGGACTATGCCCATAGCAGAATATATTTTAGGTTTCCTTATATCTTTTTCCTGTTGATATCCATCCATTATTTGCCTTCAAATGTTATCTATAATGTCTGGGTTCTAAATACTTGTCTTATTTTTCAGATTCCTATGTCACAAAACTCAGAAGACGACGATGGTGATCACGAAAACGAGGAGGCCGTCCGTGATGAGGAGGAGCCAGTCGCAGGGACCTTTGCAGATGGACCAACACCTCATGATCCACTGTTGTTCAGTGGAACAAAGCGATCATGTCAAGAAATCAGGAAGTGTAGGAAGGAGCAGAAAAAAAATGATGCGACAATTGCTGACTTACTTTCAAAGTCACTCGCATCGTCTGAGAAGGAGAAAATACGGGCTCAGAAACAGGTGAATTTATAATATTTTTATTTCGTATCAATAGAAAATCGTGCATAATTCATAAAACGTAACTATTTCGTACAAAAAAAATGACACCACTTTGCTTGGTTCTGTTTAAGTTCGAGACAATATCCCAAGAGTTGCAGCAGCCGATGGACAAAAAAACTTCCTGGGGAAACTGGCTCATGTCAACCTGTCATCGGGTTCCCTCGGAACTTTTTCAACAGTACCAGAGGGACACTTTCGAGGCCACAATACGGTGGATTCCAAGGGAACCAACAACTAATCCCCAGCCCCTACCAAATCCAGTAATACTACCCACCGCTCAGGCAGCGATGCAACCTATCCGGCCATCTCTCCAGCCCCTAAACACATACAGTACGCCACAACGGGCATGCCAACAACAACAACCGCAGGGGATGCCTTCATACGCACTGCAGCAATCCCAAGGGCCGGGTTGGATACCGCAAGCCCCCCAGGCGCAGCCTGTGCATATGCCTGTATAATCCTTCGTATTTAGCAAGTTTACTCGAAACACTACAACATATCATTTTTGGGCCATATATCCCCAAAACTATAAACCTGAATTACATAAACTATAGCTCATTTTCTTCCTCTTTGTCTTCTATATGACATGTTCTATTTATCTGTCTTCCAATCTCGGTCAGTTTTTTTTCCTAGCAAGCGCGTGACCTCTGGTTGTCATGTTTAAAGATTTTAGATTATACATAATTTCTATTTTCCATGTATTTAATGTTGCCCAGTATAATATAGTATTTCTTGTATTAAATATCTCTCCTTGGTTCTACTTCAGATGAACACAGAGGCACAACAACAACGTTCTGCATCCACCTCACCTCAGTCTCATTAGGCAAGCATACACAGAATCGTCCACAGCGCCGGGAATGTGGGCCCTTAACTCGCCTGTCGACAACAGTGGAACAGTGAGCGCAGTGTCATCAGGAACAGAAGGGGTGACAACAACTCAAGCCTCTGAAACTTCCTTCTCCCTGAATACCCCAAACATCAGTCTGGAGGGTCCAGGTGAAGATGAGTGGTGTGACAATGACAACAACTGAAATACATTGTTGTGCATTTTGGACAATGGCTCATTGATACTTTTTGTGTACTTGAATAAATCATCAATTTGCCTAGTACTACGAGTTAGTTTTTGTGTTCTTCCAATCTAGTAAATTAAAAATATATTTTGTTTTACCCTATGAACATTGTATTTATTGTTGCTCTGGAGCATTCGTGGTTGTAATTATGTGTGTGCGTATGTTTGTCTATCTGACAGTCTGTACCGATGCAGTTGCCCACGCTGCTTGCATAATCTCCTTCATAGAAGCTTTGCATTTGCCATGAATAGCTACAATTATTATATTTAATGTCCTACACTTCTTGAAAAACAGGTCAAAGGTCAAAGGTCAAATAGGATAGAGACCAATTTCAATTTTTATATAACAATCAAAAGTGTTTCTGATGTAACTCAATTCCATTTTTTCTTAATTGTATCCCCAGACAAAGTTGGAATACTATGATTTCACAACAGTCCCGCCGCCGCCGCCGCAGAAAATGTTGTGAGCGAAATAACTAAAAAAATATTTCACTGATCTTTTTCAAACTTTACATTTTTATAGATATAGGTAAGAGGATGAAGCCTATTTAAAATGGGGTCATGACCTTTGCTAGGAGAGTGACCTAGACCTTGAATAGGTCCATTTTTGCTGAAAATAACACAAATTCTTAAATATCTCAAGTAAGCTTGCATAGATTGGTCCAAAAATCAAGGTGACCGAAGATCTTAGATAGCCTTGTGATATGCCGGAAACTGGTGGCGCCACCTATTATCCTTTTCTTGTTTTTACGCCTTTTAATACCCCCATAATTGCCGCTTGACAGTACTGTAAGCATTATAAGTAAAAACTAATGGACAGATTGCTTTCATATTATGAACATGTAGAGGGATGGGTTATGGGATGAGGTCTATTTAAATTTGGGTCATGACCTTTACCATGAGTGGCCTTGACCTTTAATTTTTCCATATACGGTGAAAATCACACACCTCTTATGATATCTCCAGTGTTGATAGCCATATGGATTTCAAATGTGACTTATGTATGGCCCACTACTAAAGTAAGAACCCTATAGGTTCTAGGGACATGAGGTCAAAGGTCAAGGTCACTGGACTCACATCTTTAAAGATATTGTGGATGCATTTTAAGCCAATTTTCATCCCAGATCTTCCATCTTGAACATATAGCTCACTTGCAAATAGTGGATGATCCATATCAAATTTGGGGTCACAAGGTGAAAGGTGAAGGTCACAGGAGCCATCTGTCCAAAAATTAGTTTCTGGATGATAATTCCTGCTTTTATTGATGTATGGATTTCAAACTTGACTTATATATGTCCCATTGAAAAAGCAAGACCCCAATTGATTTTGGGGTCATGAGGTCAAAGGGTCAAGGTCACAGGACCAACATCTTTAAAAAGATTGTGGATTTAAAGATAGAAGAAACCATGGTTGCTTGCCAAGTGTCAGTATATGCTGCTGAAGATGGGGGCCTATTCTGAAGGGGGGGGGGGGGGGCGGGATTACTATGTCTGGGGATACTCTCTGAAATGTCTAGTTAACTTTTAATTTTAAATATAATTATTGTAAATCATTATTGATATTAGATTCATTGTTGTATCAAACCTGAGCGCTATAATTATTCAGATCAATTTTCAAGGTTCAATAAAACTCCTTTGGTTTAAGACGCATCATTTTATTGAACACCAGTTGAAGAACACTTGCAATAACTAAGATTTCATATCTAAAATTATAACAACATAATATTTATAACAATGAAGTTATAATTTTGAAAAAAACTTTTAACTGAATTCAATATCACATACTACTGGACTGTAGTGAATTGTGCTTGAGACAAAAACTATTTGTAGCCATAGCAGTTGAACATCATTCTCTAGTTTGCTGGTGCCTCTATTGACGCATCCTGCCACGGAACACTTCCAGCAGGACTGTTGACGTAATGCATCAGGTATTGTCTGAGTTCCCGGCCTTCACGTGTCGAGCGCACACCAGTTGCAGACTCCCGCATGCAATCCAAGAGTACTCCAGCATCCCTCCAGGAACCAGGCAACAATACGCCATTTCTCTCCTCGTCGAGCTCTTCGTTCTGCAGCCGAGGGTATCGGTCGCGCATGATGTTGTGCAGCACTAAGCAGGCTTTCGTGATTGTGGTAGTATGCAGGACCCTAAAACATAAAAAAAAATAAATAATATTAAGCCCGAAACGCGTATAGGCTAATAAAATCATATCAAACTCTTACATCGTAATATGTTTTCGAGTTTTAGGAAATTTAAATAATATTGAAATAAGCGCACCAGCAGATAAGAAACAAAGGGTCAGAAAACAGCAAAACATATTTTAAGCAATACCTACCGGAATCTGGAAGCTTAAATTCTGAAAGCATTCTCGACCACGCGTCGGGCACGTGACAGTCGGTTGTTCAGGATCCGTTGCCGGTGAGTCATCTGCCGGATGGGGAAGGGTTTCTGAAGATACTTTCACAGTGGGAAAGCATCATCTCCTACCAAGAAGTAAGGGGTGTCCCTATCATCGTTCGGAAGGGGATCAGGTTCTGGAAATCCCAGGCGGCCCTCCCACAAGGCGGTCTCCAGGTTACAGCGTTGAAACACACCAGCATCAGAGTTTGATCCTTCAACAACGACGTTCACCCAGAGGAATTTAGTCCGCGTCTACCAGCGCCAGCATCAGAATAGAATGGAAGCCCTTATAATTGTAGTAGAGGCTTCCAGCATGGTTTGGCTTCCGCAAAGCAACATGCTTCCCATCAATAGCGCCACAGCAGTGTGGGAAGTTCAATCGATTCCCAAACTTATCGGCCACTCGTCTCCATTCGTCAGGTTCAGATGGTGTCGAGAATTGCTCCTTCTTGTACTCGTCCACTATGGCTTCGCATCCTTCTGGCACAAACAAACATATGGTGTTAGCTGCGACACGGAAGTCATATGAGAGACTAACATACGAGTTGCCAGTTGCCAGAAAACGTATAATCACTGCAAGTTTAACCCCAGGACGAATGGGAGGTCGCCTATTATCGCTCTTGGTTATTCTTGGCATGACCCTGGCCAACATCTCGCGAAACATTTCCACCTCCATCCGCATGTAATTTTTAAAGTCGCCATGAGACTCTCGCATCAATTCATGCATTAATGTGTCATACTGCCCGAGCATGACATGCCTTTGCAACCATGGTTTCACTCAACATCTTCTTCGACGTCTTCCTGCACGTACCCTGTCCAAATCCTCTCCGATGAGCACGGCAACCACAAACTGCTGATTGTGGCGGAGTCTATCCAATTGTGTCTGCAAATCAGCAATGCACACAGGAAATGGACTTTGCGAGGGAATAACTGGCATCCCGAACACTTGACTCATTCAGAGCGCACAGTGATTTTGTTTGATTTGTTGCCACTGTTGCTTTATTTATAAATATGATAGCTCAGATTCAGGGCACCATGAGAACACTGCACGGGCAAAATTTACATCGAAAGGGAGCCGTGCGGACCCCGCACGGCAGCCATTTAACTTTTCACATGTCGCACAGGGCCCTTGAGGGGTCCGTAAGGCCATCGCACGGTGCCAGTACGGCAATGGCAGACACCGCAAGGCACCCGTACGATTATTGTCGAGAAAATTTCCCGGAAAACCGTACTGGTGCCGCGCGGATACCGGCCGGTGCCCGCAAGGCGACCGCACGGGCTTTCTACGCTTCTGTACGGCCTGTCTACGGCTTACGGTAAGTTGAAAACGCCGGGAGAATTAAGCGCAGCCAGCTCAGCACCACGGCGCCCGTATGGCGGATAAAATTTGAACCGGCGCCCGTGAAAATCGTACATGTACCTTGCGGGCACCGTGCGAATTTAGCCAAAAATGCAAATTTTACTCACCGTATGGGCCGCGTAGGCTATAAGTGATAGCAGCTTAACAGAGACCTTATTTCTGGTTTCCAAGGAGATTTTTCATGGACCTCTCAGTGTGTCAAGAATTAAGATTCTAGGTCCAGTCTTTACAATTTGTGCCTTGTTGACAGATGTTCACATTTTAAAAGGTCTCAAAAATAGAGAAAAACATTAGTAAAAAATAAAAAAATACAGGTTGCGCCACCAGTCTGCAGGAACTGATGGAACATCTCATGATCAATATGTATGCAAAAATTATGACCATCAGTCTAGTAGTTAATGAGATATTGAAGTTTTTGTATGAAATTTTTTACTTTTCTGGGGGGTACTTTTGGGCCCCATAGCTCTAAGGATATGGGTAACAGAGACCTAATTTCTGGTTTCCAAGGAGATTTTTCATGGACCTCTCAGAATCCCAAGTTACAAGGTTCTAGGTCCAGCGGTTAGGATTTGTGCCTGGTTAACGGACGGACAGACAGACAGACGGACAACGGACAAAGAGTGATCGCTATAGCTCAGATGACTTTCAGAAAACTTTTTGTGTGTGAAAGATTAACCAGTGATACAGACCTTTGCTGATATTCCTTGATAAGTTTTTTTGCTTTATGATATTTCTTGTCTAAGGCACTCATTTCTCCTTGCATCTTCTTCTCCAACGCAACGTATTCACCCTGTGATCCTTCAAGCAGATTCTGTAAACAAACGCAAAGTTGAGCAGGCCTGACACAGTGCAACTGTTTTCTACTACTTGCTATGCTAAGGTAAGCTATGGTTTCCAAAAATTTGCTGCAACATATGTAACAACGACAGCATATCACGTAACATGAAGACCACTGAAAAGCCACCATTTCCTTCCACAGACAGCATTGTTGCTAGGACTAGAAGGGAAGTATAAGTTTATGATTTTGAAAGATTTGTTACAGATCCTTACACATTAAAAGATCAAATGATTTACTACTATACAATTATCATACCACACCTGGTATCCGGCACATTCTTTCTGGGTATGCTGGAGAGTCTTCTCGGTTTCCCGGAGTCGGCTACTAGTTTCTTCGTATCGTTTCTCCAACTGTTTTCGCTGCCCTTCAGCATTCTCCAGTAATATTATCTGTCAACAAAAGATAACACAAACATTTTAAATGTCACAAATATTGATAAGCATGAAGCTCAGGTACATTTTTTAAAGGCTGTGACATGCATTGAGGGATATACAGCCTGGCCAAAGGTTTTATCACAAGTTTGGCTCCAGTTGCTGGGGACCCAGGTACAATACCAGGGGTGGCTATGTAAGTGGGTTGCTTTGGTAAAACCAAGTTCAGTAGTATTCTCAAGGCCCTCCAGTTTCCTTAACCTCTCAAGACCCTCCAGTTTCCTTAACCTCTCAAGGTTAGCATCATAATCTGAGCCATGGTAAGTGCCTTGTATATATTACAATCAATTTTGTAAGATCCTTGTAAAATATATGAAGTTTAAAGTTTTACCCCACATCGATCTGTTCCTCCTTCCAGGGCTCATATATATCAGTTTTTATATTTATTTAAATTTAATCTTACCACAGAAAGTATTTCTCCCTTTTATCCTGGAAATATCATAACAAAAGGTTTTTTTTCTCAATCAGTTCTCAACATACCATATGTACATATTTTTATTGGACATGGGCAGCATTTTGTAGAAATTTGGGCTGTATTATTATGTGCCCCTATTAAAGGTAAGTAAACTATTTCTCTGTGTCAACCTTTCACAGGAAAACCCAAATAATGTAAGTAAAACAAAGAAATTAAAAAAAAGATGCACAAGGGAAATGTTTCAATTTCATTACATAAAGCATATAATGTATCTGCATATGTAAAATAATAATATAATTATTTAATTAAAATATCATTATTTCTCCAGTTTCACTGTACCCTTGCCTATCAATGAGCAATTATATATATGCATGTGGTTTTACTCTTGTAAATATCCCTAACAGCACAAACTTTTCACATGCAGCATCAAAGCATATGTTCGAATGTGGCACAGGGCATCAGAGCTAATGTAGTGGTTTATTTGAGGATATATACATCCTCAAAAACCCACAGGTCATCAATAAATCAGAAGTAACTATCAACGGGAGTGGGCTTCACTAATCTTGCACATAATCGTTATGTAATCATACTATGACACTTCACTTCCTCTTTCCTGGTATAACGTTCAGTCACACACACATCAATGTGACAATACTAACACATGTGGCGGTAGCAATTTTGCTAACACATGTGGCGGTAACACTTTTATCTGGTGCAGAGTTTGTGTTCCTCATATGACTGCAAATATGCCTTCACATGTCTGGATATCTGTATACTGATTGGGTGGGAGGGGAGGGTCATTGTTTACCTAAAAAAAATAGAAAATAAAGCAAAAATACTTAATACTGATGAAACAATGCTGGATTTTGCATCTAAAACCATTAACAAAATTTTAAACTCCCCCCCCCCCCCCCCCCCATCCCCTTCATGGTAAAATCCTCTATCCATCCTTGATATTATAAGTAAATACACATTTACATTAACTGGGTATTCCTGAGGAACTTATTTGGACTGATTAGAGGTGACACCTTGTGTTTATTTCATGAACAAGTTTTCATTTGAGAGATTTTCTTGTTAATTACAGGACCCCAGACTGCCTCAGCAGAGCAGTTAGCATTTCTTATTTTGATAGACAGACGCACCTTGGAGAATAACATTTCTTCAGGGAATGCTCTGCTAAAAATCCTTATTTTTTTGTATATCCTTGATATGTGCATATTTCCCCTCTCTCACTCTTTCCTTTGTTGTATATATCTAAATATATAGACATTTAATACATATGAATGACAATCTCTAGCCCTCCTGACATTTTCTATCCCCTGACATTTATCTCTCCCTTTATTCTAAAGAATCTGTCTCTCTCTCATACACAGACAAACAATAAATAGTTTTCTAATCAGTACCTTGGCCTTGACCTTGGCAAGTTCAGCTTCTGAAACAGCATTTTTATACTGGGCCTGAAACAAATCAAAACGAGATAAATGTAGAATTGGAAGAATAAGAAGTCATCTCAGTGAATAATACATTAACATAATAACTGAATCATTTATTTTTATGCAGTATTTGTCAGGTAAACAAAATAAAACAACAGGTTTGGGTTCCATTGACTGAGTAATTAATGTTAATAACTTGCATAATAAATGTATTGTAATATTTGCCTTAGTAGGAGGTTATGCATTCATCTCCATTAGCATGTGTTTGTTCACAACTTAACACATGCAAATGGAACAGAATTTTCAGGTCATTTTTGTGAATGGATCAAGGAAGAATCAATCAGATTTTGGTGTGGATCAGGTACATGATCTGGATTCAGGAACGTTATCAAGGAATATTCACAAATGTACAGTCACTTATGCATAAATAAACCTGGGTATATGGGCTGATTAAGTGAATTATAACAGATGGCAGAGGCTTGCATTCCTTAGAATGCAGATTTCTAGTTTTAATTGTATCAACTTAATCTTCCTTTACAAAATGCAAATAATCAACATTGAGCCAATTCATTTTTAAAAGCTGCCCTATGGTATAATTCAGTTCAGTAACCCATCATCAGTCAGCTCTGGTTTAAATAGGGGGACCAAGCTCAACAGTCTCACAAAAAGATGGACCATATGGATAACAATTTTCACTCACCTCTTTGAGTTTGATAAAAAGCACCTGAGGGTCCATATCTGGCGTCATGGAGTCGCTGCTCGACTCACCCATCAGAGCAGCGGATTCTGATATCGGAGAGCCCGTCCCATCAAAGGACACGGGGGATATTAAATCTGACGTGTTCTCACTCATTTCCTCGTCCTTCAGCTTAGGTGGAATTGATGGAGGTGGTTGGGTTGGCGGTGGACTCATGGGCATCGGTGGTGCCTCCTGTCAGTATGAATATAAGTGTAAGGAATTGTTTGTAAAATCATATTCGATGATTGAAAGATAAAAAGACCAATGATTGACTGTTGATTATTTCATGATCCATCAATATGACAGTGAAATATAGAGTTATACCTATAATACTGACTTAGTAAATTCTGTCTGACTTCAACATCAAAGGTCAAGTAAAGGCCTGGTTGTGGACACTTATTTGTTGCACAAGGTTCATTTTTAATGCTGTTTGCTTTTTTGTGCCCCATCTCTGACACAATAAGAATATTTTATCAGGCTTATGTGACTTTTATAGATGAGCATACATAATTGTTTATGATGGATTGTGCAAAAATGCAATTAATTTAATTGATTATGTAAGAAAACTAAAAATCATCGATATAACCAATAATTGTCAAACCACTATTAAATATGCTGTTATTAAGATGCCTACACTACAAGCTTTGGCAAAGCCTCTATTTCTTTTAAATGATAGATCCACTGCCTGTTTTCATAGCTAGGGCTGTAAAGATACAATTACTCTGTTACGGTACATATCACAATACTTTGCTCATGATATGATACATTACACAATACATATCTGACATATAACAATTTGGATTCCAAGCTGAATTTTCTCTTGTGTCTGAAAATGTAAATATGCTTACTCAAAAATATGTTTGAAAAAACCTTATTAATAAATGGCCAATAGGCTACATCCACACTTGGCAATGCCATGGTACATCTTTATAATACAATATATTTGAAATCAATATATGACCTCACTATAGACAAAAATTTTTTGTACTTTTAAATGAAAATGAAGATAAGCACACGATATTAAATATTGGGTTTATTTTCAGCCCTTTGCACCCAATGACTCCTAATGATTCTTGGCAAAAAAAGGGCACACCATCAGAAAGTCATGACCAAAGAATGATTGTGGGAAAACTGAACCATAACAGGACAGTTCGAACAGAGTAAGACCAAAAATACTCATAAAATAATACAGGTTCTGATACTATTTGATGTTATTTTTAACTTCCTGACTGGGATAATACTAACATTTACCAAGGCTATAGTTTCCATGAGGCACGTTCAAAATTTGATGAGGATATTATTAAGAGTGCAACTGTAAACCGAGAACAGAGCTCTATGTTAAACTAATTAAATTTGAAGAGTGTAGGGATTTTTTGCTGATTTGTAAATGTTCCCTCTGTATAATATCCCAGGTGGTGTTATTACTTTAGTAGCCTTACATTGTATACCTGACATTGGTCTCATGTGATTTTTGGGTCCATAAAGCTCTTTTTTAAAGCCAGCTATTCAGCTGCCTTATCTGTAGAATTTTAGTGATTTTTGGCTTATTCTGCGTACATATTGATGAACCGTGAGAAATTTCTGCTGCTATAAGAAAGGTTCATTAAATGCCTCTGTGACAAATGTTAGTAAACACCTTATATATCCCTATGTTGACAAACAGTAAAGCTGTGTAACTAACGGTAGTTGGTTGTATGTGTGTGGAAGCTGAAATGTCACAAGACGCAAAATGCCATTTGCAAATCTCTCGTTTGTCCTATTTGCCACCAGATGTCCTTTTTGAATGAGTCTTGTTTACTGGTTCGTGCTCCCCACATGTTACATGTTAGGAGCTTGCCATAGTTATCCAGAAAAGTAATTTTTTCAAATCACATGTCACCATTTTTGAGGATTAACAAGATCAAAAAAATATATTACAAGCAAATTTATGGGTTTTTTTTTTTAAATTAAGAGTAGTACAGTAGGAAAACAATAGGAAGCAGAAGGAATAATCTGATTAATGTTCAATAAGAAATTTAAAGTGAATTGATACATGTATGCCCATGTCTGAGTCTTCATTGAAACTAATGGAATTTCATTTGTTTGAAAAATGGTCAAAAACTAAGTAAACCAAGCTTTGAAATTCTGGAAATGGACTCATTTTGATGATAAAAATTCCAAAATTACGACAATTTTTAGTATCTCTCACATGCTTGAATATATAATTCACACTGGTTATTGGACCATATTTGAAACACAGAGGTTACACTATAGAGATTGCATTGTACAGGCATGACATTCTTTTTAACTTTTTAGTGCAATCCAAGGTTTATGTCGGGATATATGTTAAATATGTCCTTGTATCTGCTTATGTATATACTGACTGCCTGAATAAAACTATCTATCTATCTACCTATCAGGCCTGCTAAGCCTACTCTCTTAAATACATGCCTGAGTTAGCAGGCCCCTTAAAACTTCTAACCCTGTCATATACACTGACCTGATCTTCGCTCTCAGACAACTTGCGTTTGATCTCGACTGAGAGCTGCTCCTCCAGACTCTGTTTCCGCTGTTCATACTGCATCTTTAGTCTCTCCAGACCTGTCAGACCATCTGTACCGGGCATCGACGGACTCATGGGCTCGTCTAACAGGCTTGACTCTGCCTCCTGGTGACAAACAATAACAACCAGATTACGAGTATCACTGGAAGGACAGCGAGGACGTAAGAAATTCCTACTGATGTTTAATAAAGAAAGACTAGCTAAAGGTGAAACCAAGCAAAATTTTAGGGTTCCGCAGAGTCTTGAGTATAAAGATGACTCAATACATTCAGATTACTATAACATCAAATAAATAACTACTGTAAATATAGATTTAAAATCTCCTAATTTGAATTTGTGACAAATGAAACTTTCAAGCAAGGATGTCTTGAGCATCATCAATGGTGTGTCACTGTTTTATTATAAACTGTATGAAAACCATCTGATTTTTTCATTTTTTTTTTTGGTGGAGGTAACTGCCTCCATTTTTTTAATGCTTGCTTATAACTATTACTCTGTACTTCTGTTGAGCTGAGTTCCATTCTGGTTTCGGACTAGGTGACAGGGGCTTATACCCATGTCATGGCTCAGTGTACCACTCCTGCAGGTCCCAGGTGTGTGTAATCATTGGGGGGTCATAACACCGAGGAACATCTGAAAGGCACACTCGTGTGAGTGAAATTGTTGGGCGTAGTCTCCCCATTAAGCCTGCAAACTGCTCACCCTGGGTGGGGGCGACCGTGAAAAATCTCACTGCCTTGGCTAAGATTCAAACTAACAATCTCTGGGCTTTGAGTCCTGTGCTCTACCCCTAAGCCACAGAAGATGGAAAACAATTTGATTTTGATCATTCATGTAAGTTCATGTAAGAACATTCAAGTGACAGTAGGTATGATACTATTGTATTATTATGTTTCGATTATACCTGCTCCAGGTGTCTCATCTCCCGCTGCCTCTCAATCTCTCGCTGTAGCTCCAGATCTCGCTGTCGGTCCAGTTCCCGCTGACGCGCTTCGGCTCGTCGTCTGTCCTGTTCCAGAGATTGTTGAATAAGTCTTGCAACCTCGCTCTGTTCAGGATTCTTTTCTCTTCCAATCAGAAAACTGTAACACAGCACACATAACCATTACTATATCTACATCCCTGTATCTACAAGCTGGCCTGAATTATAATTATAACAAACCAATAGTGTATATGAATAAAGATATTAACAATACTATAGTATGGTCCATAAAGCATTCCTTCAAACATCTTCATATAGCCACTACACTATTTTTTCAAAACAAACTGCTGACCTGCTAAAATGATGAAAACAATGATGAAATGATGCAAAGTGCATGAAAATTGTTGCAAATTTAAGCTCTTCCATTGCTCTGCCACTCATTGTGCCTTAAAATAATTTCTGAAAGTGGAGAACCCCAACAGTGACTTCAATCTGTGAACAAAATTCTTACTTGGTATATGCTAGGGTTTCCTCAGTTGACATCCTCTTATCAATCAACAGACACCAGTAAATAAATATACTGATAGTGACACAAAGACATTAACCAATCCACCTGCTCGATATACACAAGAAATGTATATGTTTTAATACACAGGAAACCCCTCCAGGAATATACTTTGATCATGGCTTATCATTATCAGATGATCTAAGATCACCAGGAAAGCTTACTGATCACGATTAGAATAATTAATGATCACTTCCTTCCACTGAATATACCTTGTAAGATAAATCACTAGATCATGTAAGACTGACAGGTGTTAAACCTCTAACTGTTAATTTCCTAATTTACAGGCATGATGTAACACTTGTCCACCATGAACTGGATCTGAGCATTATTTACTGTAATCTTTGACATATTCTTGCAAGATACCTGTTGATAACTTCAAACATGCTGGTCAGAGGTTACTTTTAACATTCCATACTATTGGCTGATTAAAATACAATCAAACTTAACGTTACATTTTCATAAGGAATAATTTTTTTTTTAAAGACCTGATGTCACAAATGCACACAACAAGATACTTTATGAGCAAACTGAATAAACCACAGACCTACAATATGAGCCTGATAAGGATTACGTTTTCCTGGTACTGTCGGTATTAGTTTATTTACAACACACTGTAAAACCATGAAACAGTTTTTTATCATGCATGCAGATACATTACTGTATATCATATTAATCACATAAATAGTTTGTGAAAAACCATGAAAAAGTTCACATGTTTGCAGCCAAAGTGATTATCCTGATTTTTACAGTATATAAATGCAAGGTTACAAAAATACAAATTATACATAGCAATGTTCACAAGATGCAAGAAAATAGAAACACACACGCAGCATAAAAATGTTGATTAAAATGGTTAAGATAGCTGTACTTGTATTACTGCAGCACAAAATATACAATTTTACAAAAGAGCTGTTTTTAAAAATAGCAGGTCTATATAACAATACTAATCAGGGTATGTAATAACACCTTCCCGCCTGTCTCAGGCAGGCAAACACATGCATGGATAGGCATTTTTCATTTTGAACCAATCTGCTGGAAAGGTGATCACCTAGATGTTTTCCACATTAGTAGCTGACAAGAAGCAACACACAAGACACAAAAACAAAGTATCTTAAAGGTGTTGTTCCAACGGCTCTCTATATTTTTCATATATTTTCCTATTAACATGGTCTATAATTTCTAATACTCTCTGGCATTTAGATCCCAATCTCCCATATTACCCTTTTTTTACTGCACAATTGTGTTTCTGAAATAACAGTATTATTATTTAAATCATTTGGTTGGTTTTGCATGCAAATGTGAATGTTAGATGGCATGTAAGATTGCAGAATCAGTTTCGTTGAGCCAAGTTTGACTGAAAGTTAGATATGATCGTAAGATACAACTTTAGCAGAAAGGCAAACCTTTATAATGCCTTTCCTTTTGAAAGCTGAAAATTACAAAGTATTATGATCCCTGATAATTCAATATTAACAGTGATAGAGGAAACATGATTGTGCAGTGAAAGAAATATATGAGAACATAGGAGATTAAGACCGGAATGCTGGAAAATCAGGGAAATTATATGAGACAATTTATAGGAATATGTAGGGAATATAGGAGTAATCAGAGCTGGGTTTTTAAAAAAAAGGTTACAAGGGTTTCAAATTTACAATATTTGCAAAAAAGAAAGTCATCTCAAAAATAAAACCTTCATGAATATGTCACCTCATATATACTAAGGGGAAGAGTGCTTATACTTTCGCCTCCTTGTTGTGTCGTGTATGTGTTCTATATGCCTGTAGCATGAAGAGTCATAAGGTTGATATCATGAATTATATGGGATCTTTTGTATTAGGGGCCTACAATGGACAAAGAAATTCCACTCATTTGGTTTGCTTCATAAATAATGAAAATTATGTGCACATTAAATAATTAATACAAAAAAAACGAATACATTCTGTGCAATTTACTGTGTGACAAGATCTCTAAAATGGAACCCTTGCTTAATGTTAAGTGAATTGCAAAAATTTAACCTCAAGTATATGAAGCTAATATTTTCCAGACTTACTTGACTTTGCCCTGAGTGTTCCTGAGTACGGAGGCGGCGTATGCCTGAGTTACGCCCACCAAACTTTTCCCATCAACCTCAATTATCTGGTCATTCACTTGTATCCTGTAATACAATGATTCACATAAATATGTGACAGTAAACTCTGTGTGTTCAATGATTTATTTAAATTAATTTGACATGAATAACAAATTCTGCCTCTGTTTTAAATAATTTGGTACCTTGCATTTTAGAAGCTGTTTGAATTGGTTTGAATAATCTTATTTAGATTTAACATGAGAAGCATAATGTTACACATCCAAGAGATCTGTCTGTTAGTTTTTGGAACACAGTAACATTTATGGCATTCAATTTTGTACATTCCAGACTTGTCCAATTATAATGACACCTGCTGAATTTCTTCTATATTTACTGAATAAGGAGAGAAGGTCTTGCTCTATGCAGGAATTAGATCATATATGTATGTATGTATGTATGTATGTATATTTATATATATATCAAACATGTCAATCATGACAATATAAAACAGCATATTATATTGAGGATTCATTTCTGAGGAGTACTCTACAGCATTTTTATACCCACCTCCCATCTCTCTGAGCCGCCCCTCCTTCCGTTAATGTTTTGATGAAAATCCCCAGCTTCTCAAGGCCGGCATCAGCACCAACTCCCATACCTATGATGCTGAGACCCAGCCCTTCAGGACCTGTAAAATACAAACAGATTTAGGAAATTGTCTAACCTCATAACCATATAGGTAAAATTGTTGGGCAAGTAACATAGAGCTTTATTTTAACTGGCCCTACTTCAATTTTTACTTGCCCTACAAATATTATTGATTGTATTCAAGAACACAAAAGACCCTTTTAGACCCTAGGTAAAGGTTTATAATAGACCCACTCTCCCAGTCAGGCAAGTGGGATGCGACTTCTAGCTGCCCTACCACTATTTTCTTAAACTTTCACTTGCCTCAGGCAAGGGGTTAACCATTAATGTCGAGCCCTGTATAGGCAAAGCTTAGCCTGGAATAACACCTTTTTGGAAACCATCAATAGCCTCTGATTACAGTAAGATTTGATAAGTTTGCCAGTTTCATTGTAACCTTGCGTTTTCCTCATGTGTTTTTCCTCAAGGGTAAGCTAATATTTCCTCAAGAGGACCAGGGAACATGGGGGGGGGGGGGGGGGAGCATTTCTGTAGAACTACCTGATATAAGAAAGTTACCTTTCTCTAGGTCCACTGGAAAGACGTCCATCCTCTCAATGCGTTTCTCTAACTCGTACTCGGCGGATGCAGCCATTGGATCGACATCTTCATTCTTCCTGTCATAATCCTCCATAGAATGTGTAAAAAACACCTGAAGAACAGAAGAAAAGAGAAATATAATTGCTAATATTTTTATATATATCACATATTTATCCAGATGAGGGTACCTAGCAGTTGCATCAAAAGATAATATACTGTGATTGGTTTTAGGTGAAAGGTGAAATATTCACAATTTTCACTTCTTCAGTGTTTCGCGCGAGTTTCATTTTCTCGAATTACCATACAGAATCTTAAACAATTTACATAACCATTATTATATAAATTACATCAGTTCCTTTATTACATCAATAACCATGTGTATGCAAAATCTTAACAACTGCACAAAGAGCTAAGGAATTACTGAACAAGTGGGAATTCTACATGCAATAGTATAACAAAAAAAGGATAATATATAAATTATAAATCTGTGAATTACAGGAAACATATGACGTGCTAAAACTGTCGCTACCAGCACAATAAACATGAGATGCCATTAAGGATATAGAATAAATTACTGTTCACATATGCAGATTTAGCACCTTATTCGTGAAGCTTTTTCATTTCGCAATAATTTTCTATATTTTGTGAATATTGCACATTTGAAACCCTCGCAATCAAAGAGGTAACCTTAGTAGTGAATATAAATTCACTCAGTAATATGTCTCCGTGCACCTTTAATTACTGCATAACATTATATCCTACAATTTGAATAAAATTTGTAACCATATCATAAGTGAGACAAGTTAATTTGAAGTTATTTATTTCAGATTATTACAAAGTAGCCTCAAAGAGAAGACTAATGCAAAAGCTCTCCTGAATTAAAGTTGATTTTTAAGGATTCTGTATTTCGAGTTTTATATACATGGGGCTAAAAATTATCAAGAGTTCATAAAAAATTGACACACTAGAGCAGTTACCAGAGGTTTTATTAATATGGTGTAACAGATGTTATTGAAATTTATCATATTGGTTGGTATTGTGAAAATCTCCAAGAAGTTAAATTTTTGTGTGAACCAAAAGTAAATTAACCCAGAATGAGTGTTTTATGGGTTTTAATAGCACATATGTTTACACTAGGAGGTAGCACGTGACGATAAGGCTATCTTTGGAGTGCAATCATGACGTCACAGAGAACAGTGACGTCACTCCATGTGTACATGCCATTTCCCTAAAAGGTGTCAGTAAATCAATGTACAGCATAAGAGCCATATGGCTATAGTTCATTTTGCTTATAGTTAAGGGCAGCAATATCATGATGTCAAAGGTGTTTTTTCAATTAAAAAGTTCTCAGGAACTAGAATACGGGTAGTCGACAAGCGACTACGTGTATCCGCCAAAATCAGAGAAGGACGGGTGAAGTACGGCATGGATTAAGTGGCAAGGGGATATAGAGTTAGATGTGTTAAATATTAGAATGGATCTCTGTCACATAAACATGATTGTAGGTGGCGCCACCTGTTATTTGAACGAGAAACTATCCAAGATATATACACAAGCAAAATTTCATGTGGAAAAGTCAAACCACTGCAGAGATATGAGTGATTTTATCCCACAGCAGGTAAACAGATGAACGCTTTGCAAAAATGGCTGCAGGTGGCACCACCATTTTTGTGTATGTTATAAAGCTATCCAAGGGCTACATTTGTGTAAAAAAATTTTCCTGATTGGTTGATTGAGTCCGAAGATATAAGCATGGATGTCTACAGCGTGAACGTGAATGTAGGTGGCGCCACCTGTCTAAAATCAAGAAAGCTATGCGGGATGTATAAGCATGCTGAATTTTAGGTATTTTGGTCAAACCACTGCAGAGATATGAGTGATTTTAACCAAAGGCAGACAAACAGATGGACGCTGTGCAAAAATGGCTGCAGGTGACGCCACCATTTTTGTGTATGTTATAAAGCTATACAAGGGCTACATTTGTGTGAACTATTTTTCCTGATTGGTCAAACGGTTCCTTAGATATGAGCTTGGATGTCTGCAGCTTTAACGTGAAAGTAGGTGGCACCACCTGTCATAAAATCAAGAAAGCTATCTAGGATGTACACGCATGCCCAATTTTAGGTGAATTAGTCAAACCACTGCAGAGATATGAGTGATTTTAACCCCAGGCAGATGAACAAATGGACACTGTGCAAACATGTTTGCAGGTGGCGCCACCATTTTTGTGTATGTTATAAAGCTATCCCAGTGCTACATTTGTGTAAAATTTTTTTCCGGATCGGTCAAACGGTTCCCGAGATATATGGGTTTATTTTATGGAGCGTTAACGTGAATGTAGATGGCGCCACCTGTCATAAAATCGAGAAAGCTATCTAGGATGTATACGCATGCTGAATTTTAGGTGAATTAGTCAAACCACTGCAGAGATATGAGTGATTTTAAACCCAGGCAGATGAACAGATGGACACTGTGCAAACATGTTTGCAGGTGGCGCCACCTTTTGTTGTGTATGTTATAAAGCTATCCTAGGGCTACATTTGTGTAAAATTTTTTTCCGGATCGGTCAAACGGTTCCGGAGATATATGGGTTTATGTGTGGAGCGTAAACGTGAATGTAGGTGGCGCCACCTGTCATAAAATAGAGAAAGCTATCTAGGATGTATATGCATGCCGAATTTTAGGTGAATTAGTCAAACCACTGCAGAGATATGAGTGATTTTAACTTCAGGCAGATGAACAGATGGACACTGTGCAAACATGGTTGCAGGTGGCGCCACCTTTTGTTGTGTATGTCATAAAGCTATCCCAGGGCTACATTTGTGTAAAATTTTTTTCCGGATCGGTCAAACGGTTCCTGAGATATATGGGTTTATGTGTGGAAACAGACGCACAAACGGACGCTGGGCAGAGACGAAAGGTCAGAGGTCAAGGTCACTTGGTTAGGCACCAGTTCACATGTGACCCGATAATTTGTGTAAGTTTCGGAAAAATCTGTCCAGTAGTCTCAGAGGAGTTCTCTGGAAACGAACGCGGCGGCGGCTGCGGCGGCGGCGGAACCCGGTCAAAAACATAGTATCCGCAAAACTTCGTTTTGGCGGATACAATAACACAGGTTTAATGAACATTCCAGGGCATCAAATTTGAACACTTTCTTCAGTGCAGGGTTTGAGTCCCCATATCAAACGCCATTTTTAATTTAGTATAAATCAACCCTCTGACCTTTATGGGTTGTGTGCTGAACTTGATTCGGCTTGGCGGCTTGGCCTCTGGGTACCTGCTGTCGTCCGGATCACTGTCAGGGATTGGCTCAATCTCGTAATAAAATGGAGGGCCATCTTCTCCGTCAGCAAGACCACCTTCCTCGGTCAGCTCACCCGCCTCACGCAGGTTGGCCACTGTAAGATATTAAAATTTATATATATATATTATTAAAATGTATTCTACATAATTTCAGTGCACTTATTCTTGTGCAAGGAGTCAGTGTCTCTCCGTGTGGTTTCAAGGGAAAATATCATATTCATTTAACAGATTTATTTCAATAATTTTGTCCATATTTTAAATATTCTTAATTTATTTTTATTATTCTTAATTTATATTAAGTTACACTTGGCCCACAGTATGTGATATGCGAGTGGGCAGCAGAAAGCGGTATAAAATCATGTGGGGCATATACTTGACATGCGGAAAAACATTGCATTATGGGACTGGTGATGTAAAAACCAATATTAATTGATAATTTTGGTAAGCCCTCCACATTTTTAACACATAGATATAAACAAGCTTCTGTATCGCTGGATCAGTGTTTTCTGGCTTATTTTTATGAAAAGTTCAGAGGATTGTATTTAGATAATAGATGTCAGTTATTGGAATAGGCCCCTTTCACAATCCTCCTATTCCAGAGGGGATAATTTGTCTGTCCATGGAGTAAAGCTTGAAAATTTGCCCAATGTTCTATAATTCTAACCTAGAGGGGCACTGATGTGGCACTGTGGCTTATTTTCTTTTGTTTAATAATTTTAATTGCACTTAAAACTGCATGATTAACGGAGGCATAATAAGCTTTGCTGCTCTATTTTTTTAATTCTGCTTGGGATATAAAATTCCCCCGTCCCCTAGAAAAAACTTTGAAAAAGGTACGAGAATTTTTCAAGATTTTAAAGATATGATAATTACAAAATTTAAGAACCAAAAACTAAGAACTAATTAACTTAGGGCTGACAAAATAATAATTTAATACAGATTTGTTCTTTAAATTATAATATTATCAAAAGTCAGTTTGGCAAATAAATGTTAAAATCATAATGGAAATCAAGTATTAAATACTGCATATAAATAATAATGAGCTGCAATGGTGGGAGATTCTATCAAGAAAATTTTACACTAATTTCAACAGAAATTCAAAACATGTTAACTGTTATTAATTGCATGTGTAAATAAAATTTACACATGGTAAAAACAATATTGTAGGAAAAGTATATGAAAACATGAATTTGGCTAAGTGCAAGAAAAGCAATACTAAACTGAAATTCTTAAAGAAAAGATATAAAATACCCATAATAAATAAACAACAACATCAAGCAAACAAACATCTTTATAACTAAACATTTTGCCAACTAAACAAGTTTACCTATTCTGATAATGTAACATGAATTGTTGTCCCTAGTGAACAGTAAATCTAAAAATAAAATGGGTGCATTATGAACTGCCACTGACACTCATGTGCTTCATGAATATTCATAAAAGGTAACTAAATGCTGCTCAGTGGATGGCATTTAACAGACAGTGCTGATCACACCAAACTACACACAGTAGTGACACCTGGTGATGAGATATGCCATGCATAATGGCAAAAAAAATGTGCGCACACACACACAAACACACACACTAATGCATTTGTCCATCTCTGGTGTACATTTGTTATGGAGTACCAAAAATTTGTGTTATGGACTCCTTGAGTTAAAGAGAATATGAACAAAATGACTGCAGGGCATACATATACCACTAAAATAACTTATCTGATTTTCTTTAAAGAATAAAGTGCCAAAAAATGGCACCATCTTTTGGTTGGGTAGCTTTAATGTTTGGACATGTGTATGGAAGTGGTGCATCCACTGTGTGCAACACTGTTTCTTCAAGTGGACTACCAGGAGGTATGTCACAATGATTGTAAAAACAAATTTTGGGACTCGCGTACACCAGAGATCAATTTAACCCCCTAGTCAAATGTCTTAGTACTCAACAACAGGAGGTACAACAGTACAGGTGAAAAGTATGTCACATACAGTATTTTTGTGCGCCCGAAAAAGATTCGCAGATACAAACTTGCAAACACACACCCACACAGACATAAATGATGCAGCATTTAACATAATTGCAAACAGAGGCCCATGGTCCAGTATTAATCAATTAAAATTAACATGAAGTTCTGGAAACACACCCTATTATTATTCCTCTTTATATATAATATAATATTTGTACACAATGACTTTAACAGTTACAGCTCAAGAAAAGCAATAATCATTCTTAACATCATGTCAGATAACAGCATGACCACCTTCAAAGACCATAATTTGGTAAAATATCTTTATGTTTGTTTTGTAGCATTATTAGTAAAACTGAACAGGTAAACATCAAATTACTGGATATAGGTCATATATGCTTAATACCTGAAATTACATATTGGTCAACTGCCAAAAAATCATATTGATTTAGACCCACTGATGCATGAACTGATTCATGGTTATCACTGACTCTTGATTACTGATATCACTGTAGAATTATTTTGTGATAATCATGGTTATTCTGTTTACACAGACTGAATGGTAATATATTATTTCGTATTGTGAATTTGAGGAAGTCTGGGAGCTTGTTCCTAAACAGGTTTGGACATTACTGATTAACTACAGATTGGAAGTTGCTTGGTTATATAACACAGAATCCCTGATCTCTCCGAGTCCAGTTAACTTATTAGTACAACTTTTGCCCAACAGGAGTCAGTCAGTCTTAAGTTAATATGGTCAGGCCTAGACAGGTTGAGCAGAAATCTTGTCAAATTCAAATACAAACCCTAATCTGACCTTAAGAAAAGAAAGAAAACAGAGTGCCCCAGTTACACATATACACTACATAGCGCTTTCATATATAGGAAGGGGGTATATATTTCATAAATCATAATATTGTATATGCATATCATGAATCATAAATGTGTAAAGCTCTGTTTTCACTTTTTCATGTATTTTAATTTTTTTGTAGCTAAAATTTTAATGTTGAATTTATTTTGCCATATACACTGTAAAATTAAAAATCTTATCCCTCACAGCTATAAATACAGATAAACAAGCTTCTGATGATACAGACTTTGAGCCCACAAAGTCTATAACTGGTCAAGAAATTCATAAATGTTAGTATGTTAGTTAAACAAAGCTTAAGGATAGGCATACTATTTAAAATAACCAAAGTTAACTTCATAACCAGCAATGTTTTTAACCAGCAAACTGTACTCATTTTGTGAAGTTATATTTGGGGGAAAATATTATTAATAAATTTACTATTAAAATTATTAAATTTATTGCTTATTAATAATAATATTTATTTATTTTCTAAACATTCATTTTATTTTAAATCACTATTACTAAAATATTGATATTACTCAATTTTAATATATTTATTTTTCAGAAAAAATGGTAGGTTAGGAATAAGACCATGAAGGATAAGATCAGATAGCATGAGCCCGAGGGACAAAAGTACTGCTACAGTTGGTTAGTCCATAGATTTGAGATAAATGTACTGTTTGGCACAATGCTGTTAAAGATTGGCATAAGCTGCTATGCTTGTTTTCAGCTGATTAGGAATAAATTTTGAGGTTATCTTGTGTAAAGACCTTCACTGTTATGGGGATTAGCTGGCAAAATGCCAACTGGATGGATATCTTTAGGATGCAGGCCAATATAGAGCATGTGTATTTCCAAAAAATGTACCATTAATTAATAAATAATCTTTTAATTTTATTTATCTGATGCATGATTTAATTTAAATCAGTAGTCCTATCTCCTATAGTGGGACCAAAAAATATATGATTATTAAAATTGATTTATGTTGTATGCAGCGTGTTATCACATCCATGTATGTGTAAATGCGTATATTTCAAATCCCTGTTTCACATACTGAATTTCAATTCTGAAGTATCTGTGTATCAAAAAGACACTTATAAAAATGTTCTTGTCTTATCATTTTTGCCATCTTAATATTATCTTTATTTTGCCAAATGATTCAAAATAAATATCACACACAAATATCCAGAAGATTCAATCCATGTTCTCAATTCTTAAAGGCACCTATTCACCTGCCTGGTATGTGGGATAATGGGATAGCTGGCTTACTCTAGTAAACATTACAGAACTGTAGGTAATTCCTGCTATAAAAGGTTTGTATAAAACTCCTGTGACAGTGGCATGAGGTTGTTTATCAACAAACTGTTAGTAAACTAAGTACATGTGCCCATATGGACAGTAAAAGCATGTAACCAGAGGTGGTGGACTGCATATATGCAGAAGTTGAAAGGTCACTAGTTGTTGATGGTGAGAATAATATGAAGTATTTTTTTTCAAAAGAATCTCAACTTACAGGCAAGTCTCACTTAATTTTCCAAATATTTTGGGAAAACAAAGTCAGATGAAAAAGTTAATATGCAGTGTTTTGGTTACTGAATGTATATATATCTTTTATGGAACCATACATGTATCTGACTGGATGGTCACTAATATCAGCTTGGTTAATAGACCTTTTCCACATGCAAACATGCAATTGTTGTCAGCTGGGTTCCGGTTCATAGAACTAGCATTGCTGGTTTTGTTAAATGACAGCAGATATGACACCAACACACACAGGAACCCACCTCTAATGATAATCTGACAGAATTTTATTATTTTCATCACTTGAGATTTTAATAATTAGGTCATTTTCATTGATATAACGTTGATATAACAAACTGTTAGTGTCAATGGTCACCAACAGATGTCGCCAGTGTGGTGGAGAAGGTTAATTACACAAAACATGCTGGTGTTAGTGACATGCAGCTAACAATAACAAGCAGTACAACACTCGGTACCTGTGTCCCCCGGAATAAACCTGCCCATGTTGTCAAACTGACGACTCCAAATCTCATTCACAACATTCTGAAACCTTGTCTCAACTGCAATGCAACCCGCCAATCACAGGCTTTAATTTATTCATTTGGTCAAAGGTCAACTAGCACTATGCTCTCCTAGGTATAAATTATGTTAATTTGTATATCACTGAGGTCAGCGTGCAGCAAAAACTATTGCTGATATGCTGCAATGGTCAAATAGGCTGATGCATATGCATAAGGTATGAGGTTAAGTGAATTATAATATGCATGCATAGGGTCATATGAATATTCATACTTGTTGCTTGACATTTCAACACAACATCTGAATATTCATGCAAAGTTAATAATAAATGCAGGGACTGTTACAGTTACATATAGCTAATGCATTATAACAAAAGACATATTGTTACAAGTTAGGCTGCCTAACAAATCCATTAACATTACAAAATGCACATGACAAGCTAAAAAGACACACTGGATGACAAACAAAGGTATCTGAGATATTCAAAAAGCTGACTAGCACAGATATTACTGAATGATTGTGAACAAAGACATATTAAAACATGTCATCTCATTCATTTTTCACAAACAGCTGAACATTTGTGAAACAGACCTGAAAAAGGCATACACATTCACCTTTCCGAAAAGTTCTCTTTGTCTTATTTCCTGAAAATACTCAATCATTTTGATGCCAATCACTATTTAAAAAGTGTCCCTGTATTCTGATCTCTGCTACTTTATCTTCTGAAAAAGTACTGAATGATTGTGAAACTGATGACAATAAAGCAACAGCTTTGAAGTGAATTTTCTTCAATTTATCTTAACCTTCTGTTCAGATAATACCAAACAATTGTGAGGAGGAAGACCAAACATTCACTTTCTTGTGAACATTTTCCTTCAGATAATAATTAACCATAGTGGAAAACAGTTCCGTAAATAGTTTATGATTTTTGCTGAACGATTGTGAAACCACTGACACTAATACACTGCACTTACATTCACTTTCTGCTGAGCTGCTCATGGCCCCTGGAGCTTGTACTTGCGTGGTGGTGACAAACTCATACATGCCTGTGGAGTTATCTGAATCTGAGTCCACTTCCTCTTCTCTATAAAACAAGATATAATGTTATCAATTTAAAAGAATAACATAACCATAAAAGCCACAATTAAAAGCTGATATTTTCAGCATGGGGTATTTTTTTCATAATTCATCTTATTTGACTTTACAGATGCATGTTATATGGATGCATATATTAGGTCTACCATTTAACATGGTAGTAATTTGGGAGTTTCCTTGAAACATGTTAAAAACAATGTCTGTAAAATACTGTTTCCACAATTCATTAACAACAAAAAGATAATCTACTAGCACGCCATCCAATAATACACATGTTAACACTATATTTTAAACAGTTAAGTCAGGTGTATGAATCAAATACCCTAATGGAGAATTATAATAATATACTTTGTTCTAGCAGTGTAATAAGAAGGTATTTCATGCACTTATGGTGCATAATATCTTTATAAAGATATCAATATTGCATACTATTTAAAGAAATTATAGCCATTGACAGGACACACATAATTTTGACATGCGGCCTGAAATCTGGGGTTTAGCATTTATTCTAAATGGCAGCACCCATGAGCTGTTTTAAGAAACTTGGAGAAACAAATGTCTGGGATGCAGGGATGTGACAGGAAAGTCCTCTGAGGACAGACCCAGGTAGGAATCTCTCTGCACAGGGGGTCGGAATCCACAGATTTTAGAGTGGAATAACGCTTTTTTCACCATGCCTAAATCTTCAAATTATAGAAGATAAGGTGTCTATAACAGCAGCGTTGTCTGTGTAACAGTGGACTGTAAGCAACAGGTCATGAACATGAGATGTGTCCTGATTAGGGTCAGATTTGTCAATTATAGTCCTATGTATATAAATATATTTCAAACTACATACACTTTATTCAGCAGGGCTTCCTCCTCTGACGGGGTCATGGAGGTCACACTTTCATTAGGGCTGGCCTCTTTCATCGCTTCTCGTAGTGACGACACAGTATGAGCTGTGCTTGTCTCTGATGTATCAGTTGTCTCACCGCCCAGGTCACCTATATATATATATGAAAGAAATCCTTAAAAGTTAACTGGACAGTAAGTTTACTTCCTCATGCCTCTTCCAGTGAAGTTGTAAGCTGTAACTAGTAATGGGCCAAAGATCGAATTATAGTGGATGATTAGTTGGTTGGCGCAAAATGATCTGATCATTGATCTTGAAGTGCCAGAATCCATTACAAAGTTTTACAAATACCCCAGGATTTTTAATGAAGCATGGTTTCATTTAATTTATGTGAGCAGAAGGCTTGTATATCAGTTAAGACTATGTACGGTCTGTACTACATTCAGTAATGCCATACTCTTGAACAACTCATTAATTATTATTATCAGTCAGTAGGGGGCAACCAGTTTTTACCAAAGACCAACCATGACATTGTATATGATTTCCATCACTAGTTGCACTAAGCTTAAATTGCATCTGTAACAAATGAATAGAATCAAAATATCAGAGAACCTACAGACAACGTCTGAGTGACAGAGTGTGTCATATCCAAAATTATGATAAAGATCACAGAAATGACTTTTCTATCATGGTTAACACACAGATAACTTTGATGAATTGCATTTACATACAATAAAAATCTAAATAGAATACACATATTATATTAGGAAATGTCAGAAACAAATTGGGGTATTTTTTATGAACTCCACCTGTACCATATTTGAGGCATCTCTGTGAATCTTCCGGAGCAGGGTGAAAAGAAGTTGTTTGTACTCAGAAATTAACAGTATTTTCATACTAATAATATTCTAATTTCTATATAAAAGGTTAAAATTTATATTTAAACTTACTGATAAAATAATGACTGGATTGAGAACTGAGGTTAAAATACTCAAATCAGAATGGATTCTAAGGCCCTTAAAAATTAACAGACCTACATATAAACTTACCGTCCATCTTCAACATAACCCCTGGTGAGTTTTCACGGACCGTTTCACTGGTTAATGCTACCCATTCTTGTTCTGGCAGAGCTTCTTTAGACAACAGATTTGGTTGGTCAGTCTCCATTTTTTCTACTACTGTCTCCGGCTTTTGCATCCTAGAATTTTGCGAACTGACCTCTTGAACCTGAACTGCATTTTCCTCTGGTTCAGTCTTCTTACTGACCTTGACAGCAGGTTCAAGGTCACTAGGAGGAGGTGTAGTCCGAGTGACAGGTTTCCTTGAATCATCAGTGGAGTCAACACTTTTAGGTCGCTGCCTGAACTTATATCTTGTCTCCCAATTGTGGGTAGGCATATCGATGGAATCGGGGCTGGTAAGAGGAGTTATAGGGCTCGCTGGAATTTCGTGATTACTTTCTGAATGCGCCATTTCCTCCCCACTGCCACTGCTATATGTACTCTCACTCATCCTAGTCCCCTCAACCTCCGTATCTTTATCTTTAACTTTCTCCCAGTATCGATCAGCATCACTTAACGATTCTTCAATTTCCTCTTTACTAATGCTATCATCAGTTCGCGACCTGCGTTTTGGTAGCAAGGGACCACTGTTGACGTCTCTGTCTTTACCATAAGCATGCACCCTGCGTACAACGGGCTCTGTGGGTGCATTTCCTGTTTTATTTTCCTGATATGAAGATCGGATGTTGGTCCTATCTGTGAGAGGAGCCTGTTCCTTATTATATGCAGGAGGTGGGCGGGCAGTATCCGATTTTTGCTTAATAAATTTATTTTTCTGCAAATCACTTGATCGCTCCTCAGGGGGGTGATCACTTAGAGAAGATGTTCGTGAGCTGGTTTCGCTAGGTGGTTGTTCCGTACTTCCATACCGGTATCTGGCTGTCGTGTTTGGCAGTGTTGGTTCCCTGACTGACCTCTCATCTCGTTTGTTTTCACCATGTTTCATGAACCAGTTCTGGTTGCGCAATCCCTCTGGGGGTGGTTGTGACTTCGGTGGCGCTCTTGACGTTTCTTTCTCTGGCGGTGACTGATTTGACGGTTTTTTTGCAGTATCCCTCTCCTGATGGTTAGGTGCTGCCGACGTAACAGATTCATGGCGTGTTGGTGGTTGAGATGGTGTCGTCTCCCTCTCTTGTGACCATTTACGTGTGCGGTTTGGCTCTGCCTGGGTAGTGATTCCCTTCTCGTAACGCTCTCGTAGCTGCCGAAGGGAAAGCCCACTCTCCGGAATGTCTGAAGAAGTTTTGGTCAGATCGCCTTCTGATCGACTCAAACCTGTAATGAAAAGAAAACTAGAATGAAGGTGTTTTGGAAATGTTAAAACAGGTCTCCCCTTCCTTTGGGGCTCCCATCCCCAAACTTTAGGAAAAAATACAGACTACTGCAAAAGCCACAGCATTCACAAATAATTTCTATTCTGGCTGATTTGACCATGAAGATGAAGGACAAGGTCACTTTGTTAAACATATCCAAGATTTTGGTAGAAACAATTTAAATTTCAAAATTCATGAAAAATATAGAGTCGTACACAAGAAATGACACGGAGGACTTTGACAATGACAGACAAAACAATGAACAATTAGAAATGCCTATGGTTCACCTATTTCTCAGATGCAAATTTTCAAAAGGCATCACAAAAACTGAACTGAATTAAAATTTATCTAGCGTGTCTGTCAGTTTTCTGTCTGCCTGTCTGTTTTATAACCTGTGTACAAGAAGTGACAGATGGATTTGAAGAAATTTAGAGGGAAGGCAGCAATAAGTAGTTAGGTAAATTCTGGATTTGGTTCTTATTCAAAGCAGATGCAGGATATTTTGCTGTCTCTATCACTACCTGTTGGAAAATTTTGGTTCTATTAAGATCAATGTTCAATACTTAATTAAGAAACACTCAAATCTGGGAAGCGAAAATAAATGGATATTTTGCATTGGCTGAAGAATCAGTTTAATATCTGTATATAATCTGTATAAAAAATACATGGAACTGTGCTCAGCACAGTGAGCACACACTGCTAGAATTAGATCTCAGTTGATCAATGCATTCACAATCACAATTTACATAACATTACCTTAACTTTCACCATACATTACTTTTATTAATTTTATGGGGGGAGGGGAATATAAGCCATTTAATGAGAACAAGATGTGGTCAGAGACACCAAACACCTGCCGGATGAAACTTTGCTGTGTTGGTACAGTGGCACCTGTCTGAAAGACCAGTTCATTTTACCTAATCCTGGGATGGAGCCGCTGAACTGTGGCAGGTGTGTGTATACTGTAACCACCCATGGGACTGGCCAAAAGTGAACTTAATTTGGTGGCCTTATTAGACCTGTACTGGGTCAGTTATAACCAATGTGAATGCTTTTGGTCCACCCAAGGGTGGTCTTAATAGACAGCTGGTTTTATAATATAGGAGGCCTTTCAGATAGGTTCCACTGTGCTCAGAAAGTGTGAAGATCAGTCAAAACCTGCTCAGTATCTATATTATCTGTTGTTAATATGAACCTCATCCAAACTTTGCCAAGGCTACAATGAGTAGCCCTCTCCACGCACACTGGAACGTGGTGGTCGTCTGACAAAACAGTTCATGCCAGCCCACTCATCGCAGTACCCACTTGCACACTAAGTATCTAGTTTGCTTTAAAACCTGGAAATATCTTGATAATACCTGAGCTTAAGGGCGCTTGAACTTAACCATAAGTTACCACTAAGGAGCACAGTTCTCAGCAAACAAGTGATTTCAGAATGATCTGTGTTGCTTTCAATGCCATTCATTACCAATTTTTGTAGGCAGTATTATAAATTCTGACAAAGAACATCGTACCTTTACCAGAAATAATAGCTCACTGTTTTAGATGCAATCCATGTCATGACTTCATTACAGCTATATTTCATTATGTGTATTTAGGAATTATCATGACTGAGATTTAATCAATAAAATTGAAAAATATTCTAATTTCAATTAAGTAAAATACAGTAAAACCTGTGTTGGGAGATCACCTGTGGGACTGGCAAAAGGTGGTTTTAATTCACAGGTGGTTTTATAAGACAGGTGAGATGCAGTGAACTGTGGTTGACTGACAAAAGACTGAGGGAGACTTGGAGCAGAAAGCAATCCCCTTATTTTAAGGGTTTCCATCTTTCAAATTTGTATGGAATCATATTAAATTTGGGAAAGAATCAGAATAAATACCAAATTAGAAAAGTTGTTATCAACAAAGCAAAATTAAATGGTCTTCACGACGCAAAATGTGATGAATGGGCAGATAGATAAAGAGACAGACTGCCTGATGAACACAGCAAAGTTTTTAGTTCATACTCCAAAGATGGAAATCAGAGATAACTAGTTCTTCTTCACCTTAAGATCTATGCCTCTTCAAAATATTTTATTAATCAATCCATAAACTTTTTACATATCTTGCAGACAAACTTATAACCTCCAGAGGCACAGCCAAAATTTACATTTGTTGGGGATGCAAAATTCTTTATTTCCAGAGGTTCTAAGTTATCTCATGACAAATTCTGCAATAATGTTCCACGGACAGCTCTCTTTCTTAGTGTAAATTGTTTGCTCTCTAAATTGCTGCTAATGAAAGTGTACGTTTATGAAACTTGATGTAAACATCACAGATATTTTTCATATTTTAAAAATTACTTTCATGCTATCATTTTCTTAACAGAGACTCTGAGAGTGTCTTGAATGTTTATTCTCAATAGTACATGCAAAGTCATTTCAGGAGGGGGGGGGGGGGGGTTGGGGGTGGCCATGGCCCTTTGTGGCACCCCAAACACCCCTGGCTATGCTAACCTCTGTTGAACTATACTGGTATACGTATAAAGTGATTTCCCAGGATTACTGAATGGTTGTGTGGTTTCAACCCTGTTTACTTACCCCTAGTCATATTCCTGAGTAAGAGAGTACATCTCACCACACAAACTGGAGGTAATATCCACTCCATCTTGCCAGGTATATCAAACTATATACTCTGCATAATGCTGTCCCTATAATCCTGATGTTAAGTTGGTTATTAAGCATTCAAATTGACTACAGTGAGTTTAATCCAACTTTAAGTACAATCCAACTCTATGGATCACTGGGAAAACTTTGTCCTTCTAATGAATGCACATGAAGATAATATATATCTTTTATATATAATTTAAGGATCAAGGTATCTGTGACCCTGATCAGGATCAATAAGGATCAGGATATCCTCTGTTAGGGATTGTAGAGTTTGTCTAATGTCCTCAATACTTTGCTTTCTAATGGATCAAAACCAGTATTACAATATGTCATCTGTCTATATTAGTCAAGGTAACACCATTTTTCTTCAGTAGAATCAGTATCTACTCCTCAGGATCAAAGAGAGTATATTACTCCTGTCTGTCAGTATCTATGCAGAGTATTAGAGTAATTTTCCTCTGGGTGTATCTCTGGGCCAGTATCTATCCATAACCATCAATGAGTATTTTTCCTCTGTATCACCATGCCCTTTCTCATTATCCATGGATCTCATGGATCCGTATCAAACTGAATGTCTGTCCACAAACCTCAACGGGACATTAATTATTAAGTAGAATTTCCATCCTCTGACTGCATCTTGCCAGATCAAACAGTAATTTCAGAGTCTGCTGGGTGTGCTCCATCTACACAAATCCTGTTATAAATCTATATCAATATCACTACAGTCACACGCTTGATCATTTATTAAGATTACTTACTAAGTTAACTTCAGAGGTGTTAACCCCCACAAATGATAACACGCATCCCAAAGCAAAAGTGATAATGCACAATCCTGTTTTATCAAAATGTGGGTAAGATGCTGGTGTTATAGTATTTAATCCTCGTAGGATGATTAAAATCAACTATTTTCACCCCAAAAGGCATCCATCGGTAAAACCAATGCTTGTTCCATCATATCACAAAGCAGGATATAAAGTGAAGTTGATATGTAGTGTAGCTCCCGCCTCTTTACAGATCAATCATTTTCACCTCAGAAGCACCCAATACTTTAGTAAAACCAATGTTTAAGAATATCACAATGCAGAATATACTGCCATTAACATATACAGTAAGTCCCTCCGGGATCATCAGAGGTCAACTGGTTTGACCTCCTAACGTATCCTCTGATGTTTGACAGAAAATAACCTGAGCAAACCTGCTGACTGTGATGTTGACAATATGAGATTTCTGGGATGTTTGTGTTGGACACATAAACGCATCACCTACTGACCTGTTCTAGGTACACAGTATGTACACGGTGGTTAATGGTTACTGCTCAGCTGTATATTTGTTGTTTGGTTATTCTTCACAGCAAAGGTCATAGGTCACACAGCCCTGCTGCATTTTCATCTACTGTTCAGTGGTTTACACTTATCATGATGTGAATTAATGTCCTAAATTACACGTACACATTCATATGTGAATGCTATTTATACAGGTTGTGTACCTGGTTTTATACTAAACAATATTACAAGTGGTTTTCAATGATTTGATAAGTGTGGGTTTTTTTATATTAGGCCCTTTAGCTCTAGATGAAAAGTGCATGTTCAATGATGATGAAGAAGACTTTATGACAATGGATAATCTGTATGTTAATTTGAAGATATCTTAATTAATTTTATTTTTTTATTATTATTATTATTATTTTTGCTAGGAATAACCTGTAAATCGTTGATGGTCCAATTCACAGGCAAATACAGCAAATGGATTAATTAATAATTACTATTATGAAACCTAAGATATCCTGTGCCTAAGGATTATCATAAGGTTACTTGATCAAATTGCATTCTTTGGTACTCGCGTTATATTTAGCAACCACTTAATTGGTTTAGGCATCCGCCAACAGATGTCACTAATGTACAGTGAAACCTGAGTGATAAGGCCACCTATGGGACTGGCCAAAAGTGGTCTTCATTCACAGGTGGTCTTATTAGACAGGCTAGTTATAACAAGTGTTAATGCTTTTAGTTCACCTAAAGGTGGTCATAATAGACAGGTGGTCTTTCAGACAGGTTCCACTACACAGAATACATGTATCTATTAAAAAATATTAAATTTGATTCTTTCATGTTTAGCCTGGTTAGCCCTATTTATAGTATACCCTTCACTTACAAGTCTTGGCTATATGTTCCTAGCCTAATTCTGCCAAAGCAACAAAACAATGAACGTGGAATTGGAAAACCTTGTGCCTCTGTAAGTGGTTGATGCTTCGAATGAGTTTAGAAAATTGTTAATTATATTAAGCTTTATGATTATATACTGTAATAATAATTTTTATGAATTGATTAGCAGATAATAAGAATTCTACAATAGAACTGTTCTGAACACCAGCACTTCACAGTGTTGGCATATAGTGATGGACTGATAATCGTTAATCGATGGTCATAGATTTTGCAGTGCCATAATCAACTACCAAGTTGACAGAACACATAGGATCCGTGATGAGAAGACGTATGCTTTCACTTTATTCATGCAGGAAAGCTCTAGAAAAATCTGTTTGCAGTAGTAACTTCAAACCTAGGTTACTACACAGATACATGTAGGCTACGGATTTACACATATTATTAGCAAACACGTAGATCTGTATATCAGCTGAGGCAATGTACAGGTCTGTATGTGGTCAGAAGTATCATACTCCTATACAACTGATTAATTCTGTCGGCAAGTCGGTAGCAGCCAAACAATTTTAATTGATCATCAATCATGAAATAACGACTGATTCCCAGTACTACTGATAACTATATTAGTTTATTACTGTAAATAATGAAAAACACCTGTGATCTATTACATTAAATCGTTATTAATTATTTTACTTATTTGACAATTTCATGACTTACCTGCTCGTCCTGCCTCTCTCACATCCATGGGTTCATGGTCTGGCTTATCCAGGGCCTCTGTGGATGCTGATATCTGTTGTCTGTCAAGCCAACTCGGTCGGGAACTTTGTTCTGGGGCTGGCTTTTCTACGGGCCTTGGCTCTGCTCGGTTTGGTCCATACCTGGCATGGGGCCCTGCATGCTCCGAATGGTGTGCAGCTGGCCTGCTCACTGGAGCAGTATTTTCTGGTCGGTTCCACCCTTGTCTAGCAGGTGGCGCCACCTGTTGAGGCTCTGATGAAGCTCGATTGTATGGAGTATTCTTGATCTGAGCCGGTGCCCTCGTCTGCTGCGGCTGTCTGCTCGCTAGCGGTGAAGCAGGTCGGTCACCAGAGGGCCCAGGTGAGAGACTCCGAGCAGGAGATCGACTACGCTGAAGCTCAAGCTGCCTCTGTTTGAGAGAAGTCCCTTCTTGTTCCATCTTTGCAAATATGGCACGACTTTGGCGAAATCGCTGCACATGACTGGTGGCCTTATAGTAGTTATCCGGGTCACTACACACTGGGTCTTTATTAACAGGAACGCCATCTGGACTTAGTTTTGTTTTCTGCTGTCCATGCCCATGTTCACCTGTAGGTCGTTTTCGTTTTGCATCCTGGCCTCGTGCTGTCTGGGGTTCTGGTTCACTATTTATCCTCCCGCGCGGCACACCTTGACCTTGGTGGGCAACTCCAGGATGTCCACGATTTGACACTTCGTTCTGGAAGACGTTTTTTAGCTTGCTGACGCTAGAGCGCTCCATGTCTGCTACATTATCATTGGGCACGTTATTGAAGTGGTTGGGGTGGTGGTTATTAATGTTAGCAGTGAGCACCTCACCTCGATAAACACTCATGCTAACCTCGTCTGTCTACGTCTGACTCACCCCACCACAATAACGTCTGTCGCTGCCAAGTTAGCGTAATCCTGTCTACTCTACAGCCAGGTAAACCTCCCCAGCCAAGGAATCCTGCCTGAAAAACACAAAACAAATCATGAATATTCATGAGGGATGGTACAAAGAGGTACAAAAAGAACTAAAACTACTTCATCTGAAAGAATTAAATGTTAAAGGCGTGGGTCAAGGGTCAGTGAATAATATTCTAAAATTCCACAAAACGCAAAACAAAACATGATTATTCATGAATGATGGATAGATACATAAAGGTACAATGGAACTATAAGTACTTTATCTGAGAGGATAAAATGTTTAAGGCTGGGGTCAAGGGTGATTATTATTCTCTGAACATTCTTTCAAATCTTTTATTAAGGAGACTTTTAATGAAAGACTATGAAATCAGTAACGACTTGAAATAATTAACATCATCATAAACCTTGTATGAAAATAATGAAATACGAGGGATGTAACATTACTAACAATGCATCCAATAATACATGCAACAAACTGCACCCCAACAACTAAAATGTGATTGATTAATAACCTCTGAATTGACTGTTTCTATTATATTTTATGCATGCACCACCCCAAAATCTCAATAGGCTGTCAGCTTTTACAGAGCACACAGTGAAATTTTTACAGTGTACATCTGCTCAAAATATAGTTTCAACTCTAGCCAGTCAAGAACTAGAAATAAAATTGGCAGTAATAAACAGAAGGCAAGCGAAGTGCTTCTTTTACTCTGTGCATTCACTTACATCATTTCTGGTAAAATAGTACATTCAATTCAAAAGGAAGTCTTAAATTTTCTACTATAGTAAGAATTGAATCGAGAATCAAAGTAAAGCACGGTAAAAAAATTGATTAGTTAATTTACTCCAAAACCCATCACAATTCACAGTCCTGTGAAATTATTGAAAATATTTGACTCTATTAGCTGGTTTTAAAAACCAAACCATTACATTAAATCAGATCCACCATCTCACTGGTATATTACAAATACATATATACTGATAGTCCATATGATGTTACAAATGGCTTACGTCAATCATGAGCCATATTCTGTTAATCCCTGAATCCAGGAAATTATAAGTACTTTGAAAATGGCCACATCTGAGCTGAAGGCAAATTTAACTGTTCAACAAGGAAAAGTTCAAGACGTGACCAAAACATTTTTCAGTGTGTTTATGAAGTCATGATTATATGTGAACCTTATCACACAGTGTTGTTAAATCATGATAAGGTAAATTAGTTGATTGATTATATATAAGGGTGATTATACCTGCTGTATGCAAGTGTGAACCCTGAGCTCATCAATACTAAAAGAGGGTGAAGTTCAGCATACCATCACACACACACATATATACACACACACACATACAAAACAAATTTTGTTTCACTTATGTTCACTTGAGCCAAATTATAATGTGAATCAACATGCAATTTGTGCATTGTTGTGATCAAATGTGATACAGCAATTGAAATTTTAATCCACATTAACACCTGAACAATCTAAGCAGTAATGGTGCAATGTAATGTAAATTAAATAATGCAAAAGAGCGAGGTTTAATAAAAGAAATTAGAATATGTGCCAGTGGCGATTGGATTATGCATATGCCAACTTAATAATACTGAATCATATACATCTTTATATGTAATATGTGTGTTAGTGTGTACATTCAAGCCAACATGAATACATGCATTAATTAATGTACATTAATTTTAAATATAAGGCTAATATTGCGATTAAACATCAAAACTGGCAAAATTGGCAAGTTTTCCCCAAGTACTGAGCTACCTTAACCATGATAAAAATAATTTGTAACAATGTATGAGTCAGAATGCAAAAGAAGACCTCCAGATCTTTAAAATGATACATAATTTGTTATGGTTCTATTATTTGTGCCAAAGTAACAAGCGTATAATGATATATTAAGTCCTGAAAACACAATTTAAACTGTGCCACACTCCGCAGGCATTAAAGTGCTTTCAATTTTCAAATATAGGTTAGTACATTTCACTCTATTGTTCTTTAAGTATCCACTATACTAGTAGACCTGCACAAGTAAAAACAGTGTACGTTTATTTGTGGATGAACTGTGCATGCACCTATGTATAACCAAGTGGTTGTCACACTTGTTATCATACACTTAAAACATGGTTCAACACCTACTTATCTACCAAAATACACACCCAACACAACTTTAAATGCCAGTAGGCCTTTTGAAATTAAAACCAGACTGACTAGCGATTGTTATATCAGTACATACCAGAGTATTTGAGACCATTCAGTGTAGGAGAGAGGAACCCACGAGCATGCTCCAGTAACAATCTGTGTCGATCCCACTATTATTTATGACACATGTCAGTGCGGTGTGACATTCTTGTGGTGAGCTGGCCTAGCTTAAACATACACCTACATGAGTATACTGTATCAAAGATTGTCACCACTATAAATAATTGTACCTCTCTGTTCATTTGCCTTGGCCTAAGGTAACCTCTCTGGCTTCACTGGCACTGAAATCCAGTCGATTACCTCACGCTGGATATGATCACCACATTTAAGATTCTCACCTAACAATTAATGTAAATCCAACATATGTTTTATAACTAGCAATTTACCTGGTGATGCAACTGTCTATAGGAAGACATACACTGCATGCAGTTGCGCTAATTTATTAATATATACAGCCTCTGGTGATATTTATTTCGATTTGTGCTTTCATCATCTCTGTTATGTGAAACCTAGGACATTCATTCCCCTTTTCATATAGCAAATGCAAAACTGTTTTGAATGCAAATTGAGCATTCACACAGCAATCCAGAGTACTTTTTATCTATTTTGGCCCAAACATTTTGAATCAAGCTCAAAAGATGGTAACAAACAGTTTCCAAAGCAAATCACATTATCCAGTCTGTGAAAGTGAAGTGTGAATGCTCTATTCACATCCAAAATGGTTTGACCTAGTTTTGAAGCAGCAACTAGGTCACACTGTACATCTCTTGCCCTTGTGCTTGATATAAGGGTGAACTCACAAAACAGTTTGAAACCAACTTGATCAATGCACATTGCCCAAAATGTTTTAAATTAAACCCATTTTGTGTGTATAAGGGGTATCAATGATGCAATTTATATCTCCCCATCTCTGTAACTAATTTATCTTCTCTATATCTCTACATTGCAGCTTCTAACCTTAATTCTACAATGGTGAAATGGAAAATATCATCTGCTGACTACCATGTTATAATCTTATGTACCTGAATATCTGGGAAAAATTTTTAGTTGTTTACCACTTGTGATTAAATTATTGATATGAAATTGATAACAGTACGGTGATAATTTAGTAAAGTTTTAATCATAACATAAATTACAAAAATAGTTTGCAAACATTTATACAAATCAGGGATCAAAATACTTCAACTGAAAGGAAAAAATAGAGGTTTGCCTTTCCAAAGAAAAACAAGGGACCTATGGGTCACGACGCTCAGCTGTTATATATGATAAAAAAATATTATTTAGAAATGAGGCACATGCTGGTTTTGTGTGGTAATAAATATAAGCTGTATTATGAGTTGTTGTTGTTTAGCTTATGTATGATTTTGATAGTACCTTTGGAGACAGGGAAGAGGATTGATTTCATTTATTTTATTAACAAATGGAGTACTATTGTCACACAGATTTTGACTTGGCCATATAACTTATAAGCAGAACATATAATATGAGTTTAACTATTTATTAAAAAAAATACAAATATTGTCCCATATATAATTTTTATTAAAAATAATAAGAGAATCATATGATTTTTTAAAATGAAATATAACTGATATGATTATTAAAATAATATTAAAGAATATATTCATGAATGCATTCATGAATACATTTTGAAAGTATTTGCACGAGTATTCATATATTTTCATTTTTACCTGAATTCCTATTCTTTATGCAAGAAATTTTATAATGGAGTACAAAATCATATTCGTATTTAAATACAATTACAAAGTATTTGCACCATGTCTGGAATTTATTCAGTTTTCACCAAACAATGATGTTGAGAATCCAGAATATACAAAATTCACACATTTAAATAATGATCATAAGTACCTGGTTTTATGGCTTTTATTTATATTAAAAAATAACTGTAAAAAATTCATTTTGGACTTATTTCACATCATTGTACACACTAGACACAGCAGGAATCTAGATTAATATTATCAACTGCATCTTTGTCTAATTTCCTTCATATGATCCCTAATGATTAGTAATGAATAATATGATTTACTTCTTTATCATTAAAATTGAACTGAAAAATGCCATAGGTGACTGCATGGTGTTATTTGGAATATGTGACATTCTACCCATCGATACAAGATTCTTATATCATCAGTAACTGCAAGTTAATTTCCTGTTATTATAAACTAACAAATTCCTTTTCTATTTTTCTTTAATTTGTTATTAAAAACCAATAAAAATTTATTAATTTATTGTTTTTTGTTATGTTCTTGGTTAAAACTACTAGATGAGTTGGGTTGGACACCTGGATCAACTGTGGCTTGCCATAAGCTGCCTGGATTCCATGTATGCCTCGCCTCAAGCATGCATAATTTGATGAAAGGTCAACAAGGTCAACATACAGGTGACTCAAGAGGGGCTGGAGAGAGCCAAAGTCTGACAGGGTCTCATAAAAAACATTAATAAAAGCTACAATTTTTGGCCAATTTCTTTTTAGCTTTCTAAACTAAAAAGCTGAAATGCTTATGTGTGCATGATATGAAAATTATATCAACAGTGCTCACGGGAAACAAACGTGCCATGGTCACAGTTGGGCAAAATTTAAGGTACTAATTTTATATTTATACTAAATAAAATTTGAAAAATTCAGAACTAATTTTGGGTATTCAATTGAATCTTGATTAAATAATGTTACATCCCTGACAAAAAAATCTCTAGCTTCAGCAATGCTCTTGTTAAGGGAGTAAATATATTTCTTGATTTTTTACAAAGTGCATTATGTTTGGGCCCATAACTTAAAACAATTACACAATACTGACATCATTCTGGCATGTGCATAGAGAATGAAAAATATGTATATTATTTATGATTAAAGTCAGATCAGTGGTTTTGATATTAGGCAGTCTTGAAGTGTAACAATGGGTTTTTAATGGAAAAATGAAGTTTTTTATTAATATCTCGAATGTCATAGTGACCAAATTCTTGGCATGGTAGGGCATTTTGGAGACATCTAACTGTATGCCGAATTTAAGGAACTTAGAGCTGAAGCTGGGGAGCTGAGCTCTTGCAAACTGCATAACACTAGCTTGATGTAAACAATATGTTACATGGTGCTTGAAAACTTGATTAAAATCTACAGTTTTTGATCAACTGGTTTCAAATTTTTTGTGTTAACAGTTGAAATGCTAACAAAAACATGCTGTGAAAATTAAATCCACAGTACTTACAGGAAAAAAACGTGCCATGGTCAAAGTTGGGCAAAATTTAAGGTACCAATTTTTTATTTTTATTAATATTTTAAAAAATTTAAAAGATTTTCATCTAATTTTGGGTATACAATTTAATTTTGATTAATTAAAGTTATATTACTGGAAAAAAGGTCCATAGCATTAACATTTTTTGTGTTAAGTGATCAAATATCTTTTCTGATTTTTTACAAAATGCATTATGTTTGGGCCCATAACTTTTTTAAATTAAATAATACAGACATAATTTCTGGCATGTACATAGGAACTATATAGAGGAATATTTATGGTAAATATGAGGTAAAACAGATGAGTGGTTTTGATATTAGGCAGTCCTGAAGTGTGAAAATAGGTTTTTAATAAAAAATTGAGGTTTTTCCTTAATTTCTCAAAGGAACGAAGTTGCAAACACCCAGTTTTCGGCTTGGTAGGAGATCTTGGGGACATCTAACATTATGCCGAATTTTGGATTCCTAGGTCTTACGGTTTCAAAACGTGCCACATCTACGGACGGACGGACGGACGGACGGACAGACGGACGGACGACGGACAATGGACCACGACTATAGCTCAGATGACTTATAGTCAGCTGAGCTAAAAAGAGCTTTTCCGTGCACTATGCCAGTCTGAGACAGGTGCAAAGGCTTTATTTCGACCCCTGTAAATGGTCTGTCAATTACACACAACTGTATTGTCCTGTCTCAGGCTCATAAATTTTGGCCCATTTGATCTTGATGATGAAGGTCAAGGTCACCAGTTTTCACACTGATCTGAGATATTGGTAGAAACAATTTAAATTTGAAATTTTATGGAAAAATGTACAGTCATTCAAAAGTTATCACATTCACAAATAATGACACAGTAGACACCAGACAACAACAATGCTGCCACCGTCAGGCCAAACACTATATGTCTCCCACCATGGGAAGGAAGACATAATTAACAGATGACAAAATTAACTTGAAAATCATTATATCTAATGTTTAATATATATGGTTCTCCATATCCTCATTCATAACACAGATCATACCCCCCCCCCCCCCCCCCACCCTTTCCCAGGGGGACCACTGAACGATCCTTAGTCAGACACCAGAAACTAAGCCAGAATCCAGGTTAGTATCATTACCAGTGAAAACAAATGCAAAAATGAAACAGGTTTGTTTATTCCCTTATGCACTATGTCTTCTAAAAGAAATATTACCCTCAGGCAGAGGGGTACATTAATAAAAGCCTTGTTGTTTATATGCCTGAGTGCTTGCTTGTAATGTGGTAAATTCAAGTTCCTTGGCAACTTGTACTGAAATTCTACACTGTACTTCTCCAGGGGTTTTTTTCCTCCATGAGAATGAAATTATCAAAAATTCAGGCCACCCTGAAATATTCCAACTCAATGACTTTTGTAACACTACACTGTGCTCACCGGTGGAGAGTGCATTCAAATCAGGTGTAAGATAGTAATCCATTAGATCACTAGTCATAATTAACTAAGTCTGTAAAAGGAAGCCTGACATCACTGAATACTTTACAAATATCTATCATCTTATAGGCTTCCTAATACATTGACAAGAAATTTATTTTAAATTACTTGTATTTTAAAGTACTTGTATTTTTAAGACTGAACATATCAACAACATATGAATATTTAAATATCTGCAAACGAGCTACTACACAGTTAAATAATTACAGATTCCCATTTCATTTAATATGGATTTTTTGGGGGAAAAACACTTACAACTTCCTATTTTATTAAATTCATATGAATTTTCTTGGGTATAACACTCAGAGCTTTATTTTTTATTAAGTTTGGATTTTTTTCTCAGTCTTTTGGACCTTTTGAGATTGTGTGCAGGGTAATAGCAGTTCTAAAATGTTACGTTTGCTGAGTTAACTTGACACTGATGATGTCAAGGGCTGATCCAGGATTTTGGAAAGACGAGGGTCCAGCCTGGGAATGTAATAAGAAAACCTAAACAGAGGTCCAAAGATCCTGAAAATTATTTTACAAACCCGAAAGAAAGGTTGTTGCGGCCAAAAGCAGAAGGGGGTCTAGACCCACTGGACCCCCCTCTCGATCCGCTACTGGATGTGCCTCTAGGCAAGCTGATCAAGCTGACTTTTATATACAAACTTACTCATTTATTAACTATGAAAATAATAAACTGTAAATGACTACTAGTAATATGCATATTTCAGACAATTAACTACCTGAACTGCACCCGCAAACATATGTGTACACACCCCTTACACTGCCCGTACATAATGGTTTTAAAGGATTAACTGTAATAACAATAGTAGTGGTATGTAAGTAGAAAAGTATATATGTGTTCATTCATGCATAACTACACATTTCTGTTAACCCAGGTATGTATTATATACATACATGTTATATAATACTAACACACCTTTATTCTTTTTACAGGGAGCAGAGTTCATCTATTAACATGCTCACATGACCAAGGTCTATAGTTCTTATAGCTCCGCACAGGTGGCCCCACAGGCTTCACCTCTTTTCAGAGAAATTTTATATATTGATTGATCTCATCAGACATCTAAGGTCACCGAGTGCTGTCTGTAAGCAGCCTGCTGGGTGTGTATACAAAATCCTAAGAGACCCATGGGCCCTGAAGCTTTGGTGAAATATATCCCCCAGTATAAGATACACCATGTACTGATTTTTAAAGGTCTGAACAGTGGTCTATTATTGGCCTTTATAACACCTCAACAGGACTAAGAATAGTTAGAAAATTTTGGTTTTCCAAAATATTCAGGATTGTTGATTAAAAATGCAATTATTAATGGGTGTTTGCTAATTGCTTCCAATTAAGACCCTGATGTCCCTGAGAGTATTAAATGCTGGGCTCCCATCAGGCCCCTCAGGAAACATTCAGGAACATCATCAAGGAATATTCACAAATATATAGTCACTTACGCACAAATGACACTGGGAAGATGGGCCTTATCAGTGAATGTTATCAGTGGTTGGGGAGCATACCCCCCCCCCCCCCCCATGGCAGAGGCTTGCATTCCCTAAAATTCAGGTGAATACTGGTATCTTTTTAAACATCTTTTTAAACATTCTGATTCTTGACCTTTGCCAGAAATGATGTGATCAGACCAAGGAGAGTGGGTGTTGCATATATAAAATTTGGAGCTGGATGCACATTGCAATACCACACTCTTATTGGTCTGATTAGTTCTTTGCATTGTGCCAGCCCTGGTGGTGGAACCCAGAGAATCAAGCTATACTATGCAGCGGTTCAAACAAAGGAGACCTTGGAGGATTGCAGTGCATAATCCCTGCATGAGGAGCATAGTCAGCATGAGAGATACCTGACAAAGGATTACAGGTGAGTAAGTGAAAGATAAAAGGAATAAATACCAAGAACTGGCAAAAACTACACTGATCAAATGTGCTTGTCCAAAGAGAGCCACAGGGAATACAGAAATAACTGTATCAGGCAACATTTTTTTTACAGATTAAATCATTTGTTGAAATACCAGTCCAGACTTATACATTATGTCTCAAGCATCATTAAATTAGTGCTTCACCCAAAAGCCTAACAAATGCTTAATGTTAATCACTCAGTTCTTGGTGCACTGATCACTGATGTTCAAGTCACTTTTTTTCATTTTTACACATTATATTTGCATAGGAAAACATTTAAACACATCATAAAAACAAGTTTTTGCAACAGTAATGAGCTTGCATCAATGCCAGGAACTACCAAGCATGAAAATGACTATAATGTTTTTGGTGTAAATGTGTTTGTGTCTGTGTCAAGCTTAAAGTTTAACTGTTAAAGGCATTAGTGTACAAGGCTGAGTTGGTAAATTAGAGTTAAACAGTCTTTCATAATGACTACAATACATTTGTATGGTACGTGCAGATTCAGAGAGTTATAAATTTTTTTTTTATTTGTTAAAAATTGTTAATTTTTTCTGCAGTTCTTTGACACAGCATTTTAAGGATATTTGAACCACTTGAGAAGGGAACTGGAATATTGCAAAACATTTTAGTACATTCTTTAAAGACCCAGAGATAACTATGAATTATTGTCATTTGATTATATTCATCTGATATACTCATGGTTTACGAGATAGTGTGTTGCTTTTATTACATTTAATTTTAACAGAATGGTTGAAATCAATGCCAGGACTGTTAACCATCATTGCTCTAAAGAAAGACCTCTAATTGTATCATGCTGCAAACAACGTAGATTCAAAATTAAATGTTTAATGTTGGTTTGTGTGACCAAGTACTTGCACATAGATCAAAACGATTTACTATTCAGTACATCAGCCATTAAATGTGTGGACCTTGTGAAGAACATTTGCCATAATATTAACAGATTATTAATCAATAGTCAGTCTGCATAAATCAAGTGATAATTTAACCATGAAACTGAAAGAGACGCACTGATAATGCAATGCAGAACATTCAAAATGATGATTCCATTTTAATTAAGTTCTGGCTCAGTCAAGCTATCATAATTCTGTTATTAGAATGTATTTCATACATCCTTAACTATTTTACCATTAAACTAGCATTAAAAACAAGAGCTTGGCAAGTGTCTGACTGCCATGAAACCTTGCAGCTTATTCTGAATTGTAACAAATCAATACAGGAAATAACAATATCTGTCAGTGTACAAAAACAAGGAAGCGATGATTTATCTACCAATAGTCACGAATCAGCGGGGGGGGGGGGGGGGGGGCATTGGCATTCCAGCAGCACAGATAAGAGAATAATGACTGTGTGCAAATGATAAAACTGCACTACATAATAAATATTCAGGTACTTGCAACTGAAAAGCTGGATTACATTGAGGCTGTTTATTCATTTTGGTATACTAGCAGTACACCCATAATTTTGATGCACAACCTGTGACATCTCGGTTTTAGTGAGTACGCAAACTGGCAGCCCTATTGAACCTTTTTGAGAAACTGAGAGAAATCAACCTGTCTGGATTCAATAAAAGCACCAGATCACAAATAACACAAGTTTGACTATGATAGAGCCCATGTGGAAACTTATGTCGGCCGTGCGAGTTTGATGACAAGTGGGATGTGTATCAGTAAAGAGTAGGGGGGATAACACTTTTTTGGTCCACATCCAAATCCTCAAATAAAAGTATGATTACAATACAAGAACTAGTATGGGCATAATAAAAAGCATTTTTTTAAATTTTTTTTCATGCATGTCTGCATTTATTTAAGATTAATCTACATGTTTTGATAGCTTTGATGACACAAAAAATATAATTCTGAAATAGTGCTATTACCATATGTACATGGTATAAAACTTACACTGGACACAGAAAGCAGTGAAGGTGTATACAAATCTGTTTAAAAGAATGCATCTGGCATTATAATGATCAAGACCTCATACTAATCAATTTATCAGAATATTATAGCTGCCATTAAAATGTGTTCAATGTAACTTACCTCAATAACAATTATTTACTAGAGCATAACTGTTATAAGAATGCAACTGACCTTTAAAATAAGTTTTGCATAACTGCAATCACTGTTTAGAATCTAACTGACTTCAATACCAATCTGTTTAAAGAATATGACCTGCATTAGATGGTAACTTATGTAAGTGACCTCAATACCAAACTGTATATAATAATTTAACTGCATTAAGAATGTAAGAAATTATACACCACATGACTACAATACCGATTTGTTTACAAAGACAAATCAAACTTAGCAATATAATTATAAGTGACCTCAAAATCTATCTGACCACCAGAACATACCTTTATGAGTATAAATTAAGACTTTAAGCCACAGCTTATCTCAAACTCTATTTCCTGCAAATGCCAAGGTAATCAACATCATCCCCTTTCTAATAAAATAAACACATTAATATACTACAGTGAAAGACACTTGGCACAGACACACATGAGTGTGTGTGTGCATCATATTAGATTTGACTAGCACTTCCTGCTCCAAATAAACCATAATGATAAATAACAGTGATCTTTCTCTGCCGACGGTCACAATACAATCTGTGTATACTGTTTAATCGATCACAAACAACCTTTGACCCTGATTATAACCATGGCCTGACATTCCTACGGTCCTCAATCTGTTGTTAAGTGGCTCTCGTTTTGACCTTTGTTATGGAATCAATCTGCTACAACCTTTGGTGTTACCTTTTAATCTGGGCCTGTGTGGTACCATTCATTACTGTTAAAACCAGGTTTGTCATGCATGACATGGCCTGCTATCTGTCCATTAGGGTCATCAATATTAGATATCAATATTCTGTAGACCAGTGGTCAAGGGGAATTTATTTATGATTTACTCTGCTGATATTTGTCACAAACATGTCATAACAACAGGATTCAGAATTTTACATGACCCATGGCCTGATGGTGGCACTGTTACCTGATTAAGGATGAAGGCATCCATACTATAAGAATGACATGTTATTATTAAGCCTTCTGGACTTCAGGTTTTTATACACACAGTAGCAGGTTTTGATTCAGATGTTTTCTGCTTTATCGAGCAGCTACAGGTTGCTGTGGTCAAGACCTCAGCCCTGTGCACTCCCTGAGTGTAAATTTGAAAGTTTTCCCTAGCTGATAGATTAGATGTATCACCAATCCAAGCATGGAGCCGCGAGAGACCACCACTGTTTTACCCACCGTTTTACCCGTACCAGTGACCTGAGGAAAGCCACAGCACCCACACTCACTGTACTGAGGCAGCAGCATGCATTCCCTCCACCGATTCCAGCAGTGGAGACCCAGCCATGACAATCGAGAGCCGAACCCGATCAATGAAACAACAGTATACAGTAGATTCATAACCTGTCATTAAGACATTAGAGCAGAACTCTGAGATTCAAGCAAGATTTCACCATAATGTGACCATTATTCCATTTAGGCACCGGCAGGGTTTGAAACTAGAGACCTTGAGAGCTCTAAAGTTCCCTGCCTTAACCACTAGGCCATGTCCTACCCCTACAGGGCCCTTAGGCTTGACTTTACTAAAAGCTGTTTTTTTTTTGTTTTTTTTTTGTCGAGGGCCCTGTATTTTTAAAGAAGCATTGTTATTTCCAGCAGGCCTGAAAGAGTCACCCATGATGTGGCATTCTTTAGGCTCCAATGGTCCCACAACATGATGGCAATGTAAATTACACCTTTCATTCTAACATACACCTATATTGGAAATCAAATTGTCATTTGATTTTTTTTGTCAACAGAGTGGAAACATCTATCCAGAATTTCAAACCCTTGTTTCCATTTGTTTGATGTCCCCTTTCACAAACAGCAGAATAAATGCAGCTGTCATGAATATTCAGATGCTTTTTATAAAACATCTAATTGTATATCAACCAGATTTTACCTATGAAATAAATGGATTTTTTAAAATGGGAAAACTGTTAAAGGTATTATTTGAAACAAACAATTTTGGGACTATATTTCACTTTAAAACTTGCTAGACAATCCTGGCCTTTTTAGCACAGTTTTACATTAAAAATTTTGTGAAGTTTTGGGATTGTAAGGTAGCAAAGTGCTATGATACAACAATTTAACTAACAATTTAAAAAATATATATATATATATGTCAGAGACGAGATTGAAATCCAGGCGGATTTTAAATTTGCCTAGACGAGATTGCGATTGTGATCTCGCCTAGGCGAGATTGCAATTGTGATCTCAGTTAGACGGATTTTAAACTCGCCTAGACGAGATCACAATCGCAATCTCGCCTAGGCAAGTTTAAAATACGTCTGGTGTCATCCAGGCGAGTTTAAAATCTGCCTGATATTACTTAGGCGAGTTTAAAATCTGCCTAGGCGAGATTAAAACAGTGATCTGATCTAATTTCCTAATATATTAAGCATTGTAATTGACATATGAAAGATGTTTTCAGTCGGATTTTCAATATTTTAACACTGAATGGTTATATATAGTTAAAAGGTAATATATTTATTAATATTTACAGAATATTATGGTATTAATGTAATAATTAACTTTTTTACAGTAATGTAATAATTATTCATGTGATAATTAACATTAATTTTGGAAACAGAATTATGAAATAGATATTTGATTATTATTTGCACCTTTGATGTGTTTCATGTGGTCTACAGCATCCTTATTATACCAATTATTTGCTAAACATTAATTAATCTTTATTTTTTCTCCAGTTTTCTTAACAACCTTGGGATTGTAAATATCACTAATAATTTTTACAAAAAAATAATTTGTTATTGTATTTAAATATATGGCAATTAGAGAGTAAAAAGAGGTATATTGAAGCACACTTATGAGATATTATAAAGAGCAAATCTGGGGGGAAAAATCATCCACTTGCATATTGAATCAATCATAGATAGATAGATAGACAGATAACAGATTAGTCTAGATAGCTATTACTTCACTATTTAATGAGTATATTACACATTAACATAAACAATCATCCTATTTGATAATTCTTACAGGACAAACAGAACAAATTAGTTGGTTGATCTAGTTCAAATGTTTCTTTTCACTAAGGTATTCAACACTCAACAGTCAAAACATGTACACTTATGGTACAAAATATGCAGGGTATCAGTATTTATGATGGACTTTAATACACCATCCTTTTTTTAGGTTATTAAACATCATATGAGAAAAGGTAAAAGTTGACAACAGATGTATGCAAGTGAATAATTCTTTGTCTTATTTAGTCTTTTCTTATAATGTATATTATATTCTTCTGATCTTTTTTTTTGTTTTGTGAGGCATTTTGTGAAGCTTCAATATTTATGTAGACTGTGTTACAAGATAACTGCCTTTTTTTGGACAGTATTATATCATATCAGAAAAAATATGATTTCTAGATTCATAGAGTAATAGATCATTTATGCATGTGAACATGCATTGAATTATATTGATCAAAAATAAATGAGCTGTGTTCCTTTTGTCTTTTTAAAATACTACATTACTAATATTACAAATACCAGTTTCCCTTCAAATTAATATTGACAACAAAATTATTATGTAAATAATCAGCAGCAGCCCACATCATATATCATTTGAATATGCCATATACAATACCAATGTAAGTTTCTTATTACATAGTTTATAATTAAAAATATAAAATAAAAAAATAATGTTAATTATTACATAAATATTATAATATTCTGTAAATAATATTAAATATATATTAATTGTGAACTATACATAACCATATTAATAAAAAATATATAATATAAAATATTCCATTTCCAAAATTAATGTTAATTATTAAATTAATAATATAATATTCTGTAAATATTAATAAATATATTACTTGTGAACTACAGGTAACCATTCAGTGTTAAAATATTGAAAATCTGACTGAAAACATCTTTCATAAGTCAATTACAATGCATAATTTATTGGTAAATTAGATCAGATCACTATTTTAATCTTGCCTAGGCAGATTTCAAACTCACCCAAGTGATATCAGGCAGATTTTAAACTCGCCTGGATGACACCAGACAGATTTTAAACTCGCCTAGGCGAGATTAAAATCATGGCCTGCTCCATGATGGATTTTAATCTCGCCTAGGCGAGATTGCGATTGTGATCTCGTCTAGGCGAGTTTAAAATCTGTCTAGCCGAGACCACAATTGCAATCTCGCCTAGGCGAGATCACAATCGCTATCTCATCTAGGCAAATTTAAAATCCGCCTGGATTTCAATCTCGTCTCTGACATATATATATATATATATATATATATATATATATATATATATATATATATATATATATATGTCAAGGCCCAGATCGTGATCTGGAAGGATCTTAGATCTGTCCAGCCCGAATTGCGATCGCAGATCAGGCCGGCCCAAACTGCGATCACAATCCAGGCTGGCCAGATCTTAGATCCGTCCAGCCTAGATTGCGATCGCAGTTTAGTCCGGCCCAGACTGCGATCCTGTCTTTCTTGCTTCAGGATTGCAATCTGGTCTGGACAGATCTAAGATCAGTCCAGCCAAGATTGCGATCCTAAACTTGACCAGCCCATATTGCGATCCATGCTTTTACGATCACAGGAGTGAAACATTGGTTGTTTTACCAACTCATTTGGTATTGCATTGTACCATTTTCGCATAATAAATACAATTATAATACAGAAAGGCAATTTTCACTCCTTCATATCACAGGAGTGAAACATGGGATGTTTCACCAACTCATTTAGTATTGCATGGTTGTTGAAAAAAGGTAACAAGGAACCCATGGGTTTTATATGCTCACAAAATATGATTTGAAAGAGGAGGTAGGCAAGTGCAGGTTTTGTGTGGTAATATAAGCTGCATTATGAGCTGATGGTGTTTAACTCAAGTTATGTAAGATTATGATAATATCCTTGGAGACAGTGAAGAGGATTGATGTCATTTATATTATATACAGTTGGAATGGTGTGCTGTTTTCACATAGGTTTTGACTTGGCCATATAACTTTATCTACATTGCAGTAGAATTATTTGAAAAAAACCTGTCCATTATCAGTCATGGTAATTCTGATTTTTACAAATGAGAACTTTTATTTAATAATTACTGGTTATTCCTACCCAAGAATAAAACTTTAATAATATAACTATTTATTATAAATTAATAACAAATATTGTGTCAAATATAATTTAAATTAAAAATAATAACAGCATCATATGAAAAGATCTTTTAATAATATAATTGAAATAAATGATTATTAAAATAATATTATAGAATATATTCATGAATACATTCATGATTACATTTTGAAAGTATTTGCATTTGTATTCAAATACTTTCATTTATACCTGTATTCCTATTTTTATGCATGAAATTATGGAGTACATATATTCATATTTGCATTCAAATATATTTGCAAAGTATTCTTATCATGTCTGGTATTTATTCAGTTTCAGCAAAACAAAGTTCTTGAGAATCCAGAATTTACAAATTTCACAAATTGATCATAAGTATGATCATAATGATCATAAGTACCTGGTTTTATGGCTTTAATTTATATTTAAACATAAAACTATTATATTCACTTTGGACTACTTTCACATCAATCTAAGCACTAGACATAGCAAAAGTCTTATGACAATTATCAACATAACAGAAATCATAACGAGAACTTGTCTAAGGTCTGATTTTTTATCATATTTAAATATTTTTTTTTTTAAATTGTAAAAAAATTTAAAAGAAATCTCAGCTATGAAACCATTATAAGAATAAAAAATAACTCAAGCATAAGAACACCCTATAAATTGTACAAGGAGAAAACTTGAGATGGGCAAGTTTAATTTTATTAACATAAATTGAGGAACCAGCAATACAGATTTTGATTATTTACATAGTCTTGTGACAGCTGATACAGCCACGAGGCTTAATATTATAAGTGAAACATATTGACATATTCTGAGTAAAATTTTAAAATTTTGACATATTTTACTCTTTTTAAATTTTAAAATAACTATAAATTAACAAGCTGAAACACTTGGATCGCATGGATCGCAATATGGGCTGGTCAAGTTTAGGATTGCAATCTTGACTGGACAGATCTTAGATCTGTCCAGTCCAGATTGCGATCCTGAAGCAAGAAAGACAAGATCGCAATATGGGCCAGACTAAGCTGCGATCGCAATATAGGCTGGACAGATCTAAGATCTGGCCAGCCTGGATTGCGATCGCAGTTTGGGCCGGCCTGAACTGCGATCGCAATTTGGGCTGGACAGATCTAAGATCTGTCCAGATCGCAATCTGGGCCTTGACATATATATATATATATATATATATGATGTATACTAAAATGTAATGAACAGTTACCTCTTCCAGTAGAGAGCAACAATACCTATTGTTGATAATTGTAACAAAAATACACAGGGACCATACTGTTACTGGAGGGAAAGTTTATGACATGTTTCCAAAGATGCCGACCTTTTAGTTAAACATTTGTAACAGTTTTAATTGATCTGCACTGGAAATTCAGGTCAACCATAACAATGAGTGGGGCAGGATTAATTTGTCAAATTGGCTACTTAACAGTTAATTAAGATCATACCTGATTGACTTGTGTGAACTTGTGCTGGTTACATATTGTCAAACAACATAAAACCAGGTTGCCAGGGTAAAATCTTTCTGGATTAGAGGGTACTGAATAGAGCCCATAATCATTCCTTTCCAAAGACTAAACATTAGGCCAACACTGCACCGGTTTATGAAAGTGGAATACATGTCACCTTAAAGAGACCTATTCTGGTAATTAACTGCTATTAAAGAAAGATGCTCCCTTGAATCTTTTATGAAAGTCCTTGATCCTACTCTGCACAGGTTGTTTTGTTTTATATATATATATATATATATATATATATGTATGTGTGTGTGTGGAGGCCAAAAAAAAGAGTCTGTTGGTCATGATCTTAACATGTCCAACAAATCACATCTGAGGGGCAAATCAGACAAACCAGAGATCTGCGAATGTCAAGCCCTTTCATATAATAATACCACAAACAACTAGTGACCTTTCAACTTCCACACACATGCAGTCAACCACCTATGGCCTTTTTTTGTTTGTCAACTTGGGCACATATACCATATATACAAACAGCATGAATATAAACACACTCGTTCCTCTGTCACAGAACCTTTCCCAGCAGGAATTGCCTACAGTTCTTTAATATGTATGCAAAGTGAGCCAGATCTCACATAAATTCTACAAATCTTTAAGGCAGGTGAACTTGCTTTAAACAGTCCAAACATCACCAGACATTATTACTCACTTTGCAGCCCTCGCCTAGTAAATCTACCATGAGGATGACCTGCTTTTACGGCTGAATTAATTCAGTGGGTGGTGGGTGGACAAGTTAAAATCAGGGCATGCCAAGAACATAAATACTCCAGGATAACAAGACAGGAGTTTTATTGGCAGGGCTCGATATTAACACTCACCAGGTCAGATGTGGCTTATGAAACTACCATGAAGCTGAGCTTCTTATGTGGCTGAACTTGTTCTGTGGTGAACATTATATTATGACATACCCAAATATTATTAAATCCAGTTGCCTCGTTTAGCTCATTTCAAGAGCTTTATTTATCAATATATAATATTTCAGTTAATATATAAATGAATAACAAAATAAATTTAAAGGACTCATTTCTGAGAAGAACCAGTGTCCTTTGAACTTACAAGTCATCTTTGAGCCCTGACTGGTGTCCTCCACTGAGTATTTTATGAAAAAGGTGTCTAAAACAATGTTCTATAATGTATAAGAATAAAACAGAAAAAAATACCTTCAGATACATTTGCAATAAAACAGATATCAGAACCATCTCAAAACCTCATTGATACAAACATTAATGGGACTGGGGTCTGATGATAATGTACAGGACCCATTATGACAGGTTAAAAATATCCAGTAAGCTGAGTTATTTATATTCCTGGTACTCCGGCTGACATCTGATCACCGCATTAAAAGTGACCTGACATGAGGCAGACTGCATGTAATCAATATAACCAAGTCAAGATTTTATGATAACGTTAAACCTCCACTTAAACTGCAAAGATTCCAGGTCGAGGTGCGCTGTTAGCCAATACTCTAATAACTTCCCTACCAGGAAGCGAGAAGTCCGGAAAACGTGGTTTCTTTATCACTTGATGAGCAATAATGGGATAATGCAGAAATTAACCTTTATCTATATACTAATGGTGTGATGCCGTGAGTACGGAAGAATTTGTGATTACTGCTTCCTCTTGTCTGACTGGCATTGGATGTGACTGGGTTGACCTATATCCACATCCATGGATCCAGCTACAGATATTAAGAGAGTAACCATACATCAAATAGTTGATGCATTGAATTGTAAACCATCAATTAAACTGTAAACTGTATTATTAAACTCTGTACTGATTCAAGTTGATTACAATGGTTTTTTTTGCATGTACCATTCTGAATTCCTCTGTTAGCTCCAAAATTTGGCTGAGCACAAAGCTGTTTATCGTATATATATATTTGCCCTAAACCTAGCTTATATATTCACTGATGAACCAAACTAGAGCCCAGAGCCTTGTTAGCCACACAAATGCAGTTTGCTTGGAAAAAATGTTGGCTGACTTTAGGAGTAAGATAAGTTTCATGGCTCGACTCAGCTTGAAAAATGTCAGCTGGCTTATAAAGACCTGAACGCCTATATTCATTTGACAATGTTACAAAGTACCCGTTTAACTTTTATTCAAACAAGATATCAATATTACGTGTGACATGTTGCATTGGTTTTACATTTAACTAGTTTGTGATTAAATATTGAGTTTAGTTCATCCTGGTGGTTTCATAAGCCAACACTTTAATACTTAAACAATCACCTATTACCTTTCAACAAAAGGAACAAAAAAATAACAAAACCTGAACATTTCTTTTGGGCCTTTTTTATTGTAAAAGAGTTATCTTTTTGTATTAATTTTTCTCAAGCCAAACTGAGCTGCACAAATCGGCTCACTTCAGCTTAATGAAATATCAGCGGCTCCTCCTGTTATACTCAGCTCAGCTCCGCTTGATCCTAACTCAGCTGGAGGCACCGCAAAATGGCAGCAGCGCAAAATGGCAGTGGCGCCAGGCTCTAGGCTAAACAGAGCGAGAGCTACATTTTTCTCTCACACCCACTTTAGTAAAGTATTTGCTTTTATGTTTCAAAAGTCTGAAATTTACTACTGAAGTAAAAACCATATTGAAAACTGAATCACAGGTATAGTGCCGTTAACTCTTTGATAATTCTATGATAAATGAAAATATACAATACATTACTGTCACCTGACAGCATAAAGGTCTCTGCAATAAGATCTCCTACATCAAGGCTGAATACCAGTATACTTCTAATGACTGTTCCATTGGTCTGCGCCGGAGAAAATCACTGAAGCTTGAAAGATTTAAAACATTTAACAAATCACATAAAGTTACATTTACATAAAATTACATGAACTATGTCAAAAGGCAAAATGTGCAATAATGGGCACTTGCAGCTTCTATTCTCGCATCCACTCCCTTCTCTCTCTCTCTGTCTCTCTCTCTCTCTGTCTCTCTCTCTCTTTTAACCCTTTTGTGTCACTAATTTCTTTTCTTTACCTTCTTCAAGGAGGTCATGTTTTCATCCCTGTTTGTTTGTGTTTGTTTGTTTGAAGGATTATACAGCAATGACTGAACCAGTTCCCAATATGGTTGTGACAAGCACCCATGACCCTTGTTGCAAATCCGGAAAGGGAGTGGCCCCAGTAGGGATGTGTTTTGCTTTGCAGAGCTTTGTGCTCTGGTGAACATTATTCTATTTCTTTTTACTTTATTTTATAATTCATCTATCTTTCCACTGCTTTGCAGCTTGGTGATACAAAACATTTGATAGATTTCATACTTTATTTTTTAATTTATTGATCTTTCCACTGCTTTGCAGCTTGGGGAAACAAAACATTTGATAGATTCCATAAACAGATCTTTTCACAAAATCTGCTGTACTCCTCCATCTCATGCAAGTTAAGGATGTTTAAGATGCACCTCATTGGCTCCTTCAAACAGTCTAGTCTATATAAATTTAATGAGCCAGGTTGACACATGAAAGCCAAGCTGTCTGGGTAATTGTATCCATTGTCAGCAAAGTGGGGTCACTTTAATGCCACGAGTTATGAAACAAAGATATTCAGTGGCATTTTTCATGGATCTCTAGATACAGAATCAAGCCACTCCTGGATAAAACCATTCACAACACTACGACATTCAGTAGACCCCACAACTAAGCCGAGGTTAAAACCCTATATCCAGATCAACACACAACATTTAATTCACCTACATTTTCAATAGAATTTAAGCAATTTCTGGCTTTCTCTGCATAAATTAATGATCTCTAGCTGATTCCTGTCAAGAAAAGTTCTGAAACCTCCTCTTTGATGGATGTTTGAGCCTGTCTATAGATCTACAAACTGTTAGTAAACAAAGCAATGTTGACAAACAGAAAAACCATGCAAGTTAACCCTAGGTGGCTGGTTGCATATGTGTGGAAGTTGAAAGGTCACTTGTTGCAAAATGCCCTTTGCAAAACCACGGCTCTTCTGATTTGCCACTAGATGTTTTTGTTGAATGTACTCAAATTATTTTTGCGTTCTTTCCCTCCGTTACGAAGACATGGATACAAACAAAATCAACACCCTTTGTGGTTCACGGCATTACCTTAAGTTAATAGACCCCAGATATCAGAAAAGGCTTCTTTAATAAAGTCTTCCATAGCTCATATCCTACCGAAGTACCAGTCCACAAAATCCTGTGGAGATCAGTTTGGAAGTTTTTGCATAAAGCTAGCATTCCACATATATTATATGCCTATGCAGTACCAATAACTATACTGTACATGTATATGTGTATGATGCTTAAATGTTTGTGATTCTATTAATATGTAAGAGAAGTCATCTGCCAGAGGATACCCTATCACTTCCATCAAAGCATGGCATACCTCCTACAGTCACCATGCGCAGGAGAATCACTGAAATTATGTCTTATGGATTCAGGCCTCCCCTGGAGGTAACTTTGTGATCCCCCAACTTATTCTGTGTAGTCACACACTCTATGACCCTAAAACGTCAGTGGGTAACACAGTGAAATAGTATATATCAAAATTAGCATGCTCTCACTTTCATAAAACATATTTTTATTCAAGAGAATGGGGCTTCAAATTATATCTGAGTGAGATACAAGCTGTACATATTGTTCTCCTATTCATCAAAGTTGTGTCATATAGATACAGTCATAGCTCTAGTCTAGTAAGCACTAAACATTTTTTTTTACATTTTTCACAGTATTATATCTCAAATTACCGTGATGAATGATACCACTAATAACACAGATGGTATTGAATTTCTGGAGCTCATGTGCAGGCATGTTTATAGTCATATTCAATTTAAACCAGCTATGAACACTGAACCCAGTTAGTGCATTACACAAATGTTATTGCTTCCTTGTCTCATGAAAATATATTCTAAACATGCAAGAAAATACACTGGGGGCCCACTGTACTGGTGCTGAATGTAAATACAAAGATGCACAGTGTATATCTACTCAACCATTAAGATCAACTCTCCTTGCCCTAACCCACTTATACACAATAGTGCATGATGGATTCCCTCTTAAGTCCTAACAACTCACTAAGACATCTTGATAATTCCTAACACAACACATATATCAAACCTAAACCCAGAAAACTTAAGCATAACAATTAAAATACTGTTCTTATGGTTTGGTTACCAGCATACTTATTCTGTAATAATGATCTTAATCATGATATATATGCCATTTTGATTTTTAAAAATAAACAATTTAATTGATTTCCTTTGCAATTAAGACGTACAAACTGCTTGTGGGGGGGGGGGGGGGGGATTATCAGCTGCCACCGGAACTTCTGCTCTTGAAATAAACAAAATGATGTCGTCCTAGCAACCTATAAGATCAACTGCTCCCAAATGACTTCTATATACATGTATCCTTTTACACTTCTTTGAAGGCTGAGGAGAGGGTTACTTTACCCTGTCTAGTGTTAATATCCTCATATTTTAGAACTGATTTACAGGGTAACATGTATACATAGCCAGATGAACAAACCTTTAAGTTGCCTTCAGGCTTTATGGATTCGCAAATATAGTCATTTTAACAATGTTAAAATTCCCATTTTAATCTATTCCCTGGGTTTTCTGAAAAAAAATCCTCATTTTTTTAATATGATACATATTTAATAGCTTTGAAGAAATAAATGCAAATACAAACAGGTGTGCCCACAAGTATTTTCTCCTAATGGGCTTTTTCAGGACTTGTAAATACAGATGTGTTAACAAGACCCACTTCCTTACTGGCTGGAGTATTGCTATCACTTTCACTTGCAATTTCCAAGTTGCAGTTAATAAGCAATTCATAACAGTTTTGTTTGATGCTCATTCCAGTCTGACTTTTTTTCCCCAGTTCTCACACATACTGCAAGAAAAAAGCCAGCAGTCATCAATTGTCACAGCTGATTAAACTTAAAAGCTTTATCAGTAACCAGTAATTCTGACTGACAGCCATCAGACAGCACACAGAAAAGTCACATGACCCACCATCTGAGGCATCAACATATACATGTATATCTGACAGATATAATTGCTAATTTTTGTTAGGAGGTAATCATCTCCATTTTTAAATGCTAACTTAACTAAGTATATATATATGTACATCTGCAGTAATCCATTTAAGTTTCGGACTACATGACAGGGCAGTATCACACACTTCCTCTCATTTTATATCCTGATGTCAACTAGGCCTGGTGACTACTGCACCAGTGGGCCCCGGGTGTGTAATCTTTACCACTGCTGGACCATACCACCAAGGAACCCCAGAAATGCATACTCATTTGTGAGTGAAACACGGTCATTGGGCACAGCAATCCCATTAAGTCTACAGAGCTCTCAGTTTCACACTGGGTGTGGGCTTACCATAAAAAACTCATCGCCTCAGCTGAGAATCAAACTCAAAATCTCCTGGTTAAGAGTCCTGTGCTCTACCCCTAAGCCACAGATGCCAGTGTATATATAATTGTTCTTAGGGTCAGAACAAAATAAGTCTCCTGATTGATACATTATGGCTCTGTGATGCACATGGCCTCACATGCTGTGTTTATATTGACACCTGCTATCATGCCCGGTCCACTGTTTTTAACACTCCATGATAGGAGTAAGCAAACAGTTTCAAGGAAATATTTTGTTACAGGTTTATTTTTAAAAGGAGAAGGTATTTTTCGTGATAATTCAAAATGCTTTATAGGTGATTGGGTCCCTTTAACAAATCATTCTTATTGTCTGGCAAGGTTTTACTTCATTCCAGGCAGCACTGTCAAGAAGATAGCCATGGACAAACATCCTTAGATAAAAAAAAATCATATGAATCTGTCTATAATTATTTTAGAAATCTTGCATACTGCGGAGGCTGAAAAATAAGTAAAAGGATAGTATAAAATACAACGTGTCAAATACCCCCTGGAGGGATACAAGACGATCACAGCTGGTTAAAGAGTTATGAGCCGCTGACTCTTCAGATTCACAATAATAATGCAAATATGCACAGGGTAAGTCAATTGAGGTTTCACCAAGCCCTCTGCTGGTCGGAGAGTAAACACACACAGCTGGCGTGACAGGTCAATGATTGTAACAAACCATGGATGTTCATTGATCCCTCCTAGAATGAGGGTGACCTCACCCGGCCAGATACAGAGCAATCAAGGGGCTACCTTCACAAAGTCAATGGAGACAGTGAGCTTCTGGTATGAATGCAGCCAAGCATGACGGGGCCAGCTCTGTTAAATATTTGGACCCAGCGGGAATCTATGCAGTCGCAGGATTCTTCAATGCACTCTGGGATAGCTCAGCAGATTTATTGTCACTTGAAGGACAATGTGTCTGTCAGTGTTAGGAATGCTTTCCCACATTTATGAACATGACACTGGAGCGCAAGAAAGGAGTGGATTTTGTAGAGGAACTACACTGAAGAATGAGGTTATGTCTAAGAAAGAAAAGGCTAGTGAGACACAAAAAACCCATAATATTACAAGAGAATATAATCTGAAAGGAGTTCACTGGAAATGACAACAGAATATCATGAGATAGATGTTCAAATGAGGATCACGAGAAATTTCAACTAAAAGGCAGGAAGAAATTAGAAAAGGAATTTTAGATTAATCTATTTTGTACAGTTATATAAGAGCTGAAACCAATGGAACTTGGACAAAGGTGAAGTAAAGAGCTGGATAAAAGTAAATATTAAAATAGGAAAAAGGAATTTATAGAACAGTGGAAAGAGAGATATTAGAGAGAGACACACAGACAAAAGACTACCATAAATAAGGCCACACATAAAAATTTCTTGTTTTAAGTATGGTTTGAGCAGGCAAATTGATGTTCTTTTTTTAACTGGTCAAGGCACAAATTATGTGTATTATCAATTCAGAATTTAGTCGGATTTCCATACCTTTAAGAATTCTATTTGGGAATTAGTGCATTAGCACAAATTAACAACATTACCTAGGTCCGTTTTTATTTGCAAAATAAAATTTTTGATCCACATAAATTCTGAGCAGCAAATCTGTATAATGGTACACTTTTTCTTGGCCGTATAGAATATTATTTCTCTATGAGGACTACAAAATTTAAATCTAAAACCACCTTACAATTCCAGTAATAATAGTAGTTTTTATTCAAATAATAGTGGAATAATAATAAAGTATACCAAGTTCACATCACAATTTCTTCTCTACTATGAATATAAAATTTTATTACATTAAATAAGCAGAGGTACCCATGCTGTGATACCACGTGATAAGGGTTTCGTTATTAACTGTATTAATATTTAGTCAAGTACTTTTGAAGTTACCATGTCATGAGTACCAGGGCTTGAGGAATGCTTGGAATCCCTATCAGCTTAATGTGTGTATCTATCAAGATAATCAAGTCAGAGATATGCCCATGACCTCTGACCCTACCAGATAGTAAGTGTCAGTAGGATGAATGGGAATCTGTAAATTATGTTGGACTGACATCAACAAACGTGAGGTCATGGATATGTCAGCAACAAACACATATATAAAAAGACCACAAGCATGTATGGTAAATCTTGTGGTAAAAGTGCAGTATAGGTCACCTGTCTAAATCCAGCATTACTCAGACTTAGTTTTTGCTTCGAATCAAGTTTAATGTTGTCTTATGTGAGTACTATAAAAATATGTTCTTGTTGGTGGAATAATTAAGTAAGCTCCATGTTGGAGCAAGGGAAATAAGGCTGTGATCAGTGAGGAAGCCAATTTAACCCTTTCCTGTTTACATATATTTTAGATTTCCGTCAAATTCTGACAATACTTATATTTACACTAACAGTGATATCTTTTCAAGCTTTTTTTGTATCTTTATCAAATTTTCAACAGTTCCCACCAAGAGGGTTTGCTGAAGATTACTGAAAATCATGGAAACTTAGAAATAATATGCAATATTTTTGTCCTGAAAGAATCTACATAAATCATGGCATTTTAGTTGCCCATTTTGAGTGCTCTTTAGTGGCTTGTAAACAGTAAAGGGTTAAAGGTGCCAAATCACCTACCTTATGAAAAAGAACTGATGTGATTTCTGGCTTTCTCTGTGTATATATTAATTATAATGATCTTAAGGTAATTTTGATTGTAAAAAGTTCTTATAAGGCCTCCATGAAGGATTTGTGAACCTGTTTATAAACATGTTTGTAAACACAGCATTTATGGGTAGGTAGAAAGGTCACTTGTTGCAAAATGCAATTAGCAAAGCTCTGGCTTGTCTAACCATTGCCAGATGCCCTTGTTGAATTTGTTTTGATTAATTTGGGGGACCCAAACATTTTATAAACACTTTGATATAAACAAAACAAGCAGTCTGAATGAGATGCTATCCACATTTTCTGTCCTATTTTTATGAAAGCTCCAAGGGATCACCTCGGGATTACCTAGTTTATTAAGGTCAGACAAGTGACATGCCCCCTTTAAGGCAGGTCACTTGTGCTGCACTTTTCCCAAATTGTCTACTCTAAGAAGAATATTAAGAAGGAGAAGGTTTAGTGCTTCTGGTTGGGTTTATTAACTCAAATATGTGAGCTTGAAATTTAGCATCTTTTTAATATTTTTTGTGTGTGTTTCATGGAGTTCTTTGTTTGTTATCTTATCATACACACTGTTCACTACCATTCGCTTAATTGATCCAACCCTGAATGGGGTTTTAAAGCACCTACAGGTTATAACCTGTAATTAAGATACATGAGTAAATCTCACAGATTTTATTGAGACTCAACCATTTGAATTTGAGATATTAACTAGTGGTATACCAATGGATTTGTCCAGAGAGTTGTGACACTTAAGTTTTAGTGTGTACAAAAAATTGCATCCAGTATGTGCAGTTCTGAGAAACTGGGAGTTCTAATAAAGTTCATATACCTGTTAGGGTTCATTAAGGGCACAGGCATGCAACACATCCATCCATGGAGAGATTGGTGGCAAGGGGACCTGTTTCAATGAAGTTTTGGGAGGAAGAACACTTTTTTTACCACGCCCATATGAATATCCACAATTGTAGTAAGATTGTGAAGTTTGAACCAGAGACTTTCGGCTCCTGGAGGCCCAGACCTTAACCAAAGGCTACATCCTCCCAAGCAAGGTTTGTTTTACCACTTTAATTAACACAACAATAACAGCTGAATGCCCACAGCTGCTATTCCAGGAAGTCTGAGAGCATTAGAGCTGTTTCAGATGCTGGCAGTCACAGGACGACCCTCACACCAGCCAGATAACAACCCAGCAGGTTCACGGCTGTGCTTATTATCTGCAGAAGTGACAGAGAATGCAGGCAGTAATAGCCATCCGGCCTTGATTCACACCTGGATAAACCCTGATTCTCTCTGCCTACATGCATCTGAAGGTCTGTCTGACAGGACTTCAAATAAGGTCTGTCTGACAGGGCTTCAAATCAGGCCTGTCTGACAGGGCTTCAAATAAGGTCTGTCTGACAGGGCTTCAAATCAGGTCTGTCTGACAGGGCTTCAAATCAGATCTGTCTGACACTAGTGACAGGGCTTCAAATCTTGTCTGTCAGACAGGGCTTAAAATAAGGGCTATCTGACAGGGCTTCAAATTAGTGGTGGGAGTCGGTTCCTTTTCCATAATCGATCATCGGTTTGAGCAAACCGACTGATGATCAATTATTAATCGGTTCAGAAATATGCAATTATCTGTGAAACTGTACCTGCGTTTCCCCGGCAGGTATTCTCCTCTCGCCCACGAGTGTAACGATCTTCCACGTATATAGACACAATCAGACTAATTTTAAGGATCACATTAAACGAACGGCAACGTCGGGTAATATCTTTCATTATGGAAATTAAGAGCATCTAAGAATGTTAGGCCTATAGAGGGGCTGTTTTTCTAGCACATGAAGGCAGATTTTACAGGCCCAGGTGCGCTTGGGGCAAATCATACCACAAAAAAATTGCAGACTAGTCCCAAAAAATTCCAGCTGAAATCCAAAAACTCGACCGGCCGGGTTAGCCCCGACAAAGTATTTTTTAAAGCCGGCCTAAACAGCGGCACCTGGCATCGGTTAAATAGATTATTTCTAAGAGAATCTCGCAAAATTGGCATAGACCTGGAGATTTTATGGAGTATTTTAACGCCTTCCCGCCCATATTTGTACAGTGTACATCTCGTTAGAAAACTCTCCGCCAATTCTGCAGCTCCCCTCGAGTTCACAGATAATACGTTTAATAAGTTTTCCGTTCTCGCTTCTACTGTGTCATACTCAGTTACATACAAAAGCTATTTGGGAACACAGACTCATTATATGAAGCGCAGAATGTGGTAAAAAATGGAAGAATAATTTTTGTCCATAACTAAAAGGCATTTTGGAAAGAAAACAATCTTTATTATGATATAATCGATAGTTGCCTTTGGTAATCGAGCGCTTGAAAGTGACAGCAAACCGACTGACTTTCGATAAAACTCGATGATCGGCCCACCACTACTTCAAATCTGAGCTGTCTGACAGGGTTTAAAATCAGGGCTGTCTGACAGTGCTTCAATCAGGTCTGTCTGACAGGGCTTCAAATCTGGTCTGTCTGACAGGGCTTCAAATCGGGTCCTTCTAACAGGACTTCAAATAAGGTCTGTCTGAAAGGGCTTCAAATCAGAATCAAATCAACAAGCCCCCTGGACCTGCATATCAATACCACAGACCATAACAGGTTCTGATACAGAATATTTAAATTTTATATATATATTACCTCTGCCAACCACTCCTGTATGGTTGGTTGGTTTGCCTGTAACCAGTGTAACCGGGATTATGCAAAAACATGCATGAGACATTGAAAAGGAAGGTGGAACATGAACAAGGAAAGGGAAGCCATCCAGCTAATGGAGCACAAAACTGATTTAGAAGGATTTTTTTTTTGCAGAGGTATGCACTCTCCTGAATACCAGTCTTGTTTGAGGTTTGGTGTTGTCCTACCCTGTCCTTCTATGGTGGTATTTTGTCCTACAATGCAAATTTAGGGGGTGAGGATATGTCTGAATTGGAGGTACTGAACAGATAGGGCTTTGTCTGCAAGCAACAAGGAAGTGACTGAGGGAGGAATCCTCCAGTACATGTATGACGAGCGACTTACAGGGCAGTAGGATATCTTTGATAACATCCATTAGTGGTGTGCTGATTAATGGATTGAATTGATGATGTGGTTTTCTTTCTGAATTCATTAATCTAGTGGCATCTTTTTGTAAAACTAAAAGATCACCAAATATTATGTATGCACATGCAGCTGCTTAAGATGACCTTTGGTATGAACAACTTTACTGTTACCTTCAATTTTCAGCTTGACTGTAAACTATTGTTCTGTTATAAGAGGATTTTTCAAAACAATCATGCACCTATCTGCTGTAGTCACCATACAAATTGGAGCGAGACCTCACTAAGTTTATCATTACTATAACAACAAAATTTATTGTCTTTACATGAATATATATTTTGACCTGCACAGCATATTTTAAGGAAATATAGAAGATACATTAAATAATTAATCAATCATACTAGATCATTTTTTCTTTCAATCATTGAGCATGATTTCACAACCAATTGCTTCTTCTGATAATTATGCAAATATCTTCTTCACTCATCTGATAAGAATAAAGATAGAAGTGTCTTGCTAAGGCAGTTTCTTCCTCACTGGTTATAAAGTTTAAATATGGAACTTTTCTTGTTAAAATAGAAAAAAATACCCTTGCAAACACAGGTAACTGTTACAGCTTAAATTCTTCCATTTTTCTATTCATATTCACTATTAGCCTGATGGTGGAGATGGGTCTGTGTTTCCAAAAAAATAACAGACCATTTTCCCATATTCTTATTTGAATTTCTGGCCAGAAAATAAAATGCAAAAAAAATGTTCATAGTAAAAATCATGAAGACATGAGTATTGAGGTTGAGTTTTAATATTTTTAAAACTAAAATCTAATCAACACCCGCTGAACAAATGTCTTACAGTGGACTGTGGTCTTAATTACCATGGTAACCGGAGTTCCAGCAAACAAAGGGTCCAGGAATATGCTGCGTGTAACTAGGCTGTCAGTGCCTGGATACAGTGATTCATTACTTTTTTGTCTCTGAAATCTTTCATCTCAGTTGTCCTTCTCCACTTTGCACTAAATGACCTCTGTTTTGATGGATCACCAGAGCAGCACAGTGTGACAGAGAAATAGCAAGTGTGTCCTCTTTAAGTGTTCAGGTAAACAAAAACAGAAATAGAATACATTTAGCTTTGCTGTTACTAATGCATTTGTGGGGCAGGAGAACCACAGGTATCTAACTTTGAAGCTCTGCCATGGCCTAAAGAATACCAATTACCAAGTAATTTTTTTCAGGATAGGTCTGTAGGTAGAATGATACTGTAGCATCATCAGAATAAAGCCAGCCTCTTAACTGACAATTCTTATTGCCATTTGATTTTATTTTATCACCCAGTAAAATCTGCAAGTAAATTCCAAGTCTCAATGGCCAGCACATAAATGCACACCTACCAATTTTTAGTGTGTGTACAACCAGTCCGGCCATCTTTTTGTCACTTTTGTTTTCATCTTCTGTGTTGCTATTTTCATCATAAATGATGAAAGAATTAAATAAACCAGAAAATTCTTTTTCTGTTTCCATCATCACATCTACCAATTAAAATTGTCCAGAAAATCTCTGACAGTGTTAAATATTTTTTCGGCCACTTTCCTGACAGATTTAAAGAAATATGGCCACACCATCACATCTACCAATCCTACCATTTTTTTTTATAGCCAGCAAAAAAATCAGCTGGAAAATCCTGTAGTTGGGAGGCTGGTTAAGGATGAATGAAATATGAAACCAGTGTTTGTGGTCCTGGGACAGAGCAATTAAAGGACTCAGAGCCAGGAGACAGGGAGTTTGAAAAAAATATTAATTATTTATAGAGTAAATGCATCTACCAGGTCCAAAAAATGTCAGGTCATTAATAATTAATCATTATGGATCTCCTCAACCTCAGTAGAACGTGGATGTGATTTCTGGTGCGATAAAGCAAATGTCATGTTTAAGACTAAAGGAATGTTGATATAAATAGTGCCTTTAAATATAATGCATTTATTTGCTTTGGCCTGATAATAACGGGACACTCGTGTGACAAACATTTGTCTGCTGGACTACACAGACATTGTGACTCAGTTAGGGTTGATGTTATCAGGATAATTATAACCTGTCGTAACCACATTGTAATGTATACCTCATACCTCATCATCAAGTGTCTATTGTTATCTGTGGATACTAACTGGTCTCTCTCACTCTCATACACACACATACTTCACATACTCACACAAATACACACACATACTTCACATACTCACACAATCTCGTTTTCATGCAACAGATTTACTTTTACATAATTAATATCTCTCACTATCTTAGCTATCTTATCATTAATTTGATAAATCTCCTGTTTGTTAATACCCCTGACATACACAAAAGAGTTTCAAAACATTTTTTGTCAAAGCAGATTGATCAAATCAGTTTAAAACCACATTCTGCATTCACACGATCATCTAGCTCAAAGCCATGAGGTGTACATTTCATATGAAAAAAAATGTAACAACACGCACACACAAGTATTCAGGCTTTCACTGTGACCCTGTTGCTCCTAGCTGAGTGTTCACACCACACTATAAAGGAGCCAATAATTCAATTCACATTGGAAACAGTTTGAAACTAGATACACGACTCCCCCTATGGGCCGTCCCGAAAGTTAGGGGGGAAAATATGCAAACAAAACAATGATTCTAGGTGTCAGCTGATACGACCTTCAAGATCGTGGTCATTAGTTCTTGATCTCCTCCTGTGATTTTGGCAGAAGAACCGGTGTGTCAAATTTGAAGAAAAATTCTTTAGTACCTCCAAAGTAATGGGGTCACAATAATCCTGAAATTGCACAGATTTGACCTTGAACATCAAGGTCAAGATAACCAGTACCTATGCTATTTCGACAACTCAGTGGAAACAACTTGTGTGTTGAATCTGAAGGGTAAAATACCCAATGCTTCATAAGTAATTGTGTTGAAAAGGCAATAACTATAATTTGGCTTATTTGACCTTGGCAGCCGTGATCTGTGAACTTTATAGATACAAGTCGTGAACCAAATTTGATGGGAAAAAGTAAAAAACTTAAAAAGTGATGGGGTTCACAAAAAATTTACATTTCAGAAGATTTGACCTTAAAGATGTAGGTGAAGGTCATGTTTCTACAAAAATCTAAGAGGAGTTTGAAAACCAATGACTTAGTCATCTTTTTTTCTTAACTCCTCCAACGGGGCTCCTAGATTTTGGTAGAAACAACATGTGTTTCAAATTTCTTGAAAAGATAAGCAGCCCTTCGAAAATTTATTGCAGTCACAAGATAACCTACAAACAACGAGGACAGACGATGTCTCCGAAAACAACTACACCCCCGGGGGGGGGGGGGACATAATCAGTGCTTGAGCTGATTCAAAACATTTTGGCCAGAAACGTTTTGTTGATTTTTTTCTCAATAGGGGAAGGAGGAATATTAATTGGCGAGCATGAAAATTTCATGTGAAAAACATTCGCAGAAAGGCTGAGACAGGAAGAAAGCATACATAAAAGGGCTAGAACAATCCCTGTACATGTGGCATGTGCACATAGCAAACAAGCAACCCTACTCCATATGAATGAACAACTGTTTTCAAACAAAGCAGGACTAGATATCTGTGAATATATCACATTTATCTGTACAATAAACAACTAAACACTAGACATCCTACTGCTGTCCAATACTTTTATGACGCACTCATCACCATAAACTGGCTATTGTTGCACGCATGGTAAAGGAAGGAAAGTTATAAATAAATCCTTGTTGTTTGTACAGGATTAGGTCAGAGACCTGTATCCTTGTTTATAACCCTACACTGAAACTCAGCCTGTACACAAAACATCAGGCAGGAACTTGTTGAATTTACATCAATATTATTATCCTGACAAGTAATCAAGCTGGTGTTTAAAGCAAGCTATCTACATGTCTTAAGAAAGGCTTTTATTGCAAGCTATCTACATATCTTAAGAAAGGCTTTTATTATGTCTCTTTGACAGATGTATGAGCTTGTTTATCTATGAGCTGTTAGTAAACATGGTACGTCTGCCCAAAGGAAGGTGGCTGGTTGCAAAACTTGCTTATGTGCGGAGGTTGAAATGTCACTAGATCCAAAAGGTAATTTGCAAAACTCAGGTTCATCTGACAAAGTGACATGCCTCAGATGTCCTTGTTGAATGTGTTTTGATTAGTTTGGTGGGCCCCCCACATGCTATAAACAGAATAAATAGCCTGTGTGCAGTTGGATCAGGCTTATTTTTATAAAAGGTTCAAGCAATTTAGTGTAATTGATGTCAGATATTGGACCATAATCCTGTCAACTGCAGTCAACAAAGACCACATCCATTATCCATCAACAGCACCCAGGTACTTATTACAGTAGAACATTTTTTTTTCTGAAAATCTTGGGAGACCGGGTTTTTGTTCAGATGAAACATTTCTCAGGATTCTCTAGGGGTGTAACAAAAAATTAATGCATTGAACTGCAAGCCCTCAATTAAATTGCAATTGTTTATTATCCTCTGAATCAATTCATAAATTAATTATTTTTTTTGCATGTACCACCCAAAATCCTCTGCGAGCTCTCAAATTTGATGGAGCAGTTTGTGACAAAGCTCCTTATTGTGCATGTGCCCTAAATCTACCATGTATGTCAACCACTCCACTTACACTGAAACATACATGGATAGGACAAACGGAGGAAGAGCTAGAGTTTTCTTTTATTTGCTGAAATTTACTAATATCCATTTTGGAAAAATTGCTTTTATCTTCTCAGAAAGTATGAAATTTTCTACTTGAGTAAGAACTGAATCAAAATTGATTCTAAGCTAAAGATGCGATAATTGAATCTACACTATGGGCCCTCAAAATTCACAGGCCTTGGATTCACCAGTACAGCCAAATACTGGATGTTATCATATACTGACAGGCACGACTTAATGAAGCTAGTTCACAGAAACCCTAGAAACAAAATTTTGTTACAATTTCTGTAAATTCAACTTCAATCAATGTATCATGTGAAATACAATGAAATTTATTGCTGATTGGTGTGAACTACATTACTATTACCTGCTTCCTTCGGTAAATTTGCTTGGAACAGGACAATCTCTCATGACAACTTTTCCAATTTTTCTTTCTTTGTACAGATCTACTTCGGATAAATAATCACAATTTCAGTTCTCATTAGTATATTTCAGATAAACAGTTTTATGATAAATGATGCTACCAAAAGCTGGACTCCCCCAGCTTACTACATTTATTTGCAGACAGTGCAAATCCAGCTTGGCGCAAAAAAACTGTAGAAGTTTGTCAGATATAAACCAACAAAACCTCTTATAACAGCTCAGCAATGAGCCATGATAAACAATGCCTGTAATAAATGATAGTTTTATCAGATAAAAGGCTGACAGAGAGACAGAGGGCAGGTAAAGTGAAACTGGTGACCAAAGATCAATTCAAATAGCTTCTTACAAATCAAATGTCAACTTACATATATATATTGTAAAATATACCATTAATTATATACAAGCCCTTTGATACTTCCAAGTAAATAATTATTTATATATACAACAAACAAAATCTGATGTACACTTTCTTTCAACTGTTTGTTTGCTAAAATTATAAACACCAGTTCTATCCCTGGAATGTACTTTTTAACATCTGAACAAAATATGTTACTTTTTCGTAAAACACTCTTTGTTTTATGACGTGAAAACTTACTGAGCACTTGTGGCTCTATCTTGAACAAGTTCTTATTGCACACAAGGTATTTCATAATCTTGGAAATACTAAATGCAGGGATATACTCATGCCATGATGGTACACCATGAAGTTTTCCCTGCTACCAAGCATGACTTGAGAGCAACACTGCCCGTCTGTCAGTAATTTTTTAAGCCATAAAATGATGAAAAATACACATACATGTGTATATATTTTGCAGTGTTTTACCTTATTACTTTTAGGAACCTATATAAGATATATCTGAAGTTCATGTATGTGTGCTTGGCTAGAAGACATCTAGTGGTGCTTAGAACGAATACCTAATAGGAGGTACTATTGCAAAAAGCTTCACATTTAGTTAATGCCAATGAATACAATTTGCTAAAAAAAGTAGTGAATGTAGCCGCTATGGTAGCACTACCTTGTTTCTGTATAAAAGACCAATGCTGATGTGACTTGTAAATGATATCATATAACACGCCCAGCAATACATCATGATGGATGATGTGAGGGTTTAAGAATATATGAAACATCACAAAGTTCATGATAAGGAAATACTGCTGTAAAGCATTAAGATGGGAAATTTGGACTCAGATTTTAAGTACCAAAAAAAATGATTTTTAGGACTAACATAGGCCCTGCAACAGTAGATGTTAGTGTTACTGCCTATCTGACAGATGAATCTTGCCGTTATCATAGTTCATCCTTGTGTTTTAACAATTAATTTTGCTTTGCTGTCCACAAATTCTGAGCTTGAATAATACATTTGCTCATGAAGCTGGAAAATCATGTCTAGCAAAAAAATAAAGTTTAAATTAATTTCCTCTGTAATAATAATCGGGTCATTGTTTCCTGCCTTTAAATGCCTAGCAGACATGGCTATAGCCGCCGACAGCGACGCAACAGGTTTCAGGTTTCTGTTGCATCGCCGGCCCACTAAAGAGCTAACTGGGGTTATAGCACAATACGATCTGTTACTCTCAGAATGGAAATTGAATAAAAATATTTCCTATGGTTTTATTATACCAATGTCCACATAATGTTGTATGTCGAAAGGCCTGTAATAAAAAATAACCATTCTAGAAAGCATAAAGCACCTTTAACATCAACAACTGATCAATATTATTTGTCCAGTGAGAATTGAAGCATTAACAGCCCCGGTAGACATCTTGCATTTGGTGGCAGTCCTGTATAAGGCTTTAGGCCTGTCTACCATTATATTCATATTTTAACTTCCTTGGTGCAAAATAGGGCTGAGAAGAGAACAGAAGGTCCCCTAATGTTTTCTAGTGGTCAAATATACAATACACATAGATGAACTGAACATTTATCAATGGGGGTACAGGTGAATTCGGCCCATTTCTAACCCAGCCCGTACCAACCGGGCCCGTACTTACCAACCCGTCCCATTCAAATAACCAACCCGGCCCGTACCTGGAATTTGCCTATACAATAACGATATTATATATTATAATATTAACAATCACTATTTGTCTAATCCCAATATTTTTTTTTTATTCATATTTTACTTTTTTTATGAGAGAGACAGAGAGAAAAGAGAGAGAGAGAGAGAGAGCAGGAACGAGAACTAATTTTACTGATTAATATTTGTTTCACCTGTGACATTATAAATGAGATAACATAAATAATGTAGAGCAATTTGTTCAATATAAACTGCACTTTTAAATGAAAGTGTCATTAAATAGCTATCATGTATGGTATCAAATTATATCCGTGAAGAATAATTAATATTTTTAAAATCGACAAACATGACATTAAATTTTACGATAAACATTATAATCATGTAAACCTTTGATGTTACCCGAAGGAAATATTAAATAGTTGTGATGAAATGTAATACATTAGTTACATGTATATGCGCAACAAGTGTGTTTCAACGGAAAGACTTATTCATAATATACATATTTAGTCTGCATGTGTAAATGACAGGAAACGCACATAAATATTCAAAAGTTATGCATATGTTGAATAGTATATAATATTTTTGTAGTAGTTTCTTATTATGATTCTTTATTATTATTAAGAGAGGTAAATAAAAAGTTATGGATTCGATAAATATTGTGTATATTATTTATGTGTATGTGTATGTGTAGAAACAGAGAGAGAGAGTGAGAGAGAGAGCGCGCTAGGCTAAAACCTTCCTCTAAATCTCCATTAGTTTACACCCATTTTAATATTTTAGACATATGTAAATTTTCATATTATAATATATATTGATTCATGTTATTGTATAGGCAAGGTCCAGGTACGGGCCGGGTTGGTAATTTGAATGGGCCGGGTTGGTAAGTACGGGCCAGGTTGGTACGGGCCGGGTTAGAAATGGGCCGAATTCACCTGTACCCATCAATGGATATATGTTAAATCTCACAGTTGTTTATGGAGTGTTATAATCACAGTTAACTGCAGGTGTAATCAATGGACTCCACATTGTCAGTCACTGAAAAAAAAAGCAATTGAGGAGTTCATTCTTATGGTCTAACATGGCTACTGTAGGGTAGACTGTTCATTACATAAGAATGACCTTTAGTGACATAACTTGACACAGATTTGGTGACCTTTAACAGAATCTGAGACTGTTTCCCATGTTCATCAACACAAATTTCACAATTTGTTTACAAAGTGATGTCAAGATAATTATGCTGCAAGAGGAATAGGATGCCCCGAGCATAATATCATAATACAGAGAACAGTGGTACAAATATCGGTCACATCGCTCATTCGTCACAAGTCACTGCACAATCAAAGATTTCCAACACAACTTCACAAGATCACAGTGACCAGATCTAACGTGAACTCCACCTATGATAAGAAAGCCCCAATCTCGTTTTCCTTTGTAAACAAACGCGAATCTCCCCATTCTGTACTCTCAGTCATCAAATTATGTACCCTAATGATACATATGTGGCGAGGTAAGCCCTTCTGTCAACATTAAGATTAGATATGGTCTCTCTAGTGAATGCGACCGTGGACACTCCCACCCTCCGGGTTAGCTATGTGCATGTCACACCTCCGTGAGCTCAGACGAGTTGTCATTCGACGATGTCATAAAACTAGGCCAACGGGCCAAAACGGCGTGCTTGATCGGTAATAAGGCCTACAGACGGGTCGATGAGGACAACGGTTGTGTAAATTCGACTGATCTGAAGTAATAATGCAAGCTGCACCTACCTAAACGTGCACTGTTCGTGTTTTCCAAGCCTGACTGCATCAAATAGTTTGGTTAAGCCGCCATGTTTGACCCGGAAGTACCCGGATATAAATTACAGCTCTCTGTTACTCATCATTCATCGGCTTAGCCAGACCCCCTGCTGACAACCCCTTTGTTCGTTCTTGTTCATTGTATTCGGACCAGTTTTGTTTCTTCTTTATGTTATCGCTTGCGGAGTCTTTCGAAAAACGCTAAACGCACATAAATTATTATTTCAACCAAAGAGGTTCTTTTTTTGACTCATAGGCTCATTGATATAAAATAGGAAGGCCCAGACTGGGACCCAGTTACAGTTAATGCATAAAATAACTCTGAATTCTAAAAGGACAATGAATAATTATTAAACTTAATGTAAATGGTGTCATTTTTTATTATTTTTCAAACGCCATACACATGGAAATACAATTTTGACCCAGGCGAAGGCGTAGTGTGGGCCCCTCTCTCTCTCTCTCTCTCTCTCTCTCTCTCTCTCTCTATATATATATATATATATATATATATATATATATATATATATATATATATATATATACAACATATTATTACACATATTATTACAACACACTAAAAACGCGTGGGTTGATTTTTAAAATTCATTTTAAATTCCAGTAACAGTACTACTACTGTGCTACTGCTAATTATAATATAATAATAATAATAATAATAATAATTATTATTATTATTATTATTATTATTATTATTATTATTATTATAATTTATTATTATTTCTGTTGTTGTCGTTTGTCATGTTTAACTCAGAAGCCATAACTTTTTGTAAAGACATTATATCGAATCTTTGAGTTTTAACAGAGATTTATCATTATTATTATCTTAAAAACAGGCTTATATGTGCTTCACTATGATGCAGTATTTGTAATTGAAAGATGTTATATTGATTAAAGCACAAAGAAAAATTCTTGGCATTTCCCAGAACCAATGTAATATATATCAGACCGACGAGAGCGGGTGTCGCCTGTTAAAAAATTTATAGGTGGATGCTCAGGCAAATAAAGAGTTTTATAGGGATTCCAAATGTGTTTATATCACCAGGGCTACAGCAGGCATTTCCCATCACATTTGCGACATCTGTCGCTCAAAAAACTTTCTGAAAGTCCCCATGCAGAGCTTTAGCGATCACTCTTTGTCCGAGGTCAGTCCGGCCGTCCGTCCGTATTAAGTCCTGACACCAAAATTGTTATAATCGCTGGACCTAGATATTTAATTCTAACTTAAAGCAAACTATTCACCTGCTATACCTGTTCTTTGGAATTTATGTATATCTGGCTTACGCTGCCTACTAATTAAAGAACTGTACCTAGCTGGATGATTCCTATTTATAATATATATAGAAAAGTTCTTATATCGCCTCTGCATGCGACGTAGGTATATGAACTTATTTATCTGTGTACAGGCTGTCAGTAAACATGCACCGATGTTGACAAAACCCTGGTTCATCTGACTTGCCAACATGCAGCTATCCTTGTTGCACGTGTTTGGATTATTTTGTCGGCCCCCACATGTTAGAAACGTGGATATAACAAAACGAACAGCCTGTGTATTGTGGGATTACCTATATTTATAAAAGGTTCAATATATTTATCTCCAGTTAATAAACGCCAGATATCGGAATAGGTCTATTATTATCTATAAAATTAACCTGAAAAAACGTAGAGAATTAAAATCTCTGGGTAATTGAGCGTGTTTGCGTACTCCCAGAAATAATATTTTTTTAAGTAAAATTAATTAAAAAAAATTGCTATGGGTTGCTGTGAATCATGTTGTGCAAATTGATTATCTACTTGTCCTTAGATGCTATCAAAGATCCGTGGCGCCATTTTTCCTTGCATTTCCCCCTAAAATTTTACTCATTTTCCTCTTTTAATAATTTCGAGGCCATGAATTGACAGGTATCGTGTCAGTTTTAATTTTTTGTCCTGAGTCCTTGTATATATACTAGTACATGTATATGATTAATTCCTTATGAACAGTGCTGATGAATATTTTATTAAATAATTGATAATGACTTGTGGCGCCACCTGCGCATTTGTTCATTATTTTCACCTGCAGTATTTTATACCATTTAATGATAGCAATCATGTCAGTTCCTTAGCTTTAGGTTCATTTGTAGGGCTGAAATCTGGTATATATACGCTTACCGGCAATAATAAATTGTTTCATGCATAAGTTGCTGGTCGCACCGCTTGCAGATTTTCATTTTTAGATATTTTCGTTAATTATCATGACCGTCTAATGACAACAGCCATGTCAGGTTGTCCTTGTCCCTGTCCTGGTTTGTACGCTCCGGGGCGGGCCAGGAATTTCAGACAAATAGTAAAATGATTTGAAAAGTGAGGGAAAATGTACAAAAGTGAACAAAAACTTCTTTTATTTTTTACCTTTTTTTTCTGCGCTTCATGCAATTAATTTAGAATCAGACATTACTTTGTAATATATAAATATATGGCTCCTACTGCTTTAAATTTTATTAGATATGTTTAAATTACAATTACATTTACCACCTTAAACTCAAAATACTTCATGTTCAGGTCTGGTGAAAGCTTAATGTTGTTTTCTTGATACCAGTGTATGATCAGCTCAGTTAACCCAAAATTTTATCGCAAAGTGTACGTAGAGCAAAAGACAATAGTTTACGCCTTTAAATTCCATGAAATGTTGGTGAATTCAGAAATGGAATAATTCTGTATATACTCCAAAAGAGAGCTCTAGTATTCTTCATTTTGACTGTATAATTAAAAAATGTCCTCCACAGTATGGGAGGGGGTGCCCCCCCCCCCCCCCTTTTTCCTGCCATGTGGGTACACTGGCGTCTCTCTCTCTCTCTCTCTCTCTCTCTCTCTCTCTCTCTCTCTCTTACATGAAAACACATTCCTCGTGGATATGACGGGTTGGCTAACCATAACTGTTTATAGGTATCACAACCAGGTGCATGACAATAAATACAAAATCAAGCTGACTGTGGCCACGTGTTCTGCAGCTGGAGCCAGGACATCATATATATCTTTCCTGTCGGGACCAGACGTGCATTGAATAAGCAGACGACAATTAGTGCGCATGCGCGGTCCGCCTTCATCAATGGCCATATAGGCTTTCCTATACATGTATTAATAATTGCAATACGATATGCATAACATTCTCCTAATATACTGGTATATACTTTTGAGTTAACTTTATGCCTGTTTCTTCTCATTAGGCTATTTATGATGAAACCTTGCTTGGCTGATTACATAATAAGATTAAAATAATATTGCTGGTGAGGGGTAACCAGAATCACATATTTATTATACGCAGACTATTATTACATAATGAAATGTGCATACTACATTTTATAACTCATATGGCTACATCTTTGCGTATGTAAGAACGAGAATCAAGTGAAATGGACGCTTTAAAAATTATTAAATAAAACATTAAAACAAAATATGCTATAACAGGTGACATGAATGATGTAGATTGTAGAATGTATATGTTTGGTAATATCAACGTTTGCTGCCCAAAGTTCTTATAGGTCAAACAATTAAATTGTTGGTTTCTGAAGCGAGAATATTCCTAGTTATTTTACTCCAAATTGGCGTTAAAATTGCTAAAATTTTGAAAGAAATTTGTAACAATATCTCCGCACTGAGTGAGGGGGTCACTCGGATCCGTCCACATCCTCCCCAAAGTGCAAAAAGTAAATTGTGCCCCTGAGATAATTTAATAATTACATCTCATATTATAACATTATTGTTTACTGTAATAAATAAGAAGAACTTATAATTTCAGCCAGATGTACGATTTTGATCAAATAAATTATATACAATAATAAGATGTAAAACATATTAATTTTTTTAACTGAAATTTTCAGGCAATTCACAAATTGACTGATTTTACACATTGCCTGTAACATGTATACGTATATAAAATGCCACGTGATCGGCTGCCCCGATAGATTATATTTCCTGGCTTGAGGCTCACGCTAAAATGGGCACAAACGGGGATATGAAGCCATATGTGCGGTTTTATTTACCTCCGCTGAATGGTACATGAGGTAGATTTCCCCTTGGTTACTTGTTTGGTTTTTCTGTTATAACATTAAATTTGTAAAGAAACGAATATATATGAATGGATTTGGATGATATGATTTGTTTTCGAGCATTTAGGTGACACCCAATAAATAATATACGGTAAGGGTTCGGAGGTAATCTGAATCACCTTCATTTCACTTTTATTCGAAAGATTCTACGTATAATTTCCTCCCTTTTTCCTCAGCTGGCCGGGGTGTAGATACACCACGATCTTTGCTAAAAATCTAAATGTGACACTCCATGGGTATATTAAAGCGGCAGTTGATCCCTATTTGTGCAGTTATAAGTGGAAATGTGCTGTTTTAATTCTGGACTTGTGCACTGTGCAGTCTAAAATATAAAGTTTTGTGCCCGTCACAGAGTGAATGATCACTTGTGCCCATGGTCGAACAAATAATAGAATTTCATCGGGCACTCATATCAAAGATGTACAACTTCTAATTGTCTCTAACATGAGTTTCCGAACATCCTGTTATATTTCTGTGAAAATTATATAAATTCTTCTTCATATTTTCATTTACAAATAATTCATAATATTCACATTATACATATATATTGTTCACATTAACAGGAACAGTTTCAGATTTAAAAGTATATAACCTCTGTCTCTGATTACTCTGGATTCTTGGCTTTCAATGACTTTATATGTTTGGGCCCTATAAGGTGCATATTAATTCTTGTATTATGCAAAAAATAAAAAAAAATGAAAGAAGCATGGAACTTGATGGGGAACGGTTGATAAGAAGTTTGTGCAGTCTTAAAATGTCCTTAAAATATACCTAGCGACACCCCGTTCATAGTATTTAATTCATAAAGAATATAAAGAAGTTTGAGCAAATGTCACAGATCGCATGTCTGAAGTATAAATGCTAATTTCTCTAACCAATGTATTTATTTCATCAGAACTTATGACAATGAAAGTTGACAAAAAGGACATTTCTCTATACTTTAATAGTCTAATTTTAAAAAATGATGATAGTCCTAAAATGTTAGTAATGTTAAATATAAAGAAATAATTTTGTCAGTTACTTTAAGTTATATATTGGATATAACTTAATGTTTTGGGATATAGCTCTTGTTCAAGTGTTACTAAATGTATGTTGATACAAAGAAACATGATGGCCCGAACAAATTGAATGTTTACCCACAGGCGTCGACAAGACATTCACTCTCTCGGGTGATAAACCCTTGGCCGCAAGTGACCACAAAATAATAGCTTGATCAACAGTGGTGACCTGCTGGACACGTGGTTGTATTTATTTTCCTTATATAACATCTATAAAACACCTGAGGTTTGGGCCTCTTTTAAATGATTTTCAAAATAAATTCTGATATTAAACTTTTTTTTACCTGAGAATTTGTTGTTTCTTCAGTCAAACTTGACCAAGAAAAAGGGGGCTTGTGTATCTCCTTTTTTAACCATCCTGGCCCGAATGCAGTGAAGCCCAAAATACCCCACCAAGCAGTCCCAAACAAGCATTTGGACAACATCTCTTTGATTGGCCATAGATTTAAAACAAATTGACCAATACTGTCAATTTTATTGGGAATTATGCTTAACATACTTAAAAATCAAACAATGGGGTGTTTTTGATGCTCCGGCACATGATGGCTAGAGCCAACCAGAGAAAGCCAGACCATTTACTACTCTCCTTCAGGTCAGGGCTTGGTGACCCCAGGTCATGTAAACAAATAGGACCACGTGACCTGCTTGACCGTGAGACCGATACATTTGTAAACTCGGCTGACTGGTCCGTTCTAATCCTCTAACATTAGGTCGACTATATCTGGCATTGGGATTTGAATATTTTTGACCTTCATGAACAACAATGATACACTTAAGTTCTTCCTTTTAATGCTAGTTATTTTGGTTGCTCGGACTGGTATAGTGAATTCATTATTTGTTTTCGAATTCAATTTTGTTAACGACATAACATCAGAGTGCGCATGTTCGGGGACGGGGTGCGGGATGAGATGTTCGACTTGCAACAGATAGGTCTTCTTTTGTTCCTGGCCTGCATTACTTTATTAGTTTTGCCAATGTCATTTTTGTTTCTCCTTCAAATTGTAATTTTAAAACACATTCCATTTAGATACTGGTCTGTCGTTCCAGCCAATCCAGTGCGTAAAGCTCCACGGCAGCGATAAAATTTCCCGTAAATTAATTTGGTAGCAACTGGTTCATGAAAAATCAGTTTTGCGGTCGGGGGATTTGAAACATTGGTGGCACCACCGACAGATTGGTTTAAAACTTATTTAAAAGCAAATACACCTGTAAAATGTGATGCTCATGGCTGCAAAAATTGAGAGATATTATAAAAAGTATCGAATAGAAAAAAAAACAAGTTTGATATTTTGAAGATCAGCCGAAGTAAAGAAATACATGGATTATTTCAGAACTGTACTATCCCTATTCGTTGACGTATACTGCTAGGTACGATTAATCCCTCAATGGCGTGCTTTTTCGGAAAAGCTCCATGGCTTATGGCAAGGGCGTGAAGGGACTCCGACTTTAAGTATATATTATTAATCATTATATTATTATTATATACATATACAGACAGGTTCGTCATAATTATTATATACTGTTGCTAGTTAGGCCTAATGTACAAGTTTCATATCGTATGGTATAATGTTTTTAAATTCGATATATTTTATTCCAACATATTGTGTTCAGCTATTGTTAAGCTTATAACGACTTATGCCATATACGGTGCATTGATAACAAATAAGAAGAACCACACATAACAAATCCGTAACTGTGTCCGTATCCGTCCTCCGTGTCCGGACCGAGAAAGTCGAAACGAAGCTATATCAAGTACAGTATTTTAGCGGGTAGCATTTTATTTCTCGTGTTTATTCAACAGGTTTTATACGTCATAAGATCCCGTTAAAGATCTAATTTACCAAATTCCCCAACGAAACAGCTTATAGATGACGTCAGAAGTCTTATTAAACTACAAGAAAGAATTGTCTAAGATATCAAACATGCCAAGCTAGAAAGCATTCCATGAAATTGTACTCAGAAGCGTCAGTTATAAGGTCAAGATCACTCTCAGAGCCAAGGCCACTACTTTATCAAACGAAAGATATAATATAATATAACATAATATAATATAATATAATATAATAAAATATAATATAATATAATATAGGCCTAATATAATATAAATAAAATAATATAGTATAATATTAATAAAATAATATAATATAATATATGAATAAAATCAAATGCATTTTACTTTTGATAATATCAATCGTTTCCCTTTTCGATATTATAATCAACATTTCACGGTCACGTGAGGCTTAATGAACGCCAATAAGGCACTGGGATCATTTACTGTACACGTATGTGGATGAGGCGTTTAACTAACGAGGGTTTTATTTATGTGATAATTTTAATTTTGTGATTATCCGAATCTGAAACATAACAAATTTTATGAGCCAATTTATTAAATCAACAAGCTAGGTTATTGATACCTATTGTTATTTATTTTTTTTAAGATGTTGACCTTTTTTAGTTTAACTGTATTCTTTGGGGTCTATTCCTTTATGTCATACGAATGCAACCCTACTCCCAGACCGCCACAGTTATTTACCAATAAATTAAGCCTTTGAATTAATTGGTTGTATACAATTTTCTACTAACGCCTGATTTATGCCAGTGCAATGACGTGCTGCCATCTCGTGGCAAACACTTAAACTAATTGTTCGGCCTAATCTGCTGATGACCTTTTTTTATTTATATATTCATTTAAAATATTTATTCAGTGTGACCAGTTCAGTGATGAAATCTGTTCTTACACAGGACCCTATCATTATATAATAAAATATAATGTTTCATAGAATGACAACGCAATCAATAATAAATATATATATATATATGTATATATATATATATATATATATATATATATATATATATATATATATATATATATATATATATATATATATATAACTCTGAAGAAAAACAACACTTAATTCACAACAGTCTGTTTCACGGGGTGCGACCCGATCATCAGGTGAATGTGGTTAGAATAAGGCTAACGGCGTGGTTTGAGAAGCCGAGACTTTAGGAGATTACGAGATTATGCTTTGTGCGATTCGGGTCCGGGGGGGGGGCATGTGAAAGACTGACACTGATCCTATTGTCCTCGGGTGCACAATAGGATTGGTCGGGGTACACGTGCGAAACTGGAACAAAACAGGGCAGGGCAAAGAGGTTATTTAAGTTACAAATTTTATATATAATACAAAGATAATTACCATATATATATATATATATATATATATATATATATATATATATATATATATATAATGCATGCACAAAAAAGTACATAAATGTAATATATATAAGAAAATAATCATTTTATATATATCGTAATGCACATACCCCTTCGCAAGTAAAAAATAAAAAAAAAAAACACCAATTAGTAACTTACACAGTCATGTATAAAATAAGTTTCGGATGACTTCCGATCAGTTGAAAGGATGAAAACAAAGCCTAATCAATATCGACTTTGCATATCACAGTTTATAAAAGGAGAATCATTTGAATCGTAATGATATTGATATTTTAATTTTGTAATGATAATATTATTCCCAGTGTCCTCTTAGTTGTAAAAACTTAGGCAATAAAAGGTTTTTTCCATTTTCCGTTACTCAACATATTCCAAACAGAATGGCCAAAGTATGAAAAGCTATTTTTGTATAAGTCATTTTTTTGGTTTCTGCACTAGAAAGGTCTAGGAGGTCTAGAAACACAATTGTGCTTATCGTTGAAAAAATGTGAACTTATTTGGATTGTAGATGAGTATATGATAAACATATTTATGCATCATAATGGTTACAAATAATCACATCACTGAGAAACTGTAATCTGTTGAAACTCTTAATTTAAATTGCGCTTGGGGGTATCGATTATATTTTTTATTTTTTTTTACATTTGTGAGGCATATACACTGACGTTTTCGTCTTGCCTCAAAACACTAACCGCGTTGTCTATGTGTAGTTGAATTTGTTATTGCTGAATGTTTTTAATGTATTAATTGATAATATTTGAGAAAGGCGATGTAACAGTGCTGGTGGATCGGGGGGGGGGGGGGGGGGGGGGGAGGTTAAGGGATTCAGACCAATTTTTCCGGCCTGGACCACACTCATTGCCCATACCTGGGGACCTCTTTTTAGTTATTAGTCTTCCTGGGTTTGACCCCTCCTTTTCCTAAATCCTGGATATCCGCTACTGGACCTGGTGATCAATTTTTTTGCATAGGGTCGTGTCATGTGGAAGCCATAAAATAATTAGCAATTAAGCATCTACGGTTTTATCCCTAGGAGTTAATTTTGAGACCACTATTGTAATTTAATACCATTCACAATGATTCAATGACCATGATTATTAACACGACTTCTGGTAGCGAGCAGCATGACAGTGCACTTGTTCATGACAATAATCTGCCTATGTTTTTCGAACCAGCTACAAATTACCGTTGCTACGCATGCGCAGTGATATGGTAATAAAACGTGTCACGAAATAATAAGGCGTGCACATGAAATAATAATCGGTTTAGACTGGTCCAGAAAGTAATCAATTTCTTCGAATTAGTTGGATAGTTTGCCACTGGATGGTAGCAATTTATGCGAATTCCCCCGACTGTTCATACAGAAAGTGTGTCTGACTAAAGTGACGTCATTGAAGTACAATAAGATGGAGTAACTGCTGGGATCGCCGATCGTGTCCGATGTTGCTTTCGATCTTGATAAGAAACCTCGCAACCATAGGTGACAATTCTTTTATCTAGCTACCGTGGATACCGCGGAATCGCTTGGCAAAGAAGCTGTCTTATCGACATCAGTCCCGTACTAGATAAATATTTTTTTTCAGCTGTAATGAACTTGTATGATCTAAATTTTACTTAGTACTGTAGCATTACTTGGTATTGAAATAGGTTTCACAAAGGATTGGCTCGCATGAAAGAAAATCTGCGAAAATTATTTTATTGTATCTATATCCAGGCAATGAATTGCGTTTAATCTTACATATTTTAAAGCAAATAGACCTTGGTCTGCTCCAGCTTCCTGTTGTTTCAATTTCTTCTTACTTTATCACTTCCGTTCGTTTTGCACACATTTCGTTGATGTTATACGTTACTTTTAGACATAAAAGGCAGATGTTAGTGATGGACATGAAACCTATTTACCTCATTCATATAGTTTTTGACAGCCAAATAAAACACTCCCATCCTGACGGGTCTCAAATCTCTTCTCAATACTCAGAGATGTTGCCACGTTTGGTTCAGCAAGGGCAATGGGCAGACAATTTATGTCTTGGCTTTATCAGTGAAATGTCGCTTCCAATGTGTTTGATGTTCGTCATTCGCTTTGCGAAGATGTCCATGATGATCAAGGTTTTGTAGTTGATCTAGGTGTGTGCCTGGAGATGATTTGTAAGGCCAATCCGGTCACGGAAGAACCTCTCACATTTAGGATACATATGATAGGTGATTGCTGTTGAGGCTCACGTTTGCTCCTGGACTCCACCAGTCGTGCTATCTCAGCGTGTGTAATCGTTTCTGGTTATAAGACCACATTTTACTGACACATTTTGAATTGACTTGATTAAATTGGAATATGTTCTCTCGTAAGTATCCCTCGATATTGGTAATACTACCTTTAAAATTATAATAGGTCTTTTCTCGTGCTTCCTTTCTCTCGACATGCTACATAGGTGGCACCACTAGTCATGTTTCAGTGGATACTGGTATCTATGATGACTTGGAATGTTTAATTTTTACTCAAGACAGAAGCTAAGTCATTTTACTGTAGATTTTTAAGTATCACATGATCTTTTACTTGGCCTCAGAAAAAAAAGAAATTCCTTAAAAAAGAAAACACTATTTTGAATCAGAAGGTAAAGCTACTACCATTTTTTGCCACGAATTATTGTAAATCATTAATAAAACCGTCCTCTAGTTACACAACCACCCCGATAACACGGCCATTTTGGCTTGTCCCACCGGTGATCGTGTTAGCGACGTTACACTGTATATATCATGCCAATTTTTAGGTACATCTATTACAAGGAGAGGACAATTCTGTATGTGCAATTACATGTGAAAATACTTTTTTATCCGGAAGTGGTAATCTGACACCAGACAGGCCCGTCAAACTCGAAGGATACGTAATTTTGAACCAGTTCCATATCAAAGTCCGGTACTCCGTTTAACAGTCCAGCAGATGAGGGCACAGTTGATATATGTACTCCCCTTTAAAATTATAAAATGAAATTAGCCATCACCATATTTCCTCGGCTTTAAAAACCTATTAAACAGTAAAAAAACCTGAAGGTGGATGTTACCGCCTCCATTTTGAATGCTAGCTTAGCGTAAAGGTGCCCATTCACCTACTTCTTAAAAAAAGAATTTATGTGATTTCTGGCTTCCGCTGTATATATATTAATGATCTAAGGGTAATTTTAGTTTTAAAAAGTTCTTATAAGGCCTTCGTGAAGGATGTATGAACTTATTTAACAACAACATGTTTGTGAACACACATATATAATAAAAATGTTAATATAAAGAAAACGAGCAGCCTGTGTGCGGTGATATCCACAATTTCTGGCCTTTTTTTATATAGCTCCAAAGGATTACCTTTAGTTTATATGGGTCATAAAGGTGATTGGGCCCCTTTAATAGTGTGTATCACTGAAGATTTTGGTTTCCATTTTTGGCCACGTGACAGGGTGGTGGTAGTCCTGGCCTCAGCCAAGCTAGATATACTATGTCTCATCATCCCTATATATACAGTTAGCTTTGGCGGAATCCCAAAAGGCCAGATTCCGTGAATATAACACGACTATTAGGAAAAGTCTCCCAATTTACCGCTCACCCCATGGAGGAGCCGACGGTGAAAAATCTTACTACCCTTGGTTACGGCTGAGATTCGAATTCACGAGCTTCCGGCTTCCTTGGCTCCCTCTGTAGACCACAGAAACAGGTCTTTCTTACGGAAAACTTTACATGTACATGTGACATCACTGTAGATACTTTATTATTGGTTTTTAAGTTTGTTTTGTTTTCGTATCGTGATAAGGAAAATCCGCCATCCATACATATGTTTATTCAACATTTAATTAGGTCATAAAGATAAGAACAGATATTCAGTCTGAAAATGCATTTATACAAATAGAAACGCATACGGTTGATTAGCTTTAGATTGCAAAATTGATTTGTAACATCTTTAAATTGATATAATCGATGAAATAACTTTAAAATACTATCGAATGTATATTTTTAAAAGGACATCACTAAGGGATAAAAGGGTATCATATCCCCTTATTTTTATTATTGCGATGCAATACCTTCACAGAGAAGAGAAAACTGATATATTTACCACTCTCGTGTCCCGCCATGTAGTGTCGTGAAATACGTGAAACCAGTATTTGTATCAGAACCAAGGAATTTTCGACAAAGAGTTATTTATTCATATAACTGCATACACATGTAAAATAAGCACATATACTTTGTGTACATCTAGAAAGATGTATGAATAGCCATTCTAGTCTATTGCATAGAGATAAAGAACAAGAATACACAGCAAAGTCAGATCGGACCTTTGACCCACCAGTTGTCGTTCATCTAACAGGAACCTCCAACCCTTCTGTGTATCGGCACACTCCATAGGAACCAGCGAATTGACGTCACAGTAGTAACGTCAGGGTACAATAACATATTACCTATGTCGACACAGCGTTTTAGCATGCAGCAGTGATTAACTTATGACATTTTATGGTGTGCATAATATATTATCTAGGAACATGTATGTATAGCCATGCTGGCCCATTGTAAAGGGATACAGAACTCGAATACACAGAAAAAGTCGAATAACAACGTATCGGAATCGAACCCATGACCCTCCGATTGCCGGTCGTCTGATAATGATAAAAAATTGAGAAATTACAAAAAGAAAAAAAAATAAGAAGAAGAAAAAAAGTACATGTAACAACTATCTTTTGAGATTATTGATGATAATGATAAAAAATTGAGAAATTACAAAAAAAAAAAAAAAATAAGAAGAAGAAAAAAAGTACATGTAACAACTATCTTTTGAGATTATTACAATAACAAACCATCTGGTCTTTCATCTATTGTTTATATACAAAACATAGTAAAATTATAATTGTCACATAAGAGATACGCTCTTTACACAGCGCTTTAACTATATAGGCCTGCTTCCTATATGGTAAGCGCTGTTTGTTTTGACCTCGTATCCTGAATTGCTACACCAGTGGGGAGCACTGTATTTTTGTCCAATCAGATGAGACCTTGTGCTGGAAGACACGGGCAAGCGAGGAATACACGGAGCCAATCATGTTCATTTCGTTTTGAGTGACAGCTCATCGGCCCGGTAACCGTATGAACAGGCCACAGGCTCAGAGAGAATTGCCACAGACGTTGTTTACTTAGGGCCTTGGGCACATAAGATGCCCGGTCGGTGAGCTGTAATTCAAATGAAACGTAACAACAAAGGCTGCGTGCACACCTCGCTGTTTGGTTTCAGTTCTGCAGACGCCAGACACATGGCTACGCTAACACAGTCATACTGTCAGAATCGAATCGGTCGATGATGCGAGAATGCAGAGGGAGCAAATAAAAGTCTAACGTAAACTTGTCTTCAAACGGCGCTTGAAGCGCAGCTATAGACGGAGCCAGGATGCCTGTCGCGTGTTTGTTTATTGGCATCTGGTTGGCGCCTGTCACATCATACGCACGTTTTGTTCAGCGGACAACGAACCGCCATCTGGTGTCAAAATATATCAATATGGCAAGTACACCGCTGACAAGCGGAAAGATTTAAATAAACTTTTCCATCGGGCATCAGGGACATAAAAATGTCACTACAGTTTACTGAGGTTTGTGTGTCTTTTTAACGAGCGTGTACCATTTTGTTTACCACGTGATAACAAGTGGCCAATAAGGATGAAACGCGTTTGAAAAGCCCATATTCCTTCTTATTGTTTCACCACCAAGATGAAGCAGTTTTGGCATATATATTTTATTACGCAAAGGAGCCGTACCGGGCATAGCAATCAGTGGGACAGATTGAGACATTTTGGTCATGCGAAATGGTATTACAGTGGTGCGCAAGTTTTCTGTGCTTGCCCAAGCACGTAATCAAAGGAAAGGCGCAGGTCTTGATAAAAACAAGGCCTAAGGGCCCTAATGCGAACCTGTTCAATGGGATATACACCAGGTATTATGCTTCCATTCTGTAACGTTACTTTTCAGGTACATGTATGACATGGATATGTACAATGCAAGTAATAAACATTTTGAACCCGAGTACAAGCACCAGTTACACAAACGTCACTACTGAAACACTGGCATGGGTGCACACTACAAAAATGGTTGTAGGTGGCGCCACCAGTCTTGTGTACGAGAAAGCCAACAAAGATGTATGGTCAAGCAAAATTTCATGCAGATTCTTCAAGCCACTTTTGGGCTACGTGCACAGATGCATGAAACAATTTTAGGTGGTGCCGCAAATCTTGTATACAACAAAACTATCCAGGATGTATCGACATGTTTAATTTCAAGCTGATATGCCAAATCACTCCTGAGATATAATCAGGAGAATACTCTGTAAAAATTATTGTAGGTGGTGACACCAGTCTTGTGTACATGAAAGCCATCAGCTGCAGCTACTCTACTTAGTGAACTCTTGACCTCCACCTGCCTGCACTGAGTGAACTCTTGACCTGTTGCCTAATCTGATACAGTCTGCCAAAGCAATAAATAGTTCCAGCCTGACCTTTGGCCTGTTGCCAAATCTAAAATAGTTAGCAGTCTGCCAAGCTATTTATAGATACTTACACAATCTTGGCCTGTTGGTAAATCTGTACACACAATGAATGACTTTGGCTCTTCTGCTGTTTTTCAAGCTAATATATTCATAAGTTTTTTTTTATCAAAATGTTTAGAATAATAAAAGATGCAGTCATTTCATTGTATAAGGTTCAATATTTTTGCCAAAAATAATCTAAGTAAACTTGAATAAATGCCTCCTAAGAATAATTTTTGTGCTAAGTTACAGAAGTTGAAACACCAGTCCTGCAGATGAAGACTGTGCAGCCGTCAGTTTGAAACAGGCTTAGTAATGGCCACAAGACCAACTTAAGCTTTCTATGACTCTCCTAATAATCAACGAAACCAATCTATTCTTATACAATTGAAAGGACTCTACCCTTGGATAATTATTTTGAAATATTAAACGATTCAGCTTGACAGTTTCATCATAAAACTTTTAAAGCTGAAATAAGTTTTTTAGCCTATTCCCAGTAATATGAAAGTTAATGGAGGTGGGGCCACAAAAAGCTCAATCCGACAAAATCTGTGTCAGATTTTTGCTGTTCCTGAGAAATAATGGGTCGATGTCCTGAAGACCGATGACCCCCGTACAAAAAAAAAGATGCAGCTGGCGCAATCAATCCCTCAATTTCAAATATGAGTCATGTGACCAACATTTGCATAACATTTTGCGATGATAGCTCCAGCCATTTCTATATTGTAATTTCAGTATCCTTTTTGGCCAAATGACTAAGTTCAGCCTGTAATTTGGCCAAATTTACTGAACTGGAACCATTCAAACAAACTTCAGAGAGATTATTTCAGAAATTATCTGTGTGAAATATTAAACAATTTAAGCAAAAAAATCGATTTTTGGGTTCCGGAATCCGTTGGGTCCCGGTTTTACACACTGTCTACAAAATGGGTTTCACACATTTCGTTTTTAATATTTCACAAATCATGAAAAGCTATCATATCTTATTTATTAAATAATTTGGTCTCCATGAGTAGCCTAAATTGACAGCTTTTCACAGAATATTATGATATCATAAACTAGTTCCATGGAAGTATTCTAAGACGGATATTCTTTTTTAGAACTGTAAATAATTCAGCACCATAATCTTCACACCAGCCTGAAACAAGTATCTTCAAATTCGACCCACAAAGTAAGATCTTTCATTTGGAGACCACAGACTTTAAATGTAAGCTGCAGACTGGATTTTTTTTGTTGAAACACAGTCGCTCGAAACCCTAATTGTGGTTGTGTTTTTATCAAGAGATGAACTGTGCACTATATGGGTATACAAATGTGCCTTACGAAGTACTTCGTACGGAGATAGCATGTATCACTATGGAGGCGTAATATGTACGCTTTCTTCCCATTTCCTCCTGAAATAGGGATTCAAACGACTGTGGTTGAAATCAGAATACCCAAGCACCCAGTTTACACTGAGAATACAGAGATACTACTCAAATATAATAAAATCTGGCCACTCGACAGTTACCATGGCCTTAAAGAGTAGGATATTTGAATTGGTGGAACATGTTTAAGACGATAGAGTTAAAACAAGTGGCCCATGGGCCACGACGCTCAGCTTATTTTGAATTGGTGCTCGTTTTTTTTTTATTAATTTATATATTTTCTGTGAGAATAGCCTTTGGCTAAAGTTAAAGTGTTGAAAAAATGGACAGAAAATAAAAATTTCAGGATTCATAGGAGACCTGCCCAGGACCCCGCCTGGATTTCACAATAGAGGGTTCCAAGGAAAATGGATGCAATTTGTACCCCGTCTGACAGGGTGCTCAAAATCATGTTTCTGGTCCATAGCCGGCAGAATATAAGTCAACATTATCCAAATTCAGGTTTCCAAGGAGAATTGCCAAGGATTTCCCTGAATGTCATGTTAGAAGAGTGTAGGGCTAATGGATACAAGTTGTGCCTTGTCTGTCTGGCTGCTCAAAACCATTTTTAGTCCATAGGTCACACAATATAGGTCACCATTTCCCAGGAGATTGGTCAAGAAACTCCCAAAATATTGAGTTAGAAGATTCAAGGCCTCACATATACAATTTGTCCCCATCTGACATTCAGAATGCTCGAAATCATGTTTTCGGCCTGTAGGTCGCAAAATATAGGTCACCATGGCCAAATTTCGGGTTTCCAAGAAGATTTGCCTAGGACCTCCCTTAATATAACGTTGGAGGATTCTAGGCCTTATCGATTCAATTTGTGCCCCGTCTGACTGGCTGGTTGCTAAAAACATGTTTTCGGTCCGTAGTTGATAAAATATAGGTCACCATGACCTAATTTCAGGTCTCTGAAGAGATTTGCCCAGAAACTCCCAGGATATTGTTTTAGAAGATTCTAGGCCTCACAGATACGATTTGTCCCCATCTGACATTCAGGGTGCTCATATGACATCTTTTCCTTATTGGTCGCTGAATATAGGTCCAATGACCTGGTTTCAGGTTTCCAAGGACATTTGCCGAGGATCTCCCAAAATATCAGGATAGAGGTTTCTAGGCCTAAAGGATACAATTTGTGCCCCATCTGACTGTCTTGGTGCTCAAAATCATGTTTTCGGACCGTAGGTCACAATATATAGGTCAACATAACCTAATTTTGGGTTTCCAAAAAGATTTGCCCAGGACCTCCCTGGATGTACAATTAAAAGTTTCTAGGTCGGCCGGACGGACGCCGGACAAAGGGTGATCGCTAAAGCTCAGATGACTTACAGTCAGCTGAACTAAAAAACGAATTGTGACTTAAAGAAAATGTTATCCGGGATGGGGGAACATATCAAATAGTTGCATTAATAATATATATAATGTATAATAATGTAATGTATATTAAAAAATGGAAACAGTAATGGGCACATTGTAATAACCTATAAAAAAAAACTAAATTTCCAATTCACTTAATGTTATGTGTAACTGGACACAATTTAACTGGACACAAAGTGATTACAAGGACACATTTATGTAACTGTATTTTTTTTCAATTACTTTTCAGTTACTTCAAACACTTTGAACAGGCATTGTACCTAAAGCTAGAGCCTCATTCAGGTCGAGCAATAATAATTGTTGCAATACACTTGATTGGTGAGTGGGGCGGGAGGCAAGGGGGGGGGGGGGGGGGAGGTCAAGGCAGGTTACATGAGTATAAATGTACACCTGTTACAGCAGGGTTTTCGGACCTGTGTTGCATCATTAACAAGGGTACTGAGGCAGGGCTGTAGAGACTAGAAGAGGACGGCCTGCAGATGCAAATGGTTTCAATAGATCCTCTGAATGACACGTCAATGGCTAGCCTATTTTTTAGCGTTTATTTTTCGAGCTTTTCAAATATCAGAATTAATCAGATTAATTACGTATGTGTACCGCTTTGGAAAGTAAATAAAAGTATTTACGGGGAAAAAATGACATGGTCAAGGTTGGGCGAAATTTAAGATACTGATTTTAAATTAATGCAAATAACTTTAAACATTATAAAATTCAGATTTAATTTTATGTATACAATTGAAGTTTTATTAAAATGAAATTACAACCTGAAAAAAAGTCTCTAGCATTAACATTGACCATGTTAAGCAAGTAATTATCTATTCTGGTTTTTTAAAAGAGCATTTACTTTGGGCCCATAACTTTAATGGGTATTGAATTTACGCAGTCCTGAAGTGTGATAATTTTTTATTAATGGAATATCGATGTTTTTCCTTAATTTCTCAAAAGAACTAAGTTGCAGTGACCAAATTTTCGGTTTGGTAGGATATCTTGGGGACATCTTACAGAATGCCTGATTTTGAATTCGTAGGCCGTAACGGTTTCAAAACATGCCAGTCTAACGGATGGACGGACGGCGGACAATGGACCACGACTAGACCTGAAAATGTTCATTGATAGGAATGCCATGTCCTCCAATGGGAAAGAAGCATTGCAATGAGCATTTATAGTAGCCTTGCAATTTTGAAAATGCTGTTTTTGCATGCTGATAAGGTAGTGGGCTTCTACAAAACGAATATCCAAAGTTACACCAATATAAGTATTAGCTTACCACCTTTCCAACCTCCATTGAAAGGAGAAATAATTCAGCTGGAATATGCTGACCTGATTAGATCAGTTTTTATCGGGTATTAAACTCAAATTGAGAACAAAGGAGGAGGATAATTTGGGGAGGGGGGGGGGGGGGTCTGATAACAGGATTACCTCCAGTACACGTCCCATTGCACAGGTTAGCATTAGGCTGGTAGGCCTTGTTTTTATATGATGCTTGGGATAACCGAGGTATAACAAGAAATCGCTGTGATCCAATTTCTTTATTATTGGTATTTCACACACACTCATCAATCAGTATACCTGTCGCTTCCAATATTTAATAGTTTTGCGGAAAGAATAGTCAATATGGATTTCACTAAATAATCAAGGACAATCAAAGCTTTACTCTTAGAGTTATTCTTAGGAATCATTAAACCAGACCTTGTTCTCCTTTCAGCATTTCAGTGGTTCACACCAGTCCAGTAACACATTCCTGACTGTACCAATATATCATTTACTAATGTAGTAAGATTAGACCTTTTCACCATGGTCGTTACAGGCCGGACCCACTTCAATTTGCGTGACGACGAACCCCCGGTCCTGAAGGCTGGCTCAGGCTGATAAGATATACTGACTTTGATAGACTGCATCCATGTAACTCATTTGCCTCTCTATATTCATTCATTGCTGTCCATCTTTGGGTATAATCATCCTTGTGACTCCTTTGTTCTCACTGACTGATTTATTCGACAAATTATGATATACACCATGTTATGACCAAATTATGTCTTTTGTTATGCACCATCTGTAATCATTACCTTCTTCCTTGACCGCATTCATTTTAAAAAATTATGTAGCATAGTTTATATTTTTCTACTTTCTTACCGGTACATGCTGAAGGTACCATATTCATGACTAACATCTGTATACTGTTAAAAACATTAACATAACTAAACATGAACATATATCAAACAGAATCATAATACACATTCATGACAATATATTGTTTGATCCTTGAGTTGTGGAATTTTCCTATTTTCTTGATACCATGTACAAAACAACAGATATCTTATTTGTGAACCTATTAATATGCATGACAGTACCTCCTCTTTAAAACAATGACTGTCCCCATCCATTGTGTCTATGTATATCCTATACCTGTGCCGATAAAATGTATTGTAACTCATAATACTAATACTAAAGTTCTTATTAATGTAAACTTTTTATGTGTAAATATACAGAGAAATCATAGTAAAATAATACAAATAATAATAGAACCCCATTCCCATGTAAATGCATAACCATATTCACGATTTGTTTACATCGTATAATGTAAACATCGGTAAATATAATATTATCATATAAGAATACAAAGGGTAAACCTTTCATTGTTTATTCTCCTCTAAATCGTGAAGTATGTAACATTATTGCAATTTTGAATGGACTGTAGGAATTCTTAACTGTAAACAAATCAATTATTCATGAGCTGGTCTTAATAACATAAGTAATTTTAAATGCAACTCATAAATTCAGTGTGATTGGAAATGTAATGGGTACTGACGCCTTAATGCTTTTTAACTTAACAAAGGAGGGTTGATCGAAGCGAATGATAAGCAGTTCGTGGCACGCTTACATGTGATAGATATACATGTAATTAAAATAAGGCGCTGATGGTCAGTGGTGGTGAAATGGAGTGTTAGCATAGGCAGGTGGCAGTCAATGGAGTTGTTATTAACAGAGTGATATTCAATGCCAGTGCTGCGGTCTTAAAAAGATAAGATGGACATGGCCGTAGCAGGGAAACAGAACACATAATCTAGGATGTACTAGGTAAATGACCATGATGTTTGTAGGATGTTGGCTTTCTGGGACTACAAGGGGTCTGTGAGGGTGGTGCGAATCGGTACTATATTTTTAGCTGGTTCAACGATTCTTGCAAGGTACAGTCGAGCAGGTAAGTACAGGTTAAAATCAGGAAGAAATAATTGGTGTGAAGTACAATTCATCAGGAGTGAACTCAGTAAGTTGTATTTGAGAGATGAACGATTGTAAGAAAGTGAAATTAGTAGCATCAAATTTTGACATGTTGTTAGGTCTGTGTGTGATAACCCTGATTAGGGGGATCACCCAGACAAGAATGGCAGTTAAAATTGACTGAAGTACACGTAAGCCGCAACCAGGAATTGTTTCCATGTACTCATCGGGACTTGAGCTGGGCTGATTGATAACTGGTTTAAGAACGGATGCTTTGATTATCTGTAGGAACTATTTGTATATAACATGTAAAATAAATAAAGTTTAAACTTTAAACTTCAGTTTGGTACTAATCTTAAACATTTTTAACACTTTATCTCTTGTGTAAGACTACTCCTTTCAAATAAAGCTTTACAACAATCCTCTCCGTTCCCCCGTTCCTCACGTCACTGTTTTGCCCTTGTGTGGGCTTTGACATGTTGAAACAGACCACTTTTGGTTGAGAAGGCTTTGCTACATTCCTTACATTTAAATGGCTTTTCCCCTGTGTGGGTCGTGATATGCTGAATAAGAATCACCTTTCGTGAGAAAGCTTTACCACAATCATCACATTTAAACGGCTTTTCTCCTGTGTGGGTTCTGACATGCTGAATAAGATTCACCTTCTGTGAGAAAGCTTTACCACAATCATCACATTTAAATGGCTTTTCTCCTGTGTGGGTTCTAAAATGTGAAATTAGATAACTCTTGCTTGAGAAAGCTTTACCGCAGTCCTCACATTTAAATGGCCTTTCACTTGTGTGGGTTCTGACATGTGAAATGAGATAACTCTTGCTTGAGAAAGCTTTATCGCAGTCCTCATATTTAAATGGCCTTTCTCCTGTGTGGGTTCTGCCATGCCGAATAAGAGTCGACCTCTGTGAGAAAGCTTTACCACAGTCCACACATTTAAATGGTTTTTCTCCAATGTGAGTCCTGACATGTAGAATTAGATCATAATTCCGTGAGTAAGCTTTACCACAATCATCACATTTAAATGGTTTTTCTCCTGTGTGGGTTCTGACGTGTTGAATAAGATAACTCTTGCTAGAAAAGGCTTTACCACAGTCCTCACATTTAAATGTTTTTTCTTCTATATGGTTACTGACGTGTTGAGTAAGATGGCTCCTCTGTGAGAAAGCTTTACCACAATCCACAATTTTAAGTGGCTGCACATCTAAGCAGATTTTATATAGCTGAATAAATAACTTTTTTGTAACTTTTTCGGACATGATGTGGTGTAAAGATGTTTTCTTTTGATTTGCTATGCTTGCCAACTGTTTTTTTTTAACCTGTGTCGAGGAGAAGCCTTCGTGGATAAATTATTTTTGTCACCACCACAGTTCAATGTGTATTGAATTTGTATTGCCATCTGGTGTAACCTGCATTTCTTCATTTTCATTCATAATACTTGATCATCAAAACACGTCTCTTGGTCCACGTTTAATGTTTGATCATGTGGTGGTCATGTAGGTTATTAGCTTTCCCAACAGAAACATGCTAATGAATATACCACGTCACCACTGTCAGTCTACAATGAAATGTATATTTGGCATAAAGGAATGAAAAGCATATAAAATCCTAACTGAACAACAGGTAAAATTCAAGTGTATCATGGTTTGGCTATCGCATTGGTGCAAAAGTTCAGGCAGTTCAAACCACTCTAGAGACGTGTAATTTTACCCGAAACAAATGCACTGATGGACAACTTTTAAAAGTGGTCGTTACCGCCACGTATCATGCGTACAGGTAACAGAAAATGCACTACTATGTCTGTGGACATGCACATTTTCAGGCTATTACCTCAGACCAATCCCAAAATAATTGTACGAATGTATTCTACGAATATATAAGTGTAGGTAGGGCCACCTGTCTTCATTTTAATGAATTTTTTTGCTAGGCCCCTGCGGATTTCTTTTGTTACTTTTATCTGCATTATGTACAAATAATCAGTTCAAAGGTTATCCTACTTTGCTATATCATTGATGCAATGCCGATATATTACTTATATATATAACTGAGACATCGATGTTTTGTGATCTTGCATGGGTTTGCTCAACTGTTATATATATATAAAAGAGAGCGAGGGGAAAAGGTGGAGAGACATTATTTGTAACGTCTGGGCAAAAAATAATAAGCAGATTAAATCTCATCACATGATCACATGAGGCGTGATCAGAGGCTTTTGTCGTGAATGGATTGACATTTAAATGGAACAATTATTTTTGCAGAGGTCATTCCGTGAACCCGGCTAAGGTAACACCTCAAAGACTATAACAGATCAACATATTTTGGAAGATCTTAAAAAAATTTCAGACTTCTTAAAAATGTTCACTGTATAAGTCATATTTTTTTAATATATAATATAATTTGGTTTATTTCAGCCAAGGCCTAAAAAAGTCTTTGTTTCCGATTACATGCCAGAGAAAAATAGGGTAGGTAGGTCGGGAATGTTTTTTTTTTTTTTTTTTTTTCAGTTTATGCAACATATTTTCAGAATAAAATGGTAAATAGAATTATGTTTATGCATACCTGTGCCAATCCGTGTACAGTATGATCAAATATTGACCCATTAATACCATTTTCTCTTCGAGAATATGTGTTTGTTCAATCTCTTATAAGAAGTGAAGCGAAGTAACTTTCAAGGAATGATCAGCTGGTCGCTGACAAATAATTAAAGTTGGCGATCAGACAGGTTTACCTTCTTAGGCTAACATGAGCGGCCGGCCATTCATTCGCCCTCAGAAATTGCGAAATGACACTGTTGAACCATGATGTAGTACGCACGCATTAAGTTGGGGGGAAATAAAGTGATCATAAATCTGTATATTTGTTTTAATTAAGAAATGTACATCGGCAATCCGCCGGTGTCAAATTTGACATCGCAGTTATGAATATGCTCTTATCATTTACCGCCGTTATATAAAAAAATATCGCCAAAAATTAAAGATTACCACTTGTTACCGCCAAATTTGCGTTTAACTTTTCGTTAAATGACCGGCCAACGTTCATTAAATCGTTCGTTTTTACTCCTGCCAGCGCCCGAGCGCAGGTTCATGTGATCATTGACAGAACAAATACGGGTACATATGTACCCGAATGGGTAACCACGGTTACATGCAGTGACGAAACGTTATGTCATTGGTTCATTTTAACTCATTTGCATAGCCGAAGATGGCACTCACTTCCGAATATTTCCGACTAGCGACCGTGCATACAAGCGGGCCATTAATGAGGCCTTACGGAAGATGTAAATTTTCGGGGCTTAGGGCAAATTTGAATGATCTCGAATCAGTTCTCAGACGGGTCACGGCTATCAGACATTCGCGGAGGCCACGTTCATAGCTTGAAAGAAGCTGCTTATTTCTCCAGTGGAACACTTTTGATATTTTTCTGCTTCCTATAAATTAAAAAAAAGTTGTTGCGCAGAACTACGTTCTAAGCTGACGAACCCGCTTATGAATATGACCGTCCACACGCCGTTTTCGCGGGTATATTTGAACTGTCAGTGACGATCTCAGAACATCTTAATTTGTATCTGTATGACGGATTAAAGTTGTCGACATTAAGTCGTACTTCACCTAAAAATTCCACGCGCAAACCTCGACTTTTAATAGTTTTGCAATCAGAATCCAAATAAAAATTTAGGGTCGCACAGTAAATCTAGGGTCGGTCGGGTAACCGGAAACAAAGACTTTTTTTTACGCCGAATCAAATGCAGGTTCAGGCGAAAATAATTCTTCTTGTGTTTTTGATATTAACTTATAAAATTAAAATTTGGCGAAAAAAATACTAAAATTACTGTTAAAAGATCAGTCACCTTTATCTGGACAGGACCAAAATAAATGATGAAAATATTTTGTCCCAAAAGCTAGCTGTTGAGGTGAAAGCTAGCACTTTTTCTAACAATGGAATTTCTTAGATATTTTGTACATGATATCTACATAAAATACTTTGATAAATTAAGAAATGTGCTTATTTTCCAGTATATGAAGTTGAAAATGGACATTTGTGGTGGATTTTTTTTATGATAATATAACTAAGGGGGAAACAAAAGTTTCATAATTAAGAAAAATGGCCGATAGATTTTTCATAATAGTCTAGGTATACACGAAAAATTAAATATCCATTTTATTTAAAGAGAAATGTTTGTTCCTATACTCCTCGGATTCTTTTAATTATTTTTGTCTGCATCAATGTCTGCATTCTGTACAAATTTTCTGTTTAAAGATTATCCTACTTTGCAATAACATCGATGCAATAGAGATATATTACTTTATTTAAAGAAAATGTGTATGTCAAATGCTTAAATTTTAAAATATTAGGCAAAATTAGAAAAAAATTGAGATTATTTATTTAATAAACCCCCACAGGTGGCGCTGGAGATTGTGATACAGGGAGCCGGCCTCTGGCGTCAACAATATGTAATCGGCTTTTAAAATGCCCAGATCAAAAGAAATAAAATATATCAGCACTCAAAAATATGGGTATATATAAATTTAATCTTTACAGTTATACCATCAGTGTCACTTACAATCATATGGTGATATTTATGCTCAGTTTTGTCATCTATTTGCATCTGTTAAAACTGACAGTTCACAAGAATGCTGTGGTTATATTCCTGCACTTGAGGATTTCCTGGTGATGTTGTTCTGTTTGAAGACTTGTAAGTCAAAATGTGTTACTGGTTATAACATTATTAAACAAAGCTGTTCCGCTGTGAATTCCTACAATTATTGTTCATCTTAGTTACTTTTCTCATAGCCATTACTGAAAGAATGATGTTTTCATGAACGGAAAAATATGTAGCCCCATGACAATATTATTCCTCAAAAACTATTAATTTGCATCGTCATCTATAGGGGCGCCAGTAAAGTGTCAAGTTCCCCTTTAAACACCATCTATTCAGGTTGTAGTTGATGGAGCGTACTGTCTTGGGCGAGTGCACGTAAGGGTCGGAAATTTAAGTGGTAAACATTCTATCCTGAAATAATTTTACGAAAATTTTATAGGCAGTGCTGGCTGGATTAGGACACAGGAAATTATCTGGCAAAAATTTATTACACACATTCAAAACAGGCCTATAATTACATGTAAATCATAAATGTATGAAATGCATTAATATAGGAAGCTACTTTCTGCATAGCATTATGAGCAATTGACAGCTTATAATTTAACATCAGTTAGTCTTTCCGCCCGTGTATTTTAAATTCCGATATGGGACTTTAAGACATCCGGTTTATTTTCCCTACACAGATTGTATTGCTAACCGTTGATGGTGTGAGCGACAATTAGAGCATTACGCCATTAGGCAATTTTGTGTAGGGACTAAATGTAATATGACAGGGCCGGGCTGAAGGGTGTCACCCTCAAACTAAGAGGAGGGCCATTAATATGTGGCTTCTATTATTGGATAATATAGGATTTTAGCTTTTTAATCATGCAAAGAAAATATTTTTATCTGCAGAGAAAAAAAATTGACACAAGATGCTGTGACTGTGTGAGAGGTGTGCCTTTTCCACAGTTTGCTCCAGGAGATGCTGCCATCTTCAGACTGAGACAGAACTAGGCCCATAGTTCTCAAACGAGTCACATGAGGCGCCACTTTCTCCACATTTGTAAACAGAGTTCAGTTTGGTCTATCAGGCCAATGTGCCGGAACTGTTAATATGTGGTGAGGTATGCATGCAATTCACCTTTATTTACAATGATAATATATCTGGTGAAAATAAGGCGTCAATCTGACCTTTGAAATCAGTGGCACGACAGACCGAATCTTGTGACGATGCAAGGTCAAAATCAGAACCCCGATACAATTCTTTTGCGGTATATACAACAAGTTTTTAAATAAGGTCTCGCTTAAAACATACTTGTAAATGTTCCTCTCACAGCCCACGCAGGAAGTCAATTTGAACATCTGTCGTTGGTTAGGAGACAGGTACATGAAACTCGGCCTTTGGCAGTTACAGCACTTCTGATGTTACGTGAATACATTCTCATAGCAATAACAGGATGGGACACACTGAAACCCGGGCCCCAATCGAACACTTGGAAAATGACCCTTACGTAATTAAACGATCTTAATTAATCATGAAAACTGGGTTTATCCCTTCCCAATGAAATAAACATTTAGGTGATAATACGTATTTTTAGTGCAAAATTATAACTCTTAATAAGAGTCAAATTACTTAAATTTGGGTCAGTCTGAAAACCCGAGCCCGATAAAAACTTTCCAATAATACTTGCTTTATATGATTATTTCACATTTTCCAGTAGGCACCAGAAAGGTTACTTAATTTCGGTAAATTGTGGCAGTTCATTACTATAACATATATGGTCTGACAGATGCGGTAAATTGTCCCGCAATACGTCTCCCGGACCCAAAACAAAATGAACTTACACTCGATTGTAAATAATATTTGGCACAATTTAAGATCGGTTATGGGAGGTCATGTATGTATTCACGTAACATCAGAAATGCCGTAACTGTCAAAGGCCGAGCTTCATGTACTCGTCTCCTAACCAACTCATATGTTCAAATTGGCTTCCTGCGTGGGTTGTGAGAGGTACATTTACAAGTAAATATATTTTAAGCGAGACTTTATTAAAAAAAACTTCTTGTATATACCACTAAAGAATTGAATCGGGGTGATGATTTTGTTTTGCATCATCAAAAGATTCGGTTTGTGGTGCCACATCAACGGTTAGCAATACAACCTAGGCAGGGGTAAATAAACCGGGTGTCTTAAGTCCGATATCGGAATTTAAAATACACGGACGCAAAACCTATCTGATGTAAAATAATTAGCTGTCAATTTTGTCATAATGCAATGCAGAAAGTAGCTTCTTATATTGATTAATTCATACATTTACAACGTAATTATAGGCCTGTTTTAAATGTGTGTAATAAATTTTTGCCAGATAATTTCCTGTGTCCTAATCCAGCCAGCGATGCCTATAAAAAATTTCGAAAATTATTTCAGGATAGAAAAACAAAACAAAATGAACTTACACTCGATTGTAAATAATATTTGGCACAATTTAAGATCGGTTATGGGAGGTCAGACAGTCCTCTAACTGTGCACAAGATTTAAAACGTAAAATATTCCGAATTACCAGCGGTTATTACGGTATTCTGGATGGTCTCGTAAACGGTTTTTTTAGTCACCGTATAACCTGAGCGGACCCAAATCGTCATACATATATACATGGTACGGAGGTCAAATTTTCAATATGTCCCGAAAAAGGAGCCCGTATGGTTACTCCCATTACTGTTTTAACTGTTTATTTATTATTATTATTTTTTTTTTTTACTTTTTCTAAAGGAATCATTAAAAAAGAATGTTAATGTACTTTTAAATTTTATTCGCCCGTCATTACATTGCCCCGGCCCAAAGTACATCGACCAGTAAGACCATCGACCAGTAAGACACGTTAATGTGAATTTTGTGAATACTCAGGTAATGGATTTGACGATAGTATACCTCAAATTCAATTATAATCATGAATTGAATTAGTTTAACTTTTATGTTCTATCACTCGCTTAATCAAACAATTAGGCTTTTTGCACTCATGTACGCACGCATGACGACACACGTTAATTGCACAGTCCATGCAACCCATTCAGTTGGGCGTCCATTATGTTGCGTGCATCCATGATCAACCATACTGCAGAGGGACTGTATTTACAACCACGATTCAAAACCAGATTTTATTAGCATTTTCATAACAAATATATTAAAATAACCAAACCCCCAAAAGCGGTCATCCATGCAAATAAATTACAACTAGGGAACATATTAACATTCATATACAGTGGAACCCCACAATTACGACCACCCTGGGGACTGAGCAAAGTGGTCGTAATTTGGGGGTGGTCGTATTTGTGAAACTCTTACCGTGGTCGCATATAACACGCTCATATTTAATGTGTTTCACAGTTTATCTATTGCATATCTTTAATGTGAATTATAACAAAATATTTTCCTTAGCGGAGGACCCTTATTATGAATGATTTTTTTTGGTGTGCGTTGCTGAACATATTTATTCATGATAAAAATGAATATACATGTACACATACGTAGTGACTGATGATTAACAAATAATAACACAAAGACAATACGATTACAACCTACTGAATGCATATTGAACATAATATACGTGGCTGTCATATATTTAGCCTTCCGCTTGAGTATATATTGCGTGCAATTCAGTTTTCTCGACGCTAAACTGCTGAGCCATTTGGTACTGACTGCGCGTGGTGTTGCCGCCTTGATTAACGCCACTTTATCCTTCAAGGAGAGCTCTTTCAGAGTCCTAACAGCAAGCAATTTAAATGCAAACTTAACCAGTAGAGAAATAAACTGACAACCATCTATCAGAAAAGGCAAGTTAATGTGAGGGATTTTCCCCCATGCAAGCTTTATTTATACATTTTACTGACTACTCAATACCCAGTGTCAATAAGGTATGAACACATTTAGGATTAACTAGGTCGTTAATTTTACTAATGAGGCTCGAACAATATGTAATGAGTTGAAATATTAAGCCCGGAAGCCCACACTTCAGGTAGCTGTAATACAGGTGATCACTGAGGGGCAATTAGCATCTGACCCCAGGTCAGACCGGCTCATTAAGTAATCAGGCCGATGGTCACCCTCTTTGATTTATAACCTACACCTCAACGAGTCTCAAGGAAGACACAGAGTCGGGAAGATATGCGGGACCAGATTAACACTCGGGTAAAGAAACCTTGTTACCCGCTTTGATCTTTCGTTAAGGCGCCTGTGACAAGACGCAGCCATTGACTCGTGACAAATGTTGTTTCAGTACTTCTCGGCGGTGGTCGCAGTAGCGGGGTCGCATTAGCGCTGGGGCCAGGAAATCTGGTCGTAATTCTGAATTCAGGGGTGGTCGTAATTTTGAGTCATTTTTAAACATAAATAAACTAAAAAAATTCGGGACCAAGCAAAATGGTCGTAATTGTGGGGTGGTCGCAATTGTGGGGTGGTCGCAAGGCGGGGTTCCACTGTTCATTTAAAATAAAAACAATTTAAATAAGATGTTTATAAGGAGTCATCTACAAGACAACTGGCGCCAAACAGATACCATCTCTTTAGTGTGAACATATATATTGTTCTGTAATGACGAGAGGCAATGGCTGTTATTTTTACGTAAAATATACAAAAAATATACAATAAATTTTACTTAATATATATATATACATTCGAATATATAATGATATCTTACCCATATCTATACACATGTAAAGATTGATAAAGATCCGTGAAATATTTTGGTGAGTAGCGTTACAAAATTTTTCTGTTGCGGCGTCGGGACCATGCTGAAACCATAATATCCCGACCTTGTCTGGGGATAAAAATAAATATTAATGAATTATTAGAGTGTAAACATATACTATACTGTGTAAATCCAAGCATACAAAGGGTTAACTATCCTTGGTTAATTTCCTCTAAATCGTTGTTTAGTTTGTAACACCATTGCCAGCCGGGTTAGAACATGCCGGTATCCGTCCTAACATTTCCTTGCTCTTGTTATCATTTGAGACGTTGATTGAATTTTGACTGGACTGTAGGAATATGATCTTAACAGTACTCAAATCCAATATGCATAATGAAGAGGTGGCCTCAATAACATATGCAATTTTAATTGCAACTCACGGTTCATTGTGATCGGAATTTTAATGGGTATTGACCCCTTTATGCTTTTTTTCTTAGCAAAGGAAGGTTGATCATAGCGATTGATAAGTTTTCACTGTAAGAGATGACGGGATACCTGGAGGAATAAACGATTGTATATGGGTCACGAAAAAGGTAACAGTTGACAATTGCAGGACATTAGACGGTAAGAGTATCAGAATATATAGATAGGTAGGGTCTTATCAATTATGAACATAACTTCAATGTCTTTTCCTGGCAAGCTTACAGATGTTAGAAATAACTAAAATAAGGTAGCCGATGGTCAGTCATGGAAAGCTGGTGTAGCGTAGGCAGGTGGCCGTCATTGAGATCCAATGTCAGTGTTCGGGTCTTAAAATGGTCACATGATAAGAAGCAACTATGATAAGAATCATACTTTGGAATGAGCATGATGTCTGTAGGTGTTGGCGATCCATATCTCAAGGGATAACAAGCGATCTGTGAGAGTGATGCGAATCGGTATTTTATTTTTTGGCTTTCTGAACAATTTGTGCAAGCTTGAGGTGACCTGGATTGATTTTCTACGGTAAATAATTTGGAGAGGTTGAGTACAGGTGAAAATCTGGAAAGAATAATTGAAAGGCCAGTACTATAATTTATCAGGAGTGGAAGCAGTAAGTTGTTCATGAGAGATGAATGATTAGAAAATAAGTTGCATGAGATTTTGATACACTATTGGTTTTTGATTGATAATCCCGAATTCGCGGGGTCAGGTGTAGTCATCCAGATAAAAAGGACAATGACAATTGACCATGGTTTCACACAAGCCGCAGACAGGGATTGTTTCTTGTACCAATCAAGACATGAGCTTGAAATGTGTGAGATCAAGAGCTGATTTCTAGATTATTAAAAGACGCTATGCGTATAAGCTATTTAAAATAAAGTTTACACTTGGATTAGACACAAGCCGTAGTCAGGGATTGTTTTCTTGTGCCAATCAGAACATAAACTTGAAATCTGATTGTGTGAGATTAAGAGTTGACGCCTAGATTAGTTATATTGACTATTTGTATAACTATATAAATTAATTTAAAAAAAATAAAAAGGTTCTTATATTTAACTTGCTAAACACCGTGGTTTGAATTGTATCACTTGTCACTGTTAATGGAGATGGGATGTTTTGGCTACCTCAGATCCTCATGTAAAGTCCCATTTGCAATGCCAGGATTTGAGGAATAAAATTGTTTTTTTGGGGGGCTAAACCTCATTGCTCGACACTGAAATTAATGAGATAATCATTTTTCACATTTTTTACCAAAGTTCTCGCATTTAAATTGATTTTATCTATATGGGTTTTGAGATTAGACTTAGACCACTCTTGCTTGAGTAGGCTCTGCATCAGTCCTTACATTAAAATGGTCTTTCTCCTGTGTTGGTCCTGACCTGCTGAATAAGAGTTAACTTAAGTGAAAATGTTTTACCACTGTATTCACAATTAAATGGCTTTCCCTGAGTAAGCCCTCAAATGTTGGGTAAGATATCTTCTTTATGGGGAGGCATCATCACAGACGTCAAAGTTAAATGGTTGCTTCCCTGTTTGTGGGTCCATACATGTTGAATAACATTCACTGATTTGCCCCTGTGTGGATTTTGACATGTCCACTTTGATCACTCTTGTTTCAGAAGGCTTTGCAAGAATCCTTACATTTAAATGATGTTTCCCTCTGTGTGGGCCCTGATATACTGAATACAAGTTAACTTAAGTGAGAAAGCTTTACCACAGTCCTCACATTTAAATGACGTTTCTTCTTTGTGGGTCTTGATATGTCGACTAACTTCCCCTGAGAAGGCTTTACCAGAGTCCAAGCATTTAAATGGCTTTTCTCCTACGTGTGTCCAGACATTTCAATTTAGATTACTCTTCCTTGAAAAGGCTTTACCAAAATCCCAACATTCAAATGGCCTTTCTCCTGTATGGGTTCTGACACGTTAAATACGAATATACTTCCGTGAGAAAGCTTGACCACATTTTTCACATTAAAATGGCTTTTCTCCCGTGTGGCTTCTTATATGCTGAATAAGACTCTTTTCCTCTGTGAAAGCTTTACCACAGTCCTCACATTTATATGGCTTTTCTCCTGTGTGAGACTTAAGATGTCGAATTAGATCACACTTGTTTGAGAAAGCTTTACCACAGTCCCCGCATTTAAATGGCCTTTCTCCTGTGTGGGTTCTTATATGTTGAATTAGATCACTCTTCTGTGAGAAAGCTTTACTACAATAATCACATTTAAACGGCTTTTCACCTGTGTGGGTTCTGATATGTCGAATTAGATCATTCTTCTGTGTGAAAGCTTTACCACAATCGTCACATATAAATGGCTTTTAACCTGTATGGGTTCTGATATGTCGAATTAGATCATTCTTCCACAAAAAAGCTTTACCACAATCGTCACATTTAAACGGCTTTTCACCTGTGTGGGTTCTAATATGCTCAACAAGAATCCCTTTCCTTGAGAAAACTTTACCGCAGTCCTCACATTTATATGGCTTTTCTCCTGTGTGGGTTCTTATGTGGTGAATAAAATGCACCTTCTGTGAGAAAGACTTACCGCAGTCCTCACATTTAAATGGCCTTTCTCCTGTGTGGGTTCTGACATGTTGAATTAGATCCCTCTTATGTGAGAAAGCTTTACCACAATCATCACATTTAAATAGCTTTTACCTGTGTGGGTTCTGATATGTCGAATTAGATCATTCTTCCAAGAAAAAGCTTTACCACAATCGTCACATTTAAATGGCTTTTCACCTTTGTGGGTTCTGATATGCTCAACAAGAATCCCCTTCCTTGAGAAAACCTTACCGCAGTCCTCACATTTATATGGCTTTTCTCCTGTGTGGGTTCTTATATGCCGAATAAGACTCGCTTTCGCTGAGAAAGCCTTACCACAGACCTCGCATTGAAATGGCCTTTCTCCTGTGTGGGTTCTAATATGTGGAATTAGATCCCTCTTCTGTGAGAATGCTTTACCACAATCATCACATTTAAATGGCTTTTCACCTGTGTGGGTTCTGATATGTCGAGTAAGATCATTATTCCACGAAAAAGCTTCACCTTAGTCCTCGCATTCAAATGGCCTTTCTTGTGTTGTTTGTGACATGTTGAATTAGATCCCTCTTCTGTGAGAAAGCTTCACCACAGTCCTCACATTTATATGGCTTTTCTCCTGTGCGAGTCTTAAGATGTCGAATTTGATAAATCTTGATTGAGAAAGCTTTACCACAGTCCACAATTTTAAGTGGCTTAACACCTAAGCGGATTTTATAAAGCTGAATAAATGACTTTTTTGTAACTTTTTCGGACATGACATGGTGTAAAGATTTTTTTTTTTTTATTTTGCTCTGCTTATCAACAATTTGATTTTCTAATCCTGTGTCGAGGAGGAGCCTTCGTGGATAAATTGGTAATTTTTTTTCACCACCACAGTTCAATGTGTGACATTTGTATTGCCATCTGGTGTAACCTGCATTTCTCCATTTTCATTCATATTACGTGCTCATTAAACCAGGTCATTTGGTCGCGTTTAATGCAGCACTTTTCCTGTGTCTTGGTCCACGTTTAATGTTTGATCGTGTGGTTGTCATGTAGGTATTTAGCTTTTCCCAAAGAAACATTCTAATGTATATTCGACTTCACCACTGTCAGTCTAAAATAAAATATATATTGGAATAAAGGTATAAAAAGCAAATAATTAACAGTAAGAAATCATGTGTATTATGGTTAAGCTATCGCATTGGTGCAACAGTTCAGGCTGATACATCAAACCACATTAGAGTCATGTGTGATTTTACCGGAAACATATGCACTGGTGGACAGCTTTTAATAGTGGTCGTTACCGCCACCTATCTTGCATACAGGTAACAGATAATGCAATCATGTCTGTGGACATGCAAAATTTCAGGATATTACCTCAGACCAATCCTAAGATAAATGTATGAATGTATTCTAGGAATACATAATTTCAGGTTGAACCACCTGTTTTGATAATAATAAATTTGTTCCAAGACCCCTTCGGGTTTCTTTTATCATTTTTGTCTGCATTCTGTACAAACTTTCTGTTAAAAGATTATCCTAATTTGCAATATCATCGATGCAAAAACGATATATTACTTTATTTAAAGAGACAAATGTGTATGACAAAGGCCTAAATTTTAAAATATATGGCAAAATATGAAAACATTTGGAGATTATTTGTTTAATACACCCCCACTGGTGGCGATTGTGAGACAGAGAGCCAGTCCACATATAAACAGCCTCTTGCATTAACAATATGTAATCGGCCTTCAAAATGCACTAAAAATATGGGTGTATACTAATTATCTGTTAACAGTTATACCATCAATGTCACAATCATATGGTGCTCAGTTTTGCCATCTATTTGCAACTGTCAAAACTGACAGTTCACAAGTTTGCCGTTGGTATATTCATGCACTTGAGCCTTTTCAAGTTATATTCTGTTTGATATTTGCAAGTCAAAATGTGTTACTGGTTATAACATTTAATCATTAACAAAGGTGTTCCGCAGAGAATTCTTACAATTATTGTTCATCTTAGTTACTTTTCTCACAGGCAGCACTGGAGGAATGACGTTTTCATGACAGCAAACTTCACAAACGGAAAACTATGTAGCCCAATGACAATAATATTCCACCAAAACGTTAAATTTGCATCGTCATCCATACGGGGCGCCAGTAAAGTGTCAAGTTTCCCTTTTAATCACCATCTATTCACGTGGTAGTTGCTGGAGCGTACTAATTTAGCCGAGTGCACGTAATGATCCAAAATTTAAGTGCTGTGTATTCTATCCTGAAATAATTTTCGAAATTTTTTATAGGCATCGCTGGCTGGATTAGGACACAGGAAATTATCTGGCAAAAATTTATTACACACATTTAAAACAGGCCTATAATTACGTTGTAAATGTATGAATTAATCAATATAAGAAGCTACTTTCTGCATTGCATTATGACAAAATTGACAGCTAATTATTTTACATCAGATAGGTTTTGCGTCCGTGTATTTTAAATTCCGATATCGGACTTAAGACATCCGGTTTATTTACCCCTGCCTAGGTTGTATTGCTAACCGTTGATGTGGCACCACAAACCGAATCTTTTGATGATGCAAAACAAAATCATCACCCCGATTCAATTCTTTAGTGGTATATACAACAAGTTTTTTTTTAATAAAGTCTCGCTTAAAACATACTTACTTGTAAATGTACCTCTCACAGCCCACGCAGGAAGTTATGAACATATGAGTTGGTTAGGAGACGAGTACATGAACCTCGGCCTTTGACAGTTACGGCATTTCTGATGTTACGTGAATACATTCTCATAGCAATAACAGGATGGGACACACGGAAACCCGGGCCCAATCGAACACTTGGAAAATGACCCTTACGTAATTAAAACGATCTTAATTAATCATGAAAACTGGATTTATCCCTTCCCAATAAAATAAACATTTAAGTGATAATACGTATATTTAGTGCTTAATTATAACTCTTATTAAGGGGCAAAATACTTAAATTTGGGTCATTCTGAAAACCCGAGCTCGATAAAAACTTCCCTATTATACTTGTTTTATATGACTTTTTCACATTTGCAGAAGATTTAAAACGTAAAATATTCCGAATCACCAGCGTTTATTACGGTATTCTGGATGGTCTCGTAAACGGCTTATTTAGTCACCGTATAACCTGAGCGGACCCAAATCGTCATATATTATACAGGGTACGGAGGTCAAATTTTCAATATGTCCCGATAAAAATAGCTCGTATGGTTACTCCCGTTACTGTTTTAACTGTTTATTTATTATTTTTTTTATTTTTTCTAAAGGAATCATTCAAAAAGAATGTTAATGTACTTTTATATTTTATTCGCCCGTCATTACATGGCCCCGGCCCAAAGTACATCGACCAGTAAGACCATCGGCCAGTAGGACATGTTAATGTGAATTTTGTGAATACTCAGGTAATGGATCTGATGATTGTATACCTCAAATTCAATTATAATCATAAATTGAATTAGTTTAACTTTTATGTTTAATCACTCGCTTCATCAAACAATTTAGGCTTGTTACACTCATGTATGCACGCTTGACGGCACACGTTTTTTGCACAGTCCGTGCAACTCATTCAGTTGGACGTCCATTATGTGGCGTGCATCCATGATCAACCACACAACAGAAGAACTGTATATACAACCACGATTCCAAACCAGATTTTATTAGCAACTTCAAAGCAAATATATTAAAAATTACCAAACCCAAAAAGTGGTCATCCAAACAAACGAAATTACAACCAGGTAACATATTTACATTCATTTATATGGAAAAATTAAAACAATTTAAATAAGATGTTTAAAAGGAGTCATCTGCAAGACAACTGACGCCAACAGATACCGCCTCTTTAGTGTGAACATAAATTGTTCTGTAATGACGAAAGGCAATGACTGTTCGTCATGTAACGATGAACTGGTGAAATCATATTTGTTGTTATTTTCATCCATTTACTATGGCAGGCGCTCATATTCAATTATATTTATGTAAAATAAATAAAAGTAAAATTTACAAAAAAATATATTTAAATTATACTTATATTCGAATATATAATGATATAAAAATTTGCAACATATATATGCGCCCTATACCTGCCTACTCGTTAAAGCAGCTGTCTTGTCCGCGATGGATTGCACGACCATATACCTTGACCTCGGCGGCTCAAATGCAAACCACCTCTTCATAGAAGTCGCCGATTGAGCATCCCGTCCAGAAAGAATTGCTGATCAGTGACGAAGTGCAGGCCCGGGAGATGCATGGTCTGTATCTGAAGCTTTCGGTTTACCTCTTCAGCAATTCTGTTACATCGATAGGGGATACATATATTTCGCGTTAAATATTATTTATAGAAATGTCAAATACATGTATATATTTGAAGGATGCATTATTTTTATTATTTTTATACGTAAATGTTTAAACGAAACCTGTAATCCTATTCGTGTAGTTTCGATCTGTGCATTTATTTTTATTAGGTATAACAGCCCATATCTCAGGACGGGTTTGTTGAATTGAGCTGAAGTTGTGCATGCCAACAGACCTTGGATTCCTACATCTCATACTCAAGACTGCTCGTGCAAAAGTTTTCGCGAGGCGTCCACCCGTGCGTTTGCTTTGTGTGAAAATTATTCATGACAGGTCGCGCCACCTACCTTCCTTTATTGCATAGGCCTAATATATTGATGCCATTTTCTCAGTGTGGTTTTCTTTACAGGAATGAAATGTTGCATGTCCATAAATCGTTGATACCTTAATCTCTTACAAAAGCCCAGCGGCATCTTTAACAATCATTTTCACACAGCGTCCATCCATAAACTTGAAAATTACACATAACTCAGGAATGGATGGATGTATCAGAATGTAACTGTTCTGTCCTTTCGTCTTGGATTGCTTTGTCGTAGACCAGACATTTGACGCCACCTACCGTTCCTGATGATACATTGATGCCCTTTTCTCAGGAGCGGAACATACTGATACGGATCTGATTTGATCAGTGTTTATCAGCGAATTAGAAGAGTCATAAGAACAAAAGAGGCTGATGATATAAAGCGGGAGGGGGGTATCAGGATAACATCTGTTACATGGCGCAAGGGGTTGACCGAGGTGGATATCAAGATAGCAAGGCTTTTAAGTTTGTTCCCTGTATACAGCATTTGACCGGTCCCCGCAGTTTCCGGCGTCTCTTGAAATAACCTTGGGTCTCTGGGCGAAGATTCCTATCCCGATCATACATAAAGAAGCCAATCATAGTGAATGCACTGAGTTTTATACTACCACAACATACAAAGGCCTACATTTAAATGTCTGCGTCACAGAACCATACGGCATTTGAACTGTCCAGTACTTAATACATCACTGAGATGTGTTTGGTAGTAAGGAATTAAGGATATTCTTTACTAATATGCAGAACTAAATCCATCAGCAAAGAAAAAAAATTTCATCATCAGATATTTAAACCAGCAATTTTATATCCAAATAGGCATTGTTACCAAGAAATCATGCATTTGTATGATAAAGACCAATATTTGATTAAAGAATATCAGATAAAATATATATTTATACGGATATTTTTACCTGACAAAAATGATAACTCTGAAAGTGATACTACAGACACTATATCAATAAATCAAGAGACTGAAGTTCAAGACTGCATTCCCGCAGATCACTTTTCTACTTATTATTATTATTATTATTATTATTATTATTATATATATATATATATATATATATATATATATATATATATATATATATATGTCAAAGGAATGTCTTCCGTTCCAACGAAAACTTTTATTCAGATGACGGGCACAAGACACAAGAAACAGCTTTATATAAGGCCCATATTCGCAGTGAGCCGAAACGCGCGCGTTTCTGTGCGCTCAAAAAAACGCGCTTAGTCGAGCCTTTCCATGTGTTCGTTTCAGCGTAACACCCCCACCCCCTTCCCCCGTCGCTTTGTGTTGTCGAATCATAGCAATCTGGAAGTGGTAAATTTCTATCAGATATGAGTCTGTTTCCACGGCAACCTTAGTTGTACGTTTTGTAGATAAAAGGATAAGATAAATACCAAAAAGCATTAAAATTTTTTTTAACAATATTTCAGTGAATAAACTCATTAACATGTTTAGTTGTATGCAAATATTTGCAAATTATCTACTAAAACAGTCATTTTTAAAGGGAATTTATGCTTAAATGCATTTTAATTTTTTTTAATCAAGTAATATTGTTACGGAACCTAATATCACGTGACCTAAGATCCCGTATGCGTGATGAACATAAATGTTGTAATGGAGATAAAAAAATCAGATTCTGTAACAAAAAGCAGCGTGAAATGTCTGGGGGAATTAATAAAGAAGTCAGTGTTTTTTTGAAAACAAATAACTATAATTTATTCTTAAAACAACCCTAACATACAGTACACAAAATCAATACAAATACACAGTACAACAACAGTATAACAGCAAATCAATATAATCACACAGCTTAATACACAAAGTGCACAGAACCTGGATACCACCACTGTCACAGCGACAAGCCCCCAAAACGTATAAACCTGGCGAACAGTTCACACGAATTCTCTCGTAGAATAACAGTCCAATCTAAATCTCTTGTAACAATCCAGAAAGTAAACTTGAGGCAGGCAGCATTAAATTGTAAAGAGTTAGTAATAGTAGAATCCCTGAAATTACTGGATAATCGTATAGGTCCCACACACTGACTAACTTGCTTTCGTGTCCGCTGGAATATTCTCTCACCTCTCTCCCGGCTCTAAAACACAGCCCCCTATTTTAACTTCTCACCTCAAGCCGAGAATTTTCCACTTCTCGAACATTCTAAAGAATCCAACACAGTACATAGTTCAAAGAACATACCAGAACAACGAATGCCGTGTCTCAACATTATAGGGTTCACACGTGAGCTCGCCCCGGCTCGGCCAGGCGAGAAAGCCCAAAACTAGCATGACAACGAGAATGAAACCAGTACGGATCAAACTGAGAGTGCAACACGCGGCCAGGCGAGGCCGTTACAACACGAGTTATGCGTGTCACACAAACAAAATGCCAACAACACATGGAACATCAGTATGCACAATAAAACAATCATCTGTAAGACCACTGCACACAATAGAAGGGCACCTGTAACAATATAAAATACTTAAAGATACTGCACAAGCAAGTTAAATATGGAACACACTTTTGTTTTATCCCCAAATCGTTTGCATAGGAATAAACATTCATGAGACCCTACCATAATTCTTAACCTACTGTTATTGTTTGTTTATTGCGTAGGTCATTTGACCTCAATAATGGGGGGCATAAACAAGTATGCGTTTGATGATAAAAGCTTCAAACTTGCTTTGGACCTTTCAGCCACACCTTCTTTTACATAAGTAAGTTAAATTGACCATGAATGCCCTTGAATGACCTTGAAAGACTTATAGCTTCATCTTGGCCCAATTAGGTCCAAATAAGTTGATCATATTTAGAATAGAGCGAGGAAAGGACCGAAATAGTTAAAGAGATTATGCCATTTTCGTTCTGAATATTTAGATGAGGACTAAATAAACATGCATATTTAAATAAGTATAAAATCAGTTGTCAAGCAAATATGATGCTTGTATCACTAAATGCTGAGTTCTTATAGATGTTATTAATTCTCATTATCTTCCCAAGGCACTGCATCACATTCATCTTGGGTACAACTAGAGGTGAATGTGTATAACTATTTAAAAGCGGGACGAACTTAAATTATTTAAAATTTATCACTTTTAATTTATAATTTTTTAGAATGTTAAAATTAATCTCTACTGTAATATTAACCAACCAGTATATGGTAATGCTTACTAAGCCCCATCCCCCGAATTTGGCTCCGAGTCACCAGGAATTGACACCATAATAATTCGTAGATGATGTCTTAAACATTCTGCAATGTTCGTAGCAAAGTCTTGAGCACTTAGAATTCGTGGCGCTTACTTTTAAATGTTCAATTATGCTCGGCCGTCACATGTCGTAGCGAAGTCGTAACAGTTTCTTGGCATGTCTTGTAAAAGTCCTCATAATTGGTGATCCTTCGTTCTGTGAAACTATGGTAATGTTATCAAGCAGTGGGGGAACAAAAATGCGGTCAAAAAGAACCGACGAGATGAAATTGGATGGCTAATGGAGAGGTCGAGAGAGGTGAAACAAGTCCGAACCAAAAAGGGTGGGGGCACAAGACACCTGAATATGGGCGTCAACAGCAGTGTAGCTGAGGTGAAAGCCAGAGCAACAGAATTGTTCTTTCCCAATACAGTTTCATCCTTTTAGGGTAGTTTGGGCAGTAATGATATTTCAATGACAAATTTTTACACAACTTATATTGAGGATGAAAGCTTAACAGTGCAACAGTTGACTGAAATGTTGCAAACAAAGATTTTGCGCCTCTATTTGTGCACAACAGCAAAAAAGGTGATCAGCAGAAAACAAAAAAAAAACCCTGCCTTAAGAAAAAAGGAAAACCAGCATCTGATACTGAGTTAGTTGAGGAAGAGGTAGTTTTTTTAAAGTCTACAGGTTGAGTTGCCTGATTTAGATGATGAGCTCCCAGATATTTTACCCCTTGCAAACTCAACGCAGCAACTAGATCCCTTAGAAGTCAGTGGCTCATGTCTTTCACAAAACGTCCCTGTTTTACCTCTTGCAAATTCAACGCAGCAACTAGATCCCTTAGAAGTGAGTGGCTCAGGTCTTTCACAAAACTTTTCGGTGTGGACTGATGGAGATAATGATGAAATGGAAGTTTTCTTTGGGAGCATTGACTCAGAAGGCACTACACTAACAAATGACAATGTAACATTAAAACTTCACAGAGGACGTATGCTCGAGGAGTTGGAAAATAACTTTATGCTCAATAATGATTTTAACATGCGAAACACATCCCTATCAATCCAGATGATTCTGCTTAATGGTGAACTGGAGCGTTCAAAGGACAATGGGGATGTCCTTCGAGATGCCTTGAGTGAATATTGGGAAAGTTTTCATATAAAACGCACCAGTGGAGATCAAGTGAAAGTCCCTGCTCTGTCCCATACAGTGGATGGACAGAGATGGAAGGCGGTTGGAAAAATCCTTTGTGCTGGGTTTTATTATGAAAGATTTTCCCCCGTGCAATTGGCATAATGCTTTCTGGAATATGCAGTTACAGGGGATATTGTATCTAAAGACATTCTGTTGGCTCAATTCCTCAAATACCTTCCAGCAAGTGAGAGGAAAATTGCTGAAATGTCTCTGAACAACTATGAAGCAGTGGAAGAAGAAGAGCTACTTGACTTCCTCTCTGACCACCATGTTAAAGTTAAGCCTTCAAAGGAGAACATTAAACGAATTTTGGAGAAACGGCCCACAAAGAACTTTTGCAGGTCCCAACTTATGTTGCAGATTGCTGTAAAGTTCAGCTGAAGGAGTTAAAAATATTACTGCCAAAAAGTTTTTGTGTGATGCAAGATATGATCCCTGACTTCAGGCGTGTCTGGAAAATGATATCTTATGAAATAGACACTGATTCTGAAATCATTGGATATCTGAAGAAACTTCTCAAAGAGTTGTCAACAGGTCAGCTGCAGATGTTCCTCAGATTCTGTACTGGTAATCACAAGTTTTCAAATTTATATACTTCATGAATTTTTAATTTCATTTAAAAACTGGAAACAACTTTTGAATATATGCCTTCTTAACAGTGGTAAGACAGTCCAGTGGCAAGGTGCATTAAATTTGTAAATAGATAAAATGTACATTTAAACTATACACAATGAAGATATTCAAAATTTGTCTTGTCAGGTGATTTCATGTTTTTCTTTTGAATTTCTTTTGAAACTGTGAGCTGCCAATCCTGTACTCACAGCTTTCAGTTAGCATTTATATCTGATGTTCAGCCAACATATTATTCCTGCCCTGCTTTAATATGCAATATAATAATCACCCTTGTGCATATCCATCCATGCACAAATTGGTTTCTGGATTAAACCAACACCTTCAAAAAGATTGTGGATGCATTTTAAACCTCACTTTTCATCCCAAACCTTCCATCTTCCATATTTGGCTAACCCTGTCCAAAGTGAAACACATTTGTAGATTTTAAGGTCACCAGGTCAGAGGTAAAGGTCTCTGGACAAACTTAAAAAACTAGTGAACTTGACCAAACCAGGATTGTTCGATTAAACTCATTTTATTTAAATCATTGATTAAAATCATGATTAGAATCAGCCCCAAAAAAAATCATGATTATCAAAAAATCATCTGATTTTTTTTGTATTATTGAGAGAACAAATATAAGTTGCAAAAATTGTAAAAATTCATTGTATGACAAAAATATTCTCTTCCAGGTAGTTGAAATAGGCCATTTAATTTATATACTATACTTATTTGCTTCAGTCACAGATGACAGGTTTTCTCGATTCTGGAGCCACCTCGGTACCCATTTCAAAATGCATTATAAACACTTACATAGCAGCAGTTGCTTCCAACAGTGCATAAACCACTACAGTCCCTATTGATCAGGTTTTACGAAAATCATTATTTGAACCAAAGTTTAAACAAGGGACCCATTGGTCACATCGCTCAGCTGAATTTTGGAAAATATTAGTAACGGCAAAATATTTTTATTTCTTTTTGTTTTTCATGTTTATTATCATTAGAAAAGCTATGAGAAAATGGCCCTGCTAAAATGAAACTCTGTAAATTATAGAATAATGGACATAAGCTAAACCATTTAGTGATTTACCAAGGGAACAAATAGGCCTACGGTAAGTGTTATATAAAAGTAACATTTCATAAACAATGTGTGAAGGTAATTAAGTTTTCAAAAGTTAAATGTATGGCCATATGAGTTAACAATTAATCCCACAAAGTTTGACTAATATTCCTAATTTTAATAATAAGTTAACTGTTATTTACACCTAGGCCCTGCCAACTTTAAAGTTGCTACAAAGTATTTATATCTTCTTAAATCTTGTCAGTTAGCCCTTACATAAGATCCTTATATTTTATCACATTTGAATATTAGGATAAAATTCCTAAAATTTTTTTCTTTAAAACAATCAAAATTGTCCAAGTCTCATCAAAAAGAATTTATTTAACATTAAAATTATAAGATTCACCTTGTTTATTAGTCCTGTGTATTGAAGGGGTGGGTGGGGGGAGGGGGTCTCCCTTGTTACTTGCTGAAAATAATGTTAATTTTAAGATATATCTAGTTTATAGTACAGGTCTGTCAACAGAATGGGGTGGGGCTGGGGGGGGGGGGGGAAGAAAAAGGCTCCTTGTGGTAAGGTATTAACTGCAGACAGCCTGATCAAGGGGAATTCTCCATGTCCCTACCAACCTTATATATAGCATATATGTGTTGATTCCCCATTAACCATTCTAACAATGTGGATGCAAGGGGCACAGAGGATCACCAACTGAAGACACACTCCCCGGATGCATCCACAACTCACAGAATGGCCAGTGTGCACATTCTTTCAGATGCATCTGCCTACACTCACAATGGCTCATCAAGCTCAACTCAGTGGAGAGAGGGCTTGCTCAGTGATGGGATTGCATAACATTATGCCAACAGCCTGGGGAGCATAGAGAGCTGCACTGAATGACCTACAGTGACCAAAGTGGGCTGCTTGACAATGTAAGGGATTACAACAAGAGCATCCAAAAAAATTCAATAACTAGCTTAATTTTGCAGCTTTTATTTCCAAATTTCAGATTTTAACAGATTAATGTGTACATGCTGTGAAAATTAAATCCACAGTAATTACACAAAAAATAACGTGCCGTGGCCAAAGTTGGGCAAAATTTAAGGTACAAATTTTTTATTTTGCTAATATTTTAAAAAATTTAAAAGATTTTGATCTAATTTTGGGTATACAATTTAATTTTGATTAATTAAAGTTATATTACTGGAAAAAAGTCCTTAGTTTTAACATGTTTTGTGTTCAGTGATCAAATATCTTACCTGATTTTATACAGAATGCATTATGTTTGAGCTTATAACTTTTTTAAATTATATAATACAGACCTAATTTCTTACATGTACATAGGAACTATATAGTGAAATACTTATGGCAAATGTGAGGAAAAAGAGATGAGTGGTTTTGATATTAGGCAGTCCTGAAGTGTGAAAATAGGTTTAATAAAAAAATTGAGGTTTTCCTTAATTTTTCAAAGGAACGAAGTAGCAAAGACCCAGTTTTCGGCTTGGTAGGAGATCTTGGAGACATCTAACATTATGCCGAATTTTGGATTCCTAGGTCTTACGGTTTCAAAACGTGCCACATCTACGGATGGACGGACAGACGGACGGACAATGGACCACGACTATAGCTCAGGTGTCAGGTGTCGGCTGAGCTAAAAATTGATCAATTTTGATTTAAATCAGAATTTTCATATATACTGCTGTAAATTTTGATCGATACTCTACCTTCCAGTGATTGTGTGGAAAAGGTATGCTCAACATTTTGATTCATTCACACTCAAAATTTAGGAACTGGTTAGACATGGAAAAGCTGAGAAAATTGTTAACACAATTTCATAAACAAAATGTGCACTTGTAAAAGCCTAGTTGATTTAAGCCACATCAGAATTTAAGGTAATTGTTCTACAGAATGTGGCTTATATTTATCATGGATCAGTTTTCTCTCGGGGAGGGGGGGGGGGGGGGTTGATGGGGAATGAGCACCAAGTACTTTATAATGTTGCTCATTGTTGCCCTTCAACAGTCTCTTGTTGATAAATATTCCAATATTTTTGTCTACACCTGTACATTACAAGTGCATTTGCTCTTATTTTGGTCCCAGAGTCTGTGGAACAAGTTATAATGTTTGCCTTTTCTATATTTTGACATTCATCTAAGAAATTTTGGATGTGTCATAAATAAATGAATTTAAATCCTTTTTTGAGCCAGGTAAATAGAAAACGTAATATGGGTTAGCTTGAAATTTAGAATATGACATGCATGCACATGCACATTTTTTAAATTAAAAAAAAAATATTTATTTTATAGATTATAGCATTTTATTTTAAATATACTTTTTCATTCTTCGTATATCAGCATATTATACAATTTAAATACCTGATTCAGTTTTAAATGGATTTAAATGGAAACATTTGAGTCAGTCTAAAAATTCATAAAAATCTATTTAAATCAAATAAATCTGATTTAGTTAAAAAAATCCAATTTATTTTATTTATTTAAAAAAAATCATGATTTTTATCAACCCTGACTAAAACCTTAAGGTTTCATCCCATCCCTCAATCTTCACATTTGGCTCCAATGGGATAAGAATACGTTTGTGTTACAAGTATGCAAGGTAAAAGGTCAAGGTCACACAACCTGCTTCTTGAAAAAAAACCTGCCTGCATTTTAAGAAAAGTTTCATCCCAAACCTTTCTGATTTCATTTATGATTCACCTTACAATAGCTGAAGAACCATATTGATTTCAACATCACCAGATCAAAGGTCAAGGTAACAGGACCATCGTACTGATTTATATGATGACCAGGCTTACAGATTAATACATCAGATGTGATTTACGCCTCTGTTGCTAGGGAACTGAATGAAACATTGTTCCAAATGCGTTTTGTGAATATTGCTCATATCTCAGGAGTGCCTGGTTCAATGTAGTGGTCTAAAATTTGCATGTCTATTCATCTTGGATACCTCCATCTCATACACAAGATTGGCGGTAAAATCTGCAATCATTTTTGTGTGGTGTCCATCTGTATGTTTGCTTTGGGAGAAAATTGCTCATATCTCAGGAGTTGTTCAATGTTTTGGTCTGAAATTTGGCATGTCAATCCATCTTAGACAGTAATCCCATAGACCAGACAGTTTTAACCACCTGCTTTCCTGATTTCATAGAATAAATTAATGCCCTTTTCTCAGGATTGGTTTGTTGTATTTGACTGAAATTGTGCATGCCCATACCTACATCTCATAATAAAGACTGGTTGTGCCATCTGCAACCGTTCTTGTGTGGCATTCATCTATGCATTATCCTTTGGTGAAAATTGCTCATATCAATTGTGGTTAAATTTATTGGTCTGCAATTTTGCATGTCCATCCATCTTGGAGAGTAATCTCTTAGACCAGACAGGTGGCGCCACCTACCTTCCTGTTTTCGTAGAATAAATTAATGTACCCTCCTCAGAAGAAGTTTGCTGTATTGACCTGAAAGAGTGCATGATCATAGATCTTGGACACCAGTCCACATCTTGTATTCAAGATTTGTGGCACCATCTGCAATTGTTTTTGCATGGTGTCTATCCCTCATATCTCAGGAGTGGATGGATGTGTTTGCCTGAACTTTTGCATAATTATTCGTCTTGGATAGCTTCGTTGCGCTCCCTGATCTTCCGGTTTTATAGAATATACTGATGTACTTTTTTCACTAGTGGATTGGTGTTTCAGCCTGAAATTTTGCATGGTGTATCCATCTATAGATCTGGTTTTGGTGACCATTGCACATGTATTAGAAATTTAGTTGGCATCACTGATGAAACAAATTGGAGTCATGTCATGTCAGGAACATTCGGTGCCTTACGTTACCCATACCTCTTTAATTTTGAAATACACATCTTGTATTCTAGATGCCCCTGAAATTGTAGGAGTTTAAAAACTTGTTACCTTTATTTTCTTATACAAATCAGCCAAAATAGGAAAGTTTTATGAACCGCGTAACTTTTGAAGTACGGAGTATTTTGTTCTCAAATTTGATACTCGAACTGTTTCAACCAAATCTGGCTAGGGTTTTTAAGGTCAAATCAGCTGAATTATGGTTCATCATGATCGGGATGTTTTATGCACATGATTACTGCGGATATATTGCCTATGTTTTCCTCAAATTATACACACCTGTTCTTTTCACAGATGATTTTGGAAACCTCAGACACACCAGTTGTATCTGTCATATTCTTTGAGGATTTGACCTTGATCTTCAAGGTGAAATCTCTAGAAATCTAGAATAATTGTGAACCTTGTAACATTTAAAATGCTAACCATTTTCCCCTTAAATTTTTCACATAAGTTGTTTCAACATTTTATTTGAAAGGTTTTGAAAAGGAAAACCTAGTGACCTCGACCTTGATCAACACAAAAGTTTAGTTCATCATCATTAGGATTTTTTGTGAACATGATACCTTATTTTATAACTTTCTGAATATTTATGCATCAAATTTTATTCACAAAATAGTGACCTATTGACCTTATTCTTCTCATGCACAACATATAAACCAGTCATTATTGGATTCAGTTTGCACGTATGTGTGACCTATGACTAATATAGGAACCCTGTCAACTTTGGTGTTAAGAGATGAAAGGTGAAGATACATTGGAAGTTGTTTAAAGTTGAATTTTATGATATTCAGATGATACATTTCAGAGGTGGATGTTAAGTTAAAATGTAAATACTAGTCAGCTGTGCCTCATGATCCTTGGTTTTCTCATCATGTATATTGATCTCAGATAGCTTCATTCACAGAATAACACAAATGGTGCTATCTTAAACTTTTTTCTTTGTCTGTACATTTACTGATCATAAGACACTGGCAAGTATCAGTTAAGTCACAGCTTTAGCTCAGTTTGGCCTGCCACACTGCAACTGTGTTTTAACCAGACAGGTATATTTCTGTCATCCCAGAGAGTGTGATCAAAATTGACACAAAGTGCCTCAAACATGTGAAAGCTTTAAGCAAGTTGTAAATATTAGCTAATCATGTCATAGGTCATCCTTGTCAGCTGAGTATCATATCTCATTGGCAACTTAAACTTGATAAAAAAAAATTCGACTGCACATGATTACTTATTCTGTTGTAAAAACTTTATTAGTACCCACAAATATGCATCATACTTTATGGTTTTTACTTCAGCTGACTGTAAGTCATCTGAGCTATAGCAATCACCCTATGTCCGTCGTCCGTCCGGCCATCTGTCCTTTAACAGGGCACAAATCGTAACCGCTGGACCTGGAATCTTCTCACGTGACATCCAGGGAGGTCCATGAAAACCTTGAATTAGGTCTCTGTTACCCATATTCTTTGAGCTATGGGGCTCCGAAGTACCCCCAGAATACTGGAAAACTTAATACAAAAGCTCAAGTATCTGAACAACTAATACATTGATCACCATGATTCTTTGCATAGATATTGATCATGGAGTGTTTCATCATTTTCTTCAGACTGGTGGCGCTGCCTGTATTTTTTTATTTATTTTTTTTACGATTTTTTTCTCTATTTTTGAGACCTTAAAAGATGCGGTCATCTGTTAACAGGGAACAAACCATAACAACTGGTCCTAGAATCTTCTCTCTTAATGTGAAGGGAGCTCCATGAAAAGTCTCCTTGAAAACCTAAAATTAGGTCTCTGTTACCCGTATTCTTTGAGCTATGGGGCTCCGAAGTACCCCCCAGTATAATTAAAAATTTGACACAAAAGCTCAAGTATCTGAACATCTAATGCATTGATCCCCATGATTCTTTGCATGGATATTGATCATGGGGTTTTACATCAGTTTTTGCAGAATGGTGGTGCCTTCTGAATTTTTCGATTTTTTTACGATTTTTTTTCTCTTTTTTCGAGACCTTAAAAGATGCTTTCATCTGTTAACAGTGCACAAATCGTTTGCGCTGGACCTGGAATCTTCTCACTTTACATCCGGAGAGGTCCATGAAAAATCTACTTAGAAACTTGAAATTAGATCTCTGTCACCTATATTCTACAAGCTATCGGGCTTAGAAGTACCCCGTAGAATAATGAAAATTTTGATAGAAAAGCTCAAATATCTAAACAACTAATGCATTGATCACGATGATTCTGTGCATGGATATTGTTCATGGAGTGTTTAATCAGTTTCTGCAGAATGGTGGCGCCACCTGTATTTTTTTTCCGATTTTTTACGATTTTTGTCTCTGATTTTGAGACATTCAAAGATGCGGTCATCTGTTAACAGGGCACAAATCGTAACCGCTTGACCTGGAATCTTTTCACTTTACATCCAGAGAGGTCAATGAAAAGTCTCCTTGTAAACATGGAATTGGGGCTCTGTTACTCATATTCTTCAAGCTTTTGGGTTCCGAAGTATCCCCCAGAATAATGGAAAATTTGATACAGAAGCTCAAATATCTGAACAACTAATATATTGATCACCATGATTCTTTGCATGGATATTGATAATGGAGTGTTTCATTAGTTTTTGTAGACTGGTGACACCACCTGTATTGTTTCAATTTTTTTACGATTTTTTCTCTGTTTTTGAGACATTAAAAGATGTCGTCATCTATTAAAAGGGCACTAAACGTAATCGCTGGACCTGGAATCTTTTAACTTTATATCCAGAGAGGTCCATGAAAAGTCTCCTTGCATGTAAACCTGGAATTAGGTTTCTGTTTGATATACTTTCTAACAACACCTACCATTTCCGAGAAAAATTCAATTTTAACCAAGCATACCGATCAATCCCTCTGTACTTTTTTTAATATCTAATGACCGCGAGATCAGTGCAGCAAGACAGAGACTTACATGCTCGGCTCCCTTTTTGCGCGAGCCAGCCAGCGGTGATAGCTGAAAGCGAGAAGTGTCAAGCGCCACCACTACAATACCACGCTAGACGAGTCACACACAGCCATTGCGACATACGCGTTGATATTGTTTCAGTCATATTAAAATTATGTATCCCGAACCTGGGAAGCCTTAAACGTTAATTCGGGTCTTTAGCTCAATCTGTTCATGCGCTATGAGAGAAAAATGTTCTATATATTACTTTCTGGATGAAATGTATCTGGACAAAATGTACCAGTTTTATTGTATATAAAAATTCTAAAGACGTAGCTGTATTAGCTTTTCTATTTTTTTATATGACAGGGTTTACTGAGCCACGTATCTTTATCATAAGGAGCCGGTATTTGGGCTAGTAACTCTATAAGTTCAGATCTGAATATTAAGTTTTGATCATGATCCTCCTTAACATGTTTAGACATGCGTTTTACTGCTTGGGACTCTTACATGTCTTTTATGCTTCATCTTTGTTTCTGAGTATGATCCGAGTTGGTAGGTAGGGGACTCTGGCCATATCACTAATATATAAGGGCCATCACTGATCATGAAGGGAATTCCTTTATATTTAAGATGCAGTCATATGGACGCGTCAAGTTATATATACTCAGGGAAAACATTTTTTTTTCTTTTCACATTATGATAATTGTTTTGTTCTTAAAAGTTTGCTAGAAAACTGAGCATTAACATTGTAAACTTTTTAAGTTGCGCGTTCATTACACATAGGCAATCCATATCTAATGGTTCTTTTCTCATTGGCCAAGGATTCGGTTTGCATCATTACAAAGTCTGTTTGATCACATACATATTAAAATACGTTGTTTTATCTTTAATATAAGTGACCAAAATGGAATAGGATCAAACTCATACACGATATATGCTTTTTTCTTCACACCTCTTTGGCCATGGGCACCCTTACGCTGGAAGTCATTACTATTCAAAACGGTACCTGGAGATCACGGATCTTTTACATCTCGGCCCACACGAAGTCGGACCATTTCAGATCGGACCATTACGATCTCTATAACCACAGGGCCGGCGATCTCGGCCCATTTTGTATCTAGCCACTACGATCTCAGACCACTTTGTGATTGGGCTACTACGATCCCGGATCAATGTAATATACATTTCCTGCCTGCTTAAACTGTTATAAAATGCCCGAGGTTATGTTCACAATACACATTTGGAATATTGAACTAAGACGATTTACGTACGCTTCTATATAGGCTAACAATATTATTTCGTCTGAGGGCGATTCAGATGTTACAAATTCCACTTGGACAAGTTAGGCTTACGACATAGCTCAATATATATATATATATATATATATATATATATATATATATATATATTCACTCAGAAAACAGATTTCATACACACACATGCACACAAACACACTTAATTTATAAAAGTCTGTGCGAAACATGACACCATATTTTAACTCACAGTACTGACAAAGTTAATTAGAATGCAATATATAGGCCTCATTTCAATATATAAAGAGATATGAAAACCAAAATATGAAATATGAAAAATCCACATAAACCAAAAATGCATAATTGAGCATGTGTGAACCAAAGAATCGGAACAGGTGTATTGCTATTACATATCTTCTATCTAACTACTGTACTACATAATATTACAGATAATATTACAGAGTGAAAACAGCTGTAGTTTCGATATATACATTAAACAGAAATTTAAATGCGGGAAACCACGATTGACACCATATTTGAACTCAATATTTATAGTTTAATATATACAATATAAAACGAGAAACTAAAACCAAAATATCATTCAATCTGTCTATCATTCAATCTTTCTTTCATTCATTCTTTCACTCATTCAATCTTTCATTTATTCTGTCTTTCTTTCATTCAATCTTTCATTCATTCAAACTTTCTCTCATTCAATTTTTCTTTCATTTAATCTTTCATTCATTCAATTTGTCTATCATTCAATCTTTCATCCATTCAATCTTTTATTCATTCAATCGTTCTCTCATTTAATCTATAAATCATTCAATCGTCCATTCATTCAATCTTTCATTCAAATGGGTCTGAACGGGTCCGATATTGTGGTCCGAGATGGTACGGAATGTGATCCGAGATCGTCGATCCGGTTGTCCGAGATTGTACTAAGTGGTCCGACTTCGTGTGGGCCGAGATGTTAACGGTCCGAGATCTTCAGAAAGCTTCAGAACAGATCTCTTCAAGTTAAGGACTGTGGGACACCCGTGTTTTCATTGCAGATGAGCATTATTACCAAATGCAGCTTATTCCGTTAAGTTCGAACGGCATAAGCCTAAACCTTTAATGTACATGAAGATTGTCTTGTAAAAATTCTAATCCGACATATCCTGGATGAACTACATCTACCATTTCACTACATTTATGTCTACATAATCCCCGGTGCATTGTGGGGAAAAGATTTCTTTACCCACAATCCCTTATCAGAAATCCCTAACTCTTGTCAGTACGATTCTTGAGGCGTAACTGCTCCTCTTTGCTACACAGGAAGTCCACGGTCAACTGTCCATCACGCAAATCTGCCTTTTGTGTCACAGAGGGCATCCCAATCCGGCCACAACAGGTCTTTGATGTGGTCAATGTACTGGACGAGATTTTGACCTTTGCCCTTCAGAACATCTTTATGTGGAAAAGGAACGTCTACCAAAACCACTTGGCACAGATGAGCGAATATGCAGCAGTCCAGCTGATGAAAGAAGAGATTCAAAAGTATCAAATTTTGAACGAGATCATTTTAATGTTCTTGGACTTTCTTCACATTTTTTTGTAATTATGTTCAAAGAATATTCAAAGAACATACATAGGTACGGTTTAGGCTGAAATAGCTCAATTAATTAAAAATGACTCCTATAATTTCCAAAATTTTCAAGTTATCAGACGATGATCTTCTAGGTTTGGATATATTTTGTTCACTGCACAACCGTGTTCCTGATATAACTGTTCTTACTGAATACCTATTGTTATTAAGATGTGTTATTAAAATATCGAACACATTCAGCCCTTTTGTAGAATTGCCCATTTAAGTATTGAAGTTAAACATGAACATTCCTCTTAACTAATTAAACAGACCTTTGCACGCTGCTCGGAACATTGATGAGCGTGGTAAGTTACCTTGTAAAACTGGATCATGCAGTAGACCTTCTATACTGTTTATATTTTTGTATGAAAACTAAAATAAACTCATATTTTTTACCCTTGCTGTGTTAAACCTGCGAACCCTACATATTTTTGTTTAGGAATTACTGAAAGAGTGTCTTACATATGTCATTTTGTCTCCAAACATGTATGGTTTGTCGCCAAGGAAGGTACTGATGGCTCTGACGTCACAGCGGCTCAGGTCTGCTCTTTCGTCGTCAGTGTACCTTCCGATCCCGTGACCCCAGGAGTTTTTAATGACCTTCAAAACAGGACAAAACTATATTGACTAAACGTCATACTTTTACATATTATGATTTTGAAAATATGTATTTGCAACCTTCAGCTCAAAAGCAAAGTATATATATATATATATATATATATATATATATATATATATATATATATATATATATTCTATTTAACTAACAACTGATATTCCTACATAATTTCTATTAAAATAAAATCGTTATCAAACCAATCCAATAAGATTGTATCAATGTCAAACGTTCGGGGGTTTAATTGATTAGGGAGATAAAAAGGACACATGATAAAGTTATTTACTCTCTCCCCTACAAAAACAATATATGCATATGTATTTTATGTTTCAATAGCAATGAAGGCAAATTGAAAATGTCTTTAATTTCATACGAGTGCATAAACTAATTTCATATTTATCATATGGCTATCTAGATCTCGGTTAGATTCTACGGCGTGACTTAAAACAGACTTATTTATACAAATTGTAAGATGCATTACGATAAGAATCTAGTGTAACATAATTTTTTTTAAGGAAAGAAATTGAGACATAATTGTGGATCGTTAAGAGTAAAAGTGTGTCGTTAAATCAAGCACTTGCATGACTGGGATAGATCAACAGAAAGCTCGCTCCTTACATTATTCTTGATACCTTGGGACAGGCGAGCATTAACCAACTTGTTCCCAACTATTTGGAAAACCCGACTGAACGCCTCAAGGTTGGTCACGTACCTGTAGTTGAATATCGTCCTGCAGATTAAGACGAGAGATTTAAACTGATATACTTATTCATCATTTCCTAAACATTTGAAACATAATAACAAAATTGTACAACATGTTAAAATAAATTATATCCGATAATATATACAATTTAAATCAACTTAACTGATAGATTAAAATTTCATCAGTGCTAAATAATGTTTTTATGCTGGAGGAGTTTTCTTTTATTTGCAGTTTACATTGACCTATAAAATATATCACTAGTCTTCAGCCATACTAGTCCATTAAATCAGAAGCTACAAATAGGGGTGGTTGGTACCACCAAGGCTAGAAAATAAGACCTATATATTCTGAAAACTCTTAATCTCTACAGAAATGTATTACACTTCTTTCTATATTTCTATATTTAAAATATGACAACTAAATATTTTCGTTGTTAAATCATAGCCCTAATAAAGGCAAAATGGTTGAGTATTCAGGCACTTATTAGTTACTCCATGAGTGCAAAGTGTTTGGTTTTCAGGAAATAGTTTTAATACATATTTTAAAATATTTTTATATTGGAAATTAAATATATTAATAAAAAGAATTATAAACGTTGGTTCCACTTATGAGTTTACTTTGAAGTATTTGATTTAACCTGGTTTAGAATTAACTTAAACTGGAAACATATACCTTATTTGTCTATAACCCTTTATGCTTAATTGTTATTTATTTAAAATGTGATTATGTGATTGAGATGTGTCATACATTCGATGTGAATGTGTGTCATCCTTCACCCTCACCCTGGAAGATAAATTGACGTCACTGCAGTTTAACAGTGGTTCATATAAAAGTTTGATTTACCAACAGATGTCCTTTCGTTTAAAGGACAGTTTAACATAAAAATAAATCCCATAAAGTACAATATTTGATGCTTCACCATGATGTGTGATTCTCTATCATTCTGGAGAACGCCAGTGATACCGCTGTCTCCTCCTCCGTCAGAGCCTCGCTCTCATCCAGTTTGAAGTGTGACGTCAGAAGTTTGATAATCAGTCCAGAATCCTCCAACAGCTCACCATTGAACCAAACATATGGGACTTGTTTCCGATGGGGTGAAGATTTTATCGTCTCTGTGACCTGATTGCAATATATAATTGCATATTTTAATTGTGCGATAGTTACCGACTCAGCATTTTTTTAAATCAGTGCAAGCAACGCTAATTTTGGCTAAGATGTTTACCGATAAAATGTGATTTTGATAAAACTGCATTGATTCTTGTAGACGGTAAACGTAAATGCATCAAAATAATTATTTGCAGGCATGGAACCTGTCCCCTAAAAGATCAGAAACATCCAATCTCTGATTATTGTAATCTGCATATTTTTAGAGCTTTAGGGGTTCTATGAAAAATCAATCATTTATTAGTTAAAATCTACTTGATATTACTGGTTGATATAATTGTTTTCCAATCCTGGTTAAGTTGGTAATGTGTTTATGGATACTGACATAATTTACCATGACTTCATTTCCAAAACGCGTAAAGGAGAACATATACAGAACACATTAAAGGGCCTAATCATCTATAAAGCATGTTGAATGAACAAGAAAAATAACTTCTTCCCTTTAGATAAATTTGTACCTGCCAAAATATTGCTCTGAAACCGTTTGCTGTAAACAAGTATTACAAAAAACGGACCGGTCGTGATCACAGGCGTGAACGTAAACACAGCGCGTACATCGCCCGTGGTTCAACAGGTGTTAATCAAGAGATGCTCTGACTGACTTGGCTCCCCAAAAATGTAATACATGTTCCAGCTGGCTGAAACATCGCGTGTTGCCACTCAGAATCGGACCTCCGATCACGCGGCGTTGTTAAGGAAAACAGACACCGTGGACTTTGTTTACCAACACCTTGGACCATAATAAGGTGTAAAAAAGCCGTATGCGAGGTACTGAGACTGTGTGCTGGGATAGTTTTACTAGGAAACTTTTGTAAACTTAACTTAGAGTGTGAAAGAATAGAAATAATATTACTCCTGATTAGTCCCTTTAAGCCGGGATTACGTTAAATTCAGAAGTTTGAAATGTCTGTCAAAAATTTATATATGTAGAAATGATATATTATATATTAAATCAGTTAAATCCAAAACATCATGATATCAGGGTATTGCCTATGGACCTCCCGACATTAAGCCTTACCGACATTCGATTTGCAATATCCAGATTTCTCTCCATACAAAACAAACAATGGAGGGTTTGGAAGAGCTTACTGAAATGCTTCCAAGGAGTTAATCGGGGAGGGAAATGAAAAACGAAACACACGGCATTGTAAAAGTGTAAATGTATCTGTTGAGAGTTTTGCTGGGACTAAAAGTTGAGCGGTAGAAATTTAGGCGGCATTACGCAACTGGCAAGATCGCAAATTATATAGTCCTTTCCGGAACCCTTGTTCGCATGTTTTTTTTCGCAAGAACTGTCTTACGAATATTCTTTACAAATAATATAAATTTGCGGATATTCTGCCAATGTTGTGTAAATTAATAAAATATTTAGTTAAACGTATTTAATTTGTGACCTGTTGTGTTATTTTTTTCGATTGACCGAGGATGGCGTCTTCCCGGTAAAGCTGGAGAGTACGCTCTCGATGAAAGACTTTCGATGTCTATAGTACCGAGAGCCGTTTGTAGGACCATAGTGACGTCACAAAAACTTCTCGAAGGTAGGTCGCGTATGACGTTGCATTATTTGACGTAATCGGCTGGAATGACTGGTTTATTTTCAGTTCCTCGGTGACGAACATGTTTCAAACATTGAAGGCTGTTGTGTCATATTTTTTATTATTTTTCTCATAGATATTAAGTTCAATATATTTCATTCTGGCTGTCGGTGGAATAGCTCCTGCAACCAAAATGATTTAATCTTTCACATGTTGGAAAATTTATCTAGGAAAAAAAAAACCATGCGGACACAGGTACTGGGGCGGACTTACGACTTACCTCGTATTTTATATTGTGCATTCTGAGCCAGGTTTCAATCTTCATCGCGAACGGTGACAAATTCACCACCTGTTTAGTAAATCGTCTTGGAAACGTGTACAGGTACACTACGTCTTTCTGCCAGTTCGCGGGGGGTTTGTGTGTATGTCCCTGCCGGGCCCGACCCTTCCACCACCAAACCACACCAGCGACCCCTACCCCTGCTGCGAGGAGAATAGGTTTGTTCTCCAAGACAACTCCCATGATCTGCGAGATATGGGATTTAAACCCTCCAAGGATTTCCGACATTGTTCAGACCAGTTTCTCAATAGACCACCTGAATAGTAATTAAGAAATGAAATATTATACTAATAATTTTATAATAATAATCTTATAATTATACTTTAATAATAAAAATAAGAATAACTTAATAAGAATACAAGGTAATTTAATAATAATAATTATAATATAATATAAAGAATACAAATCAATAAAATAATAGTAATTTAATAATAATAAATATATAGAGAGAATAATAATTTATAAAAAATAATGATAATATAATAAAAATAATAATAATAATAATAATAATTGTAATAATATATCTATACAGTTATTTCGGAATCGGCCTATATAATTAATTAACACTCCTGTGATAATGTAGGCTACCCTGTAGGTCAGAGGGAAAGAGACTTCACTTGTCCAATAGCCGAAAAGAGGGTATGACTGACCGCTGTCAGTCTTAGATAGTCGAAAAATATATTGCTCGGCTCTATCCGCTTGTGACCCGAGTTCGATAACGGCGTGCCTATGAGCCTGAGCTGTAGCATCCGGTCCGAGGTCGGTGGATTTTTCCTGGACCAGAGTTATCCTCTACCCCTAAAAACTACCATACGCCACCATACGAGCCACGGGGAGTGCCTCATATTATAAAAAGTTGTGCAATCCATGTAAAATAAATAAAAGTTAAGAGTAGGCCTAAATATGACGAGCCTTGACCCCATAGCTCTCTTTTCTAAGTATAATACGGAGAGAGGTGAGGTTTTGCGCCGGCGAAACTCATATTAGCTACAGCGACTGTCCCTCTCCTAATGTGGGCGTTTACCCGAGGACTGGCAGTATACCTTTATTTTGATCAATGTTATATAATAGTCCGTGTTGTTTTATTTTCTCTTAAGTAAACATCCTAGACCGTAACACACTTCTCTGTGTTTTACGCGACGCACATATTGGATTCATAATCGACAGCTATTCTAGGATTTCTAATACCTATTATCTCTTATCAAACATAAAAGTGGATACTAGATAAGAGTACTCTGAGGCAAACTCTGTCACATGATTCACAAGTTGGGCTCGAAAATTTGTGGGTGTGGGGGGTAGAGACTATGGACACTGGAACTGGATCCCCGTCTGTATAATTATAATAATTTCATCGTCACTATTACGGAATCCGCGTTGTATATAATTCGTGTTTTATATATATATATATATATATATATATATATATATATATATATATATATATATATATATATATATATATATATATACAATGTGCAACTGTTTTTGTTTCATTCTGCATGCTCTGACCAAGCCATAAAAATTGTTACCTCCGATTTTCAGCGCAGGCGTGTCATTAAATCTTATGATAATTGTTTGTATAGTCAAACCTCACATTTTAAAATGACTAGGATTTGTAATACCTATTACCTAATATCAACAGTATGGAAAATATTGTACGATTGAGTATTTTGAGGCAAATGTCACATAATTTCCAAGTCGGGATGGGGCGGGGGAGGGCTAATTGTGGGTCGAAAGTCTGGAATCAAGATTATTGTCTGTTAGTACTGTTATGTTTGAATTTTTAATCAGCATTGTTCCTCCAGGGAGGCGAGCACGTGTGTGGGCACGTGTTCCCCGTCAAATATCTACACGAGGCATGCCACACTGCGCCGAATCGGACTCGCAAGAGTATGCTCGATCTGCTTGTCGGGGATTTAAAGTAAACAACACCTTCGACCACAATGCACTGACGCTCTTGATGCACAAGTGGCGTAGGTACAAATATAATGAAGGGGGTAATGTAGTCCGTCCAAATATGTCTCACGATATCTTTCAATATGTGTCATTTAAACCCTTGCGAGGGTTGGGCACTATCAGCACAAATTTATTGTATTTCTTGGTAGGCCTACTGTACATTACACCGTAATTAATCAACATTCTCTCATTCATTCACATATCAATGAAATTGTTTGAAGGCAAATCAAGTGAATAAATATGTGGTATAGACATTCGTGGTAAGGGCAGAGATATTTACTATAGGCCTTCATGCGCATGTAGGGTGTAAACACAAGTTGTTTCCTTGAGCTGTTACAAGTTTGATCTTGATGTTTGTCAGTTGATAGAAATAGTCCAGGCCATTAAGGCAAACATAACTGAAAGTTAAGATAATATCAGACGTTGCCTGTTACCTGAGATTATATTTCTCACCGAGGTCAAGTGACCTAGCCCAAACATGGGGAGAACGAAAAGAAATCTCGTTTATGCTTTTTTGGGGGACCTGTGACCCCCCCCCCCCCCCCCCCCGATCGAAAAAAAGGGAAAAACTCGACCCAATTCTTTATATAAAATATGACTATCTTTTCTACAGATGTGCTTAATTACACATGTGACGAAACGACCATGAGAACGCTGTCGGGGCGGAATACAAATATATGCATTATATTATTTAATAAAAGTAACGGGACATAAACTGTCCCACAGATGCCGTCAGATTACATATATTAACATGTTTACACATTCCGTAATACGTTAGGTCTATAATTATACGGCATTCACCTACCAGTATAATTACCCCTCGACGGACGGCAAGCATTCCGGAGACGTGGTCGATGAAGAACTGACCGATGTTCACAATCATGCAAAGCTTAAACGTGTTACCGCATGATCACAATCAATAAAGCCTACCTCAGGTGGACCGTGCCCCGAGTGGCGGTTTCACCCATCATCGTTGGCCTACGGGCAATAACCGGGGAGGTCGTGTAACATATCAGTGCATGGCCTTTAATTATTTATCAACTATGTCATCACAAGGCCACTCACCCTGCATGTCTGACACTAACGGTCTAGGATCATAGGGGGGGGGGGGGGGGGGTGGAGGTAAGGACTCCAACACTATGCCTGATATATATATATATCATATCGTATGTATAATATATATATATATATAAATATATATATATATAAATTGCTTTATATTGACAATCATTATAAATAAGTATTATATCATACGCACCTGTAACAATTTAAGGTAGCATGCTTACATGATATTTATTTTTAATTGTTAATCATGAGAAGTGTTTTTAATATATTTATTATATTTATTAAAAAATGAATATATATTAATTATATTATATTATAATCTATATTTAAAAAATGAAATAATGAAGCAAAAAATATTCAAAATGCAAATGGTCAAAATTACCAAATGTAGCTGAAAATAGATCAAAGATTGTAAAAGGCCTTACCAATATAGATCAGCATTGTTTAGAAGAATTACGAAGGAATATAATGTTTAAATTCACTGAACTCACATATTTAGTACTCTTTAATAATTTTTTTAATAACATTGAACACATATCAGATTTATATTAATCAAATGAAGTAAATAGTATATTAACATATTTATTAAACGAACCCTGTTGTTGGCGTGTAAAACTTTTACCTCAATGTTAAAAACAAATAACACAAATTTGTACTATGACTGTAGGTTTATTCGTCACTGTTTCTATTCCAACAGACTTGGCCTAATTTGGATATATCTGTTTTTGTCTGTTTTATAACATTATACTTATTAAACTGGCATATTAAATATTAATTTATTTCTCAGTAGCTGGTCTTTTCATCTGATCACATTCTTTGGCTGCTTTATTGTACATTTGCAAAACTACAGAAAATATAATTGCATATATAGCCAATTTTAAAATAAAAATTAGCATATAATTAACATGATCAATATGCAGATTTCATACTTTTTGTATGAGGAGATAACTTTCTCTCTTAAGATGTAGGTTGTGTTTTGTTATACCTCCGGTAGGGATTACACCTATTTTAAAGGCCACTTTCAGGAGGTTGGCCGCTAGTCTAGTCACCACAGAAACTTTCATGGTTATGTAATCTACCAAAACTATTCTAATCGACCATATTTGAACGGACCGCATTGTCCTCAACACAACATTTTTACCGTATACTAGTGTGGGGGCATATGTCACCGAGTAATTTTTCCCTGTATAAAGTGGACACCCTACATTTTTGTGATCCTTAGACCTTAAACTTTACAAAAAAATATGGTGCCAATTTTTCTATAGTGGTTTTGTCATTTTTTTCAGGTCAAATTTGATTTTAGAGCAAAAATTGAGGACCATCTTATATAAATATTTCATACAGAGAGATATTTAGCAACAAAACACCTCAAAATGGTTAGTAAGGTATTTTACATCACAATAACTTAGACTAGACACTCAAAGATTGCGTTAAGACGTTTATTACAATATTAGAGAGCACCCGTAGAGCGCAAACCTCCGCCAACACATGGATCCGCATCAATATCCATCAGACTTATCATGAAAATTAATCAGCTGTTGTTTGTCCACCAGTATATTGTTCTACAAAATTTCATTGCTGAATTCATTTAAAAAAATTCATATAGAGACAACAAGGTATCCTTGGGTAGTTTGTGCAATGTACATATGGCGGACCACTTGCTGATTTCAGGCAACCTGTATTGTATACAGTATGGCTTCACTTTCCTTGGTTTTAACCAGTGACTAAATATTTGCTTCATTTATACATAACATATGAAAATGGCCCTGTTATTCTTTCATTTGATATGATTTTGTTATTGCGTCATCCTATTGTTCGATTATTACATCACCAACATCACTATCCGCTCGCTGATAGTGAAGTTTATAGAAACCCGCCTCTTACGGTTAGTTCATCCAAAGTATATTTAAAGGTTCCTAAGGAATTCTAGGGAGTATTTTTATGTTTTGGTCATAATCCAAAAAAAATTTTGTAAAATTTTAAGGCGGATGACTAAATATTTTTACATATTTTTTTAAGAATAAACAACAGAAAAAAGGATAACTTTGACTGGATTTAGTGCCAGATCCTCACTAACCCAACCCAAAGTTTTAGGAAATTCTACCTAGTCCACCATTCACAGTGAAATGGAGTACACATTAAGAAGCAAAATAATAATAATAATAATAATAATAACATTGTTCATATAACCTAAGCTCTGTGCGGGCAATAGCATATCATTTGGGAGCAATTATACCCTCTGTGGTGTAGCTATTTTCATCAGTTATTTACAGACATTTATTTACAGACATTTACAGTAGATTGAGACATGTAAAGGGCAGATATTCAACATAGAATGAAATGCATGTTTTGCTGCAGAATTCATTAAGGAGAGTGTTTTGAAAAACAAAACAAAGGGACCTTAAAAATTTAGAATTTTAGAAATGTCCTGTTGAAGGAAACAAACTTGAAGTAAATATCAAATCATAAAAAAAAAGTGTCATCATTAGTCATAATGTTATCGAACGTGTTTACAGTTGTTCTTCTATCCCATCTTTAACGCCCCCCCCCCCCCCCCGGATGGTCTATTTTTTTTAATCTATTTTGTTTGGTGGGCCAATTTCTTTTATACATTTATGGGAATATGAAACCGAGGCATTCAGGTTATACCAGTACAATAACAAAAACGGACAAATCTTAACAGAAACTATGGTAAAACCAATGGTAAAGTTTAAATATAACAATGGTAAAGTTAAATGCTGGTTATTGTTGAATTCTTGTCGCTTTTTCATTATCCTTAAATGACTTGTGATGGCACAGTGGCTAAATAGGCTGTTCCATCCGTCGGAGCAAGTTCACTGGTACAACATTCATTTTTTTTTCATAAAAATAGTAATCTGTAGACAATGAGTAGCACCCAGCTTGTACTATCTATATATAATGCGAATTATGAAATAAAGAATAAAGAAAAGTCTATTCTTATATTTTATAAAATCTGACTGGTTATGTCGTTAAATGCATGGTATGTCGGATGCAGCAGCGGAATGTACATCTTTGATTGGAGCCCATGTTATTTTTTATCATTTTTATACCAAATAACTCCAGACAAAAACTAAAGCATTTTATACCTGCTTAACTAATGCTCGTTTTCCCTTAAATCGTGACTAAGAACAATTTTGATTTATTGCACAAGCTAACAAAATGACACGTGCCTTATACAATACACAAATGCCTTGAATGTAATTAAAGGTTTTTGCATTTCTTTTTGGTTATTGTAATTTTAATAAAAGCCATAAAAACAATAACAAAATTGTTTGGGTTATAATATGGGGACCAGTATAGAGGAAGTCAACATTAAGGTTGTTTTAACAGCACATACAAATTCCCTTTCAAGTACATTGAACTTTTCGGAAACGGCACATGTTCAAGTAATTTTCAAGGAACCAAGTCTCAAAGAATCTGAGCTTAATTCGTGTTTATTACTGCTGGTCCATTTTACTGCTTAATGATCTCACCTAAATAATAAATTGTTAAAAAGTAGAAGTAATTAAATCATTATTTGTACGTTCATTTGGCAAATGTTAAAATTAAATATTAAAACGTGACTTGTAAAACAAGATTTTGCAAGAAAAAACAATTGTGTATGAATGCATAACATGTCTCTCTCTTTCTGTCTCTCTCCTTCTCGCCCTCTCTCTCTCTCTCCCCCCCCCCCCCTCTCTCTCTCTCTCTCTCTCTCTCTCTATATATATATATATATATATATTTTACATATGTATATATGTGTGTGTGTGTGTGTAATTATACAAATAGACGGATCAAATTTTGTCAGACATTTTTACTACTACGTAGTTTCGTGCAACGTGCTGCACTCATCACTGTCTGATTGATTATTTAGCTCTGATGTCATACCATTGAGCACTCTAGCAGTTGCTAATTGCAGTAAACCATTAGGTTAATTTATATATATATATATATATATATATATATATATATATATATATATATATTTACTAAGTATAATGATTAGTGGTATAGCCGTGTTAGTCTGTAGTGGAAGTGTGGGTTTGGAGTAAGAGTGATGCCTTTTAGATAGACTAATATCAATAAACGTGTTACTATTTAAAAGGCGTCATGTGTGTCTGTCATTCATTTTTACCTCAATGTATAGGAAAATTAAGCGTCTAAGAAACTACACGGGTGGGAGCTACATTATGGGATAGCTTAAATGATTAGAGATTACCATTGCTTTTAGAAAAGAATTAACACTTATCCCCTGAAGAAAACTGTCAAGGTACATAAACATTTGCAACAGTATGTGAATTACTCATGCCATTTGTTCATTAGTTTGGCAAAACCATCCCTGTACACGGACTTACAATTTCCAATTCACCTGTTTCGTTCATTGTTATGGTTCTGTGTGTGAGTAAACACAGTCCACGTGTGTCTGTGTACCCTAAAAGATCATAACTAATGGTCGTCTGTTCTTGCGCGTGCACAACTCCTAAACAAGGAGAAATGATATTGAAGATAAAAAAAAAGATACACTATTGGGATGCTTGAGAAAATCTTGATTTGTAAAGTAGCGCGGTTTGGCCGCCAGGTGGCATGCGCGCTATGTTTACATTTGTACCACTGATCTCGCAAACCTAACATCACTTGTGTACAGGAGTACTCAAACGGTTTACAAATAAATATTAGCAGATACCATCATATTTTAAGGAGAAAAAAATCAAGCTATGTGTATTAAGTATTTTACACTATATGTATATATACTTGGTATGTGAAAAGGTACATTTAATATAACCAAAAAATAATTTTGGACAATCCCAAACTAGTCAGAGAACTAAGTTTGTGTGTTTAGTATGTAAATGCATTCCAAAAAGAACCTTTCCTATTCTCTTGTCCCAGCTTACTTTGTTTATGTTTCGGTCAAAGTTTATAAATTTAACATTTTAAATACTATTTTTATACAAGCTGAAAGACATGTCAAAACTGAATAAAAAAATTGGCACCATGTTTTTAAGGTTTCATAGAAAGGTGAAGAACAAAAATGCATAGAGTGTCACATTTTTACAAACAAAATTTACTCAGGACGAATTTGCTACATATGCCCCTACACTATACCTTCACCGATAGTGTATAAAGAAGCACCGGTGCATTATTGGGGTCAGATTTTGTCCCTAACAATTCCTGAACAGCAGATTCTTACTCTTGTGAGTCCGAGTTTGCTCAGTGAAAGCAGCCCAAGATTAATAATATAGGCCCACCAGCATAAATGTTTGTTCATAATATCAGCCCACAGGAATCAATATCCTTTTTATGCCAATGTTGTCCGGGTCCCGTTTGGCTAGTCCGCCCTATTATTGGCCCGGTTGACCTTGACATTTTCATTTTGGTGAGGACCATCTCTAATGATTAACGGGCGTCCGTCTATGCGTCTCGCCGACGATATCACAGTAGCTGAACTTTTTAACTGGGATATGTGCATTATTTTGCAGACCAGACTTTACGCGGACTTGCCAATTTATAGATTTCTGTGAGCATCGCTTCGCTTCAGTGTAGTTCGCCGTAAACCCTGCTCCGCCAATGCGTTTTTCGCTTATGTATTTCTGGACTATCGTCCAGTCGACACTGAAAAGAAACGCCTTCCTAAAAAACAAACAAACAAATGAATTATCCTCAGCATCGTCGGAAAATCATCCACATAAGATGATCTTCATGAAACGGATAAAAAGGAGGAATGGATTGCATATGTTCATTTCAATATTCCCTCAGTAAATGACACCCATGTTAATGGGTTTTTTATATATGTTGATGGTAATGCAAATGATGGACATGTACACACTGGAGATAACTGACGCAGACAATGTGTATGTTAATTGGTGATAATAAACGCACGTGTAAAAATGTGTCACCCATGATACAAATAATGATAATGTTGCGTGGCCCTTCAGACGCCGATAAGAGTAGTGACGAGGAACCAATAAATTCATCACACTGGTGATCCTGAGTACGAAGTTTGCTAAAATGTTTCCATTTGGGGGATTATATGCTTAAACAGCAATGGACTTCTGAACCAAGAGATTATTTTTTTCTGAATTGACGAATTTGATCTGTGTTATTATAAGTATCTAATCAGCTTTAGGACCTGAAATGCCGTCCGTTTTAAAATAAAAAAAAAAGACTTCTTAATCCCAGGTTAAGATTTTTAGGCGTACATGCATTACACATTTCGCAATTTAAGCGAGTCTTTATATAAAATCAATGTATACAATTCCAATACTTTTACTATGTCAACTCTTGTTACCTTTCTACCCTGCTACCAGTCTCGGGTTGACACGTTTTAGCTATCCGCCACATGCTTTGAAATGTATCTAACCAATATAAAATATCAAATTTGAACCATGCTTTACGACTGCCACTGTCTATTGCCATATGCGACCTATCCTAATTTGCAGGTGGTGTCGGACGTCACTATCTCTGTGAAACAGGGGGGGGGGGGGCGGTATTGGCTGGCAATTAATCAGCATAATATCAAACAGTATACTAGTGTGATGTGTAGTATGCTACTGGCTTAATCGTTTATAATATAAAATGTGGGGTTTATATTAATGTTGGATTGACAAATTCATCTCATTTAAGAAGATGGTCTTTAGATCCTGTATATGGATGAACTCGATTGCGTTGCATTGTTTCTTATCATCTAAGGCAAAATCCATAATACTGGTATATCCTTATTTTATCTCCCTAAACCTCATACACCTGCTGTTCGAGCTTTTCGGATTAAGACGCGATCCCTATGTCCAGTACTGCATTATGAGCACGTTTTTCATGTAGTCGTTTGTGTTTGGACGGGAATCACACACGCTAAGAAAACATAGGAGGCAGAAGAAAGTTAGTCAGGAAATCTCATTAGTGTTCGGATTATTCCTGGTTCCTAGTATGAGATCACTATGAAGGCGTGGATGATGACCAGACATAATCAAGGCAAAGGTAAGAACATATTAAAGCTTAAATGCGTGTGTTGATTTCATGGAACCAATAGGGATTTTCCTGGAGGAGATTCCGCCTTATTCAGGACAATTCTTGATATATGAATTTATGTCTTTTTTTAACAGCATACATCAAAATAGGTGTAGGGCTATTGGAATTCCCGATTACGCCTTTGGGGTACCAGGCAGGGTAACCTGGAGTAAACTGGTTGGTATGTTATTGTAGGTTGTCGTGCTGTGTACGTTTTCGATATAGTATGCCATCCGCAGGACAAGGCTGTCTAATCGTTTGAAAAGAATTATTTGATAAGGATCAGTCAAGGCTTCTTGCTTATAACTTACCATCTCTGAAATATACTATGTGTGGGCTCAGATATGAATTCAGAAGTTGTTCCTCAGCTGCTCCTTATCGTGTCTATCCAGAAAAGTTGAAAGGCTCACTGAAGCGAATAGCTTTGAATTAGTCATAAGAACAATTATAACTGATTGAAAAACTGTAATAATCTCATAGGTAATACTTAAACCATTTTGTTTTTTTCTCCTGTTAGAATTCGAAGAATTCTTTATCAGCATCGTCTGCATTTAATGTTGCAGAGAACAATTTTAGTCAGAGGATTCTTCTCAAAGAACACTGGAGACCGTCATACATAAAGGTATTTTATTTTACATATATCGGCAACACACCCCTTTAAATCCAAGACTTCTAACTTGTGGGTCGTATAATTAGACTGGGAAGGAGTAGGCTTTTGCTATCATAAGTTATGGGTATCTTGCTCTTGGTAGAGAAAAACAGATATATAATAAAAATTGCATTAGAATGAACAAAAAAAGGACAAAAAAAATCTGTAAAAGCTAGGGCAGGAGCAGGCGACAACAGTTTTTAAAACCTATTTTAATTAACCAAATGCCAGTTGATGTTAAAAAGACCAGGTAAAGAATGTGATTGAATCCTTCTTTTTTTTGGCTGCACTGGGTGAACTCTTGACCTGTTGCATAATCTGACAAAGCTGGCAGTCTGCCAAAGTCATAAATATATCCAGCCTAACGTTTGGCTTGTTGCTATGTCTGAAATAGTTGGCAGTGTGCCAAGCTATTTTAAGGTACAGACACTATCTTGGCCTGTTGGTAAATTGGTACACTTACTGAAAGACTTTGGCTACAATGGTACAAGGAGACATATAAATAAGAATTTTTTATCAAAATGTTTAGACAATCAAAGATGTAGCCCTTTCACTTTTAAGGGTCCAATTATTCTGCCAGTAATTACTATGTTAACCTGAACGAAGGCCTCCTAAGAATCATTTTTTGTGCAATGTTACAGAAGTTGAAACAACAGTTGTGAATAAATGGACTACTAATGGCCACAAGACCAACTTCAGTTTTCTATGACTATACCAAACTCAACGCACCCAATCTATTCTTATTCAATTAAAAGAACCCTAACCTAGGATAACTCTTGTGAAAAATAAAACGATTCAGCTTGATAGTTTCATCATAAAGCATTTTTAAGCTGAAAGAGGCTAAAATTGAGGTTTTTGTACGTGAAAAAAAACAGGTTGATATGACCAACATTTGCACAAAACTAGTTGCTAGGTCCTGACATTTATGAGATTATGTCAGTATGCTTGCTTGGCCAAATGACTTCGTTCAAATTCCCGTAATTCGGACAAAATTAATCAGACCCAAACAATTTGAACAAACTATTGAATGCTCATGTCCGCAATCATTTTTGTGAAATAATGAAAATTTGGCTGAATGATTTTAGAGAAGAAAAATTGTCAAAGGTGTTTACCTTTTCCCTGTAGAATGTAAGTTAATGCAGTTGGCGCTATAAAAAGCTCAATCCCACAACATTTGATATGTGACAGATTTTTGCATAAATTTGGAGATGCTAGATAGTACGGGTAAACGTACGGACGAAGACCGACGCCACACTAACGCATAAGCTCAAAGGTTCGCTAAAAATACAGTTGGCGCAACCAGTCTTTAGAATCTGAAGAAACCAACCAATCATAATTAATAAACACACCTGGTTTTAAAACACTGGATGAAACCCTTACCTGAGAAACTGACATAATTGCTGTGATTTGACGGTCTCAAAAACAGGGAAAAATCGTTAAAATATAAAAAAAATACAGGTGGCGCCATCGGCATCTTTGAGAGGTTCCTCGGTGTTATGAAACAGCACAGGGAATGATTGCGCACCTGCAGGTGATGTAGACAACGGGCCTGGGTGACACCGGGATATATAAAAAAAATGACAGGAAGCGAGTGCTTCCGCTACGTAGCCAGTCCCAAACCGATAGGATCTCCGTAGGTGTAATTACTTAGGTTAAGAATTAGATATGTCAGTAATGAAAAAAGGAGTTACCTCGAACATAAATCTTTAGAAAACGAGTGAATCAAAAGATACAATCCGACTAGGCCTGCTGCTTTGATGTTCCACAGGTAGAAGTTGATATACTGGTAAATGATTTGCAGAGCAACATCTCTATAACAAAAGCAACTAAATACAGACCAAATCTACTACTGAAATTTGTGAATCTACAACTGAAATATGTGGATCTACAAAAACTATCTGAATTTCTTTTTTTCAATTTTCCCAGGTTCAGGGAGTCAGCATTGACACACATGGCAAAACATGGCCCGTTACTGAGCACAGCATGATTATGCGTGCATATAAAATGTCTTAAACGTTGACAGAGGACCAAGCCAAGAATGAAGATGTTTTGTTTGTGGGCTTCCTTAAATCCCACACCTCAATTATAATTTGTGTGATCAGGGCTTTTAACAGCATTATGACTGGCTTTGTAACACAAAATGGCAGCTTCAGAGTACAGTTAAGTAGGGTTGGATCGCATCAGGAGTGTCTTTCTGCGTTAAGAACATAATTCTTTTTCAAAGGTAAGACTTATTTTAAAGAATCACATGAAATGTCATAGAGAGATATTCATTATAATATGTCACAAAATATTGTTGACAAAAAAATGACAGAATTTTTCAGAAATTTAAGTGGAATTTCCTGGCTTATAGATTGTCGTGAAAACATTTAGGAAAATACTAAATATTGTGGTTTGGAGGTGCTGGAGTTCCCGCACTAAATACTTATATTCATATATCACAATATATTTTGTAATTTTATGTAATATATTTAACAAATATGATATAAACAAGGGACCCATGAGTCCCGGTGCTCAGCTGTTATTTATGATCATAAAATATGATTCGGAAGAAAGGGTAGACAAATGTTGGTTTTGTGTGGTAATATAAGCTGATTTATGAGGATGATGACGTTTAACTCAAGTTATGTAAAAATTTTGATAAAATCCTTGAAGAGGGAAGAGGCCTGATGTCATTTATATTATTTACATTTGGAAAAGGAGTGATATTGTCACACATTTTTTGACTTGGCCTGATAACTTTATCTAAATTGTTCACTATACGTCAAGTTACTTATCATGCTTTTTACAAAGAAGTTAACTGTTATTTAATAATTACAGGTTACCTATACCAAAGAGTAGTACTTGCACAAATTATATGACAGTTTAACTATTTATTAAAAATTAATTGCAATTATTGGGCCAAATATAATTTTAATTAAAAATTACTAATAGTATCATCTGAACAGATTTTTTAAAAAAATAATATAAATGAAATAAATGATTATTAAAATAATATTGTAAATGTATTTATAAATGCCTGGAATCATAAGTACCTGGTTTTATGGCTTTAATTTTTTTAAACACTATTATATTCACCTTGAATACTGTCACACACTGTCTACACACTAAACATAGCAAGACACTTATGACAATTATTAACATTATAACATCATAATGAGAACTTGTCTAAGATCTGAAATTTTTATAACTTTTGAATAGTTTTATTTTTTTTAACATGTATAAGAAAAAAGGAATAGTTATCTCAGCTATAAAACTAATACATGTGTTAAAAATAACCCAAGGTTCAAAACACCCAATACATTGTACAATCAGCAAACTGCAGTTGGCCATATTTATTAACCGAAATAAAGGAATCGGTACTATAAATTTTTATTATTTACCTAGTATCACGTAACAGCTGATACAGACATGAGTCTAAATATCATTAGTCAACATACCAACATCTTTAATGAGCACTTGTCTGAATAATATTTTTAATTTTTTGCACATTTCATTTTCTTATATTTTGTAGTACATATAAACCAACAAATTAAACACCTGGAAATGACCTGGAAATTTAGATTGGTTTAATATAAACAACTGTATCCTTGTCTATCATTAATTTGCTTCATATAATCCCTAATAGTAAACAATTTTATTTAATTATTTATTTTTCATTTTTATGATTGAAATGAAAAATACTCAATGGTGACTGCATGGTGTCATTTGGAATACATTTTTGGCCATCCATGGAAAATCATAAAACATCAGTAGTTGAAAGGTAATTCCCTGTCATGCATTAACTATAAAATTCCTTTCCAATAATTGTTCTTAAAGCTGTTATTATAAACCAATAATTTTTTCATTATTAAAAAATTAAATAAAATTGAATTAAATTGTTTATTGTTATGTTTTGTTGCAAAAACAACTAATATAGGAAGGGGGTTGGACAGTTAGATCCAGCTGAAGCCACCCAAGAGCTTGCTGGCTGCAGAGTATGCCTTGCTTCAAGCATGCATAATTGGCCTGAAAGGTCAACAAAGAGGGTTTCAGCATAGCCTAGTCATGACATGGTCTCATAAAAACTTAAATAAAGTAACAGTTTCTAGTCAATTCCTTTCAAATTTCAGAATTTAGAAGCTTAAATCCTTACGAGTGCATGATATGAAAATTAAATCAACAGTGCTTACAGGGACAAAATGTGTCATGGTCAAAGTTGGGCAAAATTTAAGGTACTAATTTAAAATTTATGCGAATAACATTTGTAACATTCAGATCTAATTTTCAGTATACAATTGAATCTTGATTAAATGGAATTACATCCCTTAAAGAAGTCTTTGGCTTCAGCAATTCTAATGTTAAGTGAGTAAATATATTTCCTGATTTTTTATTAGATGCATTATGTTCGGGCCCATAACTTTTGCGTAAAAATTACGCAATACTGACCTTATTTTTGGTATGTACATAGGAAACGTATGGAGAAATATGCACACTAAATATGATCATAAACAAGTCAGTAGTTTTGATATCTGGCAGACTTGAATTATAACAATGGGTTTTAAATGAAAAACGGAGGTGTTTACTCAATATCTCGAAGGAACGAAGTCCTAGTGACTAGTTTGGTAGGAGATTAAGGGGACATCTAACAGTATGCAAAATTTTGGATTCGTAGGAGCCGCAGTTTCAAAACGAGCCGTGTTAACGGTCGGACGGCCGGATGACGGACAAAGGATCATGAATATAGCTCAGATGACTTACAGTCAGCTGAGCTGAAAACCTGAATCTCCCAACCCTTCGGTTGTATATTGCATGTCGAGCAATGAGTAGTTTCGAGTTCTCAAAATCATGACATTGCTGCATTTTCCAGGTCATTGCAAAATCTGAGGAAATTCTCTGGGAACCTATACATTGCTTTGATATCATTCAGATCCGGCAAGGAACATATCAACACGACTTCCTCACGCCAAGGGTGAATCCCACTAAAATCTTTCTCATAAGGCTTCAGGTCGTTCTCTTGAGCCTCTACCAAATGAACTTCCTGTACATCTTGCAAAGTGGCGCCATCTGGTAGCCTAAACTTGTGAGTAATCTTCCTTCGAACAAACTGACACTCTTCAACAAATTCAGGTTGGACAATGACTCTATCCCTAGCGTACTCAAGAACTTTTGTATTTCTGAATCTCAAGGCCCTCGGATCCTCTTCTGTCACAGGCATATCTGACTTTATATCCAATCGTAGGTCTCGGCGGTTCCCCTCGTATCTTTTAACATCAATCATTAGCCAGCTGATGGCCGGTTTACAAAATTCGATAAACCGGCAGTCCCCATCCAGTACGATTATATACTCAGGTCCTCGTTTTGGTTTGAAACTGACAATTGATGTTTTTTCTGATTCTATGAGTACATATCCACGTTGACGAAGATAATATTTGAGAATATAATGTTGAATTTCCATTGGCTTAAAAGCTGATCGAAAAACATACTCCCGATGTTCGGCTACACCTGACCTATCACTCATCTGGCAAAACTCTTCCACTGTCATCGTATCCCTTTTTTGAGGAGGGTCATCAAACATATATATCTTCCCAAAACGACCATGGACTCTGAAAGTTCCATGATCTACTTTATTGTAAATGGAGCGGACTCTCTCTATTTGCTGACAGAAAATGCTCTGGAAGTGGTGGACATCAGAAACACCTGAATGACGATGTAGCAACTCTGGTTCATACTTCCTGCGACGCCGATGGAAATTCTGGCAAGGGCCAGTGTATCGAAGGAAGCGTAAAATGTCCTCTGGTCCCTGAGCTTTCTCAAAAACAGTATGGTAAGATCCACGACTGTATTGCCGATGCTTTACCCTAAATTCAGGTGATTCCTTGAGAGATAGCTGCCCCATTTCGCGTATTAAATCTCCCGAAGCTGCTTGGCCAGAGAAGACTGAAACACAACATGTAAGACACCATGATAAAATATGCATTTTTTTACAATTCCTCCAGTAGTAACCGCCATATTTGAGGCTACCACTATGAAGGGGAAATGTATCTCATACTTAAATCTTTTATTAAAAAAATAATTTTGTAATATTTAATTGACCAAATGGGAATTATATGCTATATATTTATTTTTCATTCTAAAAATTTCCATGACTTTAGCTCTGTTTCCTTCTTGAAGTGAAACATCTTTTATGACAGATAGTCAACTGACCCTAAAAATCAATTTGCCTAAATATCTTTGTTCAAAAGTGTTTGACAGGATTTCAACATATAAGTACACAAAGAGAAAATATGTTTTTAATCTTTCAGTGAAAAAGAGGTTTTACAGTTTTGATGTATCTAAATCTATGTACCTGGTTCTTCGCCCCGTAACGTTTTGGTCACATGTGCATGTCCTGTCTTGATGAGGCAATGGAGGAATTTGTCATATTCTTGAACCCCACATTTTTTCAGATACCATAGCAGTTGACCGACCTGCTCTTCATTCGTTGGGTACTTATGCTGCAGATAACAATATTCATGTTGAATCTATTTCCTCTGTTGAGGGCCGCATGTCTAATTACAGCTGCACTTAAGATATTAAAGTTTCCTGAAATTCCCATATTTATGGCTACATATCTAATTATCCCTGCAATGAAAATATGGATTTTACTGAATGTTATATGTAGAATCGGGTTCATTCACAAACGTTGGCTCATTGCAAATCACATTAAATTCATCATTTTTGTTGTGGGGGGTGATTTTATTTTACTTACTCAGTACAAGGAATAAATTTGTCACATTCAGGTAAAAAGGACATGTAATGCCCCTTTCCTTACAATTTTGTGATTAAAGTCTGATGAAAAAAGCATTTAATTAGTATTCATGATCATCACAAAACACAATCACATATATAAAATGTATTAACAAGGATAATCTTTCATTGTCATAAATTATACCTTAATATTGTCCACCATGTCTTGCAGGATGACACCAGTGTCCATGAGTTCATTCCACATCTGGGTTTTTTCCATGTCTATGTTTCTAATCAGGAAACTGCGGAACTCTGTTAAAATCTTCCAAAATGGAGGCTTGTCCTCTGCAAATGTATGGCGAATAACTATGTGTAAAGTAAATGTGCATCTATATAATAATTAGCAACAGAAGTGGATCATGGGTCTCAATGATCAGCTGATTTACCTTATACCACTGGCACCATGGTAGGATGTAGCCCTGTGGTTTAGTGGTTGTACTTCAGAGCTTGTAAGAACCTGAGCAATTTGCTCTAATGTCAAAATATCAGGCCAATATACAAACCTTTCTTGAGTCGGGTACACTGGGCTGACCAGGCTTAGGTGAGAAAGGCAGTTGCCGCCAGTAAACTTAAACATATTGCTGGCATCTCCTACTGCACTGAGTAAACTCTTGACCCGCAACTGGCTGCACTGAGTAAATTTTTGACTTGTACCTAGTGCTCTGAGTGAACTCTTGACCTGTTGCATAATCTGACACAGTTGGCAGACTGCCAAAGCTAAAAATAGATCAAGACTGACCTTTGGCTTGTTTCCAAATCTGAAATAGTTGGCAGTCTGCTAAGCTTATAATAGATGCAGACAAGATCTTGGTCTCTTAGTAAATCTGTTTACAAATACTAAAATACTTTGGCTACAATACTTTTTTTAAGCTGACATATTCATAAGATTTTGTTATATATATATATATATATATCAAAATGTTTAGAATAATAACAGATGCACTCATTTTATTGATAAAGGTCCAATAATTCTGCCAAATATCATTCCAGAAAACTTGAACAAAAGGACTCCTAAGAATCATTTCGAGCAATGTCACATAAGTTGTAACAACAGTTTTTCAGAAGAAGACTACTGCAGCCCTCAGTTTGAAATAGGCTTACTAATGGCCACAAGACCAAGAGCTATCTAGCACTCTACCAAAATCAATGAACGCAATCTATTCTTATACACTTTAAAGAACCTTACCCTAGGATAATTCTTGTTAAAAATTAAATGATTCAGCTTGACAGTTTCTTCACAAAACATTTTTAAGCTGAAAAAGACTAAAACTATGAGGTTTCAGTCCGTAAAAAACAGGTCTATGTAGGTGGCGCCACAAAAACTGCAATTTCAAATATGAGTGACGTAAACCCACATTTGCAACAAGGGTCTCAACACTTAGCTGAATTAGTGTATAAGAATTTTTTTAAAGAAATTTTTCAGAATGATGGCCCGGTGACCTTAACCAATGACCTTGTGACAAAAAAACCTGAGAACTTATTATCCTTGAACTTGCAGCTTTTAGATTATTGTAACAATCTTTTAAAAAAGTGAGTCCAGTGACCTTAAACTCTGACTAGGTAACCTCAAAACCTACAGATTTCTACCACTTTGGGCAAGTAAGCCATGTGTGAAAGATGGAAAGTTTGGGATGAAAAGTTTGATTTACGGTACATCCATAATCATTTTAAAGATTTGGCTCCCGTGTCCTTCACCTTTGACCTCTGGACCCTGAAAATCAAAATGTTTCTTACTTTAGTGGTAGGTCATAAATAAATCAAGCTTAAAGCCAATCTATCCAGCCAAAGCAGAATTTGAAACCAATATGTCAAGATAAAATGGAATTATCATCTGGCAACTAATTTGTGAACAGATGGACCCTGTGACCTTGACCTTTGACCTTGTGACTCCAAATTCATTTATGCTCTCCCCATACTGGCAGGTCAGCTAAAAGTTCAAGATGGAAAGTTTGGGATGGAAAGCTTGGCTTAAAATGCAGCAATAAACTTTTTAAATAAGTGAGTCATGTGACCTTGACCTTTGACCTCATGACCCAAAAAATACACAGGTTCTTTCTTTATTGGTGGGCCATGTGTAAGTCATGTTTAAAATCCATATGTCAATCCAACTCGGAGTTATCATCTGGAAACAAATTTGTTTGGATGCACGGATGGACAGACAGACAGCCTAACAGACAGACAGACAGTGTGATTACTATAGGGCATCCACTTGAGATCAATAAACACACCTGGTTTTGGGACACTGGAATGAATCACAACTGAAAAACTGACATGATTGTTGTCATTTTATAGTTATAAAAATAGAAAAATATTCGTAAAAATAAGAAAAGATACAGGTGGCACCACCACTTTTTTGAAACTGACAAAACTAGTCAAGGTCAATATTCACAGCAAGATTCATGACAATCCATGCATCAGTTATCAAGATATTGAAGGTTTCATATCAAGTTTTTCATTATTCTGGAGGTACTTACAAGCCCCATAGGTCTGAGGATATAGGTCACAGTGACATAATTTCAGGTTTCCAAGGAGATTTTTAATAGACCTCCCTCGAATTTTAGTTACAGGCTTCAAGGGTGAGCGGTTACGATTTGTGCCCTGCTAACAGACGGCCGGACAGGCGAACAGCCAGACGGACGAAGGGCCATACCTTTACCTCAGTTGACTTACAGTCAACAGAGCTTAAAAAACTTGGTGATGCTAGCGCCTGTAGTTTCTGATATTGTTATACTAGTATGCTTACTTGGCCAAATGACTAAGTTCAAATTCCTGTAACTCGGCCAAAATTCATCAAATTCAAACTATTTGAACAATTTGAGCTTATATCTGGAATTATTTCTGTCAAAAATTAAATAATTTGCTTGATGATTTCAGAGAAGAAGTTTTTCAAAGGTTTTTTTATCTTTTCCCAATAAAATGTAATTTAATCAAGGTGGTGCCACAAAAAGCTCAATCCCACAACATTTGATATGTGACAGAGTTTGAATAAAATTTGGGGATGCTAGTTCCTGCTTTTCTTCAGAAATTGTGGGTTAATGTACTGATGACCCTGATACAAAAAAGTTTGCTCCAGGTGGAACAACGAATACCTCAGTTTCAAATATGATTCATGTGACCAACATCTGCATAAAATTTGGTGATGATAGCTCCGGCCGTTTCTGATACTGTAAGTTGAGTATCCTTTTTTTTTTGCCAAATGACCATGTTCAGCTTCTTGTAACTGCGCCAAAATTCACCGAACTGAAACCATTCACAGACACTTTGAAGAGATCGTTTCAGAGATTACTTCTGTGAAACATTGAGCAATTTGGCTGGACATTTTCGGTAAAAAAAATTTAAGTTTGTTTTTTAATTTTTACTTATAAAATCTAAGTAAATGCAGATAGCAAATAATTTGCAAAATCCGACAGAGCTGTATTGATGATTGTTTTTTTGCATAAAATTTAGCGATGCTAGCTTCAAAATCTTTTTTGAGATAGAATAGGTTATCGTTCAGACGAAGGCGGACAGCGGATGGATGACGTTGCGCCATCGCAAAGGCATGTTCGCTAAGAAATGGCATTGAAAACAATGACACCATGTATGGTCATGACTTTAAAGTGATGTTACACATTTTTTCAGTGTACTTGCAAAATTTTCTAAACTTCTTCGTATTTATAAACTAGGGACCCATGGGTCTCGACGCTCAGCTGCATTTGTCTATAAGGATATATGTTTATGAGGGTTTCCAAAATATTGGTCCCGTGATCAGTTTGAGGCCAACCTGTCTACCTAAGCTGGAGTTATTATCCATAAACTAATTTGTGAATGGATGGGCTTTGTGACCTTAACCTTTGACCTTGTGACCCCAATATCAAAAGGAAACTTCCCCTATTGGCAGGTGCACCATTGGTCGATGATGGAAGGATTGAGATAAAAGGTTTGGCCTAAAATGCATCCACAATCTTTCTGAAGTAGTGGGTCCTGTGACCTTGACCTTTATATCTCCTGACCCAGAATCAACAGTTCTTACTTTAGTGGTGGGCCATATATAAGTCAAGTTTGAAACCAATATTTCAAACTAAACTTTTGTTATCATCTGGAAACTAATTTGTGGACCCTGACCCTGACCTTTGACCTTGTGACCACAAAAATCCATAAGTTACTTCCACTATTGGCAGGTGAGCAACATCTAGAAGATAGAAGGTTTGGGACAGAAAGTTTGTCTAAAAATACATCAAAAATTTGTTAAAGAAGTGGGCCTTGTGACGTTGACCTTTGGCCTTATGACCCCAAAATCAAAAAGTTTCTTACATTATTTGAGGGTCATATATAAGTCAAAATTGAAACCAATATGTCAATCCAAACTTGAGTTATCATCCAAAAACAAATAAGTGGACAGATCGGCCCCTGTGACCATGACCTTTGACCTTGTGACCCCCAAATCAATCAGGTTCTTCCCCTATTGGCAGCTCAGCTATATGTGCAAGATGGAAGGTTCGGGATGAAAAGTTTGGCTTTAAATGCATCCACAATCTTTTATAATAAGTGGGTACTGTAACCTTGACCTTTGACCTCATGACCCCAAAAGTGAACAGAATCTTCCCCTGTTGCCAGGTAGCAATATCTTTAAGATGGAAGGTTTGCCATGAAAAGTTTGGCTTCAAATGCATATGCATTCTTTTTAAAGAAATGAGTCCTGTGACCTTGACCTTTGACCGTTGGACCCCAAAATCAACATGGTTCTTATTTAAGTTGTGAGTCATATATAAGTTAAGTTTGAAACCAATATGTAAAAAAAACTGGAGTTATCATCTGGAAACTAATTTGTGAACAGATGGCCCCTGTGACCTTGATCTTTGACCATGTGACCCCAAATTCATTTATGCCCTCCCCATACTGGCAAGTCAGCTAAATGCGCAAAATGGAAAGTTTAGGATGAAAAGCTTAGCTTAAAAATGCAGCCATAATCTTTTTAAATAAGTGAGTCCTGTGACCTTGACCTTTGACCTGGTGACCCCAATATCATATAGGTTCTTGCTTTAATGGTGGGCCATACGTAAGTTTGAAATCCATGTGTCAATACAACCTGGAGTCACTATCTGGAAACAAATTTGTGTGGATGGACGGATGGACAGACAGATAGACAAACAGACAGACAGACAGAGGATAACTATATGGCATCCACTTGTGATCAATAAAGACACCAGGTTTTGGGACACAAGATTTAATTACAGCTGAGAAACTGACATGATTGTTGTCATTTTTAAGTAAAAAAAAAAATACAAAAATATTCGTTTAAATAACAAAAAATATATGTGGCGCCACCACTATTCGGGAACTGACAAAACTAGTCATGGTCAATTTTCAAGGCAAGATTCATGAAAATCCATACATTAAATATCAAGATATTGGAGGTTTTGTATTATATTTTTGATTATTATGGGGGGTACTTTCAAGCCCTATAGCTCGGAGGATATAGGTCACAGTGACCTAATTTCAGGTTTCCAAGAAGATCTTTTATTGACCTCCTTGGATGTTTACTAAGAAGTTTCTAGGACCAGCAGTTACGATTTGTGCCCTGCTAACGGACGGCCGGACGACCGGACGGACGACGGACAAAGCGCCATTCCTATACCTTAGTTGACTTATAGTCAGCTGAGCTAAAAACACGTCTTTATTGGAATAAAATACAAATACCCTACCTTTACTTATATCTGTGGATTCTGCAGCCTTTCCTTCTTCAATTGCTTGTATTTCTTGTTCTTCTGCAATATATATATATATATATATATATATATATATATATATATATATATATATATAACGATAATAATAATAACTAGAAATATGCATTCTCAGGAATGCAGTCTTCCACCAACAACAGAACGCGTGCCGATCGTCCAGCCATCACCTCCAAGTCATCCGTAACAAGCCAATTCGCACTAAGCAAGTTCATAAATTATCTAGTACCCTTGGGGGTTCGCGGAACTTTAGACAGTCTTGACTGGAACGGAGTTTTCTCCTTGGTGTATACATATCCACTACCTAAGAAAGTTAGCTATACTCTGTTGCAACACCCCTGTTCACCTACTTTTTTCTTTCATATTTATTGGTTAGTTCCTACAAAGCAGTTGTTATCATTGGAGATAATGTGACAATTTATGGTTATTTCAATAAGTATGAAATAAGTATATTTACTTTGTGATTTTACTATGATGTTTACATATCCAGAAGATGAAAAAACATTGGCTTCATTTCAATTGTCCATTGAAATTTATCCTTGCAATGCAGGATATATGTATGTGTGGCATTACAGAAGTGTGATGTACAATTACCATTTTACGTGATGTCATCTCTATGAATTATGGAATTATGAAGGTAAGCTTTAGTATATTTTACTAAAATGATATGCAAAAATCCACGTGGACAGGGTAGTGGAATTGAATAAAGGTGTCAAAAAGGAATTATGTCTGACCAATTAATATAATTAATTTCCTGAGTACGAAATCAGTCGAATTTAACAACTTTTCTGTCTTAGAGTAAATGTAATACACACGTATCTGACATGATAGACTGACTGTCGTTAAAAATAATAGTTTTTAGGTAGCATCCCTAGTTAGAACACTTTCATTGAAACTGTTAACTGATTAAATGGTTTGTCAGTGGTTGGACCTATAGCAACAGAGAACAGGTCAGAATTTATTGTGCTGGAGTGACCTCAGCCAAAATCATGAATTATATTAGGTTGACAGTAGCTCCACACCTTTATATGTCTATTAATCTACCATGATTATTATTGAAAATCCAATATTAATTTTGTTTTCATTTTATTTAATCTCAAATTTAAAACGAAACATAAATAAATATAAAATATAGAAAAAATTTAAATAGTAAATTTAAGCAACCAATTTAAAGGAACATTTGTAGAATGTTATATTATTGGTACCTACTAGCTTTCTGCATTCTCTGTGCAATATCATTGTTTCCTGTTTCTTTTAGACAATGGATGAACATGTCAAAATCCTGAGAGTTCTTCTTAATTAGATGAGATACCAGAGCTGCCACCCGTTCCCGGTTAGTTGGATTTTCAGCCTGAAAAAATGTGGAATAAAAAAGACAGCACTTAATAAGAGTACTTCTAACTGCTGCCATCAAGGGATGACATTCAGTTATTAATGTGGACAAAAGTGAAAATGAATAAATAAATAATATCCATATGCCTCTGCTCGGATTTCAACACAGGTTGCTGTTGCTATGGGCACCTGTGTCACCCACTAGTCCTGCTTGCTGACAAAACATGATTGCTTCATAAGCTGGTAGTCAACAGGGAGTGATATTGGAGGGAAACAGTTGACCCTATTCTTTTGATTCACTATTAGACTGGTAGACTGAAAAATGTTTATTCAAAACGACTATGGACAATAATAGACTTACTATCAGTATTGCTTAAAGAACTTGTCCAAATGCTAATTCTATCAATAATGGTAAGCCTATAGCTATGATAATGGCCATTTCATAATCCCTGTAACTAACTGTGTGTACAATTAAGCCTTACAGTGTGCTGAGTTTAAAATGTACATACTGTGGGGAAAACTTACTTTGATGGTGCTGACTTGGTCAATGTTGATTAGAGGTGCATCCAGTAACCTCTCCCAAAGTTTGGTTTGTTCCATATCCACGGCTTCAGCTATGTCTGCACTTAATGTCTTTAGAATGTTGTGGCAGTTGGAAGATTGCTTCTCTGAAAAATCAAATTTACCTTTAGACAAATGCAGCTCTCTGGTTTATTCAATTTTAAATCAAATATTTACTCCGTATAGGGACAGAGTAACTTATAAACAAAGGCATAAAATGTGACACATCAAACAACATTATTTTTATATTAAAAATAAATCTGAATCATGAAAACAATTGAGCAAATCTCACATAGGGCAATTTTTGCTGCCACAGTCTTAAAGTATGGCAGGAAATGCCAACACCTCACACGACACCATTCCTCTAGACTCTTTGTCACAAATGGGTATAACTGTATATGATTGTACATGATTTTCTGTCGCCATTCCTCATACAATGTGATTTTTATTATTGCTGTACAATATTCTATAATATGTCCATAATTTCTTTAACACGACTTAACCCTACCCTTTGGTTATATTTCCTGTGATTTCAAATACTACCATTTACTATTTACAATAACTTATTTTATGACATGAAATTTGATACTTTACTCACGATACAAAACACTTTACTTAGAAATACAGAGTATATATGTTATAATTAGACCTATAGCATATCCTAGTATTAGATCCAAGCCAAATTTTCACTTGTATACAGAAATGTTTGTAAGTACCCTCATAAAATTTATTTAACAACAACAAATCAAATTAATATACACACTAGAAATTTCTGGCATGGCAGATGTCGTAGTATTCAAAGACAATTAAGGCATACCCTATTCTAAAATAAGCTACCTTCTACAGGAGCATATACTCACCCTTAACAAGGCCATCAGGGTCAAGGTCACAAATGTTTATCTTGACCGACATCTTGGACAAAATTCGTGTGTCAAATTTGAGGAGAAAATATGCTTATGGGGTTATGAGAAATATTTTTTTTGTTTGTTTTGCACCAAATATGGAAATATTCAAGGTCAAGGCCACTCTCAAAGGTCATGACCCTTATTTACATACAATTGATCTTATAGCCCATTACTTCCCATGTGCATAATGCGAAAGAAATACTTATAATGCTCTAAGTACTTTCAAGTGGCAATGGTGGCGTAATAAAAGGCAGGAAAACAAAGACAAAAGGTTGCACCACCAGATTCCGGTTCATGACAACGCTATCCAAGATCATCAGTCAACTTTTCTTTTGGATCAATCTATGAAAGCATTCTTGAGATATTTAAGAATTTGTGTGTTTTCACCAAAAAAGGACCTTGTCCTGGTCAAGGTCATTCTCTTAGTAAAGGTCATGATCACATTTTAAATAAGCTTCGTTCTTTAACCCATATCTTAACATATGTCAAGTTTGATAAAGATCCGGGAAATGTTTTTATCTCGCTCACAAGATTTATCTGCAGTGGCTGCAGCGGCAGGACTGACCAAAGTCCACAGTATATTGTCCATGACCTTTGATCTTGTTACCCCCAAATCAATCAGGTTCTTCCCCTATTGGCAGCTCAGCTATATGCGCAAGATGGAAGGTTTGGGATTAAAAGTTTGGCTTAAAATGCATCCACAATCTCTCATAATAAGTGGGTACTGTGACCTAGACCTTTGACCTCATGACCCCAAAAGTGAACAGAATCTTCCCCTGTTGGCAGGTTAGCAACATGAAATATTGGAGGTTTTGTATTATATTTTTGATTATTCTTGGGGGGGGGGTACTTTCAAGCCCCATAGCTCGGAGGATATAGGTCACAGTGACCTAATTTCAGGTTTTCAAGGAGATTTTTTATTGACCTCCTTGGATGTTCACTAAGAAGTTTCTAGGACCAGCAGTTACGATTTCTGCCCTGCTAACGGACGGCCGGACGACCGGACGGCCGGACGGACGACGGGACAAAGCGCCATTCCAATACCTCAGTTGACTTATAGTCAGCTGAGCTAAAAACACGTCTTTATTGGAATAAAATACAAATACCCTACCTTTACTTATATCTGTGGATTCTGCATCCTTTCCTTCTTCAATTGCTTGTATTTCTTGTTCTTCTGCAATATATATATATATATATATATATATATATATATATATATATGTCAGAGACGAGATTGAAATCCAGGCGGATTTTAAAAAGACAAAAGGAACATAGCTCATTTATTTTTTATCAGTATAATTCAATGCATGTTCACATGCATAAATGATCTATTACTCTATGAATCTAGAAATCATATTTTTTTCTGATACGATATAATACTGTCCAAAAAAAGGCAGTTATATTGTAACACAGTCTACATAAATATTCCTGTAAGAATTATCAAATAGGATGATTGTTTATGTTAATGTGTAATATACTCATTAAATAGTGAAGTAATAGCTATATAAGCTATCTATCTGTCTGTCTATCTATCTATGATTGATTCAATATGCAACTGGATGACTTTTTCCCCCAGATTTGCTCTTCATAATATCTCATAAGTGTGCTTCAGTATACCTCTTGTTACTCTCTTATTGCCATATATTTAAATACAATTACAAATTATTTTTTTGTAAAAATTATTAGTGATATTTACATTCCCAAGGTTGTTAAGAAAACTGGAGAAAAAAATAAAGATTAATTAATGTTTAGCAAATAATTGGTATGAAAAGGATGCTGTAGACCACATGAAACACATCAAAGGTTCAAATAATAATCAAATATCTATTTCATAATTCTGTTTCCAAAATTAATGTTAATTATCACATGAATAATTATTACATTACTGTAAAAAAGTTAATTATTACATTAATACTATAGTATTCTGTAAATATATTAATATTAATAAATATATTAACTTTTAACTATATATAACCATTCAGTGTTAAAATATTGAAAATCCGACTAAAAACATCTTTCATATGTCAATAACAATGTTTAATATATTAGGAAATAAGATCAGATCACTATTTTAATCTCGCCTAGGCGGATTTTAAACTCGCCTAAGTAATATCAGACAGTTTTTAAACTCGCCTGGATGACACCAGACGGATTTTAAACTGGCCTAGGCGAGATTAAAATCCTGGCCTGCTCCATGATGGATTTTAATCTCGCCTAGGCGAGATTGCGATTGTGATCTCGTCTAGGCAAGTTAAAAATCTGTCTAGCCGAGATCACAATTGCAGTCTCGCCTAGGCGAGATCACAATCGCAATCTCGTCTAGGCGAATTTAAAATCCGCCTGGATTTCAATCTCGTCTCTGACATATATATGTAATGATAATAATAATAACTAGAAATTCTCAGGAATGCAGTCTTCCATCAACAACAGAACGCGTGCCGATCGTCCAGCCATCACCTCCAAGTCATCCGTAACAAGCCAATTCGCACTAAGCAAGTTCATAAATTATATAGTACCCTTGGGGGTTCGCGGAACTTTAGACAATCTTGACTGGAACGGAGTTTTCTCCTTGGTGTATACATATCCACCACCTAAGAAAGTTAGCTATACTCTGTTGCAACACCCCTGTTCACCTATTTCTTTCATATTTATTTGGTTAGTTCCTACACAGCAGTTGTTATCATTGGAGATAATGTGGCAATTTATGGTTATTTTAATAAGTATGAAATAAGTATATTTACTTTGTGATTTTACTATGATGTTTACATATCCAGAGGATGCAAAAACATTGGCTTCATTTCAATTGTCCATTGAAATTTATCCTTGCAATGCAGGATATATGTATGTGTGGCATTACAGAAGTGTGATGTACAATAACCATTGTACGTGATGTCATCTCTATGAATTATGGAATTATGAAGGTAAGCTTTAGTGTATTTTACTAAAATGATATGCAAAAACCCACGTGGACAGGGGTAGTGGAATTGAGTAAAGGTGTCAAAAAGGAATTATGTCTGACCAATTAATATAATTAATTTCCTGAGTAAGAAATCAGTCTAATTTAACAACTTTTCTGTCTTAGAGTAAATGTAATACACACGTATCTGACATGATAGACTGACTGTCGTTAAAAGTAATAGTTTTTAGGTAGCATCCCTAGTTAGAACACTTTAATTGAAACTGTTAAGAGATTAAATGGTTTGTCAGTGATTGGACCTATAGCAACAGAGAAGAGGTCAGAATTTATCGTGCTGGAGTGACCTCAGCCAAAATCATAAATTATATTAGGTTGACAGTGGCTCCAGACCTTTTCATGTCTATTAATCTACCATGATTATTATTGAAAATCCAATATTGATTTTGTTTTCATTTTATTTATTTTCAAATTTAAAAAGAAACATAAATAAATATAAAATATAGAAAAAATTCAAATAGTAAATTAAAGCAACCAATTTAAAGGAACATTTGTAGAATGTTTAATTATTGGTACCCACCAGCTTTCTGCATTCTCTGTGCAATATCATTGTATCCTGTTTCTTTCAGACAATGGATGAACATGTCAAAATCCTGAGAGTTCTTCTTAATTAGAAGAGATACCAGAGCTGCCACCCGTTCCCGGTTAGTTGGATGTTCAGCCTGAAAGAAATGAGAAATAAAAAAGACAGCACTTAACAAGAGTACTTCTAACTGCTGTCATCAAGGGATGACATTCAGTTATTAATGTGGACAAAAGTGAAAATGAATAAATAAATAATATCCATATGCCTCTGCTGGGATTTCAACACAGGTTGCTGTTGCTATGGGCACCTGTGTCACCCACTAGTACTGCTTGTTGACAAAACATGATTGCTTCATCAGCTGGTAGTCAACAGGGAGTGATATTGGAGGGAAACAGTTGACCCTATTCTTTTGATTCACTATTAGACTGGTAGACTGAAAAATGTTTATTCAAAATGACTATGGACAATAATAGACTTACTTTCAGTCTTGCTAAAAGAACTTGTCCAAATGCTAATTCTATCAATAATGGTAAGCCTATAGCTATGATAATGGCCATTTCATAATCCCTGTAACTCACTGTGTGTACTATAGCTTAACTGCCTTACAGTGTGCTGAGTTTAAAATGTACATACTGTGGGGAAAACTTACTTTGATGGTGCTGACTTGGTCAATGTTGATTAGCGGTGCATCCAGTAACCTCTCCCAAAGTTTGGTTTGTTCCATATCCACGGCTTCAGCTATGTCTGCACTAAATGTCTTCAGAATATTGTGGCAGTTGGAAGATTGCTTCTCTGAAAAATCAAATTTACCTTTAGACAAATGCAGCTCTCTGGTTTATTCAATTTTAAATCAAATATTTACTCCGTATAGGGACAGAGTAACTTATAAACAAAGGCATAAAATGTGACACATCAAACAACATTATTTTTATATTAAAAATAAATCTGAATCATGAAAACAATTAAGCAAATCTCACATAGGGCAATTTTTGCTGCCACAGTCTTAAAGTATGGCAGGAAATGTCAACACCTCATACAACACCATTCCTCTAGACTCTTTGCTACCAATGGGTGTAATTGTCTATGACTGTACATGATTTTCTGTCGCCATTCCTCATACAATGTGATTTTTATTATTGCTGTACAATATTCTACAATATGTCCATAATTTCTTTAACAAGACTTAACCCTACCCTTTGGTTATATTTCCTGTGATTTCAAATACTACCATTTACTATTTACAATAACTTATCTTATGACATGAAATTTGATACTTTACTCACGATACAAAACACTTTACTTAGAAATACAGAGTTTATATGTTATAATTAGACCTATAGCATATCCTAGTATTAGATCCAAGCCAAATTTTCACTTGTATACAGAAATGTTTGTAAGTACCCTCATAAAATTTATTTAACAACAACAAATCAAATTAATATACACACTAGAAATTTCTGGCATGGCAGATGTCGTAGTATTCAAAGACAATTAAGGCATACCCTATTCTAAAATAAGCTACCTTCTACAGGAGCATATACTCACCCTTAACAAGGCCATCAGGGTCAAGGTCACAAATGTTTATCTTGACCGACATCTTGGACAAAATTCGTGTGTCAAATTTGAGGAGAAAATATGCTTATGGGGTTATGAGAAATATTTTTTTTGTTTGTTTTGCACCAAATATGGAAATATTCAAGGTCAAGGCCACTCTCAAAGGTCATGACCCTTATTTACATACAATTGATCTTATAGCCCATCACTTCCCATGTGCATAATGCGAAAGAAATACTTATAATGCTCTAAGTACTTTCAAGTGGCAATGGTTGCGTAATAAAAGGCAGGAAAACAAAGACAAAAGATTGCACCACCAGATTCCGGTTCATGACAACGCTATCCAAGATCATTAGTCAACTTTTCTTTTGGATCAATCTATGAAAGCATTCTTGAGATATTTAAGAATTTGTGTGTTTTCACCAAAAAAGGACCTTGTCCTGGTCAAGGTCATTCTCTTAGTAAAGGTCATGATCACATTTTAAATAAGATTCGTTCTTTAACCCATATCTTAACATATGTCAAGTTTGATAAAGATCCGGGAAATGTTTTTATCTCGCTCACAAGATTTATCTGCAGTGGCTGCAGCGGCAGGACTGTCCAAAGTCCACAGTATAACCGACTTGGTCTGGGGACACAAAGATTTGCCAAAAAAGTGCCATTCAACTTGGTCTTACCAATGACATTTTACCTAGAATACTTAAATGTCCCTGTAAGACATTTCTTTTTTTAATGAATGATGTCACTTCAGATCTGATCGAATATCATCAAGTATCAACAATATATGACCATGGTGATAGATATTTGAATTTATTTTCCGATGTAATAGTACAACGGGGAATAGTTACACATGTAGCTATGACAGCAACTTGGAGCAGATGCTCTCACAAGCATCTTTTTTCTATCACTGCCTCCACCAGGAGAGTGTGTATTTTTCCAGATCTGTGTGTGCTTTTCACAACAAAACTCTTGCAATCATAAACAAAATCTCTTAAATTTCCAAGGCATTTCAGAAATGAGCTAATGGGGAATCAATTAGATTTTGGTTTAAATAAGGCACATGATCTGGATTCAAGCATGTCTTCAAGGAATGTTCACAAATGTTTTGTCACTTGAGCACGAATGAACCTGGGAATATGGGCCGGATAAAAAATCCAAACGGTTTTGGGATCATCCGTCAATAAAGAGCCCCACATGGGGAAGGCTTGCAATCCTTAGAGTGCAGATTTCTAGTTTTCATAGAAATCAAAAGAAATAGCAGAAAATCCAAGGGCTGGAATCACACTATCTGAGGCCTACTCAAAAAATATCACATCAAGTCATTTCAGTTACTTCAAATGATTTAAGCATTCGAAAATCCTGGAATTTTCTTTTGATTAAAATTTTTAAAATATATTTTGTTCCTCACCTGCTTCCAATAACTTTTTGGCGATATCTTTATGTCTGGTGTCTGTCAGACAGTCAATAAACTTCATGAAGTCCTGAGCGTTCTTCCCCAGGAGTTCTCTGATTAGACCCACCATCTGTTCTTTATTAGTGGAGGTTTTCTGTGTAGAAACAAAACAAATAAACAAATAAGTTCAATCCAGATCTGTTTTATATTATTAATATTTGGTTTAGGTAACCGTCTCCATTATGTAAGACTGACATAACTACTCGTACTTTCGTACATGTGCACCAATTTGGTTTTGAACCACTCCACAGGGTGGTAGGAAACTCTTAATTCCTCTTATAAATTTACATATTGGTGTTAACAAGACCCTGAGACTACCGAACCTGTTTGTTAGTCCTGGGTGTAAACACATCCCTACTGAAGAGTCACAACACTGATATTCCCTTCTAAGTCACTCTTGTTTGCGAAAGATACACCGCCACTGGGCACATCATTCCCATTAAGTCTGTTAACTGAGAAATCTCATCTTTTCCTGATATAGATTGGGACACAGGATCTCAAGTTTTGAGTCTGGATTTCTATATCCCTAGATCAAACAAGCCTGTCTATAACTGACTATGATATTATTGTCTAACAAACTGGCGTTTCCGACACTTCTTTTCACGCCAAATTATCAGTGCATATCTTGCTTCCATGAACAAAGCATTCCCTACAGAGGAAGTATTAATATAAGCAAGGTATTTTGCCATATTATCAGGTGCAACAACACACCTCTGTTTGAAATAATACATGGAATGTTTTAGAGAAATGTTGTATGCTCAATTTGATATATCCCAGTCCTAGGTTTATAATAAGAACACCGCTAGAGTGCATCATATGCCCAGGATATGTACTGTAACAATTGACCTAGTTAGATAAATCCAGATTTTGCTGCTCAACCCATAAAAAGTGTCACACATCAGGTAGTTTATATGAAGATTTTTTTCCTTTTCGATAATAAGCGAACGTCGGAAAATTGCAATTGAATCTCTTTGTTTGTGAGTTTGTGTGTAAACATATTAATATACCTTGATGTTGTTTGCTGTGTGGAGATAAAGAACCTCAGCCTCCACTAGTCTGTCCAGTAATTTTGATTGTTCAAGATCAACCTCTCTCATCAAGTCCATTTGGAACCTCTGGATCACCGATACATGAACACTAGTTCTCTGTTGTTCTACAAATGTAATAAAGTGTAAACTTATGTAATGTTACAACAGATCTAATGGTCTACTCGGATATTCTGTAGCAAGTTCGGACTTCACACTGTTCTGTTTTAGATTTGAGGTTATACCCATCCATAAGCACCATTGATATTATGGTCTTTGTAAATAACAGGAAAAACATATTTTACAGCTTATGATTATGTCATTGCTGTACCTCTATATTTACCCATATATTGGACACATCATAACTAGTTCAGATCAGGTACATTTTGTAGATTTTCAAGCATACTGTCATAAGATTTTGATTGGTAATTTCAGTAAAATACTGCAGACCCAAAGTAACTCATGCCTTCACTGTCTTCCAGCAGACTTCTTTTTTATTATTTTAAATATCAGTAATAAGGAAACAACATCTTTAAACTTTCAAATAGCCATCTCCCTCACCTATCAAACTGTTTGAGGGCCAAAGAAGCATTGACGTTGACTGTTTTTTTTTTCACAAATTTTTTGCTGAAGGTGAATGTCTCGATTTTAATGCTAGCTTAACTAAGGATGTACATTGCAGTATTCCATTCATGTTTCAATCTACATGGCATGGCGGTAGCACATGCTTTCTCTCATTTTATAACCTGTTGTTAACTTAGGCCCAGTGAATACTTCACTTGTAGACCCTGGGTGTGTAGTCTTTCCCATTGTTGGTTGTGCAAGCGCCATGCTGCTACCATATAAGATATTCATATGATATGAATATTTTTTTATGGTCACACCTGTTATAACTTGAGCAGTGGCACCAGCTGAGCTTAAAGAGCCTCTAGTCTCTGAGGCATGGTCTTCTTCCTCTGAAGATGACAGAAATAGTTTTTAATGACCTCATTAGTGATACATGGGTTTTGCTGAGAATATAAATCTGGCAAGAAATTGTACTGGTGACATTTATAATGAATACATGAAACTCCATCAGATATTTGGCCTTTAATCATTGCACCACCAGTCTGGTGACTTCTGACCTCATTTAATATGCATGGATTTTGCCAGGAATTGAACTTGTGCAGGATATTATATTGATTAATATTTCTGTTGTTTCAGGAAATGTATCATATCCATGGAAAGTTATCAAGTCAACACCACAAAGCCTTTTGACCACTGAACTCATTTAATATACATGGATTTTGTAAGCAAACTAATCTATAGGTTAGTTCTGGTGAGTATCATGAAAATCTTACAAAGCCCGCGTACTTTATCACAGCAACATTAAAAACTAACAGATGGACCGTGTTTATACCATAACACATCCAGTCTAGAGTGGCATATCGAAAGCTAGTTTAAACCCTGTGAAGTGCCACCTATAATCCTAATCTTCCTTGTATTTCTCATGATTATTGTGTTCTGTTTTCTTTTTAATGTTCATTTTTTCCAAATTAGATAAACAATGTCTGTAGTCCCCTTGTTCAGACCTTTTTAAGATTGGACATGTTTTCATGTGAATACCTTTGTTTGTTGACAAAGTAGGCTCAATCTCAAATGCTTCTGGAACATAATCTGAAAAAAAATTAAAACAGTTATCTCCATTTGATTTTATGACGAACTTTCTTCACTTATCATACAGAGCTCTTATTTTTCATACATTTTTTTCTATTTCTCATGCTAAACATATTTTTCCAAGTAAATACTAAGTAACAACCTGTTTTTTGTAGTCAAACGTGCGATTTCGTAGTTTTTTATATTATCTTTGTTTTTCATCTTGTAAAGCAGTTTGTGCCCTATATATTGTAACTTTCATGAAAAGGGTAAGCATTCATTTCTGTTCACGTGTTTGTTTTTTATCTCCAAAACAATAAAAGGACTAGAATGCTCCTTTGTCTTTTATCTATCAAACTTTGAGCAATTCATTCCTCCCACTGAAGTCTTCCTAAATCTTTCCAGTGGCCACCACTCTTTGTTTTATACATAACTGGCCCTTTTTGGTCTATTTTTTCTGCTAATATTAATACATGATATTGATGCTACAAATATCAGCTGAATTTCTCTCAGAGTTGAAATCCACCTGATATGACCATTACCTTTGATTACCTTTGATCAACACTCTACATTAAGATTTTTTTTTAAACTGTTTTGTTTGTACCATAGCAACAGAATCTCCACCAGGTGAAAGAATGTCACAAGTACAGCTAAAATCAAAAGAATAAACGAGGGACCCATGGGTCTCAACACTAAGCTGAATTTGTCTTTAAGGATATTTTTATGAGGTTTTTCAAAATGTGGGTCCTGTGACTTTAACCAATGACCTTTTGACCAAAATATCTGAGAACTCACTATCCTTGAACTTACAGCATTTGCAATCTTAACAATCTTTTTTTTTTTAAATTGGTCCAGTGACCTTGACCTCTGACAAGGTAACTTCAAAGTCTAAAGATTTCTTCCAATTTGGGCAGGTAAGTCATGTCTGAACGATGGTAAGTTTGGGATGTAAAGTTTGATTTACTGTACATCCACAATCCTTTTAAAGATGTGGCACTTGTGACCTTTACCTTTTTCCTCCCGGTCCCGAAAAACAAAAGGTATCTTACTTAAGTGATGGGTCATACATAAACCAAGTTTGAAGCCAATCTGAATCTATCTAACCAAACTAGAGTTATCATCTGGAAACTAATTTGTGGACAGATGGACCCTGTGACCTCGGCCTTGGCACCCCATATTCATCTCACGAGGAGGGTAGGCATTCATGTCTCTCACGTGTTTGTGTTTTTTATCACAATAAAACTTTGCAGTTATGAACAGAATCACATGAAATTTTCAGGGCATTTCAGGAATGCGCAAAAGAAGAAACGACTAGATTTTGGTTTTTATCCAGCGCATGATCAATATCCAGAAATATCATCAAAGATTATTCACAAATGTAAAGTCACTTATGCATGAATGAATCAGAAAATATGGGCTGAATAGATGAATGGTGGAGGATTGCATACATTAGAATGCAGATCTCTAGCAATGCTCATGCTAGTTTAAGTTAGCTTACAATTCAGAGCAATATTGTTACTGCATCTTGACAAATGTGACCTCCAAGGGGATATTTCTCATGCTGAAGGACAGCAAAAAAAAATATTTAACAAAATAAGCATTTACGTTATGTGATTATTAATAAGCAGTCAATCTCTTGGTCTGCTGAAATATGAAAACACAGATATCACTCTACTTGCCTTTTCCTTGAAAGGTATCACAATGCAAAGGGTTTTTTTCTAAATATGTTCAATGGGAAAGTTCCTAGGATTAACATTTGTTTAATTTACATTCCTAGGCACCAGCTCTGAAGACTTGTAGGATATTTCATTTCAGTTTAAATAGATACACTCCTCCTACACAATACATGTACGTATAGCCAACAGAGCTGGACATCCTTTGACACCCAGATAAATAAATAGGCGCCTGAATTGTGGGCATAGGATCACTTATCTAGGTAGCGGGCCCAGGGAGCAGACCCCATCCTATTGCTCTTAGGTAAGTAGCCAGGTCTCAGCGTAAAATGAGATCGAGATGGTGAAGCACCGGCGAAGTTTAATAACTCGGAACCTCCCATGACTGTGTAAAGTGTATACCCCTCAATTTAAAACCTAATTTTCTGTATTGTTTAATTTTATCCGTAGGAGAAATCCTACAAAAAATCTTCTGCGGAGGATATGCATCCCCTTTTTGGACACTATTTTTAGTTGTGCAAGTTTGAGAAGCAAAAATATAAGCTGATAACTTCGTAGTCTAATGTCTTTATTTTTAACTTTGCTATGTGGGAGATATGCTTTTGCTTGTGATTGTTTGTTTAGTTTTCATCAATCCTAGTCAAGAGATATGAAGATATTTCGATGACATTTTGTGGAAATTTTGGTAAGCCCAAAATGACAATTCTTTAAAATTTGAAGGGCACATGGGCCACCACCCATATTTTTATTTATAAAGCATCTTTCACCTTTGCCAGATAGAGCAATGTATGTTTCAGGCCGAATTTAAAGGCCATCATCATTCATTATTATTAGTGGAACCATCAGTGTCTTGTCCGAAACAGAGTATGTGAAAAATTTCCCCTATATGCAATATGTTTCCCCTAAATCCACTATTGTAAACCAGTGTGATGAAATTAACTGGATATGCCATTCTTCTGTCAGAAAAAGCTCACCTGTGATTTAACCATCAACCTGGTGAACATGTTATACGTAAACCTGGGCCTGGATTTTTATATTTCCTGTACTACCGTTTGGCTCCCACTGAGAAAACTTAATCCATGGTATATACTGTATGCACAAACCCGGATTTATGAATAACCACCTTGACGGAGGGCTGCACTTCTTTTTCTAGTTAAATCTTAAAATAACAATATTTTTTCATGATACTAACAATGGCTTAAACACAAAATATCACCTTCCAGGTTTTCTGCGATATCTTTGTGAGCTCCTTTAGCGAGACTCTCCACAAATCCCCGCCAGCGAGTACGACTGTCATCCTCATTCAAGTACTTCAGGACTCTACTCAACTGACCTTTGACCTTGAAAACATTGTTCGTCTGTAAAAAAAGAGAAAGATCTCATTTTTATCAAATAGCTCGTCATCCATTAAACCTTAACCAAATATTTCAGGCATCAGTATTTTAACTTGAGGAGAAACTGAGTATATTTTGTGGGCTTTTTTATTATATACACCGTTCAAATGCTCCTTTGTCTTTTATCTATCTTACTCTGAGCAATTCATTCCTCCCACTGAAGCCTTCCTAAACCTTCTCAGTGGCCACCACTCTCTGTTTCATATACAATTGACTCTTTGGGCCTATTTTTTCTGCTAATATTAATACATAATATTGATGCTGCAAATATCAGCTGAATTTCTCTCAGAGTTGAAATCCACCTGATATGACCATTACTCTTTGAACATACAACTACCTTTGATCAACACTATACATTAAGATTTTTTTTCAAAACTGTTTTGTGTAAACCATGGCAACAGGAACTCCGCCAGGTAAAAGAATGTCACAGGTACAGCCAAAATCAAAAGAATAAACTTGGGACATATGGGTCCCAACACTCAGCTGAATTTGTCTTTAAGGATATTTTTATGCGGTTTTTCAAAATGTGGGTCCTGTGACCTTAACCAATGACCTTGTGACCAAAACGTCTGAGAACTCACTATCCTTGAACTTACAGCATTTAGATTATCGTAACAATCTTTTTTTTTATAGTGGGTCCAGTGACCTTGCCCTCAAGGTTTAAAGATTTCTTCCAATTTGGACAAGTAAGCCATGTGTGAACGATGGTAAGTTTGGGATGAAAATTTTGATTTACTGTGCATCCACAATCCTTTTAAAGATGTGGCACTTGTGACGTTTACCTTTTTCCTCAGGATCCCGAAAATCAAAAGGTATCTTACCTAAGTGATGGGTCATACCTACATCAAGTTTGATCCCCATCTATCTAACCGAACTAGAGTTATCATCTGAATACTAATTTGTGGACAGACAGACCCTGTGACCTTGACCTTAACACACCATATTCATTTATATTCCTCCTCTACTGGCAGGTCAGCTGTACGTGCAAGATGGAAGGTATGGGATGAAAAGCTTGGCTTAATATGTAGCCATTATCTTTATTAATAATTGAGTATCATGACCTTGACCTTGACCTCTTGACTCTAAAATCATAAGGGATCTAGATTTAGTGGTAAGCCATATAAAGGTCAAGTCTGAAATCAATATGTCAATCCAACTGAGTTATCATCTGGATACAAATTTGTGTGGATGGATAGGTGGACAGACAGACAGAAAAACAGACAGATGAACAGGGTAATTACTAATGGCATCTACTTACTATCAATAAAGACACCAGTTTTCTGGATACTAGATGAAACCGCAGTGTTCAGGAACTGACAAAACTAGTCTTGGTCAATATCCATGGCATGATTCATGACATGTAATGCATTAATTATCAAGATACTGGGGGGTTTGTATCAACATTTTAATTATTCTCGAGGGTATTTACGCTCGAAGGATACAGGTCGCAGTGATCTAATTTCAGGTTTCTAAGGATTTTTCATTGACCACCCTGCAATTTCTTATGATTAGACATGACTTTATAACAGTTTTGTTCTTCCACACTTACCAAGTCATCACTCGACTTGAAGCAATTGCCTCTACAACTGTCAGAATGCAGGAACCCCTTTCTATAGACAGTAAATGTTATAGCACCTAGAGGTTTGATTCCAGTACATTATAGTCCACATGTCGGAATCAGCTAAATCAAGCTGGGAAATGCTGTTCATCATAGGTCAATTGCTGACAACTTTTGATTTGACAATATATTGCCAGTATCAGTGATGTAGTCGAGTCCAAAACATCTGAGTCAGATTACAAGTCCGAGTCCAGGCCATGCATGTCTAAGTCAAAGTCTTTGAAGTTCGTGTCAAGTTGACCGTCTTTGAGTCTAAGTCACTTGGAAGGTAAATAAAGTCGAAAACTGAGTTCAATACCTTTCTCCTTTTAAAAAGAAATTTTGAATAAATATCTTTTATCATCGTGTGGATTTTTAAGATTTTTACGTTTATATGTGCTTTTCACCTGAATTTTAAAATACCTTTAGCACCCGATGCCGATCCAAAGTTTGGTAAATTTTGTTTGTCTAATATGGTGGTTTGGCATGCATATGTTTTGTAGCATAAGTGACAGCGTTTTTTTCTACTGGAATCTTATGGACTTCGACTGACTTCTGAAGTCCTTCTCTTCGACCCCGAGTACATGTCCGAGTCCAGAACCTTAGAGTCCATGTCTAAAGAAAAGTGGACTCAAGTCCGCACCCCAGACCTTGCCTCAACTTTAGTTCTACGTCACTGATTCATATCTACAATATAAATTCGATCAAGTGCCAAGTTAGGGTTAACCTGTCACAAATTGCATGTTAGAATGCACTACAAAGCCAGATACCACGAGTAGGATGTCACAAGTGTATACTGACAATGAAAAAATGGTTTTGAATAGTATTCCCTAAACCTTAATAAATCCATTAAATTGTATGTTTCTTTTAAATTTTCTGGGCTTATCAGTGTCAGGATTATTTGTCTCAACAGTGCATACTGTTTCACTGAGTAACTAACAAGAATTTGCTATCTTACTGAAGTACACAGGCATTCCAGTGCCCCAGCCAGCAGAAGCTTTTCCACAATACTGTATGCTGCAGGACCTGTTGACACAGCCAAAGAGAGAGCTGTCTGGTCATCCTGAAAGAATGACATAGATGACAGTGTTTCCTCTTTTGAAAACCACGGCAGAATTTGAAATTAAAACCATTCTGATCCGCAATTAGAAAATCAATGTAAACGATCCACTTATTATCGATATTACTAATCATATAATTAGTTAATACATGCATGCTGCTAAAGGTATGACATTAACATGAATCGCAGTGAATGTTTATAGAAAAAAAGTTTATATAATAATTACAGGGAAATGTCAACAATAAACATTAAAAGCAATTAATTATGAAAAATATACGTAATATTAAACAAGCCTGGCACGAAAAATAGAAAGGTAAAGGCTTTCATATTAATAAATTATTGTTTGAATCTTAAAGATCTCAAAATGTCTGCAAAGAAGGCAAGACGCATCTTGTGAATAAATAACCCATCATTAATACACACTAAAATAATACATTTAAGAAAAATACAACATGAAACTAGTGCAGATTCGGGGAGGGGCTGAGAGGGACGAGCCCTACCCCTCTGAGGCCAACAAATTTAAAGTCTTGTATCTGCCCGTATAAAATGTTACTTGGCAATTAGCAAGGATATTGATATGAGTCAGTCCAAACCTTGTCTGTTAAATCAACAAGAGCCCCGGCATCAGTCAAGATGTTCATTGCTTCAGCAGCTTTATCTGCTTGTGATGCTGCCTCCATCAAAGGTGATCTTCCCATCTGTTAAATTAATCATGCTGAAAATCTGTACTACCTGTTATGTGATAACTCAATGATAAACATATTTTCAGCTGAAGGATGTCTAACATAAAGCTGTTGGTGTCCTCTTGGTGTGAATGATGTGTCGTGTATAATGATATATTTATTATTTCATACCGAAATATAAATTTAAGCATCTTTAGTTCCACACTTTTTATATAAGTTTGGAACACCAGAATATTAGTTATACATTTTTGGGTAGCTCACACAGTTACTGATAGAAGGTACTACAATTTGCCCTTAACCGAAAATGTCAAATCTCTCAGGATTAATTGGAAAATATGTGAAATTACCCCAATTAGTCCACAACTGTATGACTCCCAACAGTTTAAACCCACAGCATGCATATCCGAGGCATGACCAAAGAGTTGATGCATGACAACAGGCTTATGGTACCACTGTTAATTATAATATTTAATACAGTGCATGAATATAAAACAAATAATTATCACAAGATCTAATACAGCACCACTTACCTCATCTTGAAAGTTGACATCGGCTCCTCCTTCTATGCACTTCTGTACATCAATTACATGTGATGCTTTCACTGCATTCAAAAGCTTCTCTCCCTGTTCCTAGGAAAAAGTGTACTTTTCGTTAAATCCTTGCATTGAGAACTAACTGCCTTCAATTTTGATGATATTCAAAAGGGTTAGGAGTGTTTCACTACAAACTTGTAATATAAACATTCAAGACTTACATTTATACTCCTTGAAATCAACATATAGTTTGGAATGTTTCATTTCATGGACAATCAATAGCCAATTCAAAGTTCTGATATACTCATTCAAGTATTATATTTATACTCCGAGGCTCAAAATTAAATTACAGTTGACTCATCAAAAGTGTTTTTAGTACTGGCTAAAGCAATTCTTTCCTCAATTAAAGAATTTCAAATTTTACTAGTATTTTGTACAATAGTAACCCAAGGCAACTGACTTTCATTCAGTTGAACTTAAAAAATAAAAGACATCAGTTTATGTCAATATCAATATATATATATATAATATATATTGGCTTTAAATCATAATCGATGATTGAAAACGTAAGTGACCGATGATCCATTATGAATTCATTATTCAGTAATGATTATAATAATTTCTGTATTACCTTGAAATCTGTTGTATACAAGAACTTAACATATTGATATCAAGGAATTAATGTAACAGGTACATCGGTAATCATAATGAAAACGTCATTCCACCTACATTACAGGTCAACATCCCGTTGGACAATTATTGGCTGTGCAAGATTCCGTTTTGATGCTGTTCTTTACTTTGTGTTTGTATATCTCTGATAAGAATAGATTCTCTGCACGTGCATGCATAATTGTTTATAATCGATTATGCAAAATTGCAATCAACTTTATCGATTTAGGAAGAAAACGACCAATTATCAAATTATTCGATTAAATATCACACCACTAATTTATGTATATATTAGACACTTACTTGGTAAGTTTCGGGCAGTTCTGTTGATCTGGTTACTGGTAACCTATCTTGAACAGACATCAGACAGTTAACACAAGAACACTTGATTTTCGTAAGAAATAACAGAGGATTTTAGTTAGTTGAAGCCAAGAAATTTTGATTATCAGATGACTAAGGCAGAGGAATGTAGTCATTTTTGCAACAAGAAAATGGCTGCCAATTTGTTCCAACTTTGTGGCTTGACAGAAATATATGCCTGTTTACAGAGCATTAACATGATGATTCAAGATAAAGTATATGGTTGCTGAGCTAACAGGAGCTAATCCTCTGGCATGACGCATACTTGCCTGACTAATAATGACCATATAACAAACATACAATGAAAAATAAAACAAATGGCCCTGGGTCAATGACACTCAGCTGGAACTTATGCACAACTTATGGCAAATAGCAGAAACATACCTTAGTCACTGTCATAATCTGGACCTAATTAAACGACTTATGAACCATGATCAATTTGTCTTCTACATGGAACAGAGACAATTTAAACTAGTTAATTTAATGTTTGCTTGCTCTAATACCTTTCAAAGGTCTAGCTTTCATTAAAGTATAACGTAACATATGATCAGCTTCTGGGTAAAGCACAGGACTAAAAGCCGAGAGGTCGTGAGTTCACAGTCAGCCCCGACGCAGGTGGAGCGCTCTGCAGCCTATTCGGAAGGCTGTATCCCACTGCCGTGTCTCACTCACGAACGAGGGCATCTTGGGAAGGTATTATGACACAGCTATGGAACATGCAGGTGTGGAAGACATCGGGCCCGGCTGACACCAGCGTATAAAATATATTCTAAGGATGCATAGGTAAATACTTAGGTGAAGAATAAGTTAGGTCAGCATTAAAAATGGAGGCGGTTACCACCACATACAATCAAACTTAAAAAAAAAACTTAACATGAATGACGATGTGTCATTCTCAGGTTGGAGGTGTCACATACTCAGCAAAGCACAAGTGGAACCATGTACATCATTGCCTCTGCCAGGAGTGTATTCATTGCTTGTGTGTTTGTGAGTGTGTTTGATCACTACATAAATCACACAATCATGAACGAAATCTTGTGAAATTTTAGGGCATTTCATGAAGAGGCTAATGAACACTCAATTAGAATTTGGCATACACCTGGCACATGATCTTGGTTCGGGAATGTCATCAAGGAATAGTAATAAGTGTACAATCACCTAAGAACAAAGGAACCTGGAAATGTAAATCAAACAAGTGAATGCATTTAGCGTTGCGGAACATCCCACAATAGAGACCCCCCCCCCCCACAAGGTGGATCCTTACATTCCTCAGATGCAGATTTTTAGTTAGATTTGAAAATTCTTTATTTTACAGTATTTGTGTTGTATTAATTGCATAACATGTACCAGTAATTTACACCTTGATTTAACTATAATAAATCAAATACCTGATTCTGTCTTAAAAAAGGCAGGTGGCCGATGAAAGGTCAGCTCAAGTCTTGTGATGATTGGAGGCGGGATGCCCTGATGGAGACATACCAGATGGAGTACATTCCTCATGGTGAAACCTGCAGCATCTGATCGAATGTCTTCTTCCAACTGATGCAAACTCTCTTGATTATTGATATATATCCCCAGGGCAACACTTGACTGCCGAGCAAATATCCATTGTTTAAATCTCCGCCTCATGCTGTGAAGGATTTTCCTCTCCCCCCCACGATCCTTTGAACATGAACAACATCTCTCCTTCAGCAGTATTTCATCCAGTAATTCTGCAAGGTCTGAATCAGTATCAATTTTGAACCCTCTGACCACCAGGACTCCTAAAAAAGTACCTGAAACAGGATTGGTACAAATGTGTTGACTTTAAAAATTTAATTTAGGTTATACCCAGTGTGGAATAGAACTGAACTCATGAACACGCTCTGTCAATGATTTCCAAACAAATAAATTTATTTACACAACATCACAGTAACACTAGATGGCCTATGAATGTGGATTATATTTTCCTTTATAAGTATGTGTAGAAAACACTTCATGATACCCAGAATGCAAAAAGTACTGAATATACTGCAAGAAGCTTCCATGGTTTTTTTCTCCATAGAAACATGAAATCTAAATTTATCTTAAACTTGTTTTAACATTGTCAAGATAAAAAAAAGTTAATGTCTTCTACACATACCAAAAAAGCAGCCACAGCTGCCTGCAAATTGTGATTTTTTTTTTATTTTAGTAGCCCAGCTTTTATCGAGAGTTTTGCAAAGGTTTTAACAAGTAGTAACCTTTCAACTTCCACATGCTTTTCTGTTTCTCAACATTACCACTAACGGCTTGTAGATAAACAAGTTCATACATCCATCGCGGTGGTGTTATATAAGCGTTCGTGAAATGCAATCACCTAGAGCTCTATAACCGCTAGATGAATTTAATCTGCTTAACTAAATACAAAATTTATTTGCATAATCGTAAACTGCAGTGAGCAGTAAAGATGAAAATCTACATACAACATTAATACTTACCCAGACAGGACTCAAGGAAACATCTTTGGCCTTTCCTAACCACTGATGATGTCTGGAATTTTTCAGACAATATTGCTGATGATTTGTACGCCTTTAAAGGGTTCTTGTAAAACCAGTTGAGTTTCTGAAGAAGTTCAGCTTGGGTGTTCTTCTTTAGGACAAATGGCAGTTTATCACATGGCAGCTGTTTATATAAATACTGCAAATCTTCATTGTCTGCTGATATTATATGTGGTATGGCATTGTTGACTGGTATCATCTGGAACCAGTTGAGCTGAGGATCATGGTCTAGCAACAGCCATATTGTATTTTCCATCAACTCGCTAACTTCACACATTTCCCGTAATTCAGTTACTTCTGCAGAAACATGCAGTGCTTCAGCTGAATGTTCTTCCTTCCATTTATTAAACTCCTGCATGATTCCTTCTCCAAAAGAGCACCCTTTCTTTATAACTATGTGAAGTTGAAAATTCTGACTTATATGCATATCTTTTATCACCTGAAGGACTAAATCTATGGCTTTAAAAGCAGATTCCTTTTCTGTTCCAACTGCTGTCATAATATTCAAACTTTTTTTTCTATCAAATGTCTGATAGAGATCTGAGTCAGGACAGAATGGAGAGGGATAATAGACAACCTTTTTATCTCCACCAATCACATAAGCCTTCCAACCTACAAAAACACTATTTCCCAAAAATAGGTTGATCCTACAAATTGTTCCTGACAAATGGGTTTCTCTGCATTTTTTTGCTAGCCGATTTTTATTTTCTCTCCAGAAGTTTGTCGGTGTTGATGATACCAAACATGATGCACTAACTGTGCCCGGAATGTTATGGCTGTGATTTGTGGCATGTGGTATTAACTTGATCACATGACTCCCTGGTTCAAACACTCGATCAAGCGATTGGATCCTCTCTGTGTGTAGACTGGGGATCAGGTTATTTAAACTTTGTTGCATGTAGTGTATCACTGCATTAGGTCCTGGGTCTTCTTCATCTTTTTCATCCAGCATGAAGTATATGTTTAGCCGAGGCTTTTCTCGATGTTCCTGAAGCAGACAAATTAAACAGACACTTGAAGCATCACTGCACAAGATCGAACAAACCAGAATGGCTTTGTTTTGGTAGGCACAACAATAGATGTATGTTTCTCCTCCATGACCCATTCACAATTTCAGGGGAAGGAATATACACGATCTTAAAGGGTATGGTGTTCCAGAAAACATAATTTTCCAGATCTGACCTGGAGATCAATGTTTCCACAGAAACAGAATGGTAGGTGGCGCCACCTGTCTAGCCTACGACAAAGCTTTCCAAGACAGATGAACATGCATTATTTCAGGCTGAAACATCAATCCATTCCTGAGATATGTGCAATTTACATGCCAGATTTATGAATGGAAACTATGCAAAAATGATTGTAGGTGATGCCTCCAGGCTTGTATATGAGACTTGGCAATCAAAGGTCTATGGACACGTAAAATTTTAGGCAGATTCGTCTAAACACTGCTGAGATGAATTCATGGATATTATCTACAAATACATGATTATAGTTGGCACCACCTGTCATGTGTACAAGAAAGCTATCAAGGACGGATGGACATGCAAAATATCTGGCTAATACATTAAACCACTCTGGAGAAATGAGTTATTTTCACCTTATTCTAATGCACCAATTGACACCGCAGGAAAATGAATGCAAATGGCACCACCAATCTTGAGTATGAAATGTACGTATCAAGGATATATTGAGATGCACAACGAGATATGGGTCTTTTATCATGTTTAAAAATCCGCACAAAAAGGAGTGAAGTGGTCAGTGGTGGTGCCAGCAATCTTTCTTATACACACCAGTTCATATAAGACATGATAATTTTGGCCAGTTTCAGAAAGATCAGTCCTGGGTCCTGAGGGAGTTTTCAGCCTCTAAGAGGGAAACATAGCATATGCAAACCTCTGTTTTGGTAGATACAATTACAGAATGTACTAGCATAAAATCTAAACTTCTGCTTCCACAAAGATTCATGAAAATTCATGCTAATTTAATATTCAGGAAACACCAATACTTACACTTAGCTGCCAAGATCAGACACACTCATATCAGACTTTTATGAGGTGTCCTCAAGTACAACTGGCATCCCCTCTGGGACTAATATGCGGGTTCCTTTGATGCTGGATGACATTTGACTTAATACAGGGGATTACAGTTTTGCTTATAATCTGCTCTCAAATCACACTAGGGTTAGCTATGAAGCTCTAGAATAAAAAAATAATTTATTAGGCCTATAAACTCTTTGGAATCAGTCCCTGAAGAATGAATGAGGCCCAAACCACAAAGGCAAAGATGTATCACAGACCAGGAAATGAGCACAGTACCATCACTGACCACTATATGGAATAACTCCATAATATATACAAGATGTACATAATAGCCAAGTTCTTTACCTCTTCAGTAGGTAGTGCTGGTTCGTTTTGCTGTGGTTCTTCAGTCTCCGTATCGGTACCATTTTCAAATGCTGTAATTAAATAAAATAAAGTTTAATTATAAAACCTTGTAAAAAGTATAGGCACAAAAGGTGTGACCCAGAAATTTTTCAACTTTAGGCAAATTTATCCAATAAATGTAAAAGTTACGATTTGTGCCATGTTCACAGCCGGCCGGCCGTCAGACGGAAGTACGACGGACAAAGACCCATCACTTTAGCACAGCATGACTGAAAGTCAGCTGAGCTAAAAAAAAGTATGCCACAATTACAATAAGGACAGACATATGCTACAATTACTGGGAACTCTGGTATAAATTCACAGGTGTGAAAATATTCTCAAATAATGCTTTTGCTTATTGTCTGTAGTAATTCTGAAGTCATTATAACCAGATATCTGTTACAAGGGACTTATGAATGTACAGATGTAAATACTGTTTTACTTAATTTACTTACCTTGTATTTTGTGTGCTACATGCGGATGATTATGATTTCTCAGGCATGTGATGAATTTTTCAAAGATGTCTCGATCTTTCTTCGTCAGAAGACTTAGAAGACCTCTTACTTGTTGACTGTTAGTCCTTTCCACTTCCTAATAAAATATACTCATATTAAATAAACATTCCTACAGATAAAATACAACAACACAGCAATTGTAGGCTTTGCCCAAGTACATGGGTGGAGTATATGAGTATATTATATGTAAAACTTTACTTTTAAAGTCTAGCGAAATCTGCATGTATGACTAATTAATGTTTGTACCTTGGACATAACATTTTCAGTTTCCTTAAATGATAGACTGTGGTGTCCTTTTAGAATTAGGTTGATTAAGTCTGTCTTTTGTTTAAGTTTAGTCTTCTTGTGATTGGTATACCATCTCCTGCCTTATGGTAGTATATTGTGGACCCTTCAGGAGGTACCGGTACTGTTGTGGACCTTCAGTATGATCGTTTAAACTGTTACAATATTTCCTCATCAGTTATCAACATTAGTTGCTGGTGACAAAGTAATGACATGGTTCATTTCATTATGACGGTACATGATTTTATAAATAACGTTCAAGGATCTAACATAATTTAGCCAGACAGGTATCAATGAGCCTGAGATAAAATGAAAACTATACAGTGATGGTAGATCAGGTCAATTACAGCTGCTAAAAAATATGGTACAACACCATAACATGTGTTTTACAAGCAGAAGGATTGCAATGTTTAGTATTTAGTTCTGTTAACCATGTTATCAAATGACTATAATTAATAGCTTTTGTATAAGTAATTGGTATATATACCTGATATTTGTATAATTAAGGTTTGCTTTATCTAACATCAGAAACTAATTCATGCCACTTAATGAACTTTAGGAGCAAAGAGAACTGTACATACACATATAGAACGTTCCTGATGTTGGCTAACGATGCCTTCGGTGATGAGGGCGGACCAAAGGTGAGAGTTAATCAGGTCTATCTTCTGTGTTAAATACAAATGAAGCTTCCCAATGGTTTGTTCATGGTCCATCTTTCTGATCTGAAATAATAATCACAGTAATAACAGTAAATATATTAATATATATATATATATATATATATACATACATCCCCCATTTCCCTTATGAACATCAGTGGATACCCTTAAACCCAATGAAGTGTATTCTTTCACACAGCTTGCAGAAAATAGGTCACATTGACATTATTTCAGGATTCCAAGGAGATTGTTTATGGACCTCCCTGCCTACTGGATACAATTCGTGCCAAATCTGACTCACTGAGTGCTTACAATCATGTTTTCTCCCCTAGTTAACAAAATACAGGTAACCATGACCTTATTTCAGGTTTCTAGGGATATTTGCCTTGGACCTCCCTAGAATGTAAAGATAGAAATTTCTAGGTCTTACAGTATGGTGTATTGTTATTAGACGACCATTTCATTTGAAGGTCTCAAAAGAGAGAACAATTGTGTAAAAAAGGGAAACAAGGCCTACGGGCATAATGCGAATCTGTGCAATGGAATAAACACCAGGTATAATGCTTCAATGCTGGGCCATTACTTTTCAAGTACATGTGTAACATATAATGAACGATGCAATTACTTAACATTTTGAACCCGAGTAAAAGAACCATTTACACAAACATCACTGCTAAAATACTGGCATGGGAGCACACAACACAAAAATGATTGTAGGTGGCACCTGGGCTAACCAGACTTAGGTTAGAAAGGCAGTTGCCCCGAGTGAACCGGAACGAATCGCTATAGCTCCAGCTACTGTACTCTTGAACTGCACCTGGCTGCACTGAGTTAACTTTTGACCTGTACCTGGCTGCAACGAGTGAACCTTTGACCTGTTGCTTAATCTGGTATAGTTGGTAGTCTGCCAAAGCTATAAATAGATCCAGACTGACCTTTGGTCTGTTGCAAAATCTAGAATAGCAAGCACTCAGCCAAGCTATATATAGTTACAGACACAATTTTGGCATGTTGGTAAATCTGTTTACACACACTAAAAGCCTCTCGCTACAATGTTTTTTTTTCAAGCTATATCCATAGGATTTTTTATCAAAATGTTTAGAATAATAAAAGATGTAGTCCCTTCATTGTTAAAGATCCAATAATTCTGCCAAAAATCATTTAAGTAAACTTGCACAAATCTTCAAAAGAATCATTTCATTCAATGTTACAGAAGTTTTACCGAAGAAACCTATTGCAGTCCTCAGTTTGAAATAGGCTTATTAATTACAACAAGACCAATTTCAGCTTTCTATGACTCTACCAAAAATCAATGAATCCAATCTATTCTAATACAATTGACAGAACCCTACCCTAATATCATTTTTTTTAGAATTGATTCAGCTTGGCAGTTTCATCATGAAACATTTTAAGCTGAAAGATGCTAAAATTATGAGGTTTTACCCGTATGTTGTTCCAGCAAAATATACAGTTGCAAATACGAGTCATGTGACCAACATCTGCACAGAACTTGGTGATGGTAGCTCCTGTCGTTTCTGAGATTGTTAAGATTATTTAGCCAAATGACCAAGTTCAAATTCATGTGACACAGCTAAAATTAATCAAACCAAAACCATTTGGACAAACTTGAGAGAGCTGGTCTCTCCAATTATGTTTGTGAAATATTGAACAATCTGGCTGAATGATTTCAAAGAAACAGATTTTCCAAGTTTTTTTTTTAGCTTTTTTTTGCTGAAAATAATCGTGGTTCTCAATGCATTAGTTATTCAGATACTGGATCTCTTGTATTAAATTTTTAATTATTCTGGGGGTAATTAAGAGCCCGAAAGCTCTGGGTTATAGGAAAAGAGACTTAATTTCAGGTTTCCAAGGAGATTTTTCATGAACCTGTCTTGATTTCAAGTAAGAAGATTCTAGGTCCAAAGATTATGATTTATGCCCTTTTAACTCATGACTTTCAGTCAGATTAGCTAACAACTGAGTTCTACATTTGTGCGTTCAATTTTTTGTTTTGTCACTTTTATATATGGCAGGCCTTATTTCCACTCCCCGGGAGTAGAAATAAGAAATGTTTATTTACACTCTCCCATGGGGATCGGTAATAAGAGATGCTTATTTCCACTCCCCACTAATGGTAAATGCCAATGCAGTCTGGAGATCGGTAATTTTTTTTAATTTTAGATGCAGGAGCCTCTCATTATCAAATATTTGTAAAGCTATTTGTATTTTTACTAGGTGAAAGTATTCCACTAGGAATATATGAAACCCTTTAAAATATACAATGAGAAAGGAAGTGGAGATCATCTATTGTATTATAATGTACAAATCATTTATTGACTTTAATAAAGTAGTGTAAAAAATTAAGAATCTTTTATCTTCAAATGAGCATAAACAAAATCTAATAAGTATATATTTTACTCTATAATATACACCCTAAACCAATTATTTATACAACAAGGGAAAATGGTTATTGGGTTAAGAGTTAAATCAAAGGATATATTTGGGCCATTACTTTTCAAGTAGGCCTACATGTCTTGTATACGACGACGGTATCAGAGATGTATACATATGCCCAATTTTAGACTGATATCCCCTCCTGAGAAATATGCAGGGACATACAATGTGCAAAAAATTATTGTAGGTGGCACCACCAGTCTTGTTTACAACAAGGCTTAACGATATGTATAAATATGCCCAATTTCTGGCAGATATATCAAATTCCTCAAGAGGAATATGCAGGCACATACACTGTGCAAAGCCATTGTAAGGGGCGACAGTTGTCTGGTGAACGGGAAAGCCATCAAAGACGCATAGACAGGTCAAAATATTATGCACAGGGTTGACCAGGCTTAGGTGAGAAAGGCAGTTGCCCCGAGTGAACTGTGACAAATTGCTAGCTCAAGCTACTGCACTGAGTTAACTTTTGACCTGCACCTGGATGCACTGAGTGAACTCTAGATCTGTTGCATAATCTGACACAGTTGGAAGTTTGCCAAAGCAATAAATAGATCCAGACTGACTTTGGCGCCAAATCTTATACAGTGGGCAGTCTGCAAAGGCTATAAATAAAACGCAGCTACTGCACTGAGTGAACTCTTGACCTATACCTGGTTGCACTGAGTGAACTCTTGACCTATACCTGGTTGCACTGAGTGATCTCTTAACCTTTTGTCTAATCTGATATAGTTGCCAGTCTGCCTAAGCTATAAATAGATCCCAGCTGACCTTTGGCATGTTGCCAAATCTGAAATAGTTGGCAGTCTGCCAAGCAATTTAACCTGAAATCTAAATGGCTTATGACAAGTAATAGGTGCTCATTAACTCGTGCCAGGCTAGCTGTAACTGCTGCACACCTAACATATATGGTAAAATTACTCAATTCAATCTCCATAATTCACCCAATAATCATTTATTTGGAACCATAAAAGACAATTATTATAAGAATTATTATGGGGATTAAACAAAAAGGCTTTAGTGGCGTCAGCCGATAAAAGTTTTTCAGGTTTATAACTCACATAGGAAGATACAGCAAACTGGCTAAGTTAAGCTTCCCGTAACTCAGCCAAAAGCACTGAACCAAATCCGTTTGGACAAACTTAAATATCAACATCTGAGGATAAGTATGTTTGAGATTTCAGAATTTGGCCTGGTGGTTTTTGAGAGGATGATCTTTGTAGCCACTGAGCTAAATTGGACTTTAATGGCATATGACTAAATTCAGCTTTCCCTAACTCAACCAAAAGTCACTAAACAGAGACCATTTGAACAAACCTCAGAAAGAACTACCCTAAGATCATTTCTGTGCGATGTTAAACAATTTGGCCTTATAGTTTCAGCGAAGAAATTCTTTGTAGCCCTCATTATGCTACAGGCACTGATGACCCCCGTACAAAAAAAGACGAGGAAGGGGGCGCCACCAATACCCCAGTTTATGCTATTAGCCATGTGACCAAAACTGGCATAAAATTTGGTGATGATAGCTCCAGTCGTTTTTAAAATGTTAGTATGCTTTTTTGGACAGATGGCTAAGCTCAACTTCCTTTAACTCGGCCAATAATCACCAAACTGGAACCATTCGAAATAACTTGAGATAAATCAATTCTGGAATTATTTCTTTGAAATATTGGACAATTTGGCTGGATGGTTTCGGAGAAGAAGATTTTTAAAGATTGTTAAGCTTTTCCCTATAAAATCTAAATAAATGCAGATAGCCAAAAAAATAAACAAAATCCGATAGAGTTTTTAGATGACTGATTTTTTTTTGCATAAAGTTTTGTGATGGTAGTTCCTGCCGTTTTCAAGATAGTATGGGTTAACGTAGAGACGACGCACGACGGACGACGCCGCACCATCGCATAAGCTCACAGGTTCGCTAAAAAAAACTCCTTGGAGAATAATACAAGGTCAAAAGGCATAGCAAATTTCACGACAATCCTTGCATTACTTATTGATTTAGTGGAGTTATTTTTATAGAACTTTAATAAAAATTAACAAATGCGTTAAAAATAAAATGACTAAGGTGAAATTTCTGAAGAAGTGCAAGTTGCTAACTTGAGCTGTACTCGGTTTAATTTCTGGGGTCCTATCGTACGAGTCGGAGTAAACGTCTGAGCCTAGGACCTCTCAGTCTTTGGAAAGAGTTTGGATTGAAATCCCCTAGAGATGGTCACATATCAAATACAAATGCTAACATAATGGCTTAACAGGCTTTATTTGGCAAAAATGAGTTGACTTTACAAAATAAATACAGGTTATTCACAGTGTGAAGTCAAAGTGAACACACGGACACAGATCTAAAAACAATTTCAAGACAAATAAAATGATTGACACAAGAGCACAGTAACACTAAATGGCTTATGTCTATATGATAAATTTTTCTCTATGTGCCATGCAGATAATACACATTTACATTACACTGAAAGGTCAAGGTAATGACCGGGATGTTGATACATATTCATTGCCCAGGGATAAACTTTTATGCGGATAGCTATTAGTAACGGTCATTCTAACATCTATGACAGAATAAGAATATTTCATTGTTATAATATGACTCCTTTGGATGTTAATACATCAATGAATGATCGTTTATGAAAAAAAACAGCCAATTTAATCGAATATTAAAGAAAACGAATTCTACGTGCAGTAGTTATACTTACCTATCGCCCATAATCTTAACATTATGCTACCAATGATGAATAAACGCAAGAGAATACAGATGAACTAACATCCCAAACTGAAATTCCGTCTCTATGGTTCCTATATATCGAACAAGATGGCTGCGTTTAGTATCCTGTGCGAGTCATGCCGTCAGAAATTCAACAAATATGCGGAGGTTATATGCTGAGTTAAAATTGAACTTTTCTCACTCATATTTGGTGTTGTTTGAAAGTACACTAAAAATTCTAACGATTAGTCCGGTTAATGTCATGAACAGTGAACCTGTTGGGCATGGGCATTGTCAAAAATGACGAAAATATCTGCATCCTCATGGGACCTTATAATTCGAACCTAAGATCTAAATTAATAGGAACTCTGGCAGCCAGTTATCTGATCGTAATGTCAGAGGGCCGATATGGCACTACAGAAGACCAACTCTATTTTGGTAGGGGCAACAACAAATGTATATCCCCGCTCCCCCTCCCCCTCCCCCTGGATTTTTCCCAATGTGAGGGGAAGGAATATAAACTATCTAAAAGTTATAGTATTCCGTAAAACAAAAATTCCCAGATCTGACCTGGACATCCATGAATTCGACAAACACAGGCTGCTAGGTGGTGCTATTTGTCTAGTTTACAGAAAGGCTATCCATGACGGATACACATACAAAATTTCAGGCTGATTCATCCATCCATTCCAGGATACCTACGTTAAATTTACACGATAGAAAGCAAGGATAAAAAATGGAAACATGATTGTAGGAGATACGACGGGACGTGTGAGTCAAAGATATATGGCAAACAACATTTCAAGTGGATTCATGTAAACACTCCTGAGAGTGGATTCATGGATATTACCTACAAATACATGATTATAGGTGGCACTTCCTGTCATATGAACACGAAAGCTATCCAAGATGGATGGACATGCCAAATTTAAAAAAAAAATACATTGAAACACGCTGGAGATATAAGTTATTTTCACCCTATGAAACTGCATCGATGGACACCGCATGAAAAGGAATGCAGAAGACACCAGCAGTCTTGAGTATGAGATGTAGGTATCAAGGATACGGTGACATGCACAATCTGAAATGTTCTATTATCATTAAATAAGGGGGAAATGGGTCACTTTGCTCAGCCGAAGTTGACCTTGAAGATAAAAGTCAAAGAATGCTAGAAAGAGGTAATATAGATATTGGTTGGTATGATAGGTTTGTATTGATGAGTATGAAATTATTGCAAATAATATTTTGTGTATTTTGTGAACAGACAAGGTTTCCTAATGTTGAACCTGAAGCACGCTGGCAGTTTGTGAACATAAGATCTATATTATTAGCATAATCATTGGTTGGCTTATAGATAAATTGTTGACAGTTCAGCAGTTTATACATTTGTTCAATTGGTTCTATTTTTTTATAATTTATTATTTAATATATATATATATATATTTTATTTTATAAAATGTAAACATAAATGTAAAATTTTCTGTCTCCACTCCACAGGTGCAAGGCCTCAGTGGTGGAGGTAGGGGTGGAGGGGTGGACTGATCTCTGCAAATATAGAGGATATTCACTTTATTAAACAGTGATTACAGGATATAAAAAAATCACAATTATGGATTATTTAAAAATTGACAGACAGACTGGTACACAAACAAAGCTGATCACTGTATATCCCATTCTGCTAAGGCAGGAAAACAATAAATGAAGTTTCAATTAGATCTTATTTTTTTCATCATATCGAAGTGTTTTAAAGTTTTACATTTGCAATATTACACATATTAATATACAATTTGCTTCCAAATTTCAGACTTTGACAGCTTAAATCAATGCTTTCAACATATGAACATTATTGCAACAATGCTTATGGAAAATGGTTCATTATAAATATTTATTTAATGATAACGGAGAGGAGATGAAAAGACATAGCTTATCAATATATGTCCTATTCTCCTGAGGCAAGATTGTGCTTAAATTAGATCTTAAATTATATGGATTTTCTCTTATATAATTTTAATTTTTTTTCTATTCATATATACATACAATTACAAACAAATACAAATACAAACATAATAACATTATACAATACAAACAGGACATTATACAATAACAAAAACTTTACAGACATGTTAACAACATTTCATACAATAATGATACTTTTTCCTCTCAAATAACATCATACGATATACTATCAAACAATAACAAATTGTAATATAAGATTGACTCATTGAATGAGGACAGGAAACCTCTCGTTCATAGCATTTATATACAGTCTAATATATTAATTTAACAACTGTGGTAATATTTTCCCCCACTTATGGAGAGGTACATTTAATTTTCCTTTATTCTGAGCTATTCAATATTCAATATTTTGCAATAGTTTCAATCTATTAGTAAAACACGCAAATAAATTAGTGTCAGGGTCATTTCTTTTAAAATAAATAACCATTTTGTAGGTAATGATAAGCTGATTCAGCAAGAGGTTTTCCTTAACAGGTAATACCCCGAACAATATAGTTGTGACATTAATCTGATATACATAAACTAATCCAGTCTTGAGGTATTGAACCTATAACAGATCTCAATGACAAATACTTGCTAAATGATAATGGTGGGTACCTTACCCTCAATTTGTGCCAAGTACTTACAAACCATTATATGTTAAAAGGTCTTTCACCGTTCTTATGTTTAAACTATCAAAATATTTTACAAAAAAAAGACTTTTTATTGAACTTCAAATAACAATTGTTCCACAAAGGCTGTAAGATATCTTCCTTGGCTGATTCAGGGTACTTTTTAACAAAATATGACCACTCTTTCAGGCATTCCCTATAAAATGGCAACGTTTGACATGGAATTCTCTTTATATCAAAATTCAGTGAAATTGCATCGATACCTCCAATTGATTTCAAATAGTACTGAGGTATTGTTTTTCATGTTCTATCTGAACCTGTGATTAATTTTTTTATCCACATTACATAATGAGTTTTTATTCTTGTACCCACATCTGGGAAGCTCAAACCTCCCTGGTCATAGGATCCAATGACTGTCTCATATTTGACTTTAGGTCGCTTACCCTTCCATAGAAACTGTCTCATGAGTAATGTGATATTATTAATAAATATTTTTTGGTGCAGTACACATATTACAAACATACAAAAATCTTTGGTAAGGCTAGAGTTCTACAAATTTCTGTACGTCCAAATATTGTAAGGTTTGTAGTTGACCAGATGTTGAACAGCAACTTAAGTTTTTCCTCCACTGTCTGAAAGTTGTATTTATAACAAAGTTCTTCATTGTATGTGTACCATATCCCAAGAATTTTAATAGCAGATTTTGTTAAATTAACCCATTTACATGAAATTGGTGTTTCATCCTTTTTCTTCCATTTTCCCAACCAAGCTGCATCTGATTTTTCGTAATTCACTTTTAATGAAGTATAATTAGCAAATGTATCAATTATTGATATCAAATATTTAAATGACTCCACATTTGACAGGAAAAAAATAACATCATCAGCAAATATTGTTAATTTTGCTTCAATGCTACCTATATGAATGCCTTTTACATTTTTTTCTGATCTTTCCATATGCATTAATATTTCTATCACAAGAATAAACAAATATGGTGAAATTGGATCACCTTGCTAAGTACCTCTTTACACAGGAAAATATCTTGTTGAATATCCATTATTTAAAACACAACTTTGTGAACCTGTATGAATTAATTTTATCCAGTTGATAAACATTGGTCAAAATCCATACCGTTTCAATACTGATAACATAAACACATGATCTACGGAATCAAAAGCTGCAGCGAAGTCAGCACCAAACAATATTCCTGTTTGGTTTTCTACTTTACAATACTCAATCATATCTGATATAAGGCGTACTCAGTCCCCTATGTAGCGTCCCGGAACAAATGCATTTTGATCCATATCAACCAATTTATTTAGAACTTTACTTAAACGTGCTACAAGTATTTTACTAAGGATTTTACAGTCAACATTGATTAAAGTGATGGGTCTCCATGAATTAATGAATCTTACATCTTTTCCAGGTTTCTCAAGAAGAGTGATTACTGACTGTTTTTGGCTTGTAGTCATTTAATCAAAATTATAACATTCATTCAGACATGTAGTCAAATAACTTCCTAATTCACTGAAGAAGCATAAATAAAATTCTTTGCAAAGCCCATCATTTCCAGGAGTCTTGTTATTCGCCATAGATTTTAATGCATTGTGTACATCAGTTAAAGTAATCATACCTTCACACAACTTGCTTCTTCTGTACTTAATACTGGTAAGTTAGAGCAACTATCTAAAAAATGTTCACAATCATTAAAGCTTTTATTTTTTTTTCTCTCATATCTTGTACAGTAAAAATTATAAATTTCTTTCATAATATTTTCCTGATTTGTTACCTCATTTCCATCGATAAGCAATTTTCTAATACAAGTTTTATATTTGTTTCTCCTTTCCAAGTTTACAAAGTATTTATTATTTCTTTCACCTTCCTCATGCCATTGTGCTCTTGACCTTATTATAATTCCTTCCGTTATTTTATTATAGCTTTCCTCTCATTCTTTCTTGATCTTTTCATATTTTTCTAAGTTTTCATGCCTCTGATTTTTACTGATGGCACATTCCATTTCTTTTACTTCTTTTTCTAATGAAAGGTATTTATCTTTAAATCTTCTATTCTTTTCTTTAGAAAAGGTAATTGTAAACTTCCTATGCTATATTTCAGAAACTCCCATTTACCTCGTGCATCTAGCTCTGTGTGATCTAACTCCTGCTTAGTTGTAACAATATACTGCTTCATCCTGTTTATATAATCTAAATCTTTAATAAGTGAACAATTAAATTTCCAGAAGGAAAGCCCATGTTTATCAGTTTTTAATGGCCTAAGTGCCAGCTGTACAGCTGAATGATCCGAGCCAACACTGGGTATAATATCACAGTGTGAGTATATGGTTGCAGAGACGATGACACTAACAAGAAATCTAATCGCCGTTGTGTACGTGGACATAATCGTCTCCAGGTGAATAGAGCATAACAAATCTTCCTGCATCGTCCACTTTACTATGCAACAGTGTGAATTCCAGTTTTTACCCAATTAAAGTTAATGTTACCCTGGCCTGATTTGTACCATGGGAAAAGAAATTATGACCCCTCCATTGGTGTTTCCATGCTTGTTCACTTTTTTTTTATCAGAATGGGATTCCTGAATAAAACATATACCTTTATCCAATCCTTGTTTGTGACACCAATTAAATAATTTCCTTCTTTTAATATAATTCTGAATCCCATTAGCATTAATATTCAGAATCTTAAAATTCATCATTGATATTTCATTTGTTGGAGTAGGACCTTCTGTTATTACAGGAATAAAATATGGTACTTGCACCTATTTCTATAAATCCATAAGTTCATGAATAATTGTAAACACAAAGGTTAATACGTGTGAATATCTTATTTTCAACGTACAGTAATATCTTTGTAACCAAATATAAAGGGAAAATGTGATGCTCCCAAACTGGTGAACATGTAGCTTACTTTAGTGTATTTTATCATTTCACCAGTTTTACATTGAATAGCAAGTATCATATAAACACGTAAAAGACACAAACAGTGACCCAGAACAAAAGGTGACATAAATATACATAAGACATACTATGGTACCTGGTAGCTACACAAAAATAATATTTTGATAATGATGATAATAATAATTATATCAATACGAAAAGGGAAAGCTATGATCTATTCAAGACACTCTAATATATTCTTATTTCATGTATGAACAATACAAAATTCCAAAGCCCTTTCAGTTTACTTCATTACCACATCCAGCTGATCTCCATACTTGACCCTAAACACTCCCTTTGACAAACACCTTCCCGTCGAACGTCCATGCATCAGAGACACGTTGATCCTTTTTTACTCTATTAAACATTTTTTTTTTTGCATTTCAGCACACATATCATCAACAATGATAATTCCACTATTTTTCAACTGCTTCTTAGCTTTCATTACAAAAAGTTTTTCATCCCTAGACATAAATTTAGCGATATTATAGCCCTATCTGAGTCATGTCGACGTGAATTTTGTATATTGGAGTGGAAACAGCATTACAGTTAAGGAAATATGGTACAAATACAAACAATAACATGTACTGCATAACACTTGGCAGGAAGGGTGCGGAGGGGGGGGGGGATGATATGAGAATAACAGTACACCTGTCACAGCAGGGGATCTCCCCAAGTGACCCATTTCGAATCGGGCACCCTGGCATAGCTGACCTCCAGAGACCAAAAGTGGCCTGCCTGCATCTTAAAATTTATGCAATTGAATAAAGTATAACCTTAGAGCCTATTTAAGGAATGGATATTTATTTGAATTGTACACTAATAGAAAGTGATGTCAAATTCCAATTTTTTAGAATAATAAAACTACCCATTGATGGTCAATATGTTTCTAATCATACTCTGTTTAAAATGAATGTTAGATTGTGATGGTAACTTTAAATCCGTAGAAGAAATTATTAATGCTTATTCAGTAACTTGAAAGGATTTATTGTGTCTTCTATGGAATAGCCTTATTAGTGCAATACTGAAGGAATGAAAATGATAAAGAAAAGCCGGGCTTGTTTCAGATGTTGTGTCTGATAATATTTTAGATTTGTCAAACTGAACAGTTGTTCGGTTTACAAGGCATTTATCAGTACAATTGATCAGGTACCAACATATATTATTAGATTTTTGCATAATGTTTATGGAAACGTTTATCAACGACTCTTGGTACTTATCTACACGAGTTCCAGTTTATTAACAATTATCTTCCTATAAATAAGAATCTTTTTAAATGGAAATTTTCAGACAGCTCGAGATGCAGTTACTGTTATATTTACAATGAGTCAGTGAGTTGTATATTTATTGTCATTCAACAAAAAAAAAAGTTTTGGTAAGGTTGAAAAATTGGATTAGAAGTACAGGCTATATTTTACCAGTGTTTACGAAATCAAATATTTTTAGTAATACAGTAGGTTTAATTATATATTTTGTCTCATTTTCTAATATGTACTATTCACAAAAATGAAAAATGAAAACCCTAAATTGTTAGAAATTATAAAATTTAAAGCTAAAAGAGGTATATAACATCAAAAATCGATTGGCCTTCAGAATTGGCAAAAAAAAGGAAAAATTGTCACAAATTATGAATATTTCCCCAATGTAATTTAAACCAAGATTTATTTATGTCTTATTCCTATTGTTTCTTTTTTATTGTTATTGTACTACATATGTCTCAAATAAAGATTCGCTTCCATGTGTACTTTATTTGTCTAATGTAAGATATTGGTGAATAAGCGAAGCAATGTAGTTAAAATGTTGTTAATAATCCTTTCCTCAATTCTGTCACAACCATTCAGATGAATGCTAAAGACTTGCATATGCATGTATGTATATACTTGAACTTTTTAATGTATTTTTTATATGATGTGCATGTCTATGTATATTTTTAATTTCTTTTTAAAATGATAATTAAAAAGTAATCACATAAAAAACGTGAAATGTTCAAAGTTGCGCAAAATATAAGGTACTGATTTTATAAGTTAGATAATAACTTAACAAAATTACTTAAATACAGTTCTAATTTTGGGTTTACAATTGAATCTTAATTAAACAAAATTATATACTTGGTAAAAAAAGTCTCTAGCTTTAAAACTGTTCATGTAAAATGAGAAATTATTTCTCCTGATTTTTACTCGGTGCATTATGTTTGGTCCTATTACTTCAAGAAATTACACAATATGGATTAAATTTCTAGCATTTATATAAGAAATATACAGAAGAATATTTATTGTAAATATTTAGAAAAACAAATAAGTTGTTTTGATAATAGGCAGTCCTGAAGTGTGATAACAGGTTTTATTGGAAAATCGAGTTTTTTTCTTAACTTCTGAAAGGAAGTCGACGTGACCCAGTTTTAGGTTTGTGGGGACATTTGGGGGACTTCTAACGGCATGCCTAATTTTGGATTCGTAGGTCTAACGGATTCAATAGGTGTCAGTTTAAAGGACTGATGGGCGGACGACAGACAATGGATCATAGCTATAGTTCAGAGGACTTAAAGTCAGCTGAGCTAAAATAAATGAAGTGTAGGTGTTCAATGTTGGTGCAACCAATCTTTGTTATACACACCAGTTCATATGTAACCTGATAATTCTGGCCTGTCTCAGAAAGATCAGTCCAGGGGTCAAACGGAGTTTACAGCCTCTCAGACGAAAGCATGGTAACAGCAAAGCCTTGTTTTGGCTTATACAATTTGACATTTCGCAGGCATTAAATTTAAACGTCTGCTTGCCCAAAAATGTCATGAAAATTCTTGCAAATAATCCAACAAACCAATGAATACACATAGCCGCCAATCACAACATCGAACGCATTCATGTCTGTCTTTTACAAGATGTCTTCAAGTACAATTTGGCATCGCCCGTGAGTACAACAATTATAAACTTTTTGGAATGTTTCTGAAGACTGAATGAGGCCTAAACCACAAAGGCGGAAAATGAATCACAGACCAGGAAATGAGCACAGTACCATCACTGAGCTATATATTGAATAACTCCATAATATATATAATTTGTACATCATAGCCAAGTTCTTTACCTCTTCAGCAGATGGTGCTGGTTCATCTTGTTGTGGTTCTTCAGTGTCTGTATCAGTGCCATTTTCAAATGCTGTAATTAAAAAAAAACCTGTTAAATTTTTTAAATAAAAAAAATAATGCACAAAAGATGTGACACAGAAATTACTCAAAGGCAAATCAGAATTTTACCAATAAATGGTCTCTAAACATGGAGGGAGGTTAACGAAGTGACCATCGGTATCAAGGCTCAGGTGAAAGGTGTGTACATGCTACAGTGAAAATACCAAGCGCTTTGAATATTTATTATTTGCAATCCGGTTTTTCAGTGTTAATCAGTAAAATAAACCTAATTTAAAATTCCCGTGACCTAGGTCAGATAACAGGTTTTACATTTTCTACAGAAATATAGGTAAGTAGGTGGCACAATTATCCCTAGGACACCAAAAAAAATTATGCCACAATTTAAAAAAGAATAGAGTAAAGGCAAAATTTTCTGAGTACTCTGGTATAAATTCATTGAATTAAAAAATAATCTCATGTCGTTTTGCAATTGTGTCTTAAGAAATTCTGAAGTCATTTTAACCAGATAACCGCTACAACGGACTTATCCGTGCACAGTTGTAAATACTGTTTTACTTTCAATTTACTGACCTTGTATTTTTTGAGCTACCTGCTGATATCCATGTTTTCTGAGACATATGATGAATTTTTCAAATGTGTCTCGATCTTTCTTTGACAGATCAATGAGAAGCCTTCTTACTTGTCGGTTGCTGGTCTCCTCCACCTTCTGTTAAAATATACCTCTATTAAATAATGAGTCACCCTTTGTTCCCACTTATTAACTTCTGCAGCCATGTTCTTCTCCAATAAAACATAAACGGGGCACCAACCAGTCTGACAGCATTGATATGTACCGGAGCATACAATCTGACAGCACACAGGGTGCCAGGCTGGTGTACTGTCAGTGTTCATACAAAATGTAACAACACAATGAAGGAGGAACCAAATCAGAGAATAAAAATAATTATTATATAAGTGTTAAATTATTTTGTTGCATCTGAATTTCAGAATAAATGATCACACATACATGTATGTTCCAGAAGTATTTCTTCAACAGTTAACAAAATCAGTCGCTGGTGACAAAGTTGTGGCATGCTTCATTTCATCATGAAGGTACACATGATTGTATGAACAAAATACAATGATCTCAGAAAAAAATAAGTTAGAATGGTATCAGTGAGCAAGAAAAAAAGAAAACTATACAGTGAAGGTTAATGAATCAGGGTTCAAGACAGAACTTGAGTCTGTACTCAAGTTCACTTATACAGGGACTCGTACTTGAACTGGGACTCTAATGTGAAGGACTTGGTCTTGTAATCAAAGGTAAGTCCACCTGGAGTCCAGTAGGGAAAAACTCTGTCACCTACTCTACAGACTTGTATACATAAACTACCAACAGAATTGCCTACAAAAAAAAACTATTTATTTACTAGGGCTCAGTTCGGCAAAAATATGAAAACACATGATAATCTAAAAGTTCCCTTTAAAATTTCTTTCCAAATGGAGATTTGTATTGGATTCGCTCTTCCAAGTGACTCGGACTCGAAGAAGGTGATCTTGGACTCAGTTCTCAAGGACTCGGACAGGGCCTCGTACTAGCACTCAGACCCGACTACATTACTGATCAAGGATGATCCGGCTTGGAACCAAAAGCTTCTTAAAAATATGATACAACACATATATCACAACACCATAATATGTACATACACAGATTCCAGGTTTCAAGCAGAAGGAATTTCAATGTCTGGTATCTAGATCTGATTATTATATTATCACAAACTATAGTTGATAACTTTTGTATTAGGATATTGTATCTTTCTGACATATGATGAGTGAAGATGTGCTTTATCTTACACCAGTCACTGAATTACGGCATTTAATTTTCTTTAAGACCAAATAGAACTGTACGTACACATATAGTACTTTGCTGATCCTGGCTAACGACCCCTTCAGTGATGAGGGCCGACCAAAGGGCAGAACTAATCTGGTTTATATTCTGTATTAAATACAAATGCAGCTTTTGGAGTGTTTGTACATGGCCCATCTTTCAGATCTGGATCAATCTAAAACAATAAAAATAATAATAATAACAATAATAATAATAATTATTATTATTATTATTAACATAATACATATATGTTACAGACGAGATTGAAATCCAGTTGGATGTTTAGTACGCCTTAGCGAGATTGCGATTGTGATTTCGCCTAGGTGAGATTGCGATTGAGATCTTCCCCAGACGGATTTTAAACTCATCTAGACGAGATAGCAATCGCAATCTCGCCTACGCCATATTAAAATCAATCATGGAGCAGGCCAGGTTATTAATCTCGCCTAGGCGAGTTTGAAATCCCCCTGGTATAATGTATGGGCCCATACCTTAAAACAATGACGCAATACTGACATCATTTCTGACATGTGCATAGAGAATGTATAAACAAATATATATATTATATACGATTAAAGTCAGACCAGTGGTTTTGATATTAGGCAGTCTTGAAGTGTAACAATGGGTTTTTAATTGAAAAATGAAGTTTTTTCATTAGTATCGCGAAGGTATTATGTCCTAGTGACCAAATTCTTGGCATGGTAGGGGATTTTGGAGACATCTAATTGTATGCCACATTTTAGGAACTGAGAGCTGAAGCTAGGGAGCTGAGCCCTTGCAAGCTGAATAACACTAGCTTGATGTTAACAATATGCTACATGGTGCTTGAAAACTTGAATAAAATCTACAGTTTTTGATCAACTGGTTTAAAATTTTTGGTGTTAACAGACAAAATGCTAACTTAAACATGCTGTGAAAATTAATCCACAGTACTAACAGGATAAAAACGTGCCATTGTCAACGTTGGGCAAAATTTAAGGTACCAATTTTTTTTATTTTTGTTAATATTAAAAACATTTTAAAAGATTTTGATCTAATTTTGGTATACAATTTAATTTTTATTAATTTAAGTTATATTACTGGAAAAAAGTCCATAGCTTTAACATGTTTTGTGTTAAGTGATTAAATATCTTTCCTGATTTTTTACAAAATGCATTATGTTTCGGCCCATTACTTTTTTAAATTATGAAATACAGACATAATTTCTGGCATGTACATAGGAACTATATAGAGGAATATTTATGGTAAATATGAGGAAAAACAGATTAGTGGTTTTGATAGCAGTTTTGAAGTGTGAAAATAGGTTTTTAATGAAAAAATGAGGTTTTTCCTTTCATTTCTCAAAGGAACGAAGTCGCAAAGACCCAGTTTTCGGCTAAGTAGGAGATCTTAGGGACATCTAACATTATGCTGAATTTTGGATTCGTAGGTCTTACGGTTTCAAAACGTGCCACATCTACAGACGGACGGACGGACAGACGGACGGACGACGGACAATGGACCACGACTATAGCTCAGATGACTTATAGTCAGCTGAGCTAAAAAGGACACCAGATCAGCTGAACGAAAATGGAGATTAACTGGGTTAGAAGAGGATAAAAAATGTTATCAGCAGTTAAAGAAACAGTACTGTAGAGCAATACATGCAGTGAAACGTGATTACTATATTGAAGTAATTAAAAAATGTGGCAACGATTAAGGAAAGTTGTTCAGTTTGACAAAGTCTCTTTATAAGAGAAAGCAAACTACAGAATATCCGTCGGAGGGAGATGATGCCGATATAGCAAATGCGATTGGTTCTTTTTTTCATAACAAAATCACAAAAGTTAGACAGTATTTAGACGATTTACATCTAGATGTACATGAATTCTCAGAGTGTCCATCCAGCAAAGCGAAGCTACCAGAGTTTCAGCTAATTACACATGAGGAAGTTCGAACATTAATTGCACAGTTGCCAGATAAACAATGTTTCTCCGATCCAATACCTACTGCCATTGTAAAAAAAAAGTGCTCAGATGTTTTTACAGGGATTATATCACATCTGATAAACACTTCGTTAAGCTCTGGTGTGTTCCCCGAGGTTTGAAAGCAAGCTATTGTGACGCCTTTGCCTAAAAAGCAAGGCATTTGTGAACTCTCAAATTTCCGACCATTTAGCGGACTGCAGTTGTGCAGTAAACTAACAGAGAAAGTGCCAGTGTTAAGACTAAATGACCACATGTCACATTACTGTCCATTACCTGACCATACCGTACCGCGCACAGCACCGAAACGGCGCTTGTTAAAATTTGTTCTGATATATTCGACAGCATGGATCAACAGGAGCTGGTTCTCCTCGTGCTACTCGATCTTTCGGCAGCACTCGATACTATCGATGCTCGATTGTTATTGGAAACTATGCAAAAGGACTTAGGCCTTTGTGGCACAGTAATAAATTGGTTTAAATCATATATGTCTAATCGGACCCAAAGAATTAAAGTAAATGGAACTCTGTCTGATATATTTGAACTTAAGTGTGGGGTTCCCCAGGGATCCTGCTGTGGGCCTGTATTGTTTTCTGTGTACTGTCGGCAGTTAATGGAAATAGTCAAAGGCAATCTTCTTCAGGTACATGGATATGCTGATGATCATCAGCTCTACCGTCCTGGAAAAGAAGAAATTGCTGTACGGGCTATGGAAAACTGAGTTAGAGATGTACGTCACTGGATGCTACATAATAAACTGAAAATTAACGACGGAAAAACTGATGTTTTAGTGATAGGCACCAGACAGCAATTGGCTAAAGTTATTTTGGATTCTATTAGGATTGGAGAGGATATAATTAAATGTTCAGTGATGGCACGAAATTTAGGTTTTTGGCTGGATTTAAATATGGGTATTAACAAACAAATTAATGCCACATGTAGCAATGCTTTTTATAGTCTTTATAATATCAAGCAGATCAGGAGGTATATAACTGATGGTTCGGCGAAACATGCGGTTGTGACTAGTCAGTTGGATTATTGTAATGCTTTGTACATTAATTTACCTAAATGTAAATTAAAGAAATTGCAACGAGTCCAAAACACTGCAGCTCGGTTGATTTGTAAAGTATCTAAATTTGATCACAGTTCACCGGTGCTTAAGATGCTGCACTGGTTACCAGTCAAATACAGAAAACAGTTGGTTGTAGATCATTTCGATACGAAGCTCCTATATTGTGGAACAACCTACCAGTGCATCTGAGAATCGTGGATAATTATGAACGTTTTAAGTCCGATCTGAAGACATTCTATTTTAAAACTATTCCTGTATTTAGATATATATAAATGCCATGCTAGGTTTTACTGGTCGTATATCATGTGCATATGTTTTTAATATCATAGTCTATTGTATAACTAGCGCAGTAGAGATCTTTTATGATACTATCTATCTATCTATCTATTTCCTAATATATTGCATCATATATAGCATAATTATATATAGCATAATAGTTGCTCTTAAATTGCTATATATTAAATTAAATTATTAAAAAAAATCTTTTCATATGTAACGGTTGATTTATATGGAAAAATACGTCATCATTGGTAGAAATGAGGTATCACGGTTTTGTTAACTTCAAATAACAGTGAATAACTTGCTACTTACAAGTAATGAATTATATAAACAAAATGCTCAAAAATGAACAGCAAAGTTTTTGTCACAGCAAGCCAACTGTAACCACGTTGCATGACCGATGTCTTCAAGAGACCCCTTAAGCATCGTAGATTTGATTAATTAATTTTGTTTAAACAAATATTCTTTTTAATGATATGGTTGCTGTAAATCAAGCAGAATATAAATAAGGTGCAAGTAATATTCAAATACTCGTTAATGATACCAGTTCAAAAATTATGTTAATTATTATATTTATATTATTACTGTTAAAATTAATAATCAGACATTTATTAAATGCTATAAGACCCAAAACTGGCAAGTAATATACAACCATTAATGTCAAAATAGTTAATAAGCAAGAGCTCAAGGTTAATAATAATATTAAAAACTTGATTCATGTCATTGACAATGAACAATGTATTAAGATATATCATCACATCACAATTTCGATCTCGCCAAGACATATTTTAAACTTGTCTGGGTGATACCACGCGGATTTTAAACTCACCTAAATCTCATGAGATTATAATCCGTGATGGAGTTTTATCTTGACTAGGCGAGATTACAATCTCATCTTGACGAGAATAAATCTGTCCAGGTGAGATCACAATCAGTTCATGGGTATTATGAAAAATAAGTTCTTACTTAGTTTTCCTATATATATATATATATATATATATATGGATAATATATATATACTTGTCTATAGTATATTCACCATCCCCAGTAATTACTCTACTCCACATATAGTGGTCTGGTTGGTAATCCATTTTGATGTACATATGTAGCTGTTTATCTAATGAGGTTAAATTATATGGTGTGGCATGGCTGTGGTACATATATATATATATATATATATTTATATATATATATATATATATATATATATACAAGTATGTATATATATATATTATAGACAATGCTTTATTTCAGACTCACGGTCCATATACATACAGGTATATGTCAGTATACACATAACATGCATAAACACAATATATATATATATATATATATATATATCAATTATAGACACATATACATGTATATTATATACATTTACATATATAGACACATAATGTTATATACACCTACATATTCATGCACACACATACCTTTTCATATATATACATATGTACAGATATATACATACATGCGCATAATATATATACATATACCCATATACACATTATACCCGCATGCATCTAAAAATGATATATAAATATAAAAATAGACACATATACGAACATATACACACATACATGTTCAAATATATATGTACAAGGACTGAACCCCGACACCTTATAAACTAACCTTTCACTAACACTGAATGACCCGTCTACTTTTTGACTTGACGTCATAATATAAAATACATGCATTCATCCCGCCAAAAAACATGCAGATACTGTGAAAGACTTTCTTGAATTTCCTATCTTAATACTTTATAATGATCTATATAAACAGATGTGTACTTATTACTTAACATCATATATAGTGGTCTGGTCGGCAGTACTGCCAACCGGGCCACACTGCCATCCAGACCAGTAGTGTTTTAGACCATGTTGCAGTATTGGTCAGTGGTACCAATACATTTGAACGTTCTCAGTTGCAACGTACTTACCTCATTGCCTCAATTCACATGACCTGTCTTTTTGTAAACCGAGGAGAGAGCTCTCCAGTGTGTTCTGATATTTATTGCTCCAGTCGACAGGCCTATCTGTCCATATGAACAACAAATTGACGACTTATATATAGCAAATTTTGAAACCTGAAATGTAACAATAAAGATCTTCATCTACATATCCTTAACAATGCACTGCTGGATCCCAACACTTATTTCCGGAATCTTGATACTGGTTAGAAAGGGCGTTATATTCTGCCCTTTTTGATTTGACGAGTGTATTCCGCTCATCGAGCTCGCTGGAGTTTATCAATATCATTATCACGACTCCAGTTAGCAGTGTCGACATACTTAGGCCCCTACACGTGTACACGGATATGCTACATATGTTCGGAGTTTTTGTTTTCTCTCTTTGTCTATCAGAATTCGCTTTGTACATATGGCTTCGTTTCAATATAGGCCTGGATAGAATAGATTAGGAAAAGGCCGCCCTTATTGACACACGGGGCGTGTCAATAAGGTCCAGCTTTTTGACAACCGGTTTAACTGTGCATGCGTCAAATCTATCACAATCCCGCTAGATGGCAAGTGGTTCACTGTGTGTCACTAACACCGCCGTTGTGATATCGACATCTTGTGTCAATAACGCGAGTTGTTGTTACTCTAGCAGGTCTTAATTACCATGTAAGAGAAGTGGTGGCTTTGCACTAATCAGGTGTAACTGTGCGAGTCATTTGATCTCTGACACAAATGTTTAACATTTATAATGGTTAAATACTTTCATCGCTCAGATATAATGATGTTTAAAACTTTATTTTATTAGGCGGGGTATTACTAATGAAAATCACATCGTGCATGAAAATATTTTGTCTCATATCAAAATTTTAAATATATTCAGCAATTAAAAATTTATATATAATCTTTGTTTTTATTTAATATCATTTTTCTTATAAGAAAATAATAAACAAGGACATACTGGAAACACAATTAGCTTTATTGAAATAAATTCAAAATATAGTAAGTTAATCATCGTGTCTGATGACAAAGTATACAAACTTTATAAGCACATATCGATACTGAATAATTAAAGAGTAGCAATTAACCTGGAGAAGTGGATGCTTTATACTCCAATAAAGGTCGTGATTACTTGGAATTTTGTCACATTATCCTGTATGAAATATATACTTTTCCAGATTTTCACGATGTAAAGTGGACATTTTCGAAATCAGAGGAACTTACCGAAACCAAAATTTGCAAATTACTACGAGCCATGGTATGGTCTTCATTGTACTTTCGTCTACAACTCATCATCGTGGCCTATCGACTATAGAATAACGCGTCTTACTGTAAAAAACCTTAATCTAATAGCCAAAGACCAGAATGGATTTCGTAAGGGAAGCTCCTGTACTGATCATATTGTTAGTTACTTCATTATTAAGGAATCGTTTGCCTCAGGAATGGAAACACGTCCCCCTAGTAAGTGGGCATGCAGGTAAAAGCTATTGACGGGTATATATATATGCTACTCTTCACTCGGTGTTTTGGACTAAAAATTGATTGCTAAATCTATAAGGCGATAAAAAGTTTATATATAGTTATTCAGCTTATGTATGAATAAGTAAATAATATTTTCACAAATTGGTTTGGAGTACTATGCGGGGTGCAAGGCGATATGATCCGACACGAACGCTAGCTGTTTAATATATGTATTAAAGGCTTAGCAGAAAAAAAAATTAAAAGCCTTATGTCGGTATTAGAATCGGAAGCGACATTATAGCTTTGTTAATATATGTCTATGACATTATATTAATGGGGAACGCAAAAGTGGAATTGCTCTTATAACTCTTGAGTGTGATGTAATTCCTGGAAGCTTAAAGTGAACACAGTGAAGACAGGTGTTATGTATTTTGGTTTAAAGAGTAATAGGATGACAGGTATACTAACTTCAAATATTATGAATATGGTTCCGAACTAGAAACAGTGAGCGTTTATAAGTGTCTGGGTTTGTACCTACATAAACACTTTAAAAAAACTCTGATATGGCCAAAATAGGTAGGGTTCTCAGGCAACGGGTGTAAATTTTAAATCGCCGCATCAAAATATTTATTTTTAATAGAAACTGACAAATTTTGAGCTCCAGCCGCTTTGACATTTCTTTTAAGAAGGTAAAATAATACCATTTTGATTAGATTTCCTTTTTTATGTAGTGCTTTTACCTGTTTCGCAAAATAATTATGTTATTAACATGTTTTTCCTTAATCATATTACATTTCGATCGAAACATACTAAAATGGTAAAAAATATCGTCCTCCTTGCACTGATTTCTGAAAATAAATGCCTGAGAACTCAGCCGTTTTTGCCTAAAGGTTCTGATTTCCTAGCGGCCGCTGGATTATAAGCTCTTGGTTAAGTATTTGGCAAGTTTAAGAATTTTAAGGATACTATATATATGACTCCTTTACAAAACTATAAACTATGATGGTAGTATAACAGTCCTATAGATTATGCGTCTGAGATATGGGGATATGCCAAAATCCGGTCATGTGATAACATTAAAAATAGAGTTCTCCGTTACTTTTTTTTGTGTTCACAGGTTCCGCATGTGTAATTGCTATGCATGGATTACACAAGTCTGACCAAGAAAGTATTCATATGGTATTATAACCTTGCAAGTCGAGGATAACTGGTGCTTAGATGCAGAATTTAGATACTCGAATTGATTGATATATATTAATATACACGTATATAATGAAATAGCGCCGCGTTGCCTATGTAATCTGAAACAAAAGGTATACATTCCGGTATCCAACAGAAATGCCTTGAGCAATGCCGATCAGTGCCGAAATTAAACTTTTTATCAGTTTACCAACACTCACGGCACCGAATTAAGTATATTCTTTAAAAAGTGTATAACCCGATATACAGCAAAGATCAGTTTAAGGCTTTGGTCTGGGATACTTGCGCTGAGAAGTGAAATTGACAAATTTCATAACCAATATAGGCTGATACCACCAAATAAATACAGGAACGTAAAATTTAGGAAAGGGGCTGTCCCTTTTGTAAAAAAGGTGATGTCGAAGATGAGAGTCACAATTGTTCCGAATGTTCTGCCTATACATGTATTATAAACATCTTACACAATTACGCAGTTTCCTGTACTTGATAAAACAGTTCAATTGGTTTTTTTAATGAATTGTGACGGTAAGATTTTGGTAGAATACTTGGTCAGCTGTTGGAACAAGTGAAAAAGTGTACTTTTACGCCGTTGGAAAAAGCACACCACGTACACTCTAATGATGTTTATGATCTTGTTCAATATCTACCACTCTAAGTATTTACTGTGTTTATATTTGAGGTGATATATATAAGACCAAAGGGGACTCTATAATTTACTGATGTGACTCTGTCAGTATGATAAAGTTAATATCATGTATGTTACATATCATTATAATTAAAAATAAAGTTCTACAAAATCGGTGATAACTGAATAAATGGGGAAAATCTCAGCCGTGGATTTGCTGTGCTTGGGCATTTATTCACAAACTGTATATCTGAGTACTTTTTACACCGATAAAATTCACCATAATTTCAAAATAATTTCGTTTCATTCGACGTCCAGCCGACGTCCGACTCACGAGATGAATGACGGTTGATAAAATTATTATTAGTCCATATAAACTCACGTTACTGCAGGGTTAAAGAACTATATACGAGCTATAGACCATTGAAATGTTATTGGTTTCTGATGAGTAATTATTAAAGTATGACGGTTTTTGTAAAATCCGGCGTTCGGGTTTTACACACAGCCAATAGAGCACAGAGCCAAGCTGAGTACTATTTCGCCAGGCATACAGACAGATTGAGACGCTATTCAGGTCACGACATTAAAACAAAGGTAAAAATTAACACGGTTTCTCATTTATTGTCAGTTTTAGAATAGGTTAGAAATTAAAAACAACCACATTTAATAAAACTTGCATTTCTTCATGGGATAAAGTTATAAACTTTGATCAGTGCATAAAATTAAATATATTATGTCTGAATATATGATGGAATTGTATCATATATATAGCCCTACCATGAAGTTATTATGATATATATATATATATATTATATATGTTGCCCTGCAAGAAGGCTTATATATTAAAACTATCAAATGTATACAAGGTAAATACATTGTACCGGTATTTAAATACACTGAGAGTGAACAAGAATTTAAAATATTCAAGCCTGCAATAGCCTTAAATGCTACATTAATTATTATATTTTAATCAGGGGGAGAGAAGAATTATGTTGTACCCCATATTATTTGGTAAGGAGGGGGCTTTATTGTTTTTTTGTTGTTTTTTTTTGTAGATTTTCGGTTGGATTTTGATTGTGTCCAACATAATCTGTTGTGGTTTGTGTCAGCAAAATCAGGTATACATGGTAAAATATAGGAAACTTTGCAGTTTATGTACAAATAAATGAAATCATATACCCGTCAAGGATGTATGGTAAGCCCTTTGTTATTCTTATAATTTGTCAATGAATTTCATATTTTGACCAATGAGGAAAATTGTCATGGTATATTTAGAGAAGAAAATCCCCCAACGATGATGGTCAGTTTAAGGGATACAGTGGAAACAATAAACAATAAATGATAGGCTTATTATACTATATATGTATGTATGGTATGAGGATACATTTGCAAAAGTCAAAGGTAATGGTTTTTACACATGGGGACCATTAAACTATTTGGAAAATGGAGAAGTGATTCATTATACAAATATTAAGGAATAGATTTTACAACTAGATTAGCTTGGTATAAAACAAAGCAGGTTCAAGCTTAACAAGCAGAGATGACACTTTGGGTCAACAAGAATTTTAACAGGAAGAATAGTGATATCACATTAAATCAGTTATTTTATTTGTTTGATAGTATGACCAAATCAATGATCCTTTACGGATCAGAGCTTTGGGGATTTAAAGTATGTAACTATGTTATAAGAGAAGGTTGATCTAGTCAAAATGCAGCAGCGCTTGGAGTATGTGGTTAATTTTGAATGTATACTAGCCAGATTTACAGATGTATTAATAATTTGACAAACCTTATTAATATAACTGACAATAGATATTCCAAACACATTTATATATAATTGGTTAATTAAGATGACAAGGGAAAGGTAACTTTGGCAATACACATTAAGCAAACATACTTTTCATCGCAGGGTTTGGCTATGCATGGATGATGCATAAAATTGGAGACGTCAATATGTTTATTATTCAGATCGAAGAAAAATTAAAGATATAGATATTCAGAACTGGCACAATGACATAATTCCTGTTGTAAATTAAGTTTATAATGCTCATTCAAATCAATGTTGACATTATAAAACTATTTATAATTTGTTTCATCAGTAAACATAAACAAGCATTTGCTTAGCTGAGATCGTCTAATAATATTTTAAATGAAGAAAAAGTGAGACATATTGATTTGGAAAGAGAGGGGGGCCTGTGTCAGTACTGTATAAATTATGGCTATAACAAAATTGAAGATGAATTTATTTTTGTATTTGAACTCCTCCTATATAGAGACTTTCGTGACACGTACATAGACAAATAGCTGCAAATACCAAATGAACATAGTTTTGTAAATCTATTTACCCAGGAAAATGTGTTTGAAATAAACAGATTAGCCGCCTATACATATTATACATTTCTAAAGAGAGAGAACCATTTTAGATAAAATATACTATTATGAAGCATTTAACTAATTATATATGTATACGAACAAGAATATTCATGTAGGATGTTTGTTTTTTTAATTTACTTATTTATTTATTTCTGAGTTTAATTTTTTTCCTGATTTTGAATATGCACATGACATGGATAATGACACATTGTGAAAAATTCATTTTGTAGATAATTGTACTTCGTTTGTTAAATGTTAATGCTGTTGTTTCATTATTTTACATGTTATTATCAGTTACCTGATGAGCTTATGACAACTTTCGAACTATTGACAGGTGGGCTTTTCTTCCTGTAAAAAGTCTTCTTCTTCTTCTTCCATGTTAATTGGTTAATCTGTCAGCAACATTTTAGACCTTTACAAACAAAAAGAAATCTTAAACAGATTTAAGGCCAAGAGCCGTAATAGAGGTAACTAGTGAATGGAATATTCTTGTTTTATATTGTCATTGTACCAAGCATACGTTAACAATCATTTACAGATAGGATCAGCAGGTCATGAGCTAGAAACGTTCTTTATAGTTTGAATGTTCAACTACCTTTGTTATTGATCGTGAATCAATTATCGCCTAGATAATATTTAAAATCGAATTTAAACTATGAACAGTGTGTCATTAGGTTTTCCCATAAAAGTTCTAATTAAATTTTGCATCAAACTGGATTATCTGAGCTATAGTTATGGTAGTTTGTCTGTCGTCCGTCCGTCCGTCCGTTAACCGTTGGACCTACGAATGCATACACTTAGATGTCCCAAAGATCTCCTACCATACCGAAAATTGGGTCACTAGGACTTCATTTCTTTGAGATATTAGGTAAAACCTAAATTTACCATTAAAAACCACCGTTACACTTCAAGGCTGCTTAATAAGAAAACCACTCATCTGTTTGTAATCATATTTCATATACATATTCCTCTATATATTTCCTATACACAAACAAGAAATGATATCGATATTTTGTATTTTTTCTTGTTATGGGCCGGAATATTATGCACTTTGTAAAAAAAAAACAGGAAATATATTTTTTCACTTAACTATAAGAATTGCTGAAGCTAGAGACTTTTTTTCAGGGATATAATTTTATTTAATAAAAATTCAATTGTATAATGAAAATTAGACCTGAATTTTGAAAAAGTTAATCAAAATATAAAATCAGTACCTTAAATTTTGCCCTAATTTGAAAATGGCACTTTTTTACCTGTAACTGCTGTGGATTTAATTTTCACAGCATGTTACCATAAGCATTTCATCTGTTAACATCAAAATTTTGAAACCAGTTGATCAAAAACAGAAGATTTTATTCAAGTTTTCAATCACCATGTTTCGTAATGTTTACTTCAAGCTAGTGCTATGCAGTTTGCTTGAGCTCAGCTCCCCAGTTTCTCAGGTCAGCTCTCAGCTCCCTATATTTGGCATACAGTTAGAGGTCCCAATAATTCCCTTCCATGCCAAGAATGTGGTCAATCAGACTTTATTCCATCGAGATATTAAAGAAAAACTTAAATTTTCCATTTAAAACCCATCGTTACACTTTAAGACTGCCTCATATCAAAAACACTGATCTCACTTTGATCATATAAAATATACATATTTTTCTTTACATTCGCTATGCACATGCCAGAAATGATGTCATGTTGTGTACTTGTTTTAAGTTATGGGTCCAAACATAATGCACTAGAAATATATTAATCCCTTAAAATGAAAATTGCTGAAGCTAGAGTATTTTGGTAGGGATATAACATTATAACATATAACATTATTTAATCAAGATTCAAAATTATATCAAAAATTAATTCTGAATTTTTCAAATTGTATAAGTTATAGCATAAATATGAAATCAGTACCTTACTTTGACCATGGCACGTTCGTTTCCTGTAAGCACTGTTGATATAATTTTCATATCATGCACACATAAGGATTTAAGTTTAGTTTTGAAAACTGAAAGAAAACTGGCCAAAAACTGTAGCTTTTATTCAAGTTTTAATGAGACCACGTCAGACCCAGGCTCTACCCAGCCCCTCTATAGTCACCTGTATGTTGACATTGGTGACCTTGTTCACCTTTTAGGCAAATCATGCACGCTTCAGGCGGGGCATATACTTAGGATTCAGGCAGCTTATTGCTGGCCACAGCTTAATTCAGGTGTCCAACCCAACTCTAGTAGTTGTTTTGACCAACAACAAAACAATAAACAATAAATAAATAAATTTTTTATTGGTTTTTAATAAAAAGTTCAAGAAAAGTTAATAGAAAAGGTATTCGATAGTTGATGAGTAACAGGAAATTACCTTGCAATTACTTATGTTGTAAGTGTTTTGTATGGATGGATGAAAATTTATTCCAAATAATACCATCGACAATACGGTATTTTTCAATTTAATTAAATAATAAAAAATTAAATAAATTATATTATTTATTACTAATTATTAAGCATCATAAAAAGGAAATTAATGATAGACAAAGATGCAGTTGATAATATTAATCTAGATTCTCACTGAGTCTAGTGTGTAGATTGATGTGATAGTAGTCCAAAGTGAATATATTAGTTTTATTTTTTTTAATATAAATAAAAGCCATAAAACAAAGTACTTATGATCATTATTAAAATTTGTTAATTTTGTATATCCTGGATTCTCAACATCTTTGTTTGGCTGAAACTGGATAAATACCAGACATGGTGCGAATACTTTGAAAATGTATTTGAATACGAATATGAATATGTACTAATTCCATGCATAAGAATAGGAATACAGGTAAAAACTAAAGTATTTGAATATGAATGCAAATACTTTCAAAATGTATAATTTAATTAATTAATAATTTTAAAAAAATAATCTATAATATTAATTTGATAATCATTTATTTCTGTTATATTATTAAAACAAATTCATATGAACCTGTTATTATTATAAAATTATATTTGGCACAATATTTGTTTTTTTTTTAATTTTAATAAATAGTTAAACCCTTGTGCTAATCTTGGGTAGGGATAACTTGCAATTAATAAATAACAGTTAACTCATTTGTAAAAAGCATAATTAACATTACTGATTAACATTACAGTTTTTTTCTAATACTTCTACTGCAATGTAGATAGGGTTATTTGGCCAAGTCACAACCTGTGTGACAATAGCACTCCATTTGTAAATGATATATATGACATCAATCCTCTTCCCTGTCTCCAAACATGCTACCAAAACCTTACATAAGCTTAACACTAACAACTCATAATACAGCTTATATTTATTACCACACAAATCTGGCATGTGCCTGATTTCCGAGTCATATTTTGTGATCATATATTACAGCTCAGCGCCGTGACCCATGGGTCCCATTGTTTTAGGATATAAGCATGAAACTTCGGGTTGACCCGGTCCAAATACATATTTATGTAGATGGATCGTACATATAAGGAGACAACTAAAGGAGGGTCGTATGGGGGTTCAGCATTGAAAATGCCCTAAAATGACTTGGTGGATGGATACATGTCTTAAGTCCGAGCAAGAGGAGGGGGGGGGGGGGGAGTTTAAACCACAAAATTTATTCTGAACCCATTAAAGGTTATGGTCGAATCCTCCCCTGCATGGATCTGCTTTTGCACATAAATTGAGTATGGTCATTTATTATTTAAAAATATTATACTTATATTTCATATTTCATAAAAAGTCACCAAATATATTGTTATTGTTAACTGGCTGTGTTTACCCAGTTATTTCACAATCCTTTCAATTTTAAAAAGCCTATTTCAACATTTTGTTCAATATTCATTCCAGATTATTGGAGGCCACACATCTCTTTGCAAGGTGTAATGAAATGTTGATAGATTCCTGGCATGTCAGATTTTTCAGATTCGCATGGATAACTCATGGGGTAAAATGACATGTAATTCCTTTTTTATACTGCGTTTTATAATCAGATTCTCTTTTCGAATATATCTTCCATGTGATCTTCTTACTTTATGTTAACCAGTTACGGGGTCAGGGTTTAAACAAAAGTGTCCTCTTGAGAACTAAACGGGTTATAAATAATTAAGTCTGGGGTAGGGATAAAAAGCCCACCCATGGGCGTCTACCCCGATGCTAAGGTAAAACTCTTAAAAAATTTTTCTTTCCCCATTTATTTAAAATGTTTCTTTGATTGCAGCAGAATATCAGTTACAATATATTTTCACCAAGGATACTATTCTTTTGAGGATATAGAAATAAATTTTGAAACTATATACACAATGGCCAAAGAATTTTCCTTAAAGGGGCCCAATCGCCTAAAAAGCATGTTGAATTTACACAAAAAATAGCTTCTCCCCTTTAAAAAAAATTGGTACCTGCCAACATATTGCCCTGAAATCGTTTACTTGAACCTGTAAACAAGTGTTAAAAACAGTGGCCCGGGTGCGATCACAGGTGTCAACATTAACAAAGCGGATGGAACTCCATGTATCACAGGCCCCAACACCCGCAAATCATGAGATGCCGGGACTGACTTGATCCCTAAAATGTAATACATGTTACCGCCGGCTGAAACATCGGTGTTGTGGCTTACAATCGGACCTCCCGCCACACAGTCTTGTTATGGTAAACAGACACACGTGGACTGTGTTAACAAATAAAAAAAAGCCATAACAAGGTGTTAAACAGCCGAATGCGAGGTACTGAGACTGTATGCAGGGAGGGTTTTGTTGGGAAACTTTTGTATGAAGCAAAACTGAACTGATAGTGTTAAAGAATAGGCATAATATTGCTCCTGATTATGTCCCTTTTGCCTAAATCTCCCCTAAGGCAATGGGGGTAATATAGAACATGCAGCGACAACATTTATTTCAAATATAACGGTTATATAGAATATGATTGTCTGTTTGCTATTTTTAATTTTGTAAAACCCGGGCAACTACACTGAGAGGGAAATAAGTGACATGGCGTGTTAAAACAATATCACATGTGATATGAGGGTTTTTTAAACATGACACATACGTTAACCATATGAAGTTTGTGCAATCGATTAAAATAAAATCACGTTGTATGACATATAAAGTTAGAATGTTCCAAACACATCTAATAAATGACGAGACGTTTCACAATATTACTTGACATTTCAAGTTACATATCAATCCATAATGGCCGAATATTACTATATATAGCGAGTGTCATTAACAATATTTACATTTCTATATACAAGAGAATATTCCCTGAGATTGTGTTCATGACTGCGTCAGTTATATCATAAAAACACACGAACGGGGATAATAGCATACTCTCCTGGCGGAGGTAATAAATAATGAAATACAATTAGAATTTACTTTTTTGTTTTGCTGTTTCCGTGAAGATTAGTTGCTTTAACACAACTGGGGTAGCTTTAGGCTTTGATTTTCCAACGAAGAAAGTGATCAAAGAATGATAAAGCGTGGCAGCTAGTCATGGCCACATTTTCTAGATTTATCAAAATAAATGAACAATGAACAATGATTTACTGTTTGCTGACAAGTGTCATTAATAAAAGGTAAGCACTCTAGCTTTGATAGTACAAACAAATGACACAGTATAAACCTGATTGTGACGCTGTGAACGCAATTATAAGAACTATGGCTGGAATCAGTTTGTCACATTGCTGTAATATTATCGAAAAATGGCGCCCCAAAAGGAATATACATAAATAATCTTAAGATATATATAACCTACATACCGGAGGCCTCATGTTCAAAATCATGTTCCACAAAATGCATATCCTGAAATAAAAAAAATGGCATTTCGCACGTTTGTATATCAACATCACAATTGCTCTTAGCCCTGGCACTCTAATGATTAACCACTGTTTAAGAGTTCTAAATTGTCTCACATTTAAATAATTCCCCTGTGTAGGTGGTCCACATATGTTTTTAAGGCTTATCTTTTGTGAGAACCCTTTACTACTGTCCTCGCATTTAAATGGTTTTCCCCGCTGTGGGTCCTGACCGGTCGTATATGATGTATCTTTTGTAAGAAAGCTTTACCGCAGTCCATATATTTGAATGTTTTTTCTACTGTGTGGGTCCTTACGTGTCGAATAAGATTAGCCTTCTGTGAGAAAGCTTTGCGACAGTCCTTACTTTTAAATGGCTATTCCCTGTATGGGTCCTGATATGTCGAAGAAGATCATGTTGGAAAGCTTTACCACAGTTTCCACAGATAAATGTCTTTTCCCCTCTGTGTGTGTCCTGACAGGTTGAATAAGATTTCACTTCTGTGCAAAAGTTTTATCACAATTATTACATTTAAATGGCTTTTTTCTTCTGTGTGGGCCCTGACATGTCGAAAAAGATAATTTTTGTGTAAGAAACCTATACCACAGTCATCACAGGTAAATAGTTTTCCCGCTGTTTGGATTTCATTAAGCTTATTACATAACATTTTTTTTACTTGTTTCGGACATGGTGAGGTGTAAGGGATTAACAGGAATAAATCAGTTTATTCAAATTTATCCTTTCATTTTACTATTTTTACAACACCTGAAAACATTTTTTTACAAAATATCAATGTCTTCAAATGATAGCTTTTTTTAAAGTATAATTTAATATTCATGTTCTACTGAACTGCCAGATCATCAACCCGCAGCCCGCCCCGCCCCGCCCTTTCTTAGATGTAGCCCGCCCAGCCCCGCAAAGAATCCTATTCGGGTGCCCGCGGGGGCCCGCGGGCTGCGGGTCAAAACCCGCCCCGCGCATGCCCTAATGGACATGCAAATTCTTAGGCCAATAAGTCAAACCACTCCCGAGATCCGTGATATTTTCACATAAAATGGATTTAAGATAGCACCAACATTCTTTTAAACATGATAATACAATGCAAGGTCCATAAACCTACAAAATCAAACGCTGATACGTCACAACACTCCTGTGATATGGGTAATTTTTACCCAAACAGATAAATGAATGGACGCCATATGTAAATGATTGTAGATCGGACCACCAGGTGTGTTTACGGGATTAATTGTGCCTCCGCCATTATATGAACAAATTATCATGACCATCAGATTAATATTCCAGAGCAAAGGCATACTCTTTCAACTGATCCTTCGAATTATACTTATACTTATACTTAAACAAGGAACTTTTGGGTCTCGGCGGTCAGCTGATTTTTTGCAAAATCTACTGTCATATATTGAAAAATATATATATTTGCATTTTGATTAGCCCATGCGAATGAAATGATAAAAAGCTGAGTACAGAGTTACCTTTATTATTATGATGGTTAACAGCATTTGTGGTACCATAATCATAATAAAACTAGGAACCCATGGGTCGCGCTACTCTGTTGAATTTATCAATGAAGGTATTTTTATAAGCTTTTTCAAAATGTTAGTCCTGTGACTTTGATCTTTGACCTTGTGACCTAAAAATCTAAGAACTTATTATCCTTGAATTTACAACATTTTTATTTTTATAACAATCCTTGGAAAAATGTGACCTTGACCTCTGACCATGTAACCTCAAAATCTATAGATATCTTCCATTTTGGCCGAGTGAATGACGGAAGATTTGGATGAAATGTTTGATTTACAATGCTTCTACAATCTTCTTAACGATATGGGTGCTGCGACGTTCACCTAAGAGCTGGCAACCCATAAAAATTAATGTGTTTCTTACTTTAGTGGTGGTTCATTACTATATCAAGTATGAAGCGAATCTGTCTATACAGATTCACCCGTAAACTAATTTGTAAACGGATGCCCCCTGTGCGCTTGACCTTTGACCATGTAACCTTAAAACTGAAAATAATCAACCCCTATTGGCAAGAGAGCAACATGTGGAAGATAGAGATTTTGGATGAAAAGTAAGGTTTAAAATGCATGACTTAAAAATCCAGAGAATACCTGCTATAGTGATGGGCCATTTATAAATCGTTTGAAGTCTAAATGTCAATCCAAACTCGAGTTGTCATCCGGAAACGAATATTTGGATGGATGGATGGACGGATAAAGGAAACACTGAATGACAGGGTGATAACTATATGGCACCCGCTAATGATCAATAAACACACCAGGTTTCGGGACTCTAGATGAAACCACACCTCAGAAACTGAAATGATCGCTGCCCGTTTGCCAGTCTCAAAATAGAAAAAAAATCGGAACCAGTCTTTGGGAACTGACAAAACCGGTCATGACAATATTCAAGACAAGATTAATATCGATCCATTCATTCATCATCAAGATATTGGAGGTTTTGTATCAATCTTTTAATTATTCTAGGGAGTATATACCAACTCATTAGCTCGGATGATAAAGGTGCCGGTGACCTACTTTCAGGGTTACAAGGGGTTTATAGATCGGCTGACAGTCTGTTAAGCTAAAGCGATCACCCTTTGTCCGGCGTTCGGTCGGCCGGCCGGTTGTCAAGCCGTTCGTCCGTTAACTGGGCACAAATTAGAATTTTTAGAATTAGAAACTTCTAACTGTTAATTATAGGAGGTCCTAATCAAATGGCCTTGGAAACATTGAATTAGGTCAGCGTGACCTACATTCTGCGACCTACAGGAAAACAATGTCATAAAAGCACCCTGAATGCCATATAGGTACAAATCGTATCTGTTAGGCCTTGGATCTTCTAACGCAACATCCAGGGAGGTTCCTTGTAAATCACCTAGGAAACCTGAAATTAAGTCATGGTGACCTGTATTCTAAGACCTACGGGCCCAAATATTGATTTTAAGCACCCAGACAGTCAGATGAGGCAAAATTGTATCCAATAGGCCAAGAATCTTCAGGATGACCTTGGACAAATCTCCTTGACTACATGAAATCATTAATGTTGATGAGAAGGTTATTCAGGTGAGAAACTCTATTAGTGCGGCGGCTAATGGAAAAATTGTTCAAATTGTGATAAAAGTACCAAATTTGGTACCGTTGTAGTATTGTACACTGGCTTTCATTTAAGAAATAGTTCCACGAAATATTCATGGTATTTCAGGGGTGGATTCTGCTATTACTTTTGGGGTACCGATGAATAAATTATATAATTGATTAATAATGTCTAATCTAAAAGTGTTCGATCAAGGCCTTTATTTTGAAGCACATGGGACACAGAAGTCTGCTGATGCTCTAACTTTACTTTCAAGTGAAGTTAATTCAGTTTAACAAGCGATCTGCGATAATTATAATGGAGCAGGATGTATGTATTTATTAATTATTGTGCAGAACTAACGCGATTTAGCACGTTTCATGTAAATTATTACAAACGTAGGCCTACCATTAATTGAATAATTAACTAAATAAATGTTTCTTATGAGGGCTCTAGACCTATTGAATTACAGGATTCGAATATGGCCTCCACAGCCCAATCGCTGATTTTCTTTCGTACGTGATAACCCAACAACAACAACATACTTCAGCTTTCCAAAATTCACAGGGATGATTGGTACATACGAGGGCTTCAGACCTATTGAATTGCAGACCTGTCGGAATTCCAATATGGCCACCAGAGCACCATCGTTGATTTTCTTTCGCAACAATAGGCTTTATCTTTCTCAAATTCACAGGGATCATTGCTCAAAATCAAATATGGCCAACAGACCACAATCCGTGATTTTCTATTGCAAACATTATTTCAGATAATGTTAATATTATTTGAACCAGGAGGAAATTTTCCCTCATGCATATGAATAAAAAACTTGTTTCTATTTGTCATATTTTTCAACTTTAAGTTAATTTTCACCCATATGTAAACTAGTCCAGCACTAGCAGAAATGCTAATGCAGAAATAGCAACATGGAATGCACATGGGCTTAAGAACAAAATTAAATCAGTAGAAGTTAAAAAATTGATAAATAATGACAGTATTGTATGTATCACTGAGACATGGGCAACCACGGATGATTATTTTTTTATGCATTCCACGGGTACTATGGTTTTGGAATATTCAGGAAGAGTACAGGGAGAGAAGGGTCTTAGTTTACGTTCAACAGAAATTAGAGGGTATGATGGTACCTTAAATAATGAAGACAAAGATTTGGCCATAATTTGCTGCTATATTGCGCCAGCAGGTTCATCATTCTATGTGGATGAAGATAAAATAAATGATATCAACAGGCTGAAAAATTTATTGGTAAATATTTTATTTAATTTCATTCTCCTTGGTGATTTTAATGCATGAACTGTAAATATAACAGATATACCAGGAGACCTAATTATGTGTTTAACTCCTTTTGATAGCAGTGTAGTTGATTATGTACTTGTCAGTAGTTCCCTCATTCATAAGGTAGATGGATCCTGTGTATTATCAGATGATCCGTCCGATCAATTTCCTTTAAGCTGTTCACTTTTTATAATCAGACCAAGGAAAGAGCTTTCGAATGAACACATATGCGAATTGACAAAATGGGTAAAATTTTATCAGACTGATGAAGATAAAACAAATATTTCAAAATCATTTGAACAAATAGAATGTGCGTTACTTTTCAACACATTTAATGAAACCTTAGAAACATATCCAGACAAAGCAAGTTAAGCATAGGTTAGTATTTATCAAAATATATCCTAAAGAAATAAACAAAACTTCCGAGGCAACATAAAACTAAAGCAATCAAAAGGGTGGGACAAAGAATGTGAATTTTGGAAAAATGAAAAAATTTAAAGCTTTGAATAAGTATAGATGTACAATATCAGATGGCGACTTACTTAATTATTAACAAACAAAAAAACAGAGGTTTAAAAATTATGTGAATTTAAGAGAGAGAATCATCCAAGCCTCAGATGTACAAAAGGTGATAGGTGCAAAAGACACTGATTCCATTTGTAAAAAAAAAAAAATGAGATTTTTTAATAAAAAGAAAATTGTTACAACAGTAGAACCTGTACGTTGGTATATACATATTAAGGAATTTTTGAATTCATCAAAACATGAAATTAATCAAGAGTTTAAGAATCATACTCTTGAATATTTAATTGATGTATTAGAAATTGAAAATGATACAGAGATTGATGGACTCATAACACCATGTGAAGTACAGAAAGCCATAAATGAAATGAAAAAAGGAAAGGCCCCCCTGGCCTGATGGGATAACGGTTGATATATCGAAAGATACATATAGTCACATATCGTCTTATGTATTACAATTATTTAATAGTGTATTAGGAAATGGATTTTTCCAAGTCTCTTGGAGCAGAGAATTTATTGTACCAATTCACAAAAAGGCTTCCACCATAGATCCTAAAAAAATTAATTATGGAGGTATTTCATTACTTAATACCTTGGTAAACTATTTAGAAAATATTGGCAAACAAAATTCAAAATTAATATAATTAAGCTGGATTATTATGTGAAGCACAAGCTGGCTATAGGAATGGTTAATTAATAGTACACAATACATTTTCTTTAATGGGGTGTGTGCAGAAATATTTTACAAAAAGAAAATAAGGTCTCATTACACTTTTATTGATTTTTCAACTGCTTTTGATAGTGAACAACATGATTTATTGTGGTATGTTTCAGTTAAATCTGCATGGGATAAAATGGAAACTCTTACAGACGCTTCAGTCACTATATATAGTCTAATGATATCATGTCTTCTCACAGAGGAAGGATTAACAGATTTTTTAATGTACTAACAGAACTCGACCAGGGAGCATGGTGAGTCCCCTTTCTGTTTTCTTTATGCATGGATGAAATGTTATGAACAAATTAATAAAAAACAGATTGTCATGGTAGAAATATTGATGAATATTTGCCAAAATTAATGACATTAATGTACGCTGATGATTTAGTAGGCTTCAGCGATACAATAGGACGACTCCAAGAACAAATGAACCAGTTGCAAGTTTTTTTCTGTCAATTATGGCTTAAAAGTTAATTTAGGAAAGACAAAAATTATGGTTTTTAGAAACGGGGGTTCATTAAAAAGAATAGAGAAATGGCACTATCAAAAATACTCAGATTGAAACGGTGAATGACTATAGATACTAAGGGGTAATATTTACAAGTGCATTGTCATGGTATAAAACAAAGAAAGCGCAGGCAATGCAGGCTGAAAGAGCAGTGACTCTCATAAAAAAAAACTTTAATAGGGAATATAGTTGTTTATGCGTGAGCCAGCTATTTTATCAATTTAATTTTATGGTTACACCGGTATTATTATATGGTTCAGAACTGTGGGGCTATTAAAGATGTAAAATAATTGAAAAGGTGCAATATAAATTTTGCAAGTACATTCTAAAAATTAGCTCTTCAGCTCCAAACGCAGCATCATTTGTAGAGTTTCGAAGGCATCCAATGTATGGCGGTCAGTTATTCAGATATGTAAAATACTGGACAAAACTACTACATTATTGTAATAATAGATATCCAAAGCGTATATATAACATGCTGTTCAATCTAGATTTGAATCGAAAACAAACATGGGTTACTCATATAAGAAGCAAAATATGCAGCGCAGGTTTTGGTATGTGTAGATGAATCAAGGAGTAGGAGACATTATTATATTTTTGGCTATAAAATAAAGGAAAGAATTATTGATATGGCAAAACAAAACTGGTCTTGTGATGTAGAAGTAAATACTAAATTAAATTTATGTGGTACTTTCAAATCCATGCTCTCAATTAATGGAGAAATATTTACTGTGTGACTAATACCAAGCATAAAAAGTGCTAGCCAGATTGAGATGTTCATGTCATGAATTGATGATTGAAAAGGGAAAGTATACGCAAATGGATAGAGTTTGTTGGTTTTCAAGATTTGTTGCATGTCAGATGACACACTCGGAACCTGGGTCAACATGATACATATTCATAGTAGCCAATCACAGATCCATTACACTGTACCATGCATTATGGTCATTAGAAATTGTTTATCTAACATATATATACAGCCGATTTCTATACCTTATCACTTGACACCTGATGAAGAAGCTATAAGCTTCGAAAGCTCGTGGTTGAATTAAACAGTTAGTCAACACTAAGGCGTCTTCATCCTGTTATCTATACACTGAGGGACTAACACGGCTACACGCATTCTACACATATATACATACATATACATGCGCACACACACATATATATACATACATACTCATTGTACACGAATGCATATGACGTATACACACACTCACACATATATATATATATAAAAGGACTGAATCGCGACAACTGATATCTTCACCATTGCATAGACGAAACATAAGCTGATCTCTGATTTGCATCAGCTGACCCGTCGACCTTGACGTGACGTCATATACAATACATGTATTTATCCTGCCAAAAAAAATACAGATATACTGTAAAACGTTCTTAAATTTAATAACTCCGTACCTTACAATGATCTGTGATATACCTGGGTAAAAATAACACTGTTATACACATCTAACAGTGTACTTGCATACAAGTATACACACATATACACATATATATATATATATATATACATATGCATACACACATATATATACATACATATATATATTTATACATAAACGTTTTAACTAAGACTTTTTTCATCTTTGTGACTGTTTTAATTTTTGCCATGACACAAAGATTGCTCCCACAGATGAAATAGATTCGATCGCAAGTACAAGTCTGAATTATTTATAATCTTTTTGTATAAATTATTGCTTTTTTATAATCTTCTTTATTTTTGCTATAATTATAATTAATGTAATTGCTTCCGCATCAGAGCATAAAAATGAATGAGTTTACATGTCAAAAGCTCGGACCTGATCCTGCACAGTTAAGGTTATCCCATGATAATTCTTAGAGAATTGTATAGTGCGATTTTTAATCATTTGCAAGCAAGCCTTCTTGATATAACACCATAGACTTGCACAATATAGAGTAGAGAAGCATGATTTGAACAATAAAATTCGGACAGGTTCTGAACAGTGTTTGAAATTTTGTCTCAGTACATTGATCCAAGTATACAACAAGCGCTTTTGTCGTTGCATATCATCAGAATCTTGTAAATTGTTATTAAAAATACAAGTCCAGATATTTGTACTTTGTAACGAAAGTAAGCTGTGTTTCGCCCAATTAAGGTTAGGTACTGCCAATGTTACTTTTACCCTTCATGTGCATACACACAGTCTTTGTTTAATAAAAGTTCAATACTTAAAACTAATCAGTTTTTGTAAACCTGTTACAGAGGGCGCAAACAGTACTGTGTCATCTGCGTACATAAGATGATTAATGGTTATTCTATGAATGCAACACCCAATTATATGTTTGTTTAAAATACGACTGAGATCGACCATGTTAATATAAAAAAAGATGTGGTGATAATAGACCACCTTGTCGGACACCACTAGGCACCTTCAAATAATATGATGTAAGAGATTTCCATCTGACAGATATTCTTTGATGATGGTAGCAGAATTATATTAGTCTTACTAGATATAAGGATATCCTCCTTTCGCCTAGTTTACGAAACAGCGTTGTGTAACAGATTCTATTAAATGCTGACGAAGCATCCGAAAGGCAAACAAACGTGTGACCCAGTTTTCGATCAAACCTTAGAACCTCTTTTAACAAGCAGACACATAAATCAGTTACGTGGATTCTTCTATAACAAAATTGGATATCAGACAGTTGGAGGTACAGTTTGAGTCGACCAAACAATACAAATTCAAATAATTTAGATATAAGTGAGAGCAATGAAACTGAAGTTTCCCTTGTCATTTATGTTTTGTTTATCTTTCACGAGTGGTACCTCTGGCATGTACCCGTGAACAAGAAGAAACATAGAACTCTGCGGTTTTCTTAGAGCGTCTTTTGCATTAATCAAATGTTCACATATAACGTTCAGGGAGGTCCTTCGCAAATGTCTATGGCAACGTGAAATAAGGTCACTGTAACCTATATTTTACAAGCAATAGGAAAACGATGTCATTTGAGCACACAGAATGTGAAATAAACAGTTGCGCGATATATAAGGAACAAGTAGCTGACGCCGTTAAAGGGGTCTTATACCAATATCTGGTGTCTAATAGCTAAAGGTAATCCCTTGAACCGTTCAAAGATAGGTCAGAAAACGCCGTTCCCATGATACACCATGCAGCTGTTCGTTTTGTTTATATCCACATCTTGGGCCATCCAAAGTAATACAAACACATTCAACAAATACACCTGTGGGGAAGTTAGAGGAAGCAACATTTTACAAAGGGCGTTTTGAAACTATGAACACATGTGCCATGTTTTCTGACAGCTTTTTGATAAATTAACTTTTTAGGAGGCCACGCATGCATCACAGAGGTATTATAAGAACCTGTTATAGCAATAAATACCTAAAGAGCATTAATATGTACGCCAAGGGAGCCAGAAATCACAAAATCCTCAGGTAAGGCAGGTGAATAGCTGGCTGTAAAAAAGTATGTAAAGTTAGGAAAACATCAGACGTTTATCTGTTACCTGTGACTATATCTCTAACCAAGGGCATGTTTTTGAAAATATTTTGGTCGTTTTTTAGATCTAGCACAGACATTAGGAAAACGAATAAAATTGTTGTTTATGCTTTTGTTCTTAGGGGACCTGAAAAGAAAATCTCCACCCAATTTTTTACATAAAAATAAACTGTATCCTGCCTACGGGTTTGCTTAATTACATATGTGACGAAACGACCATAAGGACACTGTCGGGGCGGAATACAACCTTCATGCATTTCATTATTTAATAAGAGTAACAGGACATGAACTGTCGTACAGATGCCGCCCGATTACATATACAATGTATTAGCGTTTTTACACATTCCTAATTAGGTGAGGCCTATGATTAAACCGCATACACCTACCAGTGTCCTTACCCCTCGATTGATGGCAAACAACGCGACGCTTGGTGGAAGAGGAACTATAACCGATGTTGATAATCATGCAAAGCTGAAAGGGACATAATCAGGAGCAATATCATGCCTACTCTTCCATACTATCAGTTCAGTTTTGCTTAAAACAAAAGTTTTTCAGCAAAAACATCCCAGCACACAATCTCAGTAACTCACATACGTCGGTTTAGCACCTTGTTATGTCGCTGCGTGTTGGTAAAAATAGTCCATGTGTGTTTGTTTACCAGAACAATCCCGCGTGACCGGAGGTCCGATTGTAATGTTTCAGCAAACATGAACATGTTTTTGTTTTCACTTTTTGGAGCCAAGTCAGTCAGGGAATCTCCAGATTGACACGTGTTGTAACCCGGCAATGCATGCCCTGTGTTTATGTTTACACCTGTGATCGCACCCGGTTCACTGTTTTTAACACTCGTTTACCGGAGTAAGCAAACGGTTTCAGGGCAATAGTTTGGCAGGTAGCAATTCATTTAAAAGGGAAGATCCAAGGGCAAATTTTCGTCTTAATTCAACATGCTTTATAGGTTATTGGGCCCCTTTAAACTCGGTTATCGCATGATCACTATCAACAAAACTAACCTAAGGTGGACCGTGCTCTGAGTAGCGGGTTCATTCATCATTGCTGGCCTACTGGTTGGTTCCCGGGAAGGCCCTGTGCATATCAGTGTAAGGCCGCTCGTATATATCTTGTGTTTGTTATCACAATAGTCGGGTCAATATACAGTTTAACCTTAAAAAAATTCTTCAAAAGGTTTTTCAACGATTTTTGGTACTAGTGAACACCGATAATAACATACTAAAAATTTAAGAAAATCTGACTTCCGGTAGCATGTTATTTTTAAGATGGCGTCCAAGATGGCCGCCAAGACTCTAAAACACCCAAAAACCATTTATTATTCATCGTGGAGTTAAAATATGGAATCTACTAGTGGGTTTTCCGCACCTAGAAACCATTGAAACCCACAAAAGCATCGCTGAGTAGTCACGTGACTGACAATTCCAAGATGGCGTCCAAGATGGCCGCCAAGACCCTAAAACAGCCATAAATCATGTATTATTCACCGTAGAGTTAAATTTTTGATATCCACTAGTGGGTGTTCCGGGTCTAGAAATCCATTGAAACCCACAAAAGCATCGTTGAGTAGTCACGTGACTGCTACATCTAAGATGACATCCAAGATGGCCACCAAGACCCTAAAACAGCCATAAATCATGTATTATTCATCGTAGAGTAAAATTTGTGATATCTACTACTGGGTTTTCCGGGCCTAGAATTCCATTGAAACCCACAAAAGCATCGTTGAGTAGTCACGTGACTGACAAATCCAAGATGGCCGCTGATACTCTTAAAAACGCAATAAACGCAATTTATTTTTCTTCATAGAGTAAAAAGTTTGATATCTACTACTGGGTTTTCCGGGTCATGAAATCCATTTAAATCCACAAAAGTACCGTTGAGTAGTCACGTGAATGGCAAATTGGCACAAAGACCCAAAATAACGGCCATAAATCATTTATTTTTATCATAGAGTAAACATTTGATATCTATATATACTGTGTTGAAACAGCCTTCAGCTTGGATGTGTTGTCCCGTGACTGGTAAATCCTAGATGACGTCCAAAATGACCTTACAGACCATGACCATAAATCATACATGTTTAGCTGATCTGACTGTAAGTCATCTATAGCGATCAATCTTTGTCCGTCTTCCGTCCGGCTGTCCGTTAACAGGGAACAAATCGTAACCGTTAGACCTAGAAACGTTTAACTGTACATCCAGGAAGGTCCTAGGCAAATCTTCACTGAACCTCGAATTTTCTTACGTATAATTCAAGGATGTCCTAAGAAAATGTCCTTGGAAAAATGAAATTTGGTCAATATGACCAATATTTTGCGACCAAAAGGAGAAAAAGATGACATACTAGCATCCGGAATGCTAAATCGGCACATATCGTATCTGTTTGGCTCAGAATATTCTAATCCTGAGCAATCTCCTTTCAAACCTGAAATTGTTGCAACCTTAAGGCCGAAAAAATTATTTTGAACCCCCGTGCCGATCAGACAGGGAACAAATTATTTCCATTAGGCCTACTTTTTTTCTCACGTGACATTTTGGAGGTATTGGCCCATGTCCTTTGAAACCTGAAATTAGGTCATGGTGACCTATGGATAAAATATGTCATACGAGCACCCCGAATGTTAGATAGACACAAACCGTATCAGTAGGCCTGGAATTTTATCATTCTAAGAAGTTTCTAGGCAAATTTCCTTGGAACTAAGGTCCCTTTATTCCTCTAATACATGTCAAATTCAGCTGAGCATCATGGCCCATGGGCCACTTGTGTATCCTAAAATGGCAATACTGGTATTTACTTCTAGGTTTCTTGGATCAAGAAATTCAAGACATTTAAACAAAGTATCCTAGAGTAATCAGGTGACAGGTTAATCCAAGATGACGCCAAAATGGCGTCCGATTATATCACATGTTATTTACACTCAAATGGTCATAAACGCATTGTTGCAATAGTTTTGGGCCAGGAAAATGTAGGCAAAATCACCTTTATCGTATACTGGAAAAACACTGCCGACGCATGTGTATGATTGTTGTTGGAACAAAATTTAAAAAAAAGAGTAATTTATTCAAATGCCTCTGTAAGATCTCTTAAGATATTGCTATGTCTTAATAGTTCATTTCTTCAGTGTTTGATCATTGTCCGAACTCCAATCCCACATCATTGAGATCTTAGCAGTTTAGTGACATTTTGACTATATGCTTCATTCATGCGTCGTCTCTTGTGTATCAGCATGTGACCCAGAAGATCAGTCCTAATCTGCAAGGAATTCCTCCTGGTTCAATAGGTATCCCTGCTGCTGAGTTTTCTTGTGGGGTTCTGTCTACTTTTATCTATGGTTCGTTTTTCATTGGTGTCAGTTGCTTGATTATAACTGAATACTAACAAGTCTTGCCCTGGCACGTCTTGCCAACAACATGCCCTAACTTTTGAAAGGGTACCCCTAGCATTTTAAGAGGCGATTTTAGTGCGGACGGCATTGGTCTTTACACAGTCTTCAAGGAGCTGAGCAGAGTTAACCATACAGAAATAGCTTCGTAACACTGGAATTTTACATCCGGATGATACTTCCTGTTCTAAACTGATTATACACCCAAGATCTCATCAGGAAGAGTCAAAATGCATAATCCTTGGTCCGCTTTGCTAAACTGCTTAACATTGAATTCTTATGTAATGACCTGTTCTTATTTCAGATAGAGCATGGAATGTTATGTAAAATTCCCTTTGCTGCCAGCCTTCATCTTTCAAAGATTTCCGCGAAAATCGCACATGGGCCAATTGAGCTAAATCTGTGCTGAGTGTCTTGGGATATAGAAAGATAAAATACGTCTGTTTACCCTGCAGTTACTGATTAGGAATAACACTGAAGATGCAGGCAGTTACATCCATCAGTTTTAAAAGCGCAAGAAAAGATATTCCAATCCACTTGCAGCAAATTATAGGCCATTTTGTCCCACCCATAACATATACACAATTAAACCCTTAATCTTTTTTTTAATATTTTCTTTGTGGAGGTAACCGCCTCCATTTTTAATGCAAACTTAACTACGTATATGTTTATCAGCAGAATTCCATTCCGGTTTCGAACTACGTGACAGGGCAGTTTCACACGCTTTCTCTCATTTTATATCCTGGCGTCAACCAGGCCACGGCAACTGTGGGCCCTGGGTGCGTAATCGTCCCCAATGTGGGTCATACCACCGAGGAAACCCCCGAAAGGCACACTCGTTTGTGAGTGAAACAGAATATTGCTTGCTTGATACTAAATTGGATTAAACAACTCCTTTCATATTAACCTTGATGGTATTTTCTTTAACTTCTTTTCAAGGTCAAACTATGTTTTAAATTTACATGTATATTATAATGTACTTTCTGTGCCTTCTGAGGTTACTAATTAGTACTTACAAAAAGGTAGTTTATCATAATATTATTTATTGATATTTAATAATGCACCATTTCCCAGGTGTATTAATGAATTAGAGAATTCAGACATATCTGACAGTGAAGTTGACACTAAAGGCAGAAATGGTCAAAAATGGCTACAGTAATGGTATAGATGCAGAAGAGAAATGGCAAGATGCCAGCCAAATCACTCTCCTTTGAAAGACTCACTCTATTTAGGATTTCCTAAAAATGACGCTAATTACTCTTTTTCCCTCTATTTTTCAGAGGGAGAATTCTGATTTACTATTTCTCTGACTATTTCTCTTCTTTCTTTAACAGTTCTTTCGGAACAAGAATTTGACATTTGCAGTTTTTTTTTGTGTGCAAATGTCCAGCAAGTGTTACAATGTGGAAAATGCCATATCTTCATGCAGGTGCGCCATATATGTTTCTCACTTGGGGAACGATATGCCTCAATATATATATATATATATATATATATATATATATATATATATATATACAGCTGTCGAAATGCGATAATCTCATAGATAATGACGACGTTGATAATGCGAAGATTGTAATGGCTATGAACCTGAGAACATTCGTTTTTAAAGGTGAATGTAGCTTTAGCCTTAATGAAATTATCTTTGATGATGGTTGTTTGGTTCGATTTGCTTTAATGTTGAAGGCACCCGAGATTAAACGAACCACGAGGAGCTTGTGCACGGCGGCACAGATTAAACAGCTAAGGAGTGAGCAGATGTTTGACACTGAACAGATCAGTTTTAGATATACTGAGCAAAACCGATAAATTAATATCAAACAGCCTGCTATAACAAAGTGGCTAATTTTACAGTTAGATAATGCGTGGTGAGATCAGGGACGCATGGGAAATCGGTAGCCGTTTAATCAATTTATTGACCTCGCGGTCGAGCGAAAAATATGCAGCTTCGCAACGTCAGAATGATCAACCGTGGAATAAAGTGACATGATGTTTAACGCTTCATACTTGCTGTGTTTAACTTATGAGCCCATCACACCGTGACATGAGCACGGACACGCATTAAGGTAACAACTGGGGATTGCATAATCCTTTGTGTTCCAGTCCTGGGGACAGCAACAGTACCGGTGGTCTTTGATGTTGCCCGGGGCGAGTGATCAATGTCCACCGGAGGTGGCGTATCGTGTCCGCATTTGTCAGGTTCATTTACTCTTTGAATGTTGGTTTGAGTTGAAATCTGCTGTCCGTTGTCCGCAGTAGTAAGGTGACCGCGTTACAGAGGTTCCGCTTATACATAACATATAGGGAATTTTTAAGGGACTTAACTATCTTGTCCGTTATAGCCAGTTGTCCGCCTTAGTGAGGTGTCCGTTAGACAGGTTTTCACTGTTTATATTTATATATATTAATATATATATATATATATATATATATATATATATATATATATACAACTGTGGTATGTAAGGCTCGTCTTTATTTAGTCTGTATAAATATGGGGAATCCATGCTTATTTTACCCCTTTTTTCATTCTTTATTTAAAAGAAGTATACTTTTTTTTTTCAAGAGCACTTACTTTTTTCAGTCATTTACCTTTGACACACCAGGGCAAAATGGAGAGGTGGAGAAAACATAAATACATATAAGAACGAAACTAAGAATTGACAAGCCGAAAAAGGAATTCTTCAACTGGGTGCTGGAGAAAATGCCAATCAGTGATCACAGGAAAATAAACACTGATGAATAAAGCAGTGAAATAAAGCTTCTGTGCCTAAGTAGCATAGTTAAACAGATAAGTAGAGGAGAAAATGATTAAAGAAAAGATACACAGAACAATCTCTATTTTATATTTATGGGACTTGTTGGTGGATGTATGCATTATTTTATTACTGATAAACCTCATGCTGTTTGTTTTAAACTAACTAAACTTACAGTTAGTAAGATACCATATTAACTTCAGGTATTCATAAACACTGTACCTTGTAATATTAACAAACAGTCGTACGTAAAAAAGTTGTTTTGTGAATTCCATAACTGATTGCACCTTTTTAATTAAATGGTGAATACTTTTACAGTGCTTCATGGACTACATAAATAAGCATACTTTAAGCCATTATTTCAAAGAAATGCCTTGATTTAGCCATGCCGGGCTATACTTCTACATCTTTTCCATCAGATTTATTACAATGAATGAGCAGATTGTGGAAGACAATTTCATAGTAATTTTGCCCATAAGTTAAATAAAAAAGAAGAATATTATAACATACTTGTATTAAAGGCAAAAACCACCTTGTCCCACCCGTAACACTATTTATCAAAATATATTATATAATAAGACTATTAAGCTGCACATATTCTACCTATCAGGTGTCCCTTTGTCCCAGGTACATGCAAGATGAAAGTAAGACCCGGGATCAGTAAAGTGGACCTCTGTGTATGTTACGGGTGGAACATATTATGATGTCTTTGTAATACTGATTCATCGTTATCTAAGTATTAAGGAACGTGGGACCTGCGAGCTTTTCTGAAATAAATATATCAGAGTATGTACATATATGACAGATAAATATTTTAGATTTCTTTCATATTAATTTTTGAGTTACAGGTGGGACATAAATGTACAAAATATCGCTAATGTCCCATATATTTCAGGGATTTTGTTTCAGCTTTTCTTCAGCTTGGTGCATATGTGTCTCTTGCAACCTTTTGTAGTATGAAACAGTGGTTAAGACTAACAATTGTAGTTATGTCTCTGCTTGACATGGGTCAAGAGTGTCTGCACTAACTTAGGAAGGTCTGTTTATGAGATTGCTGATATGGTGCCTTCATCTCTCATTGATGATGATGATCTAACTAGGTGTTGGTCGGTTCCAAAACTCAGCCCCTTGCAAGGCCCTGGTAAGCTCAGAGTCTGAAGCATCCTACTTATGCCAGATGAACTTTTGATCACAGTCCACTCTTTGCATCTCGGATACATTAAACTTGTTTTGTAAATAATGCCTTTATAATGCTTAGGTTGTTTCTTCCTTGAAGGGATCAAATTCAGCAACCACCATTGTGTAATTAACCCCTGTCATATGAACCAAGCATGCCTGTCCAGCTTCTGTAGTTGGCCACAAATCTGACGTCGTTTAACAGGATTAGTTTGTTTGGGGGGGGGGTGCCAGAGTTTTAGCAGAACCCTTTCTTAACTTCTTTCTAAGAAGATTAGACACTGATTACTGTGACATGGCAGATATGTTGCATGAAATATCTGATTTCTTCAGCCTTTCATTGATCAGGACAGGGGGTATTGACATTTGAATGAGGAGTGTTGTTTGACAGCTAAACTTACCCCATGGATTCTTTTCTTCATACTTGCCTTTCCAGAAGAAAACAAGACATCCTTCACTCTATCTGGACATGGATGACTACGACTACAAACAGTCCATGGGGCACTTCAGTCGAGGAAGAACAAGAGTGGCAATTAAGGATTAGTTTGTTGTCGAGTATATGTTTGTTTGAGTAAACACCAACATTAAAGACCTGATCGGAGAAACGTGCCATTTTCTAGCACTCCGAATGGTATTGGTGTCCATCCTTGCTGTCATGTTTGATGTATTAGAATATCCGAATGCTCGATGATCCTTAATATTAAACCTTAATAAAGCCTCGAAGCCATGCTAATTTTACTGTCACATTATTTGGTAGCCATCTTGGATGTCATTTAACACAAGTTTATAGGTTACAATCTTATCTTATTAACCGCCGTCGCTGGTATTTCAAACACTGCGCAAATTTTGGATGCCATTTAGAAATTTGCCAGTCACATGACTAGTTAGATGAATAAGTTGGTTTCATGGAATTTCTTGACCCCAAAAACATGTTACTAGTAGATATCAAGATCACAACTCCGGGATGAAAAATAAATGATTAACAGATGATTTACAGGCCTAATACAGCATAATTTTTTGGCAGCGGCTTTGAACGCCATTTTGGATTTTAAAGTCAGCGTTGCTAGAGTTGGTTTCAATGGATTTCTTGACCCTGGAAACCCTGTAGCAGGTACCCAAACTTTTACTCGAGGATGAAAAAGAAATGATTGGTGCCATTTTTTAGGGCCTTGGCAGCCTTCTTGGACGCCATGTTGGATATGTCAGTCACATGGCCACTCAACGATGCTCTGGTGGATTTTCAGTGTATTTCTTGACCCAGAAAACCCAGTAATATATATCAAAATTTTAATTCTACGATGAAAAATAAATGATTGATTGCCGTTTTTAGGGCCTTCTAGGCCATCTTGGACGCCATCTTGGATTTATCAGTCACGTGACTAATTAACGATGAATTTCTTGGCCCAGAAAACCCAGTTGTATCTATATCAAAATTTTAACTCTACGATGAATACTAAACGATTTATGGCTGTTTTTAGGGTCTTGGTGGCCATCTTGGACGCCATCTTAAAAATAACATGCTACCGGAAGTTAGATTTTCTTAGATTTTTAGTATGTAATTCCGGGTGTTGATTAGTACCAAAAACCGTTGAAAAACCTTTTGTAGCAATTGTTTTGAGGTTCGGCTATTTTTTTCCATAAATTGACTCGTCTACAAGGTCACTCACACTGCATGTCCGACGCTAACGGTCAAGGATCATGGGGGGGGGGGGACTTTAATCCAATGTCTGCTACATAAACCAGAGGCCAAAGCGAGGTAACTGGGGATTAACGGGACACGTGCCTGTATTTAATTTTTCTCTATAACCCCTACAAAACACCTGTAGTCGGGGCCTCTTTTGGACCACTTTAAAAATCAATTCTGACATTAAACTTTTTTTTTACCTCAGAGTTTGTTGTTTCTTCAGTCAAACAAGACCAGGAAAATGGGGGCTGGTGTATCTCCTTTTCCAACCAACCTGGTTCAAATGCAGTGAAGCCCAAAATACCCCTCTAAGCAGTCCAAACCAAGGATTAAGACAACATGTCTTTGATTGGCCATTTAAAAAAATGACCGATACTCTCAATATTACTGGAGATTCGGCGTAACATACTTAAAATCAAACAATGAAGTGATTTTAATATTCCATCACATAATGGCTAGAGCCAACCAGAGAACACCAGACCATCCAATACTCTACTCCAGAACTTTGATGGTGCAACTGACATGGGATTTAAAAGCAGTGAGCTGGTAGATCGAGTTGATTAAGTGTGATTTGATCTTTCGTGGCAACATTTCAACTATGAATATTTATCATCATTGTGCACATATCAGTAGTATTATATTTAATAAACCATTTAAAATGTTTAAATAGTGTGCGTGTTGTTACATTTATTTGCAGAACAAAGACAATATCCAACGATCAAAGCAAAAATCCTTTATTACAAATCAAAGATAATAACACAAATATTTCCGTATATAACTAGAAACATAGATGGCAACATGTGTCAAAGTTATCGGCGAACTTGTAATAATGCAAAGATCCTTTATTAAGCCGGGGTTACACTACACGACAATCGCTTGTCGCTCAGAATTTTCAGCATTTCTGTGCGATTGTCGTGTATTGTAAACAGCATTTTTCAGCGATATCGCGTGTCGCAACAAATTATCGGCCGACAAAAAAAGTTTGACACGTCAAACGTTTTTAGTACGATTATCGTTCGGCTCCCCATATAAACCATATAGGAAATTTATTTTTGCCATAAATCTGGAAATTAATCTCTTGGACCTATTGAATTTTACAGATATATCTTTATACACACCAACAGGCAAAACCAAAACAGTTCAGGAGTTTATATATATATATATATATATATATATATATATATATATATATATATATATGAGATGATTAATAAATACTAGTATATTATATGGATATATACATATCATTTTTTATATTTTATTTTTAATAATACAATACTGAATTCGCTTTAGAACTGATCCTGACAATTCCCCACTAGCTGCGGGATTCACAGAGGCTACGGAAACCCAAACGCAAGAGTTAAAATTTGGTCCACAAATGCCGGAGTTTTCACAACTTTTGAACCTGCTATAGTCCAAGTATAAAGAATTACAGGAAAAAGATGAATAAATTACGAAACTGAAGAAAATCTGGAAATTGAGAGATTTTGCATTAAACGATTTTCACAGACTGTGAAATGACTAGATTTTATACTAATTTTCAATATTACAGTGTATGGATAACAGTCTCGGAAGTTATTAAACTAGTGTCTGTAATTTTCTGTACATTATTTTAGGACCTACTCCAATATGGTTGCCCAAGCAAGAGATATATAGATTAATTCCAGATTACTGTGTGGCCGTATATGAAATGCGTCGTCTTAGACTTTACAGAAATATTTAAAGACACGATATGCAAGTTCCTCGGTTCTAAATCCCCACCTGTACTCATCTTATAAAAGTTGTCCAACATACGGCTGCCTATCCGTGAGCGCCATTTTGTCTGCGGTGTCATGGGAAGGCTAATGGAAAGCCAGCCTACAAGCCCCTCATAGGTATTGTCCCTAATGGAACGATTCCGCATGTTTTGATTTTTCTTTTTTAGTAGTCACATTTTAAGGGAAATATTAATGTAGGGTAGAAGATTAAAGGACCTTATTTTCGACAAGGAAAATAATTACCTATCATACACCTTATAAAAAAAAAGAAATATTTAAAAATATGAGAAATTAGTCTACCTTTTACAACATGTCAGCCCCACTTGTGGCAGTCAAGGTCATTAGTCACATGCCAAAAAAAAATTACAGATGCTGATTGGATGATGTCATGTAAACACAAAAAAACAAAGATACTTAATCATGCAGGGAGTCATCTGATCTGTCAGATCATTGTAAAGATTCCAAAAAGTTGTGAGACACAATTTTTTTTAAAATTCATAATTTGTCATATTAGGCTGCCACTTTCATGTGCAGGTTACTGAGAAATTATTGAAAATATAAACTTTTATGAATATTATTTTCAAAAAAGGTGAACACCAGTTGGTGGACGGGGTATATTTCTCTATATACTTGTTGTGTATCAGATATAGCCATAACCAAGGTGAGTAGTATACTAGAATTAATAGAGGGGGTGTTTTGATGGCTGCCAAAGGGTTAACAAAAAACATTACTGGCCGGTCATGGGAATAGTCTAAATATTCCATAACTCTGGTCAAAACAAAAATCAGTTCAGTCAGCATGAAGTGTGGGAGACAGAAACAGTAGCTAATGTAAGGATCCATGTAGAAAATGATATATATAAATATATATATATATATATATATATATATATATATATATATATATATATATATATATATGCACGCAAACTTAATAATATCACACTACAGAAAAGTGTCACACCACATCAGTCCAGTGACAGCCATTTTCATTATTACTAGTATTTTTAATTTTTATTTAATTGTTACCTTCCTTCATCATTTTTCTTGATATATTTTGTTTCCAGAACTGACGTAACACTGATGCACTGGATTTCTCGAAGGCCATGCAAAGGTGATTTACTGAAATAATATACTTTTCTGCCAGCAGAGAGAAACACCACAAGGGTATATGTTTTAAATATCAACTAGGCCATAACTTATTTTGACATTATTTCTATTTTGCTGCTAAATGTACACAATCGAATCGGTTAAAATGTTCTTCCTATGATAGGTTTGGTGTAAATGCTCTTGCTACATTTAATATGCCTGAATAAACTTGGAACATCTCCTCTCCTTGACGTGACTACTTATACTAATATCTGTCAGTCGGTCTTCTTTTATTTTAAATCATTATTCAAAACCACACTTTGTGTCAAGATCATATTGGAAAAAAAAATTAAAACTTCATCTAGTGTCTCTTGGGCGCCATCAAGGCAAGACACGGTCATATAATTATTAATCATAAAATGTTTTCTGTCAATTTTGGAACATCCACTTCATCAAATATATGTATTCATACGCTGATTTCATTATTTATGGACAAGCCTAAACAGATCCTCTGGGGAATCTGCCAAATTTCGTTGTAACAAGTAGTTGTGTAATATTTGATAAAGCTGATATAACTGAACTTAATGGTGACATTCACAAAGATCTGTATAGAGTTTTAACCATGCAGTAGTTGTGTAATATTTGATAAAGCTGATATAACTGAACTTAATGGTGACATTCACAAAGATCTGTATAGAGTTTTAACCATGCAGTCTTGCAACGGTCCCGAAACCGGATGATATAGAGTAAAGTTAGTAGATCTCTCCACTGGTCGATGAAGCTAACTTTTTAATGGTACTATAGACAGAAACTATGACGTCATCAGCCTTATGGGCAACTGTGTGAGCTCCTCTGAGTTGGTGCCATGTAATGAATGGGATGTCTACATCTTAAAACCCTTTGGAGCCAACTTGGCCTAGACCCACTGTAAATGGACAGTTTGCTGATGGGATTCAAGGATCCCAATTGCCTTTGTCTCTCGTGAAATACATCTGTACATGCACATTATTATATATCACAGCGGTCTGTGACACTTTGGTGGCGTATGTTACTCGCGGAAGCCATGTTTCTCCATTTATGAATATTGATTCATACTTCCATTTATTATCTAAATATATAAATCGAGAAAAATAAGGTGCCACTGTTTTGCGTAGTTTTACACCATTCTGTTACCTTTCGTCGCACACTGGTTTGCATGTTCTTCTTGTGGATAATATGCAGAATCCCAGTAGAGACTTTCATGTTTATAGGGTTATTGAGGAAGTCCTTAGCACGACTCGGAGGATATTTTGTTCATGCTGTCGTTCCTCATACGCCAGGCATTGCTGGGCATTTATGGCAGTTTTGTTCTATAAATGCCCAGTCAGAGAGAGCTGTCTAAATTTAATGTTAGAGTACACAGAAAGCTGAGCTGTCACTCTTAATGTATTACAAATATGCCACGTGCTGCATAGGGAGACTCTTTTATATTCAGGTTAGGCTTCATTAGGCCAAAATTATTTGAAACCCTACTTTACATCGATATACAGTGGAGAGCAAAAAAGATAAAATTCACCATATATAATTGGAATGTGCGCATGTGCAACTGTTTATACTTCATCAAGAGTCTGGATTATGGTCTTCTTGTTTTAACGACTTAAAACTAAATACAAAACAATGTCCTGATGAGAACTATATGAGTAGGCATTTCTATGTATCACAATCTAAACGAAATGCGGCTATATACGTCAACCATTACATAGGACGCCAAGATCTGTTAATATTAATGTCGAACGCTGCCAGAAACTGAATTCTAAATCAGGGTTTGAAAATACCATTATAGGGACAAATATTTTTCCTAATACTACAAAACAACTGGAACAAACAAGTCCATATAGTTCTATAATTCTATGATCTGCAACAACGATGTACGAAAAAATACTTTCGTGTTTGTTACAGCTATATTTGCAAACGTTTCCGTTTGTGGATGATATTGTCAGATATTATTATCATTGTGAGATGACGTTGTTACAGGTGCCCCCTTTATTGTGTGCAGCGGTCTTACAGAATATTGTTTTTTTTGTGCACACGGATGTTCCATGTGTTGTTGGTATTTTGTTTGTGTGCCGCGCGTAGCTCGTGTTGTGGCGGCCTCGCCTGGCCGGATGTTGCAGGCTCGGTTTAATCCGCATTGGTTGAACCCTAGATACACAGCGTTCCCGTTCTAGTATGTTCTTTGAACGTGTGTACTGTGTTAGATTCTTTAGATTTTTCGAGAAGTGGAAAATTCTCGGCTTTGGGCGAGAGGTTATAAATAGGGGGCTGTGTTTTAGAGCCGAGAGAGATGTGAGAGAATATTCCAGCGGACACGGAAGCGTGTTAGTCAGTGTGTGGGACCTATCCGGTTATCCAGTAATTGCAGGGATTCTACTATTACTAATACTTTACAATTTAGTGCTGCCTGTCTCAAGTTTACTTTCGGGATTGTTACAAGAGCTTTACATTGGACTGTTATTCTCTGAGAAGATTTGTGCTGTTCATCTGAGTTGTATGCTTTAAAGGACTTGTCGCTGTGGCAGTGGTGGTATCCAGGTACTGTACACTTTGTGTACAAGGCTGTGTGATTATACTGATTTGCAGTTATACTGTTGTTGTACTGTGTAATTCTATTGATTTGGTGTACTGTAATGTTAGGGTTGTTTTAAGAATAAATTATAGTTATTTGTTGACAAAAAAAACACCGATTTCTTTATTCATTCCCCTATACATTTCACGCTGCCTAGTGTTACAGAATCTGATTTTTTTTTTCATCTCCATTACAAAATTGATGTTCATCACGCATACGTGATCTGTTGATATTAGGTTCCGTAACAACGTATATATATATATATATATATATATATATATATATATATATATATATATATATCAGTCCGTTTTAAATTATCTATCTTTGTATCAAAAGTCGCTACTTCGGTTTTTGTTAAAACTGTTCGTTTCCGTCGTTTCGTCAAAGTATTTTATTTTACTGCATAACAACTGCAAGAAAAGGACGTTTACAAACCAGTAAGCACAATAGCATTGAGTTTGATAGCTGCAATATCCTTTATTGTTTTAATTCATATCTTCCCTAATGATGGAAAAACAGAAGATTTCCTTTGTAATCCTGCCTTTGGATTGAAAATTTAAGTGATTGCTATAAGCATCAAATTCTGGGATGGGTTTATTTACTGACCAGCATGACCCTGCATTTCATTTTTCGGATATCACACCTAAAACTGGAAACTCCTGGTTCAACTCTTGGTTACACAGCTGCACATGCTCAGAATGGAGCTTACACTGAAATAATGGTACTTTTGCCACAGGTGTGCTCCTCTGTACATCGATGTCGTTTACCATCTTTTACCAGTTGTACGTTTTCAGGTTGGTGTTCTTTGAGTATGTAAGATGTACGTTTACTATTACCTCCATTGATGACCCAATGAACATGTTCGTTTACGCTGCACGGAATCAGAAAAACAAAACGGTTATCCATTTGACATTGCGATTCAGGAGGCACCGGGAACCGTCAGTTGGATCAGCCGAACCAGAAGCGTGGTGATAATAACTAGCCAGGGACCATTCCCCCCCCCCCAAAGGCCCAATATCGGTGGTTTCTCGGATTTCTCTGATGTTCCTTGCTTCCGGCGACTACTAAACGCTGTCTGTGCCTAGTATTAGTATTTATAACTTTTGTAAAATCCATGTAAAATAAATAAATAAATAAATAAAATTTAGATATTTTAAAGAGAAACTTAGCTGCAGTGACAAAGAACAGCCATGAGGAAGACTGTTATATTATTGGAAAATTTTCAACTCCACTTTCAGGTGGCTCAAAGCCAAGATATGAACACATTAAAGTTTCAATGAGTGTATGGATTTAATGGGATAAATAGGGATTTTCCTGGAGGAGACTTCCGCCGTATTCTGCGAGGACAATTCTTGACAAATGAATCTAATTTTTAAATTTTAGACATTAAAATAGGTGTGTGGCAAATGGAATTCCCGATTGCGCCTTCGGGGTACAAGGCAGGGTAAACTGGAGTGGACTGGTCGGTATGACCACTCGTTATTTGATGTCTTCATGCCAGGATTTCTTGATCGGCATTGATGTTGCATTTAATGTTGCAGGGCAATATGTAAGTTAGAGGACTCTTTCAGTGAACACAAATTATTAATTTTTATTTATCAATAACATAACCCTTTATAGCAAAGACCTCTAACTTGTGGATAGGGAAACGAGACTCGGAAGGAGTTTGGTTTCGGCTATAATAAGTGACTGGTCTTTTCTGGGCATTTTGCTTTTGGTAGAGAATATCATATATGAATTCAAAAACTGCATTAGAATGAACAATTAAAGGACGAGAAAATATCTGCAAACGCCAGGTTAGCAGCAGGTGACAACATTCCTTTCAAATAATCAAATACTAGTTGATGTTGTGGATACCAGGTAAAGTTTGAATGTGATGGAACCTTCTTGGTACGACTGATGTTCTTTGTTTGATCCTGAAGGTAGTCATCGTTTAGTAAGTTATATAGTGGAGACAAACCTACAATAGAAACTCGCAAAGCATATAAACTGCGTACATCAATAACACATTAAGGTAAAGGCCACTCTTTCAGGACACTCATATGGTATCGTATACCTTCTTTTGAGACTATATTATATTAGACCTGATCCTGCATCAGCTGGCACTTTGATGGTTCTGTTTGTAATCGTACACCATATAGACGATGAATGATGTTATTTAACGATTAAAATGTTGACAAGACAAAAATATCATCAAGATATACATTCTCTTAAAATGAGATCACCCACGGTCTTTTGGATTATCCTTTGGAAACTGGCTTGTGCATAGTATAATTCAAAAGGCATGGTTTGCCGTTGGTAGAAATTGAGGTGACCTACCTTTATTTAGCCCTGCCTGGGCTTTAGTATTTGCGCTTACTAATGAAATGCCTAAAATAAAACGTAATTCCATGTACCGATAGACTTGACTCAGTGCCAGTTCTTATCACTAAAGCCTTGTAAAGTCTGTATGGTGATATCCTGATATTTGCATATTAAGGCGTCACAAAGCTCTTTGAGGACCTGACGATTCCCCCGTATTTGCATATCAGGTCGTCACGCCTCATGCGAGTGGCATGGTTGCTATGAGAACGCCAACAGCGGTCCCACAGCTCGACCCGCTTGGTTACATTTGCACTTAAATCATGTATTCAGGCAGTCCACACATGGACCTCGTGTCCTAAGATATATCTCTGCTGAACGAATATTTCGGCCTATGGGCCAAATGTAAATGCATATTGTAGACACTATCGCAACGATTTTGTACTGACAGTTACAGTAAAATTCCCTCTGTCGAGATGACAGGAGCAGCTGGCAGCATTTGTCTGAACCCGCGTATTAACTGTCACTCGCGAATCGTGATCGTTTCAGTAAGCCGGTACATTTTGACTGCGCTCGTCGAGTGTGTACCTGAATATATCGCGCTGATTGGCTGGGCCAGAGTTTGTTATGCCTACATTGTGTTTAAACAGGCCCACTTTCAAGAGTGGTGGTCCGATAAACGTTAACACTGGGGCTGAGGGTTATAGTGTTTTAAAGTCTCGCCGAACTCAACATAAGCGACGGCCTAAAAATATTAAGACAAATTAAATGAGAATACTAGAAGCAAATTGGAAGCCCAGAATAGGCGATGACTGAACGAACCATGTTGGTTTTGAAAAAGATTCTGGGAAAGACCACAGCTGACGTCACTGGAAAAGACCTTAGTTCAGCCAGGCGGTGATGTGTGGCGCTGATACTCCGGGAACCGGCCAAGATTACAAGTCCATGAAATAAGAGGATCAGATAGTGGCAAATTTGTTAAATGAGTTGCCGCAAGATGGCGGTAACGATACTAAGGGCGAAACAACGCGGGAACGTTTGATTTCTCTGTCAGAAGCAACCACTAAGTCATAACTATTTCATGGACTGGGCCAGTCTAACCTTTACTCTCTGTGGGCTTGCTCAACCTGTCAGTAACAAGAATTCAGGTTTAGAACGAAAAAGTAACCAGCAGCTATTAAAGAATCTTGGTAAAAAATAAGCATCTCCAACAGTTCCAGCATTCAGATTTCCTTAAAATAATAAATAATAATAATAATAATAATAATAAACATTTCTGTATCATTTCTGTACTGCTTGTAACAGGCGGTTCTGCTTAAGAAGGGCTTGACGAGGTCTTGTACATTGTTGGAAGGCATGAAAGAAACGCCTTTGATTTTTTGTTGTTGTTTCGTGTTTTTTTTGGGGGGGGGGATAACCGGAAGTTATGCTGTGCCATAGGTTAGCCAGTTCTCTGGGTGTAGAATAACATCGTAGTAGGCTATGTATGTGTGGATCGATGCAATATTCTTTTCCCAAAAGTTGGCCGTCCGTCTACTTGCTGTTTAATTACCCGTTTACTGCCTAATATTTATGTTTATTGCATTTGTTTATAATGTTCAGATTTGACAAAGATCTCCAAAAAGCTTTGATGAATAGTTTTTTTCTGTAATGTAAAACTCATCAGACAAATTTTAACATAGACTATCAAATACTTATTATGCTCACAGAAAAGCAATATAAAGAACTATCAGTTTTAAAGGGGTATTATTTATTTGAATATATAAAATGTAACATTCGATTCTACGTCATTCTGCGTTTTAAAGAAGATAATAAACAATATGCAGCGTGTTTCAAGGTCAAATAAAAATAATCAATTTAGTATTGACCTCGGTATACCAGCAAATTCGTGTTTGCTCTGAAGATTGTATTTCATATTTATGGTGTTAAAGTTTATACCTACTTAAGGTGAAGCCTGTTGATTTTTAAATAATTTAGATTTTTTCTTCTAGTAATACATTGTTATTATCTATAAGCCAACCATGTTCTGCATTGTGATTCGCAGAATAAACTTAAATGTAACACAGCATCCATATCTGTTTTCGTCTAAAGACAATCTGGTAACCATGCCGAAAATTCTGAACTCTGCTGAAATGACAGGTTCAGAAGTCTCCCTTGAAGAAAGATCTTATCAATGGAGAAGAATTATCATCAAAAGCAGTGAACGTGAACGCGGAGCTTTATAGATTTGTGCAGTATGCCTAATGGTTACGATTTATGCCCTGACTATAGCTCAGCATGACTAAAAGCCTGTACAGGTTCGCTAAAGAGAATAACTCTGTGGAAAAGAAAAACTAGATGTGTCGGAACGACACGGATGCCCCCGCCTTGGGCTAATAAGAAACATTTGTTAAATTTTGTAATTTTTTTTTAAGTTCAGGAGGTGTCGTATGGTCAAAAGTAGGTCAACAAGGGCAAAATGCAAACTCGATCTGTAACGGGTCATTATCAAGCAACACCCTAAAAATCAGGCTAGTAACTGCAGGCATTGTGAAAAAAAAGTTCACACGTGCATTTTTCATAAAATTTCTGCCTTTCATGAAATTTTCTATGTTCAGGATCTGTCATATGGTCATAAATAGGTCAACTGGGACGAAACAAGAACTCGAGTGTAAGTGGTCATTATGCGCCCACAGACCAAACATTAGGCCAGTATCTGTAAGCATTGCATTGCGAAACTAGAATATTAGCAAAAGTTGATATTCAGTTATAAATTTAAATTGTAGAGGTATGTACCATGTTTCATAACAATACAACAAATGGTTCCTTAGAAAAAAGCTCTTAAGTTTTTTTCTATACTAAGCTCTGTGACCTTGAAAAGTAGGTCAAGATCACATCACCCATCTTTGATCTTGACCAAGATTTTGTAAATATCATGCAATAGCACTGAAGAAATGAAGTTCCTGTGTTGAATACCTTCAGAGATATCCTGCACAAAAGGCAAAAATTGAAAAATCCGATAAAAATTCATTAAAAAATCAGAAATTGTAGGTGGTGCCACTAAAATTGTGCAGCACGCTCAGACCATCATTCCAAATGATCATAGTAAGTTTTGTGAAAATCCACACAATGGTTCCTGAGATATAAGCTTCTGGGTGTTTTTGTATAATCAGCTCTAAAAAAAAGAAAAAATAGGTCAAGGTCACCCATCTTTGCACTTGACCAAGATCTTGGTGATATACATCGTCACTGATGAAATAAAATTCCAACGGTGAATCCTTTTAGAGATATCCCGCTTACAAGGCCAAAATTGAAAAATCCGATAAAAATTGATTAAAAAATCAGAAATTGCAGGTGGTGCCACCAGAATTGTGCAGCACGTACAGACCATCAGTCCTAATGATCATGGTAAGTTTGTGAAAATCCACGCAATGGTTCTTGAGATATAAGCTTCTGAGTTTTTTGTATAAGCAGCTCTAAAATGTAGAACAAAGGACCTATGGGTCACGGCGCTCAGCTATTATATATGATAAAAAATATGAATTTAAAATGAGGCACATGCTGGTTTTATATGGTAATCAATATAAGCTGTATTATGAGTTGTTGTTGTTCAGCTTATGTATGATTTTGATAGTACCTTTGGAGACAGGGAAGAGGATTGATTTCATTTATTTTATTAACAAATGGAGTACTATTGTCACACAGATTTTGACTTGGCAATATAACTTATAAGCAGAACATATAATATAAGAGTTTAACTATTTATAATAAAAATTACAAATATTATCCAAAATATAATTTTTATTAAAAAATAATAAGAGAATCGTATGAAATGATTATAAAAATAATATTTAAGAATATATTCATGGATGCATTCATGAATACATTTTGAAAGTATTTGCACTGGTATTCATTTACTTTCATTTTTACCTGAATTCCCATTTCTTTATTAAAAAAATTTAATAATGGAGTACATATTCATATTTTTATTTAAATACAATTGCAAACTATTCGCACCATGTCTGGTTTTTATTCAGTTTTCATCAAACAATTATGTTGAGAATCCAGAATATACCAAATTCACACATTTAAATAATGATCATAAGTATCTGGTTTTATGGCTTTTATTTATATTTAAAAAAATAAATGTAATATATTCATTTTGGATTAATTTCACACCAATGTACACACTAGACACAGTAGGAATCTAGATTAATATTATCAACTGCATCTTTGTCTATCATTAATTTCCTTCATATGATCCCTAATGATCAGTAATGAATAATATGATTTACTTTTTTATCATTAAAATTGAACTGAAAAATACCATAGGTGACTGCATGGTGTTATTTGGAATATGTGACATTCTATCCATCAATACAAGATTCTTATATCATCAGTAACTGCAAGTTAATTTCCTGTTATTATACACTAACAAATTCCTTTTTATTTCTTTAATTTGTTATTAAAAACCAATAAAAATTTATTGTTTATTGTTATGCTGTTGGTCAAAACTACTAGATGAGTTGGGTTGGACACCTGGATCAACTGTGGCTGTCCATAAGCTGCTTGTCTGCCCCAGTATATGCCTCGCCTCAAACATGCATAATTTGCTGAAAGTTCAACAAGGTCAACATACAGGTGACTCAAGAGGGGCTGGAGAGAGCCAAGGTCTGACATGGTATCATAAAAACAATTAAGCTACAATTTCTTTCAGCTTTCTAAACTACAAAGCTGAATCCTTATGTGTGCATGATATGAAAATTATTTCAACAGCGCTCACAGGAAACAAACGTGCCATGGTCAAAGTTGGGCAAAATTTAAGGTATTAATTTTATATTTATACTAATAACTTATAAAATTTGAAAAATTCAGAACTAATTTTGGGTATTCAATTGAATCTTGATTAAATAATGTTACATCCCTGACAAAAAATCTCTAGCTTCAGCAATGCCCTTGTTAAGGGAGTAAATATATTTCTTGATTTTTTACAAAGTGCATTATGTTTGGGCCCATAACTTAAAACAATTACGCAATACTGACATCTTTTTTGGCATGTACATAGAAAATGTATAGAAAAATATGTATATTATATAAGATAACAGTCAGATCAGTGGTTTTGATATTAGGCAGTCCTGAAGTGTAACAATGGGTTTTTAATGGAAAAATAAAGTTTTTCATTAATATCTCGAAGGTATTAAGTCTTAGTGACCAAATTCTTGGCATGGTAGGGGATTTTGGAAACATCTTATTGTATACCAAATTTTAGGAACTGAGAGCTGAAGCTGGGGAGCTGAGCTCTTGCAAGATGTAAACAATATAATACATGGTGCTTGAAAACTTGAATAAAATCTAAGTCAAAGTTGGGCAAAATTTAAGGTACCAATTTTTTATTTTTGTTAATATTTTAAAAAATTTAAAAGATTTTGATCTAATTTTGGGTATACAATTTAATTTTGATTAATTAAAGTCATATTACTGGAAAAAAAGTTCATAGCTGTAACATGTTTTGTGTTAAGTTATCAAATATTTTTCCTGATTTTTTACAAAATGCATTGTTTGGGCCCATAACTTTTTAAAATTATATAATACAGACATAATTTCTGTCATGTACATAAGTAATATAAAATAAAAAATTAATATAAAAATTGAGGTTTTTCCTTAATTTCTCAAAGGAACGAAGTCGCAAAGACCCAGTTTTCGGCTTGGTAGGAGATCTTGGGGACATCTAACATTATGATGAATTTTGGATTCCTAGGTCTTACGGTTTCAAAACGTGCCACATCTACGGACGGACGGACGGCACGACAGACGGACGGACGACGGACAATGGACCACGACTATAGCTCAGATGACTTATAGTCAGCTGAGCTAAAAATGGGTCAAGGTCACCCATCTTCAAACTTGACCGAGATTTTATCGATATACATCTTCACTGATGAAATAAAATTCCAAAGGTGAATCCTTTTAGAGATATCCCGCTCACACGGTAAAAGTTAACATCGCCGGACGGACGGACGCCAGACGGACGGCAAGACGGACAGCTTGGGTGACGACAATAGCCCATCAGCCTATGAGCTGAGGGCTAAAAACGACTGTTAATGTACATTTGTCATGAAAATTTATATTTTTCATGAAATTGTCTATGTTTAGGAGCCGTAAAACAATCAAAAGTAGGTCTACCGGGACGAAACGCGAACTCGATCTGTAACTGGTCATTATCTGGCCACACATAAAAAATCAGGGCGGTATCTGCAGGCATAGCGGAAAAAAAGTCCGTACATGTGCACTTGTCATGAAAATTTATATTTTTTATGAAATTTTCTATGTTAGGGCACCGTCAAACGGTCAAATGTAGGTCAACTGGGACAAAACAAGAACTCGATCTGTAACTGGTCATTATCTGCCCACACAGCAAAAATCAGGCCAATATCTGCAGGCATTGCAAAAAAATGTCTGTACATGTGTATTTGTCATGAAAATTTATATTTTTCATGAAATGTTCCATGTGCAGGAGCCGTAAAACGGTCAAAAGTAGATCAACTGGGACGAAAACGCGAACTTGATCTGTAACTGTTCATTATCTGCCCACACACCAACACCAAAAATTAGGCCAATATCTGCAGGCATTGCGAAAAAAGTCCGTACAACTGTTTGATTTCGGAATGACGGAAGGACATAAGGACGAAATGACGGACATTGGTAAAACTATATGCCCCGGCCACTTTGTGGCGTGGGCATAAAAACAGAATGATTTGACAAGCATATATTACAAGATCATATACACACACAGTTGGAACAACCGGTTTGCTTTGTAAATAAACAGAAATATTCATTTTTAATATGCTTTTATTGTATTTCCATTGTTCATCGTGTAAAAAAATTTCATACAAATCAGCGTTTGACACCAACAGATGCAGAACTCAATACATAAAATATATTAAGATAAATAAATATACCTAAGTATAATACTGACCATGTTAACTTTCTATGCACTTTGCTGACATTTTCTCTGGCCAGAGTTAGTATATCACCTGCCTTAGAAAACATCCGCTAAAAATTAACCAAAGCATTAAAACCTATATTTGACCAAGGAGTTTATAGGAGTCTCATTATAAACTCCTTGATTATATCCGTACAATATACATTAAATCTGGGAAAGTGTTTCCCCTGACCACAATAAATCATGAAACTTTCAATGTTTTTATTAAAGACTTTTTAGAACGCACAGTTTAAGCAACTACTCACCTATACCATTTTTCTATTTTTTGTCAATTTTTTGTTCAAAATTCAATTTAAGTTATAAATATCTAATATGAAACGACTTTTTGACTGATTTTGAAAGATGTGGTTTTTGTCAGGGATGTTCCCTTAAATTGCAACTCTGCAGGACATTAAACTGTAAAATGAAAGCCACACGGTTACATACCGCCGAAAACTGCAGAATGCTGAATGACAAAAAAATCAGGATTATCATTTAAAAATAATGCAGAATTTAAACCTTCTGTCATATTATGAATAAATGTCGGAAACATAAAAACATAACGAATATTATGCGTACAAACGTATATAATATATTTATGCTCTTTCATAAATAGTTTCCTATTTGAACATTGGTCCCAGTGCCCCGAGGGGTAACATATTATCTGAGACCGAATCCTCAGTCGAAATTTCCAATAAAATTTGCTACCTTTTCGGAGTAACATTTACACATTTCGTATACAGTAAAGAAAAACCGATATAGACTCCTTCAATAACCATCTGACATAAAAGTCTAAAAACAAAAAGGAAAATACGGGACAGAAGTGCTACAGTTGAATGATATAAGCGCTCCATCAGCGAAAGAGGGAAAGAGGGAATAGCTATATGAAACTATTAGGCAAAATAGCTGAAAACTACGAGACACAGCGACGACTAAGTCAAGACCACTTTTAATAATCATATGCTGTATGAGATGTTAAACTATAAGAGTCCGTCCCTGGGTCACTGATCACAGAATCACTAACTGATGATAAACTAAGAGTCAGTCCCTGTGTCATTGGTAACAGAATCACTCACTGATAATTATGTGTTGCAGACATGGTTGTATATCACAATGGGTTGTGAATTATTTTATATATTTAATTTGATATATAATTAACTGGCTGATTCACTGTAACACCTGCAACATTGTCAGCGGACACCAAATCTTTACTGAACTGAATTTGGCACTTTCCTACTGACTGTTTCAGTGAACTTTAAAAACATATTTAATAAGAGTCTTTGTGTTCATATGTCAATATACTGATCTGACACTTTGGCCTTCTGTTATAACAATCGTAAATAGTGGTAGCAGAAGGACCAATGCTATTGTAGGGGTCTATATAAAGCTGTGGGCTCGAAACATTTTACTTCAGAGCCTGAATAGGCGTTCATCCCTTGTTTGGATCATACGAATTTCAAACCAGTATATAATATATCAAATCAGCAGTCTTTTGATGAGTAACAATGATATTGCTAAGTCACACTATACATCAAACATACGTTCTTCCGATATTACAAGGATAAACATAAGGCCACTTAATATGACGCCATATTTTTTGCAGCACTTTAAAGATAGGGTCAACACCGTCAACACCGTCGTGGTGTCGAAAAGTAAATATATTTATTACGTAAGTAATCATTACAAATCGCCACATTACTTCCTCTGATAAAAACTAATGTGTAGTCGCAAACAAAATAAATTTCAAATACATATCGCGGACAGGGGTCTTTGAACAAAGTCTAATAATATCTCACATAATACAGGCATATAAAAAACTAGATATTTCTTGGCACCGCAGGTGCCATAGTATCGCCAGACAATTAATTCCCCCCCCCCCCCCCTTTAAGAATAGGCCCCCCATCTTCAGCAACAATATATCAGACCACACTCATAGAAAAGGTCATTCTCATAGAAAAGGTCATGATCCAAATTTCAATATACATCATCCCCTAACCCATGTCTATGTATATGCAAGAAATCTGTCCATTAGTTTTTGACTTATAATGCTCACAGTACTGTTAAGTGGCAATGATGGGGTATTAAACGGCACGAAAACAAGTAAAAGAATAACAGGTGGCACCACCTGTTTCCCGTACATGACAACACTATCCATGATCTTCGTTCAAGTTGATTTTTGGACCAATCAATGCATCCCTTATTGAGAAATTAATGATTTTGTGTGATTTTCACCATATATGGCAATATTCAAGATCAAGGCCACTCATTGGAAAGGTCATGACCCCTATTCAAATAAACATTATCCTATAACCCATATCCATGTAAATGCATAATATGAAAGAAATTTGTCCATTAGTTTTTGACTTATAATGCTCACAGTACTGATAAATGGAAATGATGGGGTATTAAACGGCACAAAACAAGTAAAAGAATAACAGGTGGCGCCACCTGTTTCTGGTACATGACAATACTTTCCAAGATCTTTGAACATGTTGATTTTTGGACCAATGCATGCATCCCTTATTGAGATAGTAATGATTTTGTGTAATTTTCACCATATATGGCAATATTCAAGGTCAAGGCCACTCTCATAGGAAAGGTCATGACCCCAATTTATATATACATTATCCCATAACCCATGTCTATGTATATGCATAATATGAAAGAAATCTGTCCATTAGTTTTTGACTTATAATGCTCACAGGTTATAAATGTACTGTTTAGTGGCAATGATGGGGTATTAAACGGCACGAAAACAAGTAAAAGAATAACAGGTGGCGTCACCTGTTTCTGGTACATGACATTACTATCCAAGATCTTGGGTCAAGTTGATTTTTGGACCAATGCATGCATCCCTTATTGAGAAATTAATGATTTTATGTGATTTTCACCATATATGGCAATATTCAAGGTCAAGGCCACTCTCATAGGAAAGGTCATGACCCCTATTCAAATAAACATTATCCTATAACCCATATCCATGTATATGCATAATATGAAAGAAATTTGTCCATTAGTTTTTGACTTATAATGCTCACAGTACTGTCAAGCAGCAATTTTGGGGATATTAAACGGCATGAAAACAAGTAAAGAATAATAGGTGGCGCCACCTGTTTCCGGTACATGACAATACTTTCCAAGATCTTCGAACATGTTGATTTTTGGACCAATGCATGCATCCCTTATTGAGATATTAATGATTTTGTGTAATTTTCACCATATATGGCAATATTCAAGGTCAAGGCCACTCTAATAGGAAAGGTCATGACCCCAATTTATATATACATCATCCCATAACCTATGTCTATGTATATGCATAATATAAAAGAAATCTGTCCATTAGTTTTTGACTTATAATGCTCACAGGTTATAAATGTACTGTTAAGTGGCAATGATGGGGTATTAAACGGCACAAAAACAAGTAAAAGAATAACAGGTGGCGCCACCTGTTTCCGGTACATGACATTACTATCCAAGATCTTCGGTCAAGTTGATTTTTGGACCAATGCATGCATCCCTTATTGAGAAATTAATGATTTTGTGTGATTTTCACCATATATGGCAATATTCAAGGTCAAGGCCACTCTCATAGGAAAGGTCATGACCCCTATTCAAATAAACATTATCCTATAACCCATATCCATGTATATGCATAATATGAAAGAAATTTGTCCATTAGTTTTTGACTTATAATGCTCACAGTACTGTCAAGTAGCAATTTTGGGGATATTAAACGGCATGAAAACAAGTAAAGAATAATAGGTGGCGCCACCAGTTTCTGAAACATGACAACCCTATCCATGATCTTCAATCAACTTGATTTTGGGATCAACCCATGCAAGTTTTCTTGAGATATTTAAGAATTTGTGTGATTTTCCCCAAAATTGAACCTATTCAAGGTCAAGGTCACTCTCCTAGTTGAGGTCATGACCTTATTTTAAATAGGCGTCGTCCTCTCACCCATATCTATACATATACCAAGTTTGGTAAAGATCCGTGAAATATTTTTTGAGTTATTGTGTCCAAAAGAAATCTCTGCGGCTGCGGCCACGGCGGCGCGACCGTGCCTAAACCATAGTATCTCCAGACTATGTCTGGCGATACAATAATAACACACCAGGTCTACATTCATTGGTGTCAGGTTAAAATACACTACATATAAATAACATCCAGTGTAAATATTTTCCTAAGTCTGCATTTAGGTAATGTAAGGTACCAGCATATCTTCTATCAAGCTTGATAATAGTTACAGTACAGGTTCACTATCTAATTTAATAATATAAAACAGTACTTACAATGGTCTATTTGGGAAATCAATTATCCAAATACACAATGAAATTAATAGTTTACTGTATAATTTTGATATCATTCAAGAATTCAAGAAAGACCTTGAAAGATAATAATTATCATAAAGGTTGCCATATTCTCTCCCCTTATATATATATATTTCATCCAATAATATCTTATATACAATATGAAAACCACGAAAACATTGCATTAAACAGTGCCATTATAAGTGAAGTACACATTCATGCATAACTATCTGTTGTGCACAGAAAGTCCTTCTGCTTATTCATTACATAATAAGCATTTAGGTTATAAATACGTCTATACTTTAGTTAGAGAAGTTTGCTTTAGGTGACATCCTTGCAGATCAACACCGGTCTAATAGTACGTTATTCAGTGTTATAAAAACATACATTTAGAGTCTACATTAAAAATTACATACACTGCATACAGTAGAACATGCCTCTCATGGGATGCCTTTGAACAAAATTATTGTTATTTCATTGTCAGTGCCTTGCGTTCATTAAGTGAAACAGAACGTTTGCATTAGGCATTAAAACTGGCTAATTCCTTTGTATATTCTTATACATTTGAGTGGCTCGCCAACAGATATACAAAAAGCTTCTCTATGATTAGTTGAAATATGATAAAATTTAACGTTTAATCAAAATTTAGATATCTTAAACTTCTAAATCGTTCAAAGTTCGAATATTACCGTAAATAACAATAATCTTGTTCAAAGGTACCCCATTCACACGTTGTGATATCTCTTTCTGTGAAATAGGCTTCGATATTAACTGCCTACAATAAATTCATAATTGGGAGGGTCACACTCACTCACACACACTCACACACATACATGGTTAAAAGTGCCATTTTTATAGAATGAAAATATAAAAGGCCAATAATACAGAAAAAAAATACAAAAGACTCGAGCAAACTGACGTTATGAGAAAAGGCAATCTAATCATGACACATGAACATGAGCATATCCCATCTTTTTACAGGCCGCCAGCTTAATACGTTCTAAAATATATTTATGACAACCAGTCAACTGAATAATACATGCTTTAAGCTAAAATCAATCATTTACAATTAAACATGTGACAAATCGAACATATGATTTTGTAATGCTGCAGAACATATCTGCATATAACCATGATATTACACCTTCTGTTTGTATTGCATTATTAGCAGAGATATACCCACCGTTCTACTAACGTGATATACCACTGGAAACGTCTGCCGGTCCATGCTTAAAGAATACACGCACGTAAGGATTTTGAAGCAATTTGTCACACTAATTTGTCAGTATTTGTCATACAGTGGATTTAGAGCCTTTGAGATGAAAACTTTCCTTCCAGCAGGGTTCTAAATGCGACTCAAATCCGGCTAGGGGTTATAAAGGTACAAAGATGACAATACCGGTAATGCTTTGTACAGCAACTTAATATGGTCCAAATCTACTACTGAAATATGTGGATCTCCGTAAACTCGCTGAAATTCACCTTGCACAATTCCAAGGTTCAGGGATTCAGCAGTGACACACATGGCAACACATGGCTCGTTACTCGATGAACACGGCACAATTAATGATGTTTTAAAATTGCTTAAAAGTTGACACAGGACCAAGCCAAGCATGCAGACCTTTTCCCGGACGGGCTCCCTTAAATCCCATTTCACCACTGGATGACATACTGACACCTTCAGGGTAGATTTGTGAAGGGTTGAGGCGATAACTCATATCTAGGATTATCAACAGCTGCGATATTAATAGCGTTATATTCTCTTTGATTTTGATACCAAAATATATACATTTTTGTCGTCAGTTTTGGTACACAAACATCCCCTTTTACCTGAAGAAAATAGCATCAGGAGTGTCTTTCTGTGTTCTGAAAACATTTCATTTTCAGGGATAAAACTTATTTTAATGAATCCCATGAAATTTATATAGAGGTAAGCAGTATAATATAAAACAAATATATTGGTATTGGTATGTACAAAACTGTGTTTGATAAACTGACAGAATGGCATTTATAGAAAACTCGAGGGGATTTCCTAGCTTATAGGTTGTCAAGGAAACATTTTAGAAAGTAACAGATATTGAGGAATGATGATGTTACTTGAGTTTCCCGCACCAAATACTGATATTAATGTATATATTGAAATATATTTTACATTAATCTATATTTTACATTTATAATATGAAACAAGGCCCAAAGGCCTAATGCGAACCTGTGCATTGGCATATAAACCAGGTATAATGCTTCATTGATAGGCCATTACTTTCCAAAGACGTGTTATATGTACAGACCGGTTATGATGTACGGCTGCATAGCCCTGATCTCAGCCAAACAGCACCACATTAAGACACTTCAACGGCTTCAAAACAGAGCCTTAAGGATGGCCTTGAGACTCCCGCCTCGAACCCGAGTATCTGTGCTTCACGAGAAGGCAGAAATAGATTATGTGAGAGATCACATTCTAAGGTTGAGCAAAGGCCATGTCGAAAAGGTGAAGCAAGAGAAGTTCTATAAAGACCTCAAAATGTGGCTCGACTGGCAAAAGATCAGTGGTAAGCGGAACCCCAGTATCATCACCCCACTAGAGGAAGTGGGGGAGGGATAGAAAGGCTCCGGAGCTCTGCAGCGCCCGACTGCAAAAGTAAAATACGGGCCGTCAATCGGATGAGGACGTAAAATAGCAGTCCCGTGTCCAGAAGGGGACAGGCACGTAAAAGACCCCATACTGTTTTTCGATAGAAGAGTAGGCCAGCCTGTTGCCGGCAGTATGGAACCAGGCCCTGTAGAGCCAGCCGTTTGGTGGATAAAAGTTGAGGGGATCCCGAAAGGATCAAGGACAAGGCTCCGAGACTAAAAACCGGGGGTCCGGGTAGGACCAGCAGGGACAAGGCTCAAGCATGATGGCACAAGCACCAGAGAAGGCTCTCGAGAAGGCTGCGATCGAACTGTACCTGGTCGAAAGGGACAAGGCTCAGGGCGGGACTTACGGTAGTCCAGGGGTAGGCCGATGTCGCTCGGACATTACTGGCTGGTTGCTAGGCTCAGGCTCCCGGGAATAACTGGGGGATTCCCCGGTGGTGGACGGTCAGCGAGGGCGGGCCGGACCTGATTGGCTGGCGTGTCAGTTCTGGCGACCTCAGTGCAAAGAGGTGGGTACCCGAAGAGGCAAAACTGCGGCGTAAAAACCTTAGTTATTGCCTGAGTGGTGTAACGGACATGGCATGTAATATGTACATGAACAATGCAAATACATGTACTAAACATACTGAACAACACCAATTACATAAACATCACTGCTGAAAAACTGGCATAAGTGCACACAACAACACAAATTATCGTAGGTGGCGTTATCAGTCTTGTATACAACAAAGCTATCCAAGATGTATACATATGCCCAATTTCAAGCTGAAATATCATAACCCTTCCTGAGAAATAGGCAGAGACATACACTGTGCAAAATTATTGTAGGTGGCGCCTCCAGTCTTGTGTATGACAAAACTATCCGATATGTGTAAAAATGCACAATTTCTGGCTAATATATCAAATTTAATCTGAGAAATAAGCCGGATACATTGAGCAAAAAATCATTTTAATTGGCGACACCAGTTTCGTAAATGTGAAAACCATCAAAGATGCATAGACAGGTATAAATATCAGGCCAACACATCAAACTTCTCTTGAGTCATGTGCACTGGGCTTACTAGGTTAAGGTGAGAAAGGCAGTTGCCCAGGTTAACTGGAAAAAATTGCTGGCTCCAGCTACTGTACTGAGTGAACTCTTGACCTGCACCTGGCTGAACTGAGTGAACTCTGACATAATCTGACATAGTTAACAGTCTGCCAAACCTGTAAATAGATCAAGACTGACCTTTGGTTTGTTGCCAAATCTGACACAGTTGGCACTCTGCCCATTTATTTATAGATACAGACAAAGTCTTTGCCTGTTCCCATATCTGTTTATACAGATTATACAGTTTATTCAAGCTGACATATCTAGAAAATGTTTGGATAAAAATAAATGCCTATTGCAGTCCTCGGTCAGATATAGGCTTACTTGGATGAATGACCAACTTCACCTTTCTTTAACTCTACAAGATATCAATTTACCCATCTATTCTTATATAACTGAGAGAACCCTACCCCAAGATCATTCTTGTGAAATATTAAATACAGTATTGGCTGAAAATTAAGTTTCCCCCTTTAAAAAAAAACAGGTGGATACAGGTGGTGCCACAAAAACCTAAATTTCAAATCTAGGTCATGTGAAAATCATTTGCATAATATTTGGTGATACTAGCTCCTGCTGTGTCTGAGATTGTAATGCTGGCATCTTTACTTAGCCAAATGACTGAATTAGATTCCTGTAACTGTGAAAATTCACTGAAATGATACCATTTAAACAAACCTTAAAAGAACATATCTGGGATAATTTTTTTGTGAATTATTAAAGAATTTGGCTCCATGATTTCAGAGAAGAATGTTTTCAAAGTACCTGCCTGGTTAATGAGAAAACTTTCCAAGGTGGATGGACATGCCAAATTTATTACCAATACCTTGACCCACTCCTGAGATATGAGCAATTTTTACCAAAAGCACATGTATGGATGGACGCCACGGGAAAACAATTGCACATGGCGCCATCAGTCTTCAACATAACATGGAGGAGTCCAAGATCTAAGGATATACACGATTTCAGGCCAATACTGCAAATCATTCCTGGGAAAAGGGCATTAATTTATTCTACAAAAACGGAAAGGTGAGTGGCGCTTTCCTTATGGTTTACGAGAAAACTGTTCAAGATGGATGAACATGCAATACTTGAGAACAATACATTGAACCACTCAATAAGATACGAGCAAGTTCACCCAAAGCACATGTACGGACGGACGCTTCGGGAAACTGATTGCAGATGGCGCCACTTGTCTTGAGTACAAGAGGAAGGAGACCAGGATCTATAGATATGCAAATTTCCAGGCCAATACTGCGAATCACTCCTGAAAAAGGGCATTTATTAATTTTACAAACACAAAGGTAGGTGGCACCACCTGTCTGGTTTAAGAGAATGCTTTCCAAAATGGATGAACATTCCAAATTTAAGAAATTCCAAATTTCAAGGTCCCAACTTGAAATAACTTTGAAATAAACAGACTTGCGTGCATTGACTTGTTTAAATTATTACAATGAATTACCAAGAAAACTTAACACCAAGCTGTTATAGTAGCCAGACTGCAGCACAAAGGCCTCTTCTAATCCGGGCACTGTGCCAAAGCTATTTATAGAGCTGACACAATCTTGGCCAGTGGCGAACATCCAGACACTGCTAATGATAAACCATGTGCTGCCATCTGTTCACAGAAGTGGTCCCCACTTGAAATAACTTTGAAATAAATTTTCCCAATAAAAATGTTTTGCTGCGGACTAAAAAAAGAAATTAGGAATGTTTGAAAAATTATTACAGATGCACACTGAATGCTAAATAATACAGATACATCTCACTTAAGGCAAAATCTTGAATTAAGTGGAGTATGGATACCAATTATTTATAACCTATGTACAGCCGTCTTTATATAGCGACAGAGAGCTAAATACGCATGAATATTAACATTACCTGGTATGACGACTTAATTTAAATCATAATTCTAGACTTTTTAAAATCTTTTAAAAAACATTCTTGTCAATATTAATTATTGATAACGGAAATCTAAATGTCTAGTGGCATGATATAAAAGAAACTGGTGCCAGGGTGGGAGTAACTGCTTCACACAGCTTAGTAAAATTGCTCAAGTCAATCTCCATCAGTCAAATATCATTCATGTGGAACCATTAAAGACAATTATTATGGGACATATTTTGGGGCTATTCTTGTATAATATTAAACAAACTGGCTTCTAGTAGCATCAGCCGAGAACGTTTTGCAGGTTTATAACTCATATAGGAAGATACAGCAAACTGGCCAAGTTCAGCTTTTCGTAAGTCAGCCAAAACTCTTTGAACCAAAACCATTTGAACAATCTTGAATTATCAACATCTGAAGATAATTAATGTGTGAGATTTAAGAATTTGGCCCTGTGGTTTTTGAGAAGAAGATCTTTGTAGCCATTAATCTAAATGGGCCGTTATGGCATATGACAAAATTCAGCTTCCCAGAACTCGGCCAAAAGCCACTGAACACAGACCATTTGAACAAACTTCAGAAAACACTACCCTAGGATCATTTCTATGCGATATTAAAAACTTTGGCTATAAGGTTTCAGAGAAGAAGTTTTTTGTAGCCCTCAGTATTACATGGGCACTGATGACCCCAATACACAAAAGGCCGAAGCAGGTGGCGCCACCAATACCTCAATTTCAGATATGACTCACGTGACCAACACTGTCATTAAATTTGGTGATGAAAGCTCCAGCCGTTTCTGAGATTGTAATTTTAGTATGCCTTTTTGGATAGATGACTAAGTTCAGACCTCCCTTAACTTGGCCAAAAATCACCAAACTGGAGCCATTCGTACAAACTTGAGAAAGATTGTTTCTAGGATTATTTCTTTGAAATATTGGACAATTTTGCTGGACAGTTACGTAGAAGAAGATTTTTAAAGGTTTTTAAGCTTTTCCCCCATAAAATTAATGTTAATGCAGATATAAAAAAAATAAGTTTAGTCAGATAAAGTTTGAGATGTGACTGATTCTTACATACAATATGGAGCTGCTTGCTCAGACAGTTTTTGAGATAGCATGGGTTAACGAATGGATGACTGCAGACGGACGATGCTGTCCCATTGCATAAGCTCACAGGTGCGCTAAAAATCTGATCTCATCCGAACCATACTGTTGTATATGACCTGTCTAACAATGATTGTTTCGGAGCTATCAAAATCATGACATTGCTGCATTTTCCAGGTCACTGCAAAATCTAAGGAAATTCTCTGGGAATCTCTCAATTGCTTTGATATCATTCAGATCCGGAAGGGAACATATCAAGACAACTTCCTCACGCCAAGCGTACTTCCCACTGAAATCTTTCTCATAAGGCCTCATGTAGTTCTCTTGAGTCTCTACCAGATGAACTTCCTCTACATCTTGTAAAGTGGCGCCATCAGGTAGCCTAAACTTGTGAGTAATCTTCCTTCGAACAAAATGACACTCTTCAACAAATTCAGGTTGGACAATGACTCTATCCCTAACATACTCCAGTACCTTGGTATTTCTGAATCTCTCTGCTCTCGGATCTTCTTCTGTCACAGGTAATATTGACTGTATATCCAATCGTAGGTCTCGCCGTCTCCTCTGGAATCTTTTAACATCAATCATTAGCCAGCTGATTGCAGGTTTACGAAATTCAATAAACCGGCAGTTCCCATCCAGTACGATAATATACTCAGGGCCTCGTTTAGGTGTAAACCTGACAATTGATCGTGGTTCTGATTCTATGAGTACATATCCACGTTGACCCAGGTAATGTTTAAGAATATCATGTCGTATTGGCATTGGCTTAAAAGCTGACCGAAAGACATACTCCCGATCTCCACCTGACCTATCACTCATCTGGGAATACTCTTCCACTGTCATCGTATCCCTCCTCTGAGGAGGGTCATCATACAAGTAAATCTTCCCAAAGCGACCATTGACTCGGAAAGTTCCATCATTTACTTCATTGTAAATAGAGCGGATTCTGTCTATTTGCTGACAGAAAATGCTCTGAAAGTGATGGACATCAGAAACACTTGAATGTCGATGTAGCAACTCTGGTTCATACTTCCTGCGACCCCGATGGACATATTGGCAAGGACCAGTGTATCGAGGGAAGCGTAAAATGTCGTCTGGTCCATCAGCTTTCTCAAAAACAGTATGGTAAGATTCAGGACTGTATTGCCGATATTTTACCCTGAATTCAGGTGTTTTCTGGAGAGATAGCTGCCCCATTTTGCGTATCAAATCTCCCGAAGCTGCTTGGCCTGAGTAGACTGAAACACAGAATGTAAGATACCATGATACAATCTGTATTTATTTGCAATTCCTCCAGTAGTGATCAGCCTATGTGAGACTATTACTAGAAAGAGGAAATATGTCTTTTTTATTCTCAAAACGTTTTTGTAGATTTAAATGACAATGATGGGAACATGTTATATATTTATTTTTAAAATTTCCCCTGACCATTACTATGTTTTCTTCAGATAGTGAACTGACCACTAAAATCTAAGTGCCTAAATATCTTTGTTTTAAAGTGATTGACAGGATTTCAACATGGAAGTACACAAAAGACAATTGTTTACTATTTCAATATAAGTATATTTTTACAGTTTTGAAGTATTTAATACTATGTACCTGGTTCTTTGCCCCATAAAGTTTTTGCCACATGTGCATGTCCTGTCTTAGAGAGGCAGTGGAGGAATTTGTCGTATTCTTGAACCTCACATTTTTTCAGGTACCATAACAGTTGACCGACCTGCTCTTCATTGGTTGGGTACTTATGCTGCAGATAACAATATTCAAATTAAATATATTTCCTCTAAGTATGGTCGCATGTCCATTTACAGCTGCTCTCAAGATATTAAAGATTTACCATACTTCCTAATTTGCGCCAGTATGTCTAATTGCAGTTGCACTGAAAGAAGGTAACAGGTTTACTGTATTTCTCTTTTTTCATGGCTACTTGTCTAATAAAATATGTGCCCAACGTTACAGATTTACTATATTCCTCCTCTAATAAGTCAATCCGTTTGGGAACAATCAGAAGACATGACTTCAGTTCAAAGTTTATTTCAGGTTTACGATATACAATTCAGATCAGGATATTATATGGTGGTATATTAAACCTAAAAAAATAGTGCAGGACACCGATCAACTGAAGAAACTACTCAATGTCCAACTCATTCCCTTATAAACCATGGATTTTGCCGTTCGCGGACCTACCATAATAACACTACAAATCATGAGAGTGCAAGGGATACGGAGTACTTAGCTCTCCATGGAACAAGTGACCCATGGGTCATGACGCTCAGCCGACTGACATGTTGACAATATGTCCTTGCATAGGGAATTAATTAAGATAATAGAGGTGGCACTATCATTCATACAAGTTCATTAAGTCGCATAAGCACACCAAATTTTAGGACTACCCATTCACCCATTCCTGAGGAATCTCGCAATTTGTGTGTACTTTGCATTATTTCTGGGGTCCTCACACATGCCGCATAAATTTGAAAATATGAGTTATAGACATCTATTATTTCAAGTTAGCAAGGAGACTTATTATGGACCTCCCTGGATGTCAAATCAGAAGATTCTTGGTCCAATGGTTATGATTTTTGTGCTTTTGTTTTAAACTTTTAATTGTTTTGAGGGCACTTTTGAGAGCCATAGCTCAAATGATATGGTTAAGAGAGACCTAATTTCAGGTTTCCTTCGAGACTTGTCATGGACCTTCCCGGATGTCAAGTTGAAAGAGTCTAGGTCCAGTCAATATGATTTGTGCCCTGTAAACAGATGACTGCATCTTTAAAGGTTAAAAAAAAGAGAAAACAATCCGTAAAAATAAAAACAAATACAGGTGGCACCAGCAGTCTGTAGAAACTGATGATACACTCCTTGATCAATATCCATGCACAGAATCATGGTGATCATTGCAATATTTGTTCAGATACTTGAGCTTTTGTCTCCATTTTTCCCATTACTCTGTAGGTATTTCCCCATAGCTCAGAGAATTTTGGTAGAAGAGACCTAATTTTAGGTTTCCTAAGAGACATTTCATGGGCCTCCCTGGATGTCAAGAAAGAAGAATCTAGGTCCTGTAGTTAAAATTTAATTTAATAAAATACAGGTGGCACCACCTGTCTTCAGAAACTGATAAAGAACTCCATGATCAATTTCCATGCAAAAAAGCATGGTGATCGATGCAAAAGTTGTTCAGATACTTGACCTTTTGTATGAAATTTTCCATTATTCTTCGGGTACTTCGGAGCCCCATAGCTTGAAGAATATGGGTAACAGAGACCTAATTTAAGGATTGCTAAGAGATTTTTCATGGATCTCTCTGGATGTTAAGTTTAAAGATTCTAGGTCCTGTGGTTACGATTTGTGCACTGTTAACAGATGCTGCATCTTTAAAGGTCTCAAAAATAGAGAGAAAAAAATGTAAAAAAACACAGGTGGCGCCAGCAGTCTGCAGAAACTGATGAAACACTCAATGATCAACATCCATGCAAAGAATCATGGTGATCAATGCAATAGTTGTTCAGATACTTCGAGCTTTTGTAGAACATTTTCCATTATTCTGGGGGGTACTTTGGAGCCCCATAGCTGGAAGAATATGGGAAACAGGTTTCCAAGGAGATTTTTCATGGACCTCACTTGATATAAAGTAAGATGATTCTAGGTCAGGTGGTTACGATTTGTGCCCTGTAAACAGATGACCACATCTTTAAAGGTCTCAAAATTAGAGGGGAAAAAATGTGAAAAAAATAAACAAGTGACCCAGGGGTCATGACGCTCAGCTGACCAGGAAGACATTGACAAAAGTAATTTTATCATCTGAATGTCAAATTTGAATGAAATACTTTTTCCAAACTTGACCTTTTGTATAAAATCATCCAATATTCATTGGGGTACTATGGAGCTCTGTAGCATGAAGGATATGGGTAACAGACACCTATTTTCAAGGTTTACAAGATGACTTTTCAGGGGTCTCCCAGCATGTCAAAAAATAAAATTCTAGGTCCAGTTATTATGATTTGTGCCCTGTTAACAAATCCAAATGTTTATTCTGGGGGGTATTTCAAAGCCGCATAGGATGAAGGATATGGGTAACAGAGATGTAATTTCAGTCGCACAAGGAGACTTTTCAGGGGCCTCCCAGCATATCAAGAAAGGAGATTCTAGGTCAAGTCATTATAATTTGTGCTCTGTTAACAGATGACCAAATCTTTATTCTGGGGAGTACTTCGGAGTACTTAAGAGGTCTCAAAAATAGAGAAAAATATTGGTAAAAATCGAAAAAATACAGGTGGGGCCACCAGTCTGCAGAAACTGATGACACATTCCATGATCAATATCCATGCAAAGAATCATGGTGATCACTGCAATAGTTGTTTAGATACTTGAGCTTTTGTATCAAATTGTCCATTATTCTGAGGGATACTTCAGATAACTTACAGTCAGCTGAGCTTAAAACACTTATTGGTCAATATCCATGCAAAGAATCATGATGATCTCCGTATGAGTTGTTCAGATACTTCAGCTTTTGTATCAAATTGTCTATCTGAGGGATACTTCAGAGTCCTATAGCTTGAAGGATATGGGTAACAGAGACCTAATTTCAAGTTTCCACAGGCACTCTTCATGGGCCTCCTTGCATGACAAGAATGAAGTTTCTAGGTCCAGTTGTTGCAATTTGTACCCTCTTGATAGATAACATAGGTGGCGCCACCAGTCTGCAGGAACTGATGGAACATCCCATAATCAATATGTATGCCAAAAATCATGACCATCAGTGATATAGTTATTGAGATATTGAAGTTTTTGTATGAAATTTTTGACTACTCTGGGGGGGGGGTACTTTGGGGCCCCATAGCTCGAAGGATATGGGTAACAGAGACCTAATTTCAGGTTTCCATGGAGACTTTTCATAGATCTTCTAGTGTGTTGAGAATGAAGATTCTAGGTCCAGTCATTACTATTTGTGCCATGCTAACAGATGACAACATCCTTAAAGGTCTCAAAAATAGAGGAAAAAATCGTAAAAAATCGAACGATACAGGTGGCGCCACCAGTCTGCAGGAACAGATGATACATCTCATGATCAATAGTTATGCCACAAATCATGACCATCATTCAAGTAGTTAATGAGATATTGAAGTTTTTGTATGAAATTTTTTACTTTTCTTGGGGGTACTTTAGGGCTCCATAGCTCGAAGAATATGGGTAACAGAGACCTAATTTTGGTTTCCATGGAGACTTTTCATAGGTCTCTCAGTGTGTCGAGAATGAAGATTCTAGGTCCAGTCGTTATGATTTGTGCCACATTAACAGATGACAGCATCCTTGAAGGTCTCAAAAATAGAGGAAAAAATTGTAAAAAATCAAACAATACAGGTGGCGCCACAAGTCTGCAGGAACTGATGGAACATTTCATAATCAATATGTATGCCAAAAATCATGACCATCAGTGATGTAGTTATTGAGATATTGAAGTTTTTGTATGAAATTTTTGACTACTGGGGGGGGGGGGTACTTTGGGGCCCCATAGCTCAAGGATATGGTTAACAGAGACCTAATTTCTGGTTTCCAAGGATATTTTTCATGGACCTCTCAGTGTGTCAAGAATTAAGATTCTAGGTCCAGTCGTTACGATTTGTGACATGCTAACAGATGACAGCATCCTTAAAGGTCTCAAAAATAGAGAAAAAAATTGTAAAAAGTCGAACAATAAAGGTGGCACCACCAGTCTGCAGGAAGTGATGACACATCTCATGATCAATAGTTATGCCACAAATCATGACCATCAGTCAAGTAGTTACTGAGATATTGAAGTTTTTGTTTGAAATTTTTTACTTTTCTTGGGGGTACTTTGGGGCTCCATAGCTCGAAGAAAATGGGTAACAGAGACCTAATTTCTGGTTTCCCTGGAGACTTTTCATAGGTCTCTCAGTGTGTCAAGAAAGAAGATTCTAGGTCCAGTCTTTACGATTTATGCCTTATTAACAGATGTTCACATTTTTAAAGGTCTCAAAAATAGAGAAAAAAATTCGTAAAAAATCGAAAAATACAGGTGGCGCCACCAGTCTTCAGGAACTGATGGAACCTCTCATGATCAATATGTATGCCAAAAATCATGACCATCAGTCAAGTAGTTAATGAGATATTGAAGTTTTTGTATGAAATTTTGGACTTTTCTGGGGGGTACTTTGGGGCCCCATAGCTCGAAGGATATGGGTAACAGAGGCCTAACTGGGATTCCAAGGAGATTTTTAATGGACCTCCCAGGATGTCAAGTAAGAAGATTCCAGTTCTAGCGGTTACAATTTGTGCCTGGTTAATGGGCAGACAGACGGACAGACAGACAGACAGACAGACGGACGACGGACAAAGAGTGATCGCTATAGCTCAGATGACTTTCAGTCTGCTGAGCTAAAAACAAGGCCTACAGGCCTAATGCGAAACTATGCAAAGTATGGTAGTATGACTGGAGGTTTATTTTTAAAATTTAATATTGATCCTCTTAAGTCCTGCAAATTTACCTCAGTCATTATGATTTCAGCAAAATGGACGTGAATGTAGGTGGTGCCATCTGTAATAAAATCGAGAAAATTGTCTAGGATGTATAAACCTGCAAAATTTCAGGTGGAAAAGTCAAACCACTGCTGAGATATGAGTGATTTTATCCCAAGGCAGATGAACAGATGAATGCTGTGCATAAGTGGTTGCAGGTGGCGCCACCAGTTTTGCCTATGAGGAAGAGCTATGTGAGATCTATACACAAGCAAAATTTTGGCCCAATTGGTCAAATGGTTCCCGAGATATGAGCTTGGATGTCTGAAGAGTAACTGTGAATGTAGGTGACGCCACCTGTCATAAAATCAGGAAGGCTGTCCAGGATGACTAAACCTGTGTCTGACACATTGTCTAGACACCCCCCAGGGCCAGGTCAGTTGCCATGGTGATGTCTGGACCCCACCTGTTTGTACTGAGTGACCTCTTGACTTGGCTGCTAAAACTAAGCATGTTGTCAAATCTGTTTTCAAACACAGAAAGCCTTTTTCAATTGGCAACAATGCTTTTAAAAAGCTGTATTTACCAAATCTATTCTTATAAAACTGGCAGAACCCTACCATAGAATAATTCTTGTAAAGTTTAAACCAATCAGCTTCACAGTTTCATCATATATCAGTGTATAAACTAGAAGAGTTTAAAATTACATTTTCGCTTGTAAAAAACACAGCAATGTAGGTGGCACCACCAATACCTCAATTTCAGATATGACATATGTGACAAACATTGGTATAAAATTTGGTGATTATAGTTCTAGCTGTTTCTGAGATTTTAAGTTTAGTATGCTTTTTTGCACATATGACTAAGTTCAACTTCATGTTACTCTGTCAAAAATCATCAAACTGAAACCATTCGAACAAACTTGAGAAAGATTTTTCCAAGGAATATTTCTGTGAAATATTGGACAATTTGGCTGGACAGTTTTAGAGAAGAAGATTTTTAAAGGTTTTTAAGCTTTTTCTCTATAATATCTGAATTAATGCAGATACCCAATAATAAGCTCCAGGGCACCGAGTTTCACATGTGACTAATTCTTACATGTAATTTGGAGCTGCTAGCTCTGACGGTTTCTGACTTACAGCCATGGACGGCGGAAAGCCAGCCCTGGACGGCGGAGGCAGACTGCTGACGCCATCGCATAAGCTCATAGGTTCGCTATAAATGGGTTTATTGTGTATGACATTAATTTTATTTAACCTCCCCAGTACAAGATATAAAACTGTCACACTCAGGCAAAAAGTGATGCCTTTCTACAAAATATTTTTGTAATCAAAGTCTGATTGAAAAAAGCCTTTGAGAGATATATTCATGATTATCACAGAACTCCCAGTAATCACAGTTATAAATTGTATCCACAAGGATCATTTTTCCAATCTTCACCTTAATTTTGTCCACCATGTCTTGCAGGATGACGCCAGTGTCAATGAGTGCACCCCACATCCCAGATTGCTCCATGTCTATGTTGCTCATCAGGAAACTGCGGAACTCTGTCAAAATCTTCCAAAATGGAGGTTTGTCTTCTGCAAATGTATGGTGGGTAACTATGTATCTATAAAATTACATAAAGTATTACCGGTAACTAGAACGGCTTGTTTTCACACTTGCAAAAACAGAGATCTACCCCCCCCCCCCACTGCATAAAGGTTGTATCAATACAGAATTGTGAGAAATGTGAAGCTTCAAAAGTTATGAGGTTCCCAAAAATTTTACATTTTGGCAGATTGGACCTTGAAGATGTAAGCCAAGGTCACCAGTTTTCAAACTTTTCTAAGCTTTTGGTAGGAACAATGAGTGTTTAAAATTTCTTAGGAAAATATGTAGGCCCTTCAAATATTATCATGTTCACAAGGCAATAACTATAATTCAGCTGAACATACTGGTCAAAGTCCCCCATATTCCAATTTTGCGAAGATCTAGGTAGGAACAGTTTGTGATTAATTATGAGGACAAAATATGAAGCAAAAAAAATGATTTTTTTTCATTTTGGCAGATTTGACCTTGAAAATGAAGGTCAAGGTCAGCAGATTTCAAACTTGTCCAAGATTTAGAATTCATCCAGGATTTGGGTAGGAACAAGGAGTATTCCAAATTTAAGAGGAAAATATAAAGCCCTTCTAAAATCATCACATTCAAAAGACAATAACTATTATTTGGCCGATTTGACCTTGATGATCCTGGTCAAGATCACCACTTTTCAAACACAGCCAAGAACATTATAGGAACAATTTGTGTACCAAATTTAAGGACAAAATTTGAAGCACTTCAAAGATGAAGGTCAAGGTCAGTAGATTTCAAACTCACCCAAGGTTTAGAACTAGTTCAAGATTTGAGTAGGAACAATGAGTATTTCAAATTTGGGAAGAAAATAAGCAGCCCTTCAAAAGTTATCACATTCACAAGACAATAACTATTATTTGGTTGACTTGACTTTGAAGATACTGATCAAGGTCACTGGTTTTCAAACACGGCCAAGAACTTGGTTGGAATAATTTGTGTGGTAAAATAAGCAGCTGTTAAAAAAATATCACATTCACAAGACAATCACTATTATTTGGCTGACTTGACCTTGAACATCCTGATCCAATCACTGGTTTTCAAACACGGCCTGGAAATTGGTAGGATTAATTTGTGTAGCAAATTTGAGGACAAAATGTGAAGCATTTCAAAATTTATATGGTTCACAGAAACTTTACGATTTGGAAAGTAAATAAGCAGCCTATCAAAAGTTATCATGTTCACAAGACAATAACTATTATTTGGCTGACTTGACCTTGAAGATGAAGGTCAAGGTAACCAGATTTAGAACTCATCCAAAATTTTGGTAGGATCAACAAGTGTTTAAAATTTTGGAGGAAAATATGCAGACCTTCAAAAGTTATCACAGATATCATACAGATGATGCTGACAATGACAATGATGAATCATGACTACAACTGACAACAACTACGATGAACTGAACGGATCAGTGTACTTTTCTGAAAACTCTGCATTCTGAAAGGAATATAAAGGAAATTGTGTTCATATTAACAATACACCTATGTGAATACTGCTTTTATTCCTCCATTTCAAAACAAAATTAATTAGTATTTCAAAACATATTGTAGCCATAAGAAAATCCTGGAAAAAATTAGCTGTATCTAAGCTGATTCTATGTTGAAAGTCCCGGCCAAGCTCACCCTTTTTTTAAATCTCCAGAGATCCTTTCTTGAACCGACTTGTTTACAAAATTTGAGGACAGAAAAGCAATACACCAAACAGTTATGAGTTTCACAACAAGTGACCCATGGGTCATGATGCTCAGCAGACTGACATGTTGATAATATGTCCTTGCACAGACAACTAAATAAGATATGTTGCATTATTGTTTATGCATATTAGCTTAAGTTCATCAAGACCCAACCCATAATAACAAATCTGATGACAATCCAACCAGCCTTTCTTAAGGAATCTGGCAATTTGTGTGTATTCTGCATTATTTCTGGGATGCTCAAATATACCCCAAAACTCTGAGAATATAGGTCACTGTGACCCAACTTCGGGGTTTCGGGGGAGAACTTTTGAGGAACTCCCAGGATGTCAAGTTATAAGATTCTGGGCCCCATGGTTATGATTTGTGCCCTACTTTGGTATCAAATTTTCAATTATTCTGAGGGGTGCTTATAAGCCCCATAGATCAGAAAATATGGGTAACAGAGACCTTAATTCACGTTTCCAAGGAGAATTTTCACAGATCTCCCTGGATTTCAAGTTTGAAGATTCTAGGACCAATGGTTACAATTTGAGCCCTGTTAAGGGACGACCGCATCTTTGAAGGTCTCATAAATAGGCCTAGCAAAAAAAATTGTGTTAAAATTTTTTAAAAATTTAGGTGGTGCCATCAGTCCACAAGATCTGATGAAACATTCCATGATGAATATGCATGCAAAGAATCAGGGAGATTAATGCAATAGTTGATCAGATACTGGAGCTTTTGTATCAAATTTTTAGTTATTCTGGGAGGTACTTCTAAGACCCATAGCTCGGAGAATATGGGTAGCAGAGACCTAATTTCAGGTTTCCATGGAGTTTTTTATGTACCTCCCAGGATGTCAAGAAAGATTCAAGTTCAAATAGTTATGATTTGTGCCCTGTTAAAAGATGACCACAACTTTGAAGGTCTCAAAAATAAAGATAAAATGCGTAAAAATTCAAAGAAGTCCGGGTGGCACCACCAATTTGCACTCCATGATCAATATTTATGCCAAAAATCATGACCATCAGTGTTACAGTTATTGAGATACTGCAGTTTTGTATTAAATTTTTCATTATTCTGTGGGGTACTTCGGAGCCACATAGCTTGAAGAATATGGGTAACAGAGACCTAATTCCAGGTTTCCAAAAAGACTTTTCATGGACATCCCTGCATATCAAGACAGAAGATTCTTAGTCCAGTCATTAAGATTTGTGCCCTGTTTTCAGATGACGGCATCTTTTGAGGTCTCAAAATAGAGAAAAAAAATCGTAAAAAATCGAAAAAATACAGGTGGCGCCACCAGTCTGCAGAAACTGATGAAACACTCCATGATCAATATCCATGCAAAGAATCATGGTAATCAATGCATTAGTTCTTCAGATATTTGAGCTTTTGTATCAAATTTTTCATTATTCTTGGGGGTACTTAGGAGCCCCATAGCTTGAAGAATATGGGTAACAGAGACCTAATTCGTGGTTTCCAAGGAGATTTTTCATGGACCTCTCTGGATGTAAAGTTAGGAGATTCCAGGTCCAGTGGTTATGATTTGTGCCTTGTTAACAGACAGACGGCCGGATGGCCGGACAGCCGGACGGAAGACGGACAAAGTGTGATCGCTATAGCTCAGATGACTTACAGTCAGCTGAGCTAAAAATCTTATACTTCGGCTGATTTGAGCTTGAAATTCTAACTTATCGAAGATTTACTGGGAAATTGTTTTAAAAAAATTAGTGTTTAAATTTTGGGGAAAAATTCTTCAAAAGTTATTGCATCAATCAGAAATATATGGACGACAATAGGACTGACTACAACGTCTCACCAGGAGGGTGAAAAGGGCAAATACCACCACCTATTTAGTGTGATGAGTGAAGTATAGAGCTACAAACATAAATTAGGTTATACTGTATCAAGACAATCAGTAAGGCAATCAGACAGAGCTTGGAGGCAACAACTAATCAGTCTAATAATTTACCTGTTAGGTTATAGCATCACATGTGAACAAAGACATTTGCAAAATATAACATTGCACACAAACATCAGGACTTGGTTATGACCAATTTGGAGAACATATTTGTTGTTGGATGTGACATATTTGCAAAATGAAAGGTTTTGGTCTTACAGTTTTGTCTAGAATGGGTCACCAAATTTGTTTCAAGAAGTGGGTCCAATACCCATAACCTCTGATCCTGTGACCTCAAATCAAAAGGCTTCTTGACCAGTGGGTGGGTGGGCCTCAGTGCAAGATGAAAGGTTTGGTCAAATGGTTCTGCTTTAAATTGGTCCACAAATTTTTCTTAAGAAGTGGGTCCTGTGGCTTTGACCTTTGACCATGTGCCCTCTAAATCAATAGGGTTCTTTATCTTTTAAGGGGAAGATGTTTGTGTAAGATGAAAAAGTTTAAGTCCTACGGTTTGACTAAAATGGTCCACAATTTTTTTTAAGAAGTGAGTCCCATGGCCTTGACCTTTGACCCGTGACCTTTGAATAAACAGGCTTCTTCCTTTATTGGTGAGGGAGCCATATGTGCAAGATGAGAGGTTTTAGTCACAAGCCTTTTCAAGAAGTGGGTCCTGTGGCCTTGACCTTTGACTAAATGACCTCAAAATCAATCTAGGATTCTTCATATGTGGGCGAGTGTGGGATTAAAGCAAGATGAATTGTTTTGGTAAAATGTTTTGGCTTTAAATTTGACAACACACCAATTCCAGACAGGTGGACAGACAGATGGATCCATGAATGTAGGTGTTACTGTAACTTTGTTGCAAGGGGATAATAAATTTATTACATATCGATCACATTGCCCCTGGTGGATTCTGACATACCTAACAAAATATTCCAAACAAGTTGTGAAACCTTTACTGAGAAATAATGGTGCTAAAGTCGATTTTCTGGTAAAACTGTCTAATTAGTTGATTTTCTAACCATGTCTTTGACAGTTACCAAGAATTGGTTGCACTTTTTTTCACACTTATGGTATATGGGGATGTATATAAATATAATCCACATTTATATGAATGGTCTAATACATATTCCTAGATTGTACTATGTTCACTGACAGTAGGTGACTATAAAATGATCTTACATCCTTAAGAGATGGATTATAAAAATTGTTCTAAGCAAGAATAACCTTCAGTTCATTAACAATATGCAGACTAAGCCAGATACCACATATATTCTGCAGACAAAAAGTGTCAAAAAATTGGTTTTGAAAAAATATGACATGTATGGTTATAACTATAAAGTGATCTTTCACAAGAATGTTTTCAGTGTAGCCTGTACATTTTTTTTTAACTTCTTTGTATTTATACAAAACACATCTTCACTGGAATGAAATACAAACAACCTACCTTTACTGATATCTGTCAATTCTGCAGCCTTTCCTTCAGCAAAGGCTTGTATTTTTTCTTCTTCTACAAATAAGTACAATAATAATAATAATACTAACTAGAAATATGAATTCTATGGAATGTGGGCCTCCACCATGTGGGTTCTTATGTGGAATGCTCCCCAAAATGTGCATTCTCATTTGGCCTGGTTCATCTGTGCAGAAGTTCCCCCAACTCTTGTTTGCATTCTCCTATTTAGCCCATATTTCCAGATTCACTCATGCCTAAATGAATATAATTTGTGGATACTTGAGCAAGTCTTTCCTGAATCCGGATCACAAAGTAAATCCACACCAAATTTAAAGGGTTCTTCATTGGCCTATTCAGAAAATGTCCTGATAATTTCATGAGATTCAGTTCAAGGTTGCATGAGTAATGTAGTGAACAAACACATGAACAGGAATGAACGCATAACTCCTGTTTGAGGCAATCAGACTTTGTATAGCCCTTTCTCATTTAGCAATACCAAGTGTTTAATGTAGGTGCATCTTGACTGAAGCCTTTACTGACTAATATCTCTTGGTTATAAAGCCATAATATTCCATATTTCCTCACAACATAGAGAATGCTCAGTCTTGAGGTTTTTTCTATTCACTGCTACCTTTATAAAATCTTGACTGGAATGGAGGTTTCTCTTGGATCTCCTGCATCTCAGAAATATAGCTGCATACTATTCCAACACCCATGTCCACCTTACTTTTCTTTCAAAGTAATTTTGGTGATATGGCAATTTATTATAATATAAATAAGGATGAAATAAATATGGTTACTTTGCGATGCTGCTACAATGTTGATCTTTCAAGGAGCTGCAAATATATTGGCTTCATTTCATTTGACCTATCCACCATGGCCCATATGCTCCGTCCTTTTAATCTAATTATTACAAAGAGTCCCCAATAGACTCCTACACAGGTCTTCCATGCCCATATATGCTCAAATATGAATATATTGTGAACTGTCCTGCCATATTTTGGATTATTTGTCTCATACATATTACGTGTCAGGTATTATTCACTTGGTAGTCAGAAGAATGGCTCCTGCAACCTTTGGCCTAGAACTTTTTAAACTGTCTCCTTTGTATTAAATACTGAAATACTGGTACAGACTGCACATGTTCTGTTTGGCAGAGCTTTGCCAAATTATGCAAATTAAATGCTTGTCAGATGACTGACAGTTTACAAAGCCAATGGTCACCAGATTGGTTGCTCTTAAGTAATATGTGATTATGGTCACACAGAGTTAATGGATAGGACAACTGGCATTTATCTATTAATCCTTGCAATGTAGGATGGACTCACATGTGGCATAACAGAGGTGTGATGTATACATACCATTGTGAAGTCATCCCTATGAATCACGAAATGTATGTATTTTAAAATCTTCAGCTTAGGCAAATAATAATGTATTGAAATAATGTGTAGCTAATCAGTAATATACATTTTGAACAAAACCATATGGATTCTTTAAATGGGAGAATATTAATCTGAAAACAGATAAAAGCCACATTTGTATGATTTTAGATAAAAGTAAGCTTTAGTGTATTTTACTAAAATCATCATGAAAATCAGGTTGACAGGGGTAGTAGAATAGAGTTTAAGGGCCAGAAAGGAACTGTCTGACAAATATCTCAGTAATATAATTTATTTTCTGACTTAGAATAAAGTCTAATTTAACAACTTTGTCTTTAAAAATAATGTAAGAGGTCATCACACATTTATGACATGAAAGACTGACTTTTGCTTTGAATTATAGTTATTAGGTAGCATCCCTGGTTAGAACACTTTCATTACAACAGTCCATGATTAAATAGTTTGTCAGTGATTGGACCTATAGCCACAGAGAAGAGGCCAGAATTTATTGTGCTGCCAGCATTATGAATTACATTAGGTTGACAGGGATTCTAGACCTTTTCATGTCTATTAATCTACCATGATTATTGAAAATCCAATATTTATTTTGTTTTAATTTGATTTAATCTCAAATTTAAACAGAAACATAAATAAATATAAAATATAGAAAAACTTTAAAAAATAATAAAAGGAACAAATTTAAAGGAACATCTGTAGAATATTTATTTATTGGAACCTACCAGCAATCAGCATTCTCTGTGCAATTTCATTGTGTCCTGTTTCTTTTAAACAATGGATGAACCTGTCAAAATCCTGGGAGTTCTTCTCAAGCAGATGAGATACCAGGGCTGCCACCTGTTCCCGGTTAGTAGAGCATTCAGCCTGAAGAAAAGTGGAATAACAAAGGGAGCACTTAACAAGAGTACTGCTAACTGCTGCCATCCAGGGATAATATTCAATATTTAATGTAAACAAAAGTGAAAAAAAAAAATTCTATCTGCCTCTGCTGGAAATTCAACACAGGCATCTGTTGTTGTGGGCACCTGTGTTACCTGCTATTTCAGCTACCTAACACGTGACCCATGGGTCATGACACTCAGCAGACTGCTCGAATGTTTCATACAAAAATAATAAGGCCATTTGTTCAGTCTCCGTTGTGCATGACATGTTGACAATATGTCCTTGCACAGGCAACTAATTAAGAAAATGTAGGTGGCATCATCATTCACACATATTAGCTTTAGTTCATCAAGACCCAAAAGCATACCAAATTTGATAACAACCCATCCAGCAGTTCCTGAGGAATCTGGCAAATTGTGTATATTCTGCATTATTTCTGGGGTGCTCGAGACATGGCCCGTAACTCAGAGAATATAGGTTACAGTGACCTAATTTTCAGGTTTCTAAAGATAACTCTTGAAGGACTCTTTGAGTCTCTTATGTCAAGCTAGAAGATTCTAGGGCCAATGGTTATGATTTGTGCTCTGCTTTGGTATTAAAATTTTTAATTATTGTGGGGTGTACTAATAGCCCCCAAAGCTTAGAGTACATGGGTAACAGAAACCTAATTTCAGTTTTTCCAAGGAGATTTTTCATGGACCTCCCTGGATGTCAAGTTGGAAGATTCTAAGTCCAATGGTTACGGGTTGTGCCCTGCTTTGGTATTTAATTTTTAATTATTCATTGGGGTACTTCTGAAATCCAAGTAGCCCCACCAGTCTGCAGGCACTGACAAAACACTCCAAGATCAATATGCATGCACAGAATCATGGTAATCAATGCATTAGTTGTTCAGGTGCTGGAGCTTTTATAACAAATTTTAATTATTCTGGTGCATACTTCTGAGCCCGTTAGCTCAGAGGATATGGGTAACAGAGACCAAATTTAAGGTTTCCAAGGAGACTTTTCATGGACCTCCCTGGATGTTAAGTTGGAAGATTCTAAGTCCAATGGATATGAGTTGTGTCCTGCTTTTGTATCAAATTTTTATTTATTCTGGGGGAACTTCTGAGCCTCATAGCTCGGAGGATATGTTTAACGGAGACCTAATTTCATCGACCTCCCTGGATTTCAAGTAGGAAGATTCTAGGTGTAAGGGTCACGAATGTTAAGGGACAGATGGACAGACAGACAGAAAGACGGATGCCATTAAAAGGGTGATAGGATTGCTTCATAAGCTGGTCATCAACAAGGAGTGGTATGGGAGAGAAACAGATGACCAATGCTGTAATTCAATTTATACTGCATGCTGGACTAAAATATTGATTCAAAATTACTATGGAAAATAATAAGACTTAATTTCATTCTTGCTTACAGGACTTGTCCAAATGCTAACTCTATCAATAATGGTAAACCTATAACTATGATAATGGTGGTGAAACAAACACTGTAACTCACTGTATTCAGTATAGCATAACTAACTTACAATATGCTGACTTACAATTGCAAATACTGTAGGGAAAAACTTACTTTGATGGAGCTGACTTTGTCAATGTTGATTAGAGGTGCATCCAGTAATCTCTCCCAGAGTTTGGTTTGTTCCAAATCCACGGCTTCAGATATGTCTGCACTTAAGTTCTTCAGAATTTTGTGGCAGTTGGAAGAGAGCTTCTCTGAAAAATCAAATTTACCTTTAATTTAGAATACACAAATTCATACAACTTATAAGACTGTTTATACACAGGGCTTTCTGATAACTGAAGCTTATGTTTCGCTATAAAAAAATATTCATAAAATGACACAAATTCTAATCATACATAATCAAATACAAAAACAACTAATTTTCAAATAACCCTTCAAAATTTGACAAGTCATCTTCCCTTGGGATGCTCTAAACTCAGATGGGGCTCCGCAGAGACTTCACATTTTCTTCCTCTTTAAAGCCATGTATATACAAATGGCAAATCTTTGGTTAAAACACTTTTAAATCAAATTTTTACTCCATAAAATGACACCATAACTTATAAACAAAGGAATGAAACCTAACATGTCAAAAAAATTTAATTGTTTGTATATTCAAAATTAAAATGGTTTAATATAACAATTAAGCACGCCTCACACAGGCTACTTTTGTCTTCAATTTTCAATGAGTTGTTGAATTTGCTACCAAAATTTTAAAGTAGGCAGGAAATACTAACACCTCACGTGACACTTTTCCTTCAGACACTTTGATACTAATGGGTATAATTGTCTATGATTTTCTGTCACCACTCCTCATACATTGTGATTTCATACTACTGCTGTACAATATTCTACAATATACATGTACATAACTTTTTTACACATGCCTAAAACTGTATGCTTTACTTATATATTTCCTGTGATTTCAAACGCAAACAAATATTTGTTAAAAGTAGGGCTGTATCCATAACTTATCCTTAGATATGTTACTCACAACATCCAGGGACATCAATCAGGAATATTCACAATTGTATTGTCACTAAAGCACAAATGAACCTGGTAATATGGGCTGAATAAGTGAATGCAGACACCTTTTTGGGAGCATCCTACAATAGGGATCAATGGTATTCAGATTTCTAGTTTCAATGAAATCTTAGTTTATAGCAGAAAATCGAAGTCCTTGAATCACATATCTAAGGCCTACTTTAAAGATATCACATCATCTTATTTCAGTTAATTCAAATGATTAAGGATTCAAAATACAAATTCACTTTTGATTAAAATGGAAGAGTACTTACCTGCCTCCAGTAATTTATTGGCAATATCTTTATGCCCAGTGTCTGTCAGACAGTCAATAAATTTCATGAAGTCCTGAACATTCTTACCGAGGAGTTCTCCGATCAGAGCCACCATTCTCTCTTTATTTGTGGAGGTGTTCTGTGTAGAAACAAAATTAATTCAACAACTATCAAACTGTCAATCCAAATCTGTTTTTATTTTTAATAATATTTGTTGGAGGTAACTGCCTCTGCTGTGTAAACAGACAAAACTACTCTTAAATTGGTACATCTGCACCATTTTTGTTCAGAACCACTTGACAGGGTGAGAGGACACACTTCTTCTAAAAAGTATACATCTGGGTGTTCACCAGACCCTGTGACTACCGCACCTGCTGGTATAATTCTGGGTCTATATAGATTTATACTGCAGGGTCCTGACACTGAGATCCCAAGAAGTCACACATGTTTGTGAATGATTCACTGCCATTAAGCCTGCTAACTTAATCTCATCCATTCCCAGCAAAGATTGAAACCCAGGATCTCCAAAATTTGAGTCTGGTGTTCTATATCCCTTGACCACAGAAGCCAGTTTGTTAATGACTATGATATCAGTGTCTGACAAATTGGCTTTTCTGATCTTTCCTTCCATACCATATTATTAGTCCCTATCATGACATCATGAACGAAGAATTTCCTGCAAAAAAAAGAATGAATATACAAAGGGTATTTTGCTAAATTTTCATGTGTGACAATGCACCTCTTTTAAAACAAAAAATATGGAATTTTTAGAGGTATGTTGTATGCTGAAGGGGATATGTCCAAGTAATTAGTTTATAGTGAGAGCACCCCAAGAGTACATCACATGCCCAGGAACTTACTCTAACCTTTGACCTCATTAAACTAGAAAATGTCCAGAGGACTGGATCCCATGCCAAACAGGAATGTGGGAAATGTGGAGAATAAACCTGCCTTGTTAATTAGAAATAGATGTTGTGACATTTTTTATGACTCTGCATTGCATACAAATGTTTGACATTAAGTATAAAAATTCATAAATAAATCCAACAATTGTTCAACCTATACCTGTTCAGGTCAGGAGAACTTTAAGATATGCTCACTATCCTAAGGAGATATGCATTTGAATGATAGTTTTTTTTAACCTTACATTGCATATGAAATGTTTAGGATTTCAAAATTCATACACAAAGCAAACAATTTTACTATTCATACATAATCCAAATGGAACCAAGTGTGAACAAAATCTTATAGCTCTTGAGACCCATAAGATGCACCTGCTACTATAATTCTGAGTGGATCAAAGAAAAAACCTTTTAAGAAATAGTGTTGTGTATGAAATGTAAAGATTTTGAATAAACAAATTCATAAAAAAACCAAAATCATTCAAGTGTGACAAAAACATTACCAACTCTGGAGACCTTTAAGATGCATCATCTACTATAGTTAGAAGTAGATCTCAGTAAAACTTTTAGAGATATCGTGTCGCATATGAAATGTCAAAATTTTGTATAACAAATTTATAAATGAGTCCAAATTAATTCAAGTGTGACCAAAACCTGACCAGCTCTTGAGACCATAAAATGCACCTGCTAGTACAATTAGGAGTAGATCTAAGTAAAACTGTTCGAGATATCACGTCGCATAACAATTGTTTACAGACAGACAGATGGATGGACAGACAGATGGATGGTGCTGATCACAAAATCCTGCTAAGGCAGGGGATAATAAATCCAGATGTTGCTGATCATCCAATAAAAAGTATTCCATATTAGGTAGTTCATATAAGGATTCTTTGGTACTCAATAACAAGTGAATGCTGAAAAATGGCAAGTGAATGTGTGTATGAACATGTCAACATACCTTAATGTTCTTTGCTGCATAGCGATAAAGGACATCACACTCCACCAATCTGTCCAGTAATCTTGATTGTTCCAGTTCAACCTCTCTAATCAATTCCATTCGGAACCCCTGGATCACTGATACATGAATACCAGTTCTCTGTTGCTCTAAAAATAAATAAAAGTGTAATCGTATACCTTGTTGCAACGGATCGAATGATCTATCCCAACATTATGTTGCATGGTGTAACAGGTTCTGTTTGGGATTTGAGGATATACCTTAGTCACAGGCACCACTTAACTTTATAGTGTTTGTTCACCTGAACTGAGGGGGGGGGGGATTTACAGATGGTTATGTCATTGCTGTATCTTTGTCTTCATCCATGTCTAATTAAACAAAGTTTATTCATCAGAAAGATTCATATTTATTCAGAACCTAATTTTGAACAAAGGCTCTCACAGACAATATTCAAGTATTAATGGGCGCAGCTCACATAAATTAAATACCTGGACATTGGACACATCAGAACTAGTTCAGATCAGGTACTTGAGCGAATTATCAAAAAGAGGCCAAACCTAGAATAAAGTGAATTCAATAAAAATTTTTTGATGAAAAGCATTCTATTTCTTGATATGGGAGGTTACATGTTAAATTAAGGTGTTGGGGTTATGAATAAATTACAAGACTACAATGATTCGTTTTAAGAGATGTGCCAAATTTTGGAAATCTTTAAGTCTTAATAATAATATGATATTTGGATTTATAATTTATGTATTTAAGTATTGGACCACCAAAGTAACTCATGCCTTCATTTACTTCAGGCAGACTTCCTTTTTATTATTTTAAATACCGAAAGTAAGCAAAAAACACCTTAGGGGCCCTTTTCCAAGCGTCTGGAAAGGTGCTGCAATATTGCATTAGTGTAAATCATATATACCTTTTCTATGCCTGCATTTCTGTGTCACTGTTTGATGTGCAATTTTTCAGCATGTGTTTCTGCCAGCTGAAAAATTGCACCAGTGTAAATCATGTAGCTTTTCCATGCATGCAGAAACATGTGCACATGAATCTTCCTGTGGAGGTCAAAGACGTGAATACAGTTTCCTTGTGGCTGTATCTTGGTGACAAATGACATTTTATTGGTCCATTTCTTGTCCACTTTAATGATTATATATATGTATGTGTGTGTCTGTCTGTATGTTAGGCCTACATATCTGATTACCAGCTGTGGTATAGTCACAAATCTTATTGTATATGACCACCACCTCCCTATGTCAAAAACCACATCTAGCAACACGTCCCAACAATTTATGGAACGAAAATTATAAATGCATGCATGAACTGTGCATAACATATAGCTGCACCACATGTTGCTGTGAATGCTGGTGGACGTGGAATCCCTTGTGAAAACATGTCACAGGGAGGGGGGATACCATGGAGACATTTCCACATGATCGCCTTCATTATTTACGCTAGTTTCATCAAGGATGTACATCTGAAGAATCCCATTCTGGTTTCAGATTGCATGACAGGCTATTTGCAATTGATTCCTCACATTTATGTTCTGGTGTTATGAACTTTTGAGGAACTCTCAGGAAGTCATGTAAGTCGATTCTAGATCCAAAGGTTACAATTTGTGCCCTACTTTTGTATACAATTTTTTCATTTATTCTGGGTGGTACTTATAGGCCTCACAGCTCAGAGAATACAGCACTTGATGTTATAAGGACCCCTGTGTCTCTCAAAATTGAATTTTTTCAAATATTTTTTATACCCTAAAAAGCTCCCCCCCCCCAACCCACATCTGCCAAATTCCAAAGTTTGTTACGATTCTCTGACAGTGCCACTTGTGTACATGTGTTTGATTTCACAGCACATTCACGACAATTCAGAAAAATTAATGATCATTAACTACCAAATTTCTTCTATTTTTAACCGCCATCTATTTAAAACCACTTCTAGACTTTGATCGCATAAATTCCACATGAAATATGGCTAGACAGTCAATACCAAAAAGCCCAATTTTAAACAATATCCAGGACTCACAAATTCAAGGTGAGGTTTCATTTTCAAAAATATTAATCAATAGCAGGGCTCCTGTACCCTTACATCCTGTATCCTTTTATTGTTTCTTCTTGCTTTGCTCAATTCAATCTGTTACCCACCATGGAACTGTCCTTGCCTCGCGAGACAAGATTATGTCTCATGTATTCCATTTTGAAAAAAAAAGAGATTGTAAATAGCTTCTGATGTTAACAATCAGAACATTGTTTCCTAGAAACTATTAAAACATTTTGAACAGGATTGTTTCTGGTGTCGGAAAACAACGAAAGAGGTAAGGCTAATGTGTGTGCCTTATCTTCCTGGTTGACAGATCGTCCGTAAATATTAATTTATTAGATTGTGGCTTTATTTCAGACGTGAACAAAATACATGAATGCATAAGAACAACTTTTTTTAAAATGAAACATCTCTAAAAGGAAAATGGATAATATACAGGTTCATTTAAAAACATAAACCGGTTTTTTTGGGTGCCTGGCACAAGCAATCCCAGGCTGGTCCACTTCAAGACCTCTGTCATGACCGCTACTATACCGCTACTAATCGCAGAATTTTAACCGTATACTGAACATTTATTTTTTTCATGACCGTGCATTGACCATTTGTTAAGCTTATGGTGGCTCCAGATGCGTATCTGTAACGTGCGGGTGGCCCCATAATCTAGGCCGACACTTTTGGTTTACAAGTATGGCCAGCAATGTCCTTGATTCCCGCTAAAAATTAGTATGAATGAAGTCACATGTTTACTACAAACTTCTCACTACCTCTCCCATACATGATCTCCCAGTCAATCACAAGTTTTTATTCCAATGCGAATCAGCATTGGGTCAGGAGACTGAATGACACCACCCATTAAAAAAATATTATAGGTGTGAGGACCTCTGTTTAATCCAATGTTTTAACATTCTGTGAGCGAATGACGGTAAACGAAGATTCCTTTTGCTCAATGTTTCATTGCGCTACTTTCTAATTTCTGTGTGCGCTGTGCGCATATTAATATATCGGATTGTGTTTCTGTGTGATGCCATTTGAGGATGTGGCTTTTGCCCCTCCCAAGCAAGAGAGTATACCAACCTGGTTTGCAGGACAGTCGGCCTTATCTGACAAATTTAAATGCCAACGTGCCGGTTATTCTTGGCTAGAGGAGACATGCTTAATATTTGATACTCCGTTTTAGGTATGGGCATAAAGTATTTACGTAGCAATAAATTAACACAACACGTTTGATCTGTTTTGATCGACATAATTTGTGTACCCTTGTGACACAGAAATTTCTTTTAAGGATATATCGTGTTTAATGATGGCTTGTAGATGCTGCCAGCTACAGGCATTGAGATGTACTATTTGGGATGCTCCACCAGGGGGTGCCGGTTTTTTATGTTGCTTAAAAGAATGGCTGAATCCTAGCTCTAGCATGTGTTGGAGTTTGACTTGAGTGTAACTCGATCATATGGACTGTGTGAGTTTAAAACATATCGGACAATCACAAATGACATCAAAAAATAAAAATGTCTTCATATGTAGTTGGGCACACTAGCCACAGAAAATGGAATGTAATATTACAAACACATACTGACAAACGTATCAAGACCTCGCTTTTTGCAAAAAATCTGACCAATGTTCGAGGTCGATCATGCCAGTCTGCAGTCCTGTGTGTTGATCATGTGCTTCGAGACTCGCCATGGAAGATCGGTGATGAGTTCTTGGTGGTCTGTGTTTAACAATTAACTTTTATAAATATTATTCAGTTTGGTAGTATTTAATGGAGGCTATAAAGAACAAGGGACCCATGGGTCACGGCAATCAGCTGATCGTGATTGGACAATAAATGTTTCTCCACTGTGATACTATATTGAGTCGATAAAGCTTATGAATATCATGGACATGTTGGGCTATTATAAAGGAATGTAATGTAATATGTGAGTAAATGATAAATGAAATACCTGACTGATGGATTTACAGAGTCAAATATAGTGGTTTATTTTTATTTATTTAGGAGGGGTTGAAAATTGTGATATATTTGAGCAAATATGAATGCAATGACAGTAGTAGAATGATGATAAGGCTATTTGTTGAAGGATCTAAAGTGTATGGTAGTCTGCAAGCTTTCAATTTGACAGATATGATGTTATGATTAACTATGCTGATGAAGTGATTTATGAATTTGTGACTGTGTGACACAATATCTCTTTAGTCTTGACAAGGTACATTATTGTGATGCCCACTATGTCTACATATTACACAATATTGACATAATTTCTGGCATGTACATAGGTACCTATGGACGAATAGTTATACAAAATATTAAAGTACAAATATATCTGATTCATCTTGTTCTTGCTTACTGAGGCTGACTTTTGGATGGGGTTTGGAGAAGGGAAAAGTGAGGGCAGCACGAAGGTGGATGTAGAAATATTCTATTGTAATGTTTTTCATTTATATAAGAATATGAAAAGCTAAGAGGAAAGGGGCCCTCCTACTTGGTTATAGTAAAGTTCTAAATATATGATTGCAAACTAATACTCTGACAAGACTGTCATGAAGAAAAACAGTAAAAGTTTTGAGATACTGTGATGCATATGAAAATTTACAGATGGACAGGCAAGTGGACAGAATGGACTAATACCTTTATTTCACTTTCAAGGGAATAATGCATTTAAGTTTATATATAATCCTATTTTTTTTAAGCATATCCACTTTTTCCATTAAGAAGTTTTTATCTGAATCATTTTTTTATTTACAGGTTTTATAAATTTTTAATAAAAAAACCTGAAAATGTAAGTTAAAATATTAGAATTGTTGCAAAAGTTGCAATCATTATATATACAGAGTAAAAAACTGAAACTATAAGTTAAAATATCAGAATTGTTGCAAAAGTTGCAATCATCATATATCCAGTGTAGCTCATATTGGGTCATATTATGCATACACATATATTTTATTATTTTTAAATCATAAATGTTTAAACTGAATTTAAAAGAAAATAATGCCACAACATGGCATCTAAAAGAATATTCCTTGAATCACTATTAAAAAGTTTTGCACATTGGAGTTTTCAGTACATGCTTAATTTTATTCACCAAAATAAAATAAAAGATTCAGTAAATTTGATAAAATAAAACATCTTTTCAAACAAAGTATACACACTGTTGGTTGAATGAGGGACAAACAATATCATTGTGCTAATTACTATCCCAGTTTTAGTTTATTACTGGAATTAATAGTCAATTTCACACCTGGTGAAGTTTTCACTCTTCTGAAGTAAGGAATTACTTATCTGATGAACATCCACAGTTTCATAGCAATACACCGCTTTGTGGACACAATTAAATGTACACTTTAATCATTGTAACCCTGGTGGTACAATACAAAATCTAAAATGTAGCATAGCCTAGAATAAGAATGAATCAAATACAGAAAATAATAACATTCATCTAGTTTATGCACCATCTGGGGGGGGGGGGGGAGTGCAGGGCAGAGGGGAAGCCTGCTGGTAGTGGCCAAGCTGACCCAAGGCAAGCTGCCTGGGGTGGGTTACATAATGCAAGTGAAGGCTGTACTACTAGGTGGGCTAGATGTAAACAACACTTGACATGGTGTATGAAAACATGAATAAAAGCCATTCTTTCCAATCAATTTCTTTGAAATTTCAGATTTTAAAAGATTAAATCCTTGTGTATATATGCTGTGAAAATTAAATCAACAGTGCTTAAGTTGGACAAAATTTAAGGTATTGATTTTTTATTTATGCTAATAACTTGAAAAATTTGCAAAATTCAGATCTAATTTTGGGTAAACAATTGAATCTTGATTAAATGAAGTTATATTCCTGAAAAAAAGTCTCTAGGTTCAGCAATTCTCATGTCAGGTGAGTAAATATATTTCCTGATTTTTTTAAAAATTGCATTATGTTTTGGCCCATAACTTCAAAATAATACCCAATACTAACCTTATTTTTGGTATGTTCATAGAAAATGTATGAAAGAATGTGAATACTAAATAAGATCAAAAACAGATCAGTGGTTTTGATATTAGGCAGCCTTGAAGTGTAACAATGGCTTTTTTTATGGAAAACAGAGTTTTCTCGAAGGAACGAAGTCCTAATGACCCAATTTTTCGGTATGGTAGGAGATTTTGGGGACATCTAAAATTATGCCAACAGCCTGGGGAGCATAGAGATGTGCACTGAATGACCTACAGTCATCAAAGTGGACTGCTTGACAATGTAAGGGAATACAACAAGAGCCTAAAAAAAAATTCAATAACTAGCCTAATTTTGCAGCTTTTATTTTCAAATTTCAGATTTTAACAGATTAAATCCTTATGTATACATGCTGTGAAAATAAAATCCACAGTACTTACAGGAAAAAAAGGTGCCATGGCCAAAGTTGGGCATATTTAAGGTACCAATTTTATATTTTTGCCAATATTTTATGCCAATAACAGATTTTGATCTAATTTTTGGTATACAATTAAATTTTTATTAATTAAAGTTGTATTACTGGAAAAAAGTCCCTATCTTTAACACTTCTGGTCGTAAGTGACCAAATATCTTCCTGATTTTTTTACAAAGTCCATTATGTTTGGGCCCATAACTTTTTTAAATTATACAATACTGACTTAATATCTGGCATGTACATAGAATCTATATAGAGGAATATTTATGGTAAATATGAAGAAAACCAGATGAGTGGTTTTGATATTAGGCAGTCCTGAAGTGTGAAAATAGATTTCTAATAAAAAAATTGAGGTTTTTCCTTAATATCTAGAAGGAACGAAGTCCTATTGACCCAATTTTCGGCATGGTAGGAGATTTTGGGGACATCTTACTGTATGCTGAATTTCAGATTCGTAGGTCCAACGGTGTCGAAAAGACGGACATCCGGATGGACTGACGACGGACAATGGACCCAGCTATAGTCAGCTGAGCTAAAAACGAATATGAATTCTCAGTATAATGAGAGCCTCAGTATAATGCAGGTTTCCACCTTTAAGTGTCACTAATGATGCCAAGTGCCCTAATGGGGTCATTTTCCTATAAATCCTGATGAATATGAAATTACAGTAGATCCTGTGAACGACAGACACTGACAAGACAGGACAATTTGCCCACAATAGAGAGGTGCCCTTAGTAGGAATATTATAGATATCGGGACCTGCTTTCTAGGAACTGCCTGTAAGTGGTTGAAAATAGGAGATGCCTTTAGTACAGAGGCGCCTGTAGACAGAAAAGCCACTGTATTTGGAAAATTTCACAAAGACCCTATCACATGCACAGCACCATCTGTCAGAAATTATGCCATTGTGCCAGCTCCATCTATTATATCTGATTATTCACCACAAGAATATGCAATTAAGGTAACATAGGGTTAATGACTGTATAAGCTACTAGTTTGTGATGTCATTTTATGAAGGCATATTAATTCCCACCTGTTATGACCTGAGCAGTGGCACCAGCTGAGCTTAACGAGTCTCTAGCCTCTGAGGCATTGTCTTCTTTCTCTGAAAATGAAAGAAATCATTTTTAATGCCCTCATGAAATATGCATGGGTTTTGCCTAGAATTTAAATCTGGTGAGAAATTCTGCTGATAAATATCTATAATATAAACGTGAAAATCCGTCAGATTTCTTATAAGTAATCACGGCCACACAAGTCAGGTGACCTCTGACCTAATTAAATATGCACTGATTTTTGTCAGAAATTGAACATATGCAGCATATTATATTATTTCCTCTGTTTTAGACCTTTTAAGGATGAGATATATTTTTTTATGTCAATACTAACCTTTGCTTGTCAATGAAGCAGGCTCCACATGAAATGCTTCTGGAACATAGTCTGAAGAAAAATAATTAAAAGTTATCGCCATTTGATTTTATGACAAACTCTCTTCACTCATTATACAGAGTCCTCATTTTTCATATACTTTTTTTTTTCCTCATGATAATCATTCTTTCCCATGTTAAGGTTAATAACTGTAACGACCAATTTCTTCCAGTGAAGCAAGAAATTCAATATCTTATTTTATAATATCAATCCAAATTTCATTTTTCTCATCTCCTACCGCTGTTTGGACACTTTAATGCTATCTATACATAATATGCTATTTATATTGTTAACTTACAATTCAAAACAATATTGTGCATGGGTCTTGACATATATGCTCTCCAAGGAGACTTTTTTTCACACTGACAGAGAGAAAATTATTATTTAAGCATACAAGTGTTTCATGCAAATTAATAAGCAATTGCAATATATCTCTTGGTCATTTGAAATATGAAAACATATGCAATGGCATGATGTTTAACCTGCACAAAGTGATTTTTATTGTTTTTATGTGATTCTGTGTGTGTCCGCAAGATATCTGAAGACAGGTATAGAAAGTATAGGTTTGTTACTGTGAAAATCTCCAATTTATTAAACTTTGGTGTAAATCCCCGCATAAATAACCCTGGATGAGTGTTTCATGGTATTTCAAGCATTTTTAGCTCAGCTGACTATAAGTCATATGAGCTATAGTCGTGGTCCTTTGTCCGTCGTCCGTCCGTCCGTCCAGCCGTCTATCCGTTAACAGGGCACGTTTTAAAACTGTTGGACCTACGAATCCAAAATTCTGCATACCATTAAATGTCCCCAAAATCTCCTACCATACCAAAAATTGGGTCATTAGAACTTTGTTCCTTTGAGATATTAAGGAGAAACCTCCGTTTTCCATAAAAAAGCCATTGTTACACTTCAAGGCTGCCTAATATCAAAACCACTGATCTGTTTTTGATCAGATTAAGTATTCATATTCTTCCATACATTTTCTGTGCACATACCAAAAATTAGGTCAGTATTGGGTATTATTTTGAAGTTATAGGCCCAAATATAATGCAATTTTTTAAAAATCAGGAAATATATTTGCTCACTTAACATGAGAATTGCTGAAGCTGGAGACTTTTTTTCAGGAATATAACTTTATTTAATCAAGATTCAATTGTTTACCCAAAATTAGATCTGAATTTTGCAAATTGTTCAAGTTATTAGCATAAATAAAAAATCAATACCTTAAATTTTGTCCATATTTGGCAGAGGCACGTTTTTTCCCTGTAAGTACTGTTGATTTTATTTTCACAGCATATATACATAAGGATTTAATCTTTTAAAATCTGAAATTTCAAAGAAATTGTTTGAAAAGAGCAGCTTTTATTCAAGTTTTCATTCACCATGTCAAGTGTTTTTTACATCTGGCCCACCTAGTAGTACAGCCTCACTTGCATTATGTAACCCACCCCAGGCAGCTTGCCTTGGCCCAGCTTGGCCACTACTAGCAGGCTTCCCCTCTGCCCTGCACTCACCCCCCCCCCCCAGCTGTTGCATAAACTAGATGAATGTTATAATTTTCTGTATTTTATTTTATTCTTGGACATGCTACATTTTAGATTTTGTATTGTACCACCAGGGTTACAATGATTAAAATGCACATTTAATTGTGTCCACAAAGTAATGTATTGCTATGAAAGTGTGGATGTTCATCAGATAAGTAATGCTTTACTTCAGAAGAGTAAAGCTTCACCAGGTGTGAAATTGACTATTAATTCCAGTAATTAATTATAGCTGAGACAGTAATTAGCATAATGATATTGTTTGTCCCTCATTCAACCAACAGTGTGTATACTTTATTTGAAAAGATGTTTTTATTTTATCAAATGTACTGAATCTTTTATTTTATTTTGGTGAATAAAATTAAGCATGTACTGAAAACTCCAATGTGCAAAACTTTTTGATAGGGATTCAAGGAATAATTTTGTAGATGCCATATTGTTATATATAAACTTAAATGCATTATTCCCTTGAAATGAAATGAAGGTATTAGTCCATTCTGTCCACTTGCCTGTCCATCTGCAAATTTTTCATATGCATCACAGTATCTCAAAACTTTTACTGTTTTTCTTCATGAAAATCTTGTCAGAGTATTAGTTTGCAATCATATATTGAGAACTTTACGGGAATTCAGGTAAAAATGAAAGTATTTGAATACCAGTGCAAATACTTTCAAAATGTATTCATGAATGCATTCATGAATATATTCTATAATATTATTTTAATAATCATTTCAGTTATATTTTATTAAAAAATCATATGATTCTCTTATTATTTTTAATAAAAATTATATTTGGCACAATATTTTTTATTAAATTTTAATAAATAGTTAAACTCTTTATCTTATATGTGCTGCTTATCAGTTATATGGCCAAGTCAAAATCTGTATGACAGTGGCACTCCATTTGTTAATAAAATAAATTAAATCAATCTCTTCCCTGTCTCCAAAGAAACTATCAAAATCATACATAAGCTTAACACTAACAACTCATAATACAGCTTATATTTATTTCCACACAAAACCAGCATGTGCCTCATTTCAAAATCATAATTTTATCTTATATAACAGCTGAGTGCCGTGACCCATAGGTCCCTTGTTTTTGTTTGCACAAAGACTTTACATGACTATATGGCTAGCTCTGGAGTGCTTGTCATGGCGTCATATGAGATAAATAATGACACTCTATGCCCCATTCCCCTGAAAGGTGTCAGCAATATCACAAAGTTCTGGGGTATTTTTAAAAGTCTTTCAATGGAAAAATTCCCAGGAATAACATAGGTTTAATAAACAATTTTTTAATTGTGCATGTTTTTGAAGCACACAATTAGCTTATTGTGTGGCGTGTTGCTTTGTGCTTTTGTCTGCCAGGCCTGATAATGCATTTTTTTTAATAAACGCAGGCCTTAAATAGACACCAGCTTTGTTTAGATGCCAGGTCAAAGCCAGGTCTGTAAAAATAAACACCCAGGTGTCTGATCAAGGAAAAATGGTAAGCCCCAACAGTCAGTTAAAGTTTCCCCCATATGCAATATATGTTTCTCCTATATCCCATACTGTGGAACAGTGTGATGAGATTCATCTGGAGATGCCATTCATCTGGCAGGTAGAACTCATCTGTGATTTAACCATCAACCATTCAACCACCATGACATAAATTGACCTAGGCTTGGATTTTTACATTTCCTGTGCTATCATTTGGCATTCACAGAGCAAGCTTCATTGTATATATTATCTGCAATCTCTTGAAACCAGGGTTTACAAATAACTACAAAGTGCAGAAACAGAGCTACCTTGGAAGAGGGCTGCAATTCTCTTTCTTGTTAAATTACAAATTTTTGACTGAAACACCCAAAAAAAATCACCTTCTAGGTTTTCTGCAATATGTCTGTGATCTCCTTCAGCGAGACTCGCCACAAATCCCCGCCAGCGAGAATGACTTTCATCCTCATTCAAGTATTCCAGGACTCTTCTCAACTGATCTTTGACCTTGAGAGCACTGTCCATCTGTACAAAAGAGAAAGATCTCATTTTTATTAAATAGCTCGTCATCCATTAAATCTTAACAAAATATTTCAGGCATCAGTATTATTTACCTTGAGGAGAAACTAAGTATACATTGTTTTTTTTTAGTTTACACACTGTTCAAATGCTCCTTTATCTTTTATCTATCAAATTGTGAGCAATTCAATCCTCCCACTGAAGCCTTCCTAGACCATCCCAGTGGCCTCCTCTGTGAGTTTCATATACAATTGGCCCTTTGGTCATTTTATTTTCTGCTAGTATTATAACATTATATTGATGGCAAAAATATCAGCTGAATTTCCCAATGAATTGAAATACATCTGATATGACCATCACTCTTTTAATACACAACTCCTTTTGATCAAACTTTACATTAAGATTATTTTTCAAAAGTGGTTTGTTTATACCATGGCAACAGATACTCAATCAGATGAAAGACCATGACAAGTACAGTCAAATCAAAAGAATAAAAGAATATCCAAGTTTTGACCCCTGACCACCAAGAATCACTCTGGGAAAGAGCGGCAGACTGGCATATGCGTCAAATTGACTCATGATATAACAGTTACGCAGATAAGGAAGTGTCACTTGAATTGCAACTTGTCACAACGGGTAGGCCTTGAACTGGGCAAATTTAAAATTTGCATTTAATGTTAATAAAATGAAAATTCTGTCAGTTCAGAAATTTAGGCCATAAGAGATGGTAAAAAGTGAAAATTATTGGGGAAAGACTTTTCACAAAGCACTGGTTAAAGGTATCGCATATTATCGCTCAACTGACGTCGTTCCATGTACCGGGAAAGCTGACTGAAAAGGGATACATACGTATTACAAGTCGCACCCCGACTTTGCTAGAAAATTCTAGTTTTTAGAATTCGATTTCCTAGTACAAGTCGCGACTTCTGCAACGACTTTTACGGTAGTATACATTGAATGGTATTGCTGACATCTTCTTTACATTCTAATGATTAGACATGGGTTTATAACTGTTGTATTCTTGAAGAAATGCTCAGTTATTACTTGACATGAAGCAATTACCTCTACAACTGTCACAATACAGAAACCCTTTTCACTGACAGTAAAATTTTTAGCATCAAAAAGTTTGATGCTGGCACAACATTATGGTAAACATGTCTGAGTGGTGTGGATCAAACTTACGAAATGCTCTGTTCAACATAGCTCAAGTGCTGACAACTTTTGGTTAAACAACACAATATGTTGCCAGTCTTGAATATTCATGTCTACAATATAATACCAATCTAGTGCCAACCTGACTGTTATATATACAAGTTTCATTTGGGGATAAACTGCATCAAGCAGGATGTCACAAGGGCATGCAGACAATTAAAACAAAAATGTTTTGAATAGTGTGATGAAAACCTGAATGAATGCAAAAAAATGTATTTTATCATAAGTTTTCTGGGCTTATCCGACTCTGGATTATTTGTCTGGGCAGTGCATGCTTATACTGTTTTACAGAGGAACTAACATGATTTTGCAATCTTACTGAAGTACACAGGCATTCCAGTGTCCCAGCCAACAGAAGCTTCTGCACAATACTGTATGCTACAGGACTTGTTGACACAGCCAAAGAGAGGGCTGTCTGGTCATCCTGAAAGAATGACATAGATTACAGTGTTTCCTCTTTTAAAATCTGCGGCTATAACAAAAGAGTCTGAAGATAAAATGTTTCTGATTTGCAATTTGGTAATCAACCTAAAGTATTCACATATGATCAATAATACTAAATAATATAATTAGTAACTACATGCTGTGTGATAAGAGAGTTATAAAATCTAAGTGAACCTCAGTGAATGTTTATGAAAAAAAAAATATTTATACAATGTTCATAGGGAAATGTTGAAAAAAATAAATATTAAAAACAATAAATTATTTTAAAAAAGTACATTTTAAAAAAGTCTGGCACAAAAAATAGAAAGGAAAAGGCTTTCATGTAAAAAACTTATTGATAAAATCTAAAAAAATCTCAAAACGTCTGTAAAAGAGATATGACACATGAATAAATAATCCCTTATTAATGTACACTGAAATATACATTTCAGAAAAAAAGTATAAAACATAAAGCTCGTGCAGATTTGGGGAGGGGCTCAGTGGGGACAAGCCCTATCCCTCTGCACCCCGTTATTCTAAAGTCCTGTATCTGCCCCTATAAAATTTTACTTGGCAATTAGCAAGATTATTGAAATGAGTCATTCCAAACCTTGTCAGTTAAATCAACAAGAGCTCCAGCATCTATCAAGATGTTCATCGCATCAGCAGCTTTATCACCTTGTGTTGCTGCCTCCATCAAAGGTGATCTTCCCATCTGTTAATTAATCAAGCTGAAAATGTTTACTTTTTGTTATGTAATACCTCAATGATAAACATATTTGTAGCTGAAGGATGTCTAACAGGAAGCTTCTGGTATTCTTCTGGTGTACATGATGTGCAGATTTATACTATAATAATTTGTTTATATAAGCAAATGCATCTTTAGTTCCACATTTTTTTATATCAGTTTGGGACACCAGAATACTAGTTTTACATTCTTGGGTGGTTCACATAGTTCTTGACAGATGGAGCTGCAATAGACTCTTCAATAAAAGATGTAAAATCTCTCAGGATCAAAGGGGAAAATATGTGTAAATCCTCCTCTATAGACACAATTGTATGTGTCAACTATCATGGTTTAAAACAACAACAGGCACATCAAAAGCATGGCCAAAGAGGAATTGCATGACAAATTGCATGGCACCACTGTTAAAATACTGAATACATATATGAATATAAAACAAATAAATAAGTTCTAATACAGCACGCTTTACCTCATCTTGAAAGTTGACATCCGCACCTTCTTCTATGCATTTCTTTACATCAATAACATGTGATGCTTTCACCGCATTCAAAAGCTTCTCTCCTTGTTCCTTAGAAAAAGTGTACTTTTCATTAAATCCTTGAATTGTGAATTCATTTTCATCAATATTTTTGACATTCAAAAAGGATTAGGAATGTTCCACCTAGTGGAGAAACAACACCATCTACAAGCTTGTTATATATATACTCATTTAAGACTTACCTATATACTCCCTTAAAATCAACATAAACTTTGGAATGTAGACAAACAATAGCCACAACAAAGTCTTAATATACTCATTCACAAGTTAAATTTATACCCCTTAAAATCAACATATAGTTTGGAATGTTTAATCTCGTGGAAAAACAATGTAAACTCCAAATTTGTACTATACTCATTCAAGTCATATATTTAATACTTCAAGTCCTCAAATTAAATATACAGTTGACTCATCATGACTGTTTTCAGTACTGACTAAAGAATCCCTACAACAAAGAATTAAAAATTTTACCAAGTATTTTGTACATTAGTAACCCCAGGCAAATAACTTTCATTCAGTTGAACTTAGAAAATAAAAGATATATCAGTTTATATCAATATATAAAATATATATAATATATTATATATCAATATATACAAATATTTCTGACACTTACTTGGTAGGATTCAGGAAGCTCTGTTGTTTTTGTAAACATAACTGGAACAGACATCAGCAGGTTAATGCAGGATCACTGAATTTTTAAGAAAATACAGATGACTGTAGTTAGTTCAAGGCAAGAAATTTTGATTTGATTATTCACAGGTTGGGGGCATCCCACAAAAGGGTACCCAAAATGGCGGATCGAGGCTTGAATTCCATAGAATGCAGATTTTTAGTCAGATTTGATAATTCTTTATTTGTACAGTGTTAGATTTGCATAGGTTAGGCTTGAACAAAATATGTCTGTTATATATATATGTTGCATATATACCTATAAAGGCGTTCATTTACATGCTCAGTATCAGTGCTCTTTACCTTGATTCATCTTAATTATAAAAAATCAAATACCTGGTTCTGTCTCACAAAAGGCAGGTGGTCGATGAAAGGTCAGCTCAAGTCTCTTGATAATCGGAGGCTGGATGCCCTGATGGACACATACCAGATGGAGTACATTCCTCATGGTAAAACCTGCAGCGTCTGATTGAATGTCTCCCTCCAGCTCATACAAATTCTTACGGTTATTGATATATATCCCCAGGGCAACACTTGACTGTCGAGCATAAATCCATTGTTTAAATCTTCGCCTCATGCTGTGGAGGATTTTCCTCATCACCCCACGATCTCTTGAACATGAACAACATCTCTCCCTCAGGAGTATTTCATCCAATAATTCTGCAAGGTCTGAATCAGTATCGATTTTGAACCCTCTCACCACCAGGACTCCCAAAAAAGTATCTGTAACAGAATTGGTAACAAGTGACCCAAGTGTCATGATGCTCAGCTGACTATGAAGATATTCATAAAAGGAATGTTATGATCTTAATGTCAAATTTTGTAGGTGTTATCCCCATTCAACTGAAGCATAGCTTGGAGGATATGGGTAACAGAGACCTAATTTCAGGAATCCAAGGAGATTTTTAATGGACCTCAATGGATGTCAATTTAACAGATTCTATGTACAATGGTTATGATTTTTGCACTCATAACAGACAACCACATCTTTGAAGACCTTTCCTTAGAAAAAAATGCGTAAAAATTTTAGAAAAAAATCCAGGTGGCAACACCAGTCTGCAGGAATGGATGAAACTTTCCATGAACGTTAAACATGTAAAGAATCATGGTAATCAATGCATTAGTTATTTAAGATACTGGAGCTTATGTATCAAATTTTTAATTATTCTGGGGGGTACTTTAGAGTCCCATAGCTCAAAGGATATGGGTAACAGAGACATAATTTCAGGTTTCCAAGGATATTTTTCATGGTCCTCCCTGGATGTCAAGTTACAAGATTCTTGGTCGCGCAGTGCGATTTGTGCCTGGTTAACGGACAGACAGGAAGACAGATAGATGACGGACAAAGACGTGTTTTGTAAAAATGTGTTGACTTCGAAAAGTTAATACAGGTTATACACAGGTTGGAGTAGAACTGAACACACTCGGTCAATGATTTCCAAACAAATACAATGATTTGCACAGCTTCACAGTAAAGCTAGATGGTCTATGACTGTGGGATATATTTTCAAGAATGCAAATAGTACTGAATATACTGAAAGCAACTGCCATGTTTTATCTCCATAGAAATATGAAACAATTTATCTTAAAACTTGTTTTAACATTGTCAAGGTAAAAAAATGTAAATGCCTTCTACACATGCCAAAAAAGCAGCCACAGCTGCCTGCAACTTGTGTTTTTTTTTCATTTAAGTGGCCTTTCCTGATATCTCGAGTTTTGCAAAGGTTTTAACAACTAGTAACATTTCAGCTTCCTACATGTGCAACCAACAACCTTAGGTTACATGGTTTTTCTGTTTGTCAACAATGCTGTGTTTACTAACACCTTGTAAACTGACAAGCTCATACATCCATCACAGAGGAATCAAGAGTTCATCATCAGAGCTCTCACCAGTAGATGATTTTTAATCTGCTGAACTTAAAACCAAATTTATCTGCATAATCATAAACTTCAGTGAGCATAGGAGAAGAAAATCTACATACAACCAAAATACTTACCCAGACAGGACTCCAGGAAACATCTTTGACCTTTCCTAACCAGTGATGACGTCTGAAATTTTTCAGACAATTTTGCTGATGATTTGTATGCCCTTGAAGGGTTCTTGTAAAACCAGTTCAGTTTCTGAAGAAGTTCTTCTTGGGAGTTCTTCCTTAGCACAAATGGCAGTGTATCACAATGAAGCTGTTTGTATAAATGCTGCAAATCTTCATTGTCTGCTGATATTATATGTGGTATGGCATTGTTGACTGGTATCATCTGCAACCAGTTGAGCTGAGGATCATGGTCTAGCAACAGCCATATTGTATTCTCCATCAACTCACTCACTTCACACGTTTCCCGTAATTCAGTTACTTCTGCAGAAACATGCAGTGCTTCATGTGAATGTTCTTCCTTCCATTTATTAAACTCCTGCATGATTCCTTCTCCAAAAGAGCACCCTTTCTTTATAACTATGTGAAGTAGAAAATTCCGACTTATATGCATATCTTGTATCACCTGAAGGACTAAATCTATGGTCTTAAAAGCAGACTCCTTTTCTGGTCCAACTGCTAGCATAATATTCAAACTTTGTTTTCTATCAAATGTCTGATAGAGATCTGAGTCAGGACAGAATGGAGAGGGATAATAGACAACCTTTTTATCTCCACCTATCACATAAGTCCTCCAACCTACAAAAACATGGTTTCCCAAAAAAAGGTTGATCCTACAAACTTTTCCTGACAGATGTGTTTCTCTGCATTTTTTTGCATGCCGATTTTTATTTTCATTCCAGAAGTTTGTTGGTGTTGATGAAACTAAGCATGATGCACTCACAGTGGCCGGGATGTTATGGTTGTGATTTGTGGCATGTGGTATTAACTTGATCACATGACTCCTTGGTTCAAACACTCGATCAAGTGATTGGATCCTCTCTGTGTGTAGACTGGGGATCAGGTTATTTAAACTTTGTTGCATGTTGTGTATCACTGCATTAGGTCCTGGGTCTTCTTCATCTTCTTCATCCAGCATAAAGTATATGTTTGGCTGAGGCTCATCTAGATGTTCCTGAAGCAGACAAATTAAACTGATACTTGTAGCATCACTGCACAAGATCAAACAAACCATGATGGCTTTGTATGTTTCTCCTTCATGACCCATTCCCAATTTCAGGGGAAGGAATATACACAATCTTAAAAGTTATGGTGTTCTAGAAAACATAATTTTCCAGATCTGACATGGGCATCAATGATTTCCACTGAAACAGCATGGTTGGTGGCGTCACCTGTCTAGCCTACAAAAAAGCTTTCCAAGACAGATGATCACACAAAATTTCAGGCTGATACATCCATCCATTCCTGCATGAGATATGTGCAATTTACATGCCAGATTTATGGGGTAAATGATGCAAAAAAATGATTGCAAGTGATGCCACCCAGCTTGTATATCAGACTAGGGAATCAAAGATTTATGGACACAGATAATGTCAGGCAGATTTGTCTTAACACTCCTGAGATGAACTCATGGATATTTTCCACAAATACATGATTATAGGTGGCACCATCTGCCATGTGAACAAGACAGCTATCCAAGATGGATTGACATGCCAAATTTCAGGCTGATACATTGAACCACTCTGGGGAAATGAGTTATTTCACCCTATGGTAATGCACCTATGGTCACAGTATGAAAATGAATGGAGATCGCACCACCAAACTTAGCATGAAATGTAGGTATCAAGGAGATGGACATGCACAATGAGATTTGGGTCTTTTATCATTAAAAAAAATACACACAAAAAGGAGTGAATTGGTCAGTGGTGTTGCCACCAATCTCTGTTGTACACATCAGTTCATATGTGACCTGATAATTTTTGCCAGTTTCAGAAAGATTAGTCCAGGATTCTGACAGAGTTTTCAGCCTCCAAGTGGGAAACATAGCATATGCAAACCTCTGTTTTGGTGGATACAAATAGAGAATGTACTGGCTTTTAATCTAAACTTCCACAAAGTTTCATGAAAATTCATGCTAATTATTCAGCAAACCAATGCTTACACTTAGCTGCCAAGATCAGACACACTAATGTCTGACTTTTAACCCTTTACTATTCAGATTAGCCTGTGGATTGTCACACTCCTACTGTTCAGATTAATTTTGCATTTTTTTTCACATTATGACATGAATCCATACATGAGACATTAACTCAGTAACTGTTCAAGATATCTTTGTGAAATTTTCAGCATTTACTGTCAGGTATATGTCCTTTATGTTAATTATAATTTTTTTTGCATATCTCGTTTGATATGTATGTAACTAAAGTAAATACAGATAATAACAGGTGATTATGGGTATGTAAAATGACCTTTAAGAGGGTGTTTGCGGGTGCATTGAAATTTAGCTCTGTGACAACCCGCGGCCTTTAGAGGGTGCCATTGGAGTTTAAAGGCATCAGAAATGACTGGCATCCCCTGTGAGTACAACTGGCAGCAACAAAAGAATCACAGGGACTGGTACATGGGTTCCTTTGATGCTGGATGAAGTTAGAAGCACTTTCTCCTGTCTAAGTATAACCTCCTTGGTTTTATGACTTAATACAGGTGATTACAGTTTTACAAATAGTCTGCTCTCAAACCACAAAACGGTTAGATGTGAAGCTCTTGAATAAAGGAAATTAGAAATGATACATTTTCTGGAATTAGTCCATGAAGACTGAATTAGGCCCAAACCACAAACGCAAAAATGTATCACAGCCCTGGAAATTAGCACAGTACCATCACTGACCAATATATGGAATACCTTCATAATATATACAAAATGTACATAATGGCCAAGTTCTTTACCTCTTCAGCAGGTAGTGCTGGTTTGTTTTGTGGCAGTTCTTCAGTGTCTGTATCAGTGCCATTCTCAAATGCTGTAATTATATAGTTTTGTTTAATTATAAACATTAGAAAAAGTATGCACAAAAGATGTGACCCAGAAATTCCAAAATAAAGCAAATAAAAATTTATCTAATAAATGGTCTCTGTACATGAAGGGAGGTTAATGAAAAAAACAATGGGTAATGAGGCTCAGCTTAAAGTTTCTACATATGCTACAAGATTAGTATAAAACCAGGGGCTTTATATATTTATTATTTGCATTCAGTTTTACAGTGTAAATTAGTAAGATAAACCTAAAATAAATGCCAATGACAAATGTATAATAACAGGTTTAACATACTGAAGGAAATAAATGGAAATTGGTGGCACAATTAGCCCTATGACACACACAAAAAAATTGTCACAATTATAATGAGAATTAGTATATGCAAAATTTACAGAATACACTGGTATAAAATCATATGTAAAGATCTTCTATTGTCATGCTTTTGCAATTGTGTCTGAAGCAATTCTACTACAAGGAACTTTTCAATGCACAGATGAATAGACTGTTTTACTTTTAATTTACTGACCTTGTATTTTGCGTGCTACATGCTGATGGTCATGTTGTCTGAGACATATTATGAATTTTTCAAATGTGTCTCGATCTTTCTTTGACAGAACATTTAGAAGGCTTCTTACTTGTTGGACGTTGGTCTTCTCTGCCTCCTGTTAAAATATATTCTTTTTAAATAATGTCATCCTTTGTTCCTGCTTCATCAACCAATTATGGCAATAAAGACTATTGTTGTCATGTTCCTCTCTCCAGCAAAACATAACCAGGGCACCAACCAGTATGAAAACGTAAATTGAACCAGAGCTTACAATCTTACAGCACATAGGGTGTTAGGCTTGTGTGCTGTCAGTGTTCACAAAAAATATAACAACACAGACTCTTGGGCAGTCCACACTGGAATGGCACTTTGTAGGATTTATCCCACAGATAATATAGAACAAAATTAATCACCAAATAGCCAGAGTTCTGTCTAATTTACCGGTAGAATGGCTGTAAATACAAAGCCAAATCATATACTGCCAGTCTACTTGTTAAATGTCAGGAAGCTATGAGAATCATGACAGGTACCAGCAAAATATTTCAAATTATATCGATTAACATTTAGCCCATAGTGACTTAACCAAGTGCTGCCCTAGACATGGGCTGAATAAGTGACTTTTTTAACTTTGTTCCAGGAGAACCTACTTTACCACAAGAGTAGCATATTAATGGATCAGCCCAGTTATAGTTAGGAGGGGCTGTATGTAGCTCTTATAACTTCCAAGGTAACCTGCATATATTTTGCTGGCTACCCAAATATGGCTATGATACATGGTTAATATAGTCTTAATGTCATAATAGGTCGATGAAGCGGGAACCAAATCAGAGAATAAAATAATTATTATATGAGTGTTAAATTATTGTGTTGCATCTGAACTTCAGCATAAATTATCACACACACACATGTATGTGCCAGAATTATTTCTTCATCAGTTATCAAAATCATTTGCTGGTGACAAAGATGTGACATCATGAAGGTACATATTCATGATTCAAAAAACAAAATACAAGGATCTAAAATTAGCCAGAAAGATTTCAGCCATAGATATAGGTCGCACTGGCAAAATTTCAGGTTTCCAAGGAGGTTATTTATTGACCTCCCAGGATGTTTATTAAAAAAGATTTTAAGTCCAATGGTACAATTTTTGCCCTGCTAATGGACTGCAAGATGACAGGACTGCTGGACTGCCCCCCGGACAGAGCGCCATACCAATACCTCAGTTGACTTTAAGTCAGCTGAGCTAATAATATGATACAACATATACTACAACACCAAAATATGTACATATATACAGATTCCAAGTTTTTACAAGCAGAAAGAATGCCAGTGTTTAGTATTTAGATGTAACAATTATATTAAGATAATATTAATATTAATAACTTTGTATTAGTATTTGGTATATATCTGATATCTGTAGCGTGAAGTTTTGCTATACAAATCTTACATCATTCACTGAATCACAGTATAGTACGTACACATATAGAACTTTGCTGCAGTTGGCTAACGACCCCTTCTGTGATGAAGGCAGACCAAAGGTGAGATTTAATCAGGTCTATGTCCTGTGTTAAATCCAAATGCAGCTTTTCGATGGTTTGTACATGGTCCATTTTCTTATCTAAATCAATCTGAAATAATAAAAACAATAATAAATATTAATTATAAAGCTCTGGTGTAATACCATAGAGCACTCTTGTAGTTGTTTATTGCAGGAAACCTGTTGATTAATATATATATATATATATATATATATATATATATATATATATATATATATAATAGATAGTAGTGTTGGGAATCAGTTGTAAGTTCATGATTAGTCATCAGCAAAAATCAGTTGACCTCTACTGAATGATAATCTGATATAATTGGTTGTTTACCAATAACAAGTATGACCTTTCTTACCATAATCTCAGCTTAAATGTAGGCATACATGAAGGCCAATAATTTAACAATCCTACAGCCTACATGTCTGTATAAAATATAATAACTTGGGAATTATTTTTTTAGTTAACACAGACTTTTCTCCATTAAGTTACATAAATTTTTATTATAATCACACACACTGCTAAATTATATGCAAAAATTTACAATTTTTTATGATACTGCAAGATCAATCATTGGATCATTTGAATTTACCCGACTGATCATTGATTATAACTGATCATCTGATGATCACTAATAAATCATTTGGCATTATTATTTTTGAGATACTCATGCCCTATAACAAACATATTTTCAAGTTGTGGAGAATTATTTCTATTATTAAACATGTTTCAAAAAGCCATAATTCGAATACATTAAATTAACATGTTCTTTACTTAAAAGGTACTTGGAAAAATAATGAAATTGTAAAATATTCCCCTTTCCTCCATTATTTGATACTCTCCAAATTTGAGATACCATTAATTGGTTGTAGTAATCTGGTAATGGTTGTTACTGCCTGTTAAGGCTACACTACAAAGATTCTGCCATTTTCTCTGTTATCATATTTATATCATATTACATTATCATTGCATACTAAATATTTAACTGAAACCTTTCAGTTAGGAGAATCTGTGTAATATATCAGAAGAAATTATGTGGATAAAAAACAAAACTTATTTTATATATTTTAAAGGCATCACTGAAAAGCTGAAAAAAATATTAAAAGTAATAATTCTCAAAAGAGCTATCTCACATATGATTCAAGGGTTTCAAGAACAAGAACAAATAACATAATTATTTTAATTATATATTTAAAAATATATTTGTCCCAGACCCAAAATATGCAAAAGAGATTCATTACACATATCAGCCAACAATATCCAATGATTTAATATTAAATAATATAAAATAAACCAATATAATATAAACCATGTAATATAAATAATATATTTTTTATTGTAAATCAATAGAATGATGAGTGAATCGCTTCAAATTGAATTGAATAGACATTTCTGCACATTTTACACACCAATGCATAAAACACACTGAAAATACTCACATGTTCTGATTAGGGCTGAAAGGAGTACTCGAGTACTCGAGTCTGGGTATTACTTACCGAGTACTCGAGTCCAAAATTTGGACTCGAGTACTTGTGTATGTACATACATATCTGAATATTACTGCAAATTTACGGGCAGTCTGTAGGCCTATTTATTCATTATCGTAGCCTGGCATAGGGCTCTAAACATGTGCTAGTCAAATTAACAGAGGTCTTGTAATGACATATATCTATTCCTTCGTTGGGATTAAGTTAAGCCGCCACGAAGTCAAATTTATGCATATTTTGCCTCCGTAAAGAAATATCCGTTTTATCTTTACAGCGTTGCCATGGTAACGAGTACTCGAGTCCGAGTCAGGTAATGCCCGTCGGGTACTCAAGTCCAAAATTTTGTACCTGTTTCAGCCCTAGTTCTGATGCCTCTGTTTGCTGGGATAAACTTGACATCCGATATCCGACTTCAGACATCCATATTTTAGTCCGTAGAGCCTGGCACAACGACGGTACAGTAAACAGTAGTACAAATAATATGTACGTACATAGTTGCATACACTGAACCTGAAGCAGTTATCCAATGGCCTCAATTCACATGACCTCTCTTTTTGTAAACTGAGTACAGCTCTCTAAATCCCAAATCTCTGAATCACTGAATCAGTGACTAACGTTAGGCCTACACATACAAAACTTTCCTATGGGGGCTGCATGTGTTTGCCTATCACATGATCAGCTCATGAATATGGCATGACCCAGCAGAGAACCAATAGGAGATAAGGACAAATGACATCACTCATAGACTTGTAACCTGCTCATGAGCTTATCACTAGCTGTCATGACACATCATGTTAACCCATATTAAAAGGCCTAAAGCCCTCATACACTTCTTATTGCCTCACCAAACCCTAACAACATATATTCTCAAATACTTTTTCAAATGATTTTAATAAGAAGTTATAATATAAGTTTTATTTTAGGGTTTATTTATTATTTTATTATGTTTAAAATACAACTAATTTCAACTGAATTTGAAAATATTTTTAAAATGTTTAAGGTATATAATCTGTGTTTGTATCATATGGAAAATTCTATATCTATTGTCATAGTTTATTTACACCTGTATCAATATTTTAATTAAATATATATATATATATTATATATATATATATATATATATAACTTGAAAAATTAAACATGCTTTCAAATTATATATGTATTGCTATATTAAAAATGTTTTCAAGTGCACATATACAAATATTTTAATTTTGTATATATATATATATATATGTGTGTGTGTGTGTGATTTTGAGATATAATTCTTTATAATAATTATATTTTATTTTTTTCTTTATTCAAATATCAGCTATTTGACTGAAATCACCATTATGTTCAGTTATACGTGCGTATTTGTTTAGAAAATATTTAAGTATACATTGTTTCGATTTTTATGCATGGCCATATGTACCAGTGATAATGTTAGCTAACTTTCAGATATGTAGGCCTATTATTATTAAGTATTTGTATTGAATAATAATACTAGATACTTTTGTACCTCATTTGTTGTATGTATATATATATATATATATATATATATATATATATATATATATATATATATATATTTGAATAATTTAAATGACATTTCTAATGGTTTAAGCAAATTGTAAAATAATTTTAAAATGATTATTGGTTCATACAGCTAAACCAATATTATTTTCCAAATACACATGAGTTTACATATGTTTTGTGTGTGTGTTATTATTTAATATCTTACAAATTTCATATATCATGTGTGTGTGTGTGTGCCAATATGTTGTGCATTTTTAATAATTTATTTTTTTTTATATTTATAAATCACCTCTTAAATTAAACTGGTTTTGTTATGTAACACTTGGGTAAGTTCATAAAGGTGTGTGTGTGCTGAAATGTATATGTTTGATTTATATCAATCTAGGTTTTTATATCAATTATTTATACCATTCATATACTTAACATATGTTTTAACTTTTTAGGCGTTTCCAGGATCCATTTGTTATTAAATGCAAACACTGGCCCAGTTGATTCCATGCTCGGAATATGTGCGGGCTGTCTGGTTATGCAGCTTAAATATTTTCCTTCTGTAAGTTTTCAGAAGTGCATCAAAAACTTAAATTTAAATAGGAGTTTTTACCTGTATTATATAATTGAAGTGATAAATACTGATCACTTGTTTAAATGGTCACACACTTGATCACCCACACATAACGAGCACACATACACCAGAATATAGTGCTGAATGTGTTATATTAAAATAAACAACCAATATTACTGCTGTCACCTTTGTTATATTTACAATTATTGTCTTGCACTATTCATTAAGGTTGATTTCCCTTGTTTTGACATAGAAATATGCACATTCAATAGGTGTAAATGTACAGCATTTTATGAATGATCAGTTTTACCCTACAACTAAGATGCTAATCTCAACAACTCATTCTACAGCTCTAGGATGTTTGATCCACTTAAGGGTGGTGGTAACATGGTGGCCAACCTCATTAGCAGCTAGTTAAAATAGCACCAAGTCTAGAGCTAGTCATTTTGTGAAATGCCTGAGTGAATCACATTCACTGATTTTGCACATTGACTATATATTTATATATATATATATATATATATATATATATATATATACACACAATATATATATGTATATATACAATATATATGTGTATATATAAATATATATTTATTAGGGTAGGGGCCAGGTACTTGTACCTGTACCTAGATACACATTTCAGAGTATATGTACCTGCTGGTCATGAGTAGGAAGTACCTTGTACCTGTACCTATACCCAGAATTAAAATACCTGTACCTGGAACAAGATACTCCAGGTACAGTTTTTTTTAAGTTTTTTTCCTTTTTCTTGTTTTAAAATTGGTTACCTGTAATGTAAAATAATCATCCATTTTTACGTATAACTTTTTTTTATCATAAATAAAAACCTGTTAGCAACATAGTAAAAATTATTGTATATTTACATAATTAATGAGTCCCCTGATATCAACATTATAAATAACAACACCTACCTAATATACATTATTATTTTCACGGATAATAATACATCAAAACACAGATTTATTAATTTTTCATAACGTTGAATTTTCTAATAACTTAATTATTGTTGTTAATGTAACTATGTGATGTAAAAGTTGATGCCGCTTTTGGATGTCTAACCCAAAATATACACATATTCAGCATTATTAATTTTAAAGAATGTTTTGGATTAAGCAGTTAAAGACATCACCAATGTTCAAATGTAAAATGTATAAAGCATCACTACATATATATATATATATATATATATATATATATATATATATATATATATATATAATTTTTTTCGGGGGGGGGGGGGGGGCTTTTGTCATCTTTATCATTAAGGTAGGTGGCTTTTTCCCAAGGAATCATTTTGTCCAGGGGTACTTTAGTCCTACACCTATTAAAAACCCACAAAAACATTAGTGTTCTTCATACCAAAAGTTTTTTGTCAAATCTTTTAGTATCATTTTATTTAATGAATTTGAAATAATCTAAGTATCATCCTACAATACCCTAGAATTTCATTATGTGTGTACAAATGAAAGATATAATAATTAAATAATTTTATTTGACCACATTATGTGTAATCTTTATTTTTGAAAATAATTGACATAAGATTGATTATACAAATAAAGTTATATAAGACAATAAATTCATTTACCTTTTTTTTCTTCTTATGTAAGGGTAATGTTGAATTTTCAGCCAAGTATTGCTTCAATGTTTGCTTTTCAAGTTGATGTTGCTGCTTCAGTCACAGAAGATATCACTCATGATTGGAGATTCATCTCACATTTATAAACTGACCAGGCCTAACAAAGCTGAGTGGTGTACAACCATCTTCAGTTTTGGCAATTATTGACCTAATGATGAGGCAGCAAACATAGAGCAAAAGCTGGTCACCTACCTGCCCAGACATCTGTTGTTACATTATACATGACTGACTACCCCTCATTGATACTTTGATGTCTGCCATACTCTAGACTTGGTGCTATTTTAACTAGCTGCTAATGAGGTTGGCCACCATGGAACCACCACCCTCAAGTGGATCAGACATGTTATTGCCTGGGATTGCATACTGTAAAATTTGTCTGCATAGAAACAAAATATATTTACACACAACACACACACACTGAATTTTGAATAACATAAAGCACATTTACATCTATATATGATTTTTAAATATAAATAAATATATATATATATATATATATATATATATATATATATGATTTACAGACATATATTGTTTACATATAAATTGTATGTTATTTTTTATTTTTGACATATAAAAGTTACATATTATATATATATACATTAATATTTAATATTATATATATATATATATATATATTTATATTATTATACATTAATATTTCATAACAATATAATAAAAAAATAATATAATATAGTATAATATAAGAATTAAAATAATGTATATACCATTACATATATACTCTGATGTGTTTAAATGCATAAGTATTGAAAAGCCTGGATTTAATCAACATGAAATGTGAAAATGAAACTAAAAAGCCCTTAAATCTCTGTAGATATAGCAGGACTAGACTGGTACCCTGCACAATTAATGATTGACAAAACCCTAGCTAAGCTATATAAATCATACAAAAATAATTAAAAAATAACAATGGGCAACCTATTTACATATACTAGTGTGAAGGACAACACTTGTAGAATACGATTATTTATACTTTTTCTCCTGATGTGACCGGGATTGGCTGCTTTTAATCAGTGAAATGAAGCTTGTTGAATCTGACATGCCAATTCTGACATGAAGCGGCGTCATGAACAAGGGTTGAATTCTTCACTTTTTTTCGCTAGTAACGATCTCTTACTGGTCATTTCATGTAAATAACCATTCAGGACATCATTTAATGTAACAGTTTGATGAAAAAAACTTTAATTAATTAAGATAAATACTCATTCTAACACTGAAGCGATCTTCGCCAACATGCACGCCGCCTAGTGGTAGAAGTTTGAAACGGCTAATTATGCGTGGGTAAATCTGCACAGCATGTTTGATTGTGGCCTATATACCGAAATCCACTGCTCCAACCTATTCATTACGACAGAAGCAAAATAACTGTTTACACGAAGGATTTTTATACCTGAAAATGTAACAATAATTAAAGATCTACATCGACGTTTCGATGAAAATGGGCTGCTGGACCCCAACAGGGATTTCCGGTATCTTGATTTTCCCAGAAAGTTTACTATGGTGAGAACGGGCGTTATATTCGGCCCTTTTTGGTTTGGTGGCGCATTCCGCTTATCGAGCTCGCTCGAGTTTATCAACGCTGAAGATAGCAGTGTTAACATACTTAGGTCCCTACAGATGTACACGGATAAGTCTAGAGTTTGTGTTACCTAATTGCTCTCCTCTCTTTGTCTTTTAAATTTCATTTTGTGCATATGGCTCCGTATCATTAAAGAAAAATAGCCCTGGATTGGCCTAATATATAAGTAATACTAATAAGCTATGTGTTTGGAAAAATGTTACTGCTATAGTATAGGCCTTTACATTTATACCGGTACATGTACCATATTATTAATTAGCCTTACATCGGATAATTTATATAAAAAAGTGTTACATTCTTCGATTGTCTATCAGTATGAAACGACTTTCCCGCCATCACGCGAGCATATTATTAGGAACTGGTCGCTGTACAGTGACGCGTGCCGTTGTAAACGTGGCATTCCCGCCTTCCCAGCTGTGACCGGTGACCAGTGACCACACAGCGTGTGGACTAGTTCAGCGGCTAACTGATCTCTAGACTTGTACCCACCACATGTTTCAGGTGGCACCACTGTGTGTCTAAATAAGGGTTTGTTACAAAAACGCATGCACGCGCGCGTGCACGCAGATTCACACTGTTTAAAAATATGCTAAAACGCGTGCGGCCCTGGGTGCGGAAGGTGTACAAATTAACTTAAATTTTGCAAAAATCAACTTAATTATTATAAATTATCAAAATACCATAGTCAAGGGCATGATGAAAGTAATTATTCAACTACAACCAAATTTGTTTTCGATCTTTTTACCGCATGGGGTCCAGGACTGTAGCAAGATACTTCCGGGATTGTTACATCTAAAACATTAACATTTTTGACATCTTAATTTTTTTTTAAGTATTCCGCCTGCAGTTAGTCCCGTTCTTTCTATGATTATGGATAAATATGTATTTAAGAGTTTTTAAAGGCCTATTTACAATATTAAACGCAAATTGTAAACAAAGGAAATATTCTGTAATATAAAGGGAAAGTATACTTTAAGAGAAAAAGATTATATAATGAAAGATGGTATTGCTTGAGAGTTTATTTTTCTCCTTAGTTGACTTTAACGGCTTAATTTTTTTTGTTTATAAAGTTATTCATTACGTTGATGACGTCGCCAAGAAAACGTTGCACTTCAGCATTTACTTGAGCATTTTGTTTATACATATTACATATATTGGATATAAAACTCTACAAGCCTTATCCATTATATTAATCTTTCCTGATTATAGATTAACAAAATTTTGGAATAATGCGTTCAAGATAGTAAAATAACCCTTTAAATTCTCTCTTAAACACACATTTACCCATTTATAATAATAAATACATAAGTGAAATATACAATCATATCAGACAATTTCTTCAAGTACCATTTAATTTTTAAAAAATTGATATATCGAGCATCAAGAGTCAAAGAATTACTAAATGGTAATTAAAATTGCAATAATAACATTTGAAAAAAAAAGGATATATACACACTCGCATACGGATGGTGTACATTATTATAATTATTATTATTAACGAACGTAAATATTTATGGGGGGATTGTCATGTACACCGTATTTAGACAATTTCTTAAAGTACAAATTAAAGGGTTAGAGAAATTCATGTGAAGATCACTATTTATTATTGGAACTAATATTCTAGTGGTCAAGAATAACTTGCATAAAACTTGCATAATAAAACAAATAAACACAACCGTATCACACAACACTTTATTGTAGCAAACATTCTCGGCCAAAGTAACAACAATACAAAAACTTAAAATACACAAAATAACAGGAACTCGCTAACTTTCATATAAATAATCATATCACTTAATTATTTCAAGAAGAATATTTGATGTGTCTGTTTTTTAAATGAAAAAAAGTATATGCTAGAGTCACAAAGAGGCGATTTTGTAAAAGCCCATTCTGCTTACTTTAAAACATATATTTGAATTATTTTTTCCCTGCGCTTGGCTATGCCCATTTACATCTTACACAAATTTATTTTGCAATAAATTATATTAAAAAAATATATCTGGAAGATATATTTATATATACTTAAAATTTGACATAAGTTCACCACGGGTATATTTCTAATTCTCTTAGAAAAAAAAACAACAAATATCAAATAAAAAGTAATAAGATGAATAATTTAAAATTTGTTCTAAATGTCAGGAGGTGAACATAGCCAGGATTTAAATTAATATAAAACTGATTTATTGGTCCTCTTAATGCTGTAAGCTACAAATTTGGTATGTTGAATCGGTATTTACGAGGCCTGATAACATGAATTCATAATAAGATACGTATTTTTTTATTTAAAAATTGTATTTTTTTACACATTCAATTACCATTTACAATAAAACTATACAAAAACACAATAAATGAAACTGAAATGGAATATGAACTTAGCGTATATGAATCTTCCAGTCAAATCAATAATGTATTACTTGTATGATGACCTGTAATGTCTTTCACTAAGACGGTGTTCTAAATGTCAGGAAGTGAACATAGCCAGTATTTAAATTAATATAAAACTGATTTATTGATAACATGAATTCATGATAAAATATGTATTTTTTTATTTAAAAATTGTATTTTTTACACATTCAATTACCATTTACAATAAAACTATACAAAAACACAATAAATCTTTCAGTCAAATCAATAGGGTATTACTTGTATGATGACCTGTAATATGTCTTTCACTATGACAGTGTGGTAATATAAAAGATTTAAGTTGATTTATGCTTGATTTAAGTTCATTTGTACACCGTCCGCACTTTTGGCCGCACGCATTTCAGTAGGTTCGTTAACAGTGGAAATCTACGTGCACGTGTGCGTTTTAGTAACAACCCTAAATAAGAGTCTCCTGCGCCGAATCGGACTGCAGGGGTGGATCCAGGATTTAGGGAAAAAGGCCTAAACAAAAGATCTACAGGTCCGGAGGGGGGCGCCCAGGCCGCCAAAATTGGTCTGAAACCCCGCAAAAAAGATTGCTGCATCTTTTTTATGGGTTCATAACTGAAATGAGATTTGGAGCCCGGGTCACCTGGTGTGTAATTCTCAGCCTTGCACCTTGTCTCGTCCCAAGACGCTTTATTCCGATTCGCTCTGCTCCTCTCCATCAACAGTTGTGGATTCTGCAACAACCTTGCACCAAGGCAAGCTGCATCTGAAAAAATCGGAGGGGGGGGGGGGGTCCAGAGTCCAGACCCCTTAGTCCTCCCCCCCCCCCCTCCGATCTGCTTCTGGGCTCGCAAGCGTATACTCAGCTGGTCTGTTAATTAGGCCTACGTTCCCTTCTCTCTTTCATTACCTGAGGATTCTTATGGAACTGGGGAAACTAGCTCAAAGTTTTATGAATTTAGAAATATACGCCGAAGTGCTCGCTAGTAAAAGTCTGGCTGTGCTTATTTACAGGTCTGTCCATCAGTTCAATCAACCAGATTCCTGAGGTTACCCTATTGAATATTGAAATAAATGCTTTTGACCTGGATACTAAAGATTGTCCATTCAGGAGCTAGAAAAAGATTTAGGCAATTTATGCATCTGAATATCTTAACATAATAAGGCCTACCAGACAGCAAACTCAATTAAGACTTAATAAAATAACAAATGACATTGTTATAAATTTTGACAACTTACCAGGTGCAACTGTTGATAAGCTAGGGATAGTTTAAATGTTGTTTATTGCTGCACTAGGCTGAAACAAGATCTTAAGCTTGGTACTGATAAATTAATTGCTGTCTCCTAAAAGACGGACAGTCATACAAATGCCAGGCGGTGTTACACAAACTCTGGAAGGCATATTTCATAGAATCTGGTACAGTGGACAACATATGTGATAACAAAAACAACGCAAATGTAACATCTGACCTACTGACCTAGCGTCTAAGATTCATGGATCCATCTGGTGTCTTAGATCCATGACACGAGCTGGACTAGCGAGTAAACAAGCCTCTAAAAGACATGTTTCATTCTTTCAGACAATATATAAAATATTATGAAGAAACGTGATATAATATCTCTAATTAAACAAAGTCAGGTAATCAAACATCTCAACTAGTACTGTTTCATCTAATTATGATTAGCATTGTTAACTGATCATATCCTGTAATCCTAACAGGTCCCTGGTTAGGGTTTGTGGGATTCATAATCTGACTGTAGGACCGAGAGGATCAGTTTCGTGAACACTGTTACAAGTGATCCTTATTTTTCATTATTATCAAAAAATCATATATAAAGGTAATGACATAGTATCTATTACATTTTTTTTAATATTCCATTATGAATAAAGAAAATGAATCCTTTACAGATAATGAATTTATAACAATTCTTAATAAAATCAAAACTATGAATTCATGCTTTTTGATTAGGATCATTAATATAAAAACAGAGGACGCCAGAAAACACGAACTTTTTTCAAAAGTTAAATGAATGGGCACCTTTAACGGGCAACTGTCTTTTTCTGTGAGAAAGACAGGCAGGGGTTCATACAATTTAAGTTGAGTATTGCCCCACGAGATGGCAGCACTGTATATCGCTATTCGTATGAATGACGGCCCTGGTCGCATAGACAGTATCTTAGGCCTACTCGATCACACCCTTTATAAGTAGAAGTGGAATACTTCATGAAAAAGAGGGTCACAGCTACATGAGATAGTACCCGGAGCCGTCTTAGCCACACAAATGCGTCAGGCTTGGACAAAAAGACTGCTGACTTTAATAGTAAGCTGAGTTTCGTTGCTCGACACGGTTGCATGGCTTAAAGGGGCCCAATCACCTATAATTCAAGTTGAATTTTCACGAATAGCTTCTTCCCTTTAAAACAAAATTGCCAAAATATTGCCCTGAAACCGTTTGCTTACTCCTGTAAACGAGTGTTAAAAACAGTGGACCGGAAGCGATCACACTTGTCAACATAAACACAGCGAGTGTATCGCCCGGCCACAACACGTGTATGTGTCAATCAGGAGATGCCCTAACTGACTTAAGTCCCAAAAAAATGTAATGTTATGGTAAAAAGACACACGTGGACTGTGTTTACCAACACGCAGAGCCATAACAATGTCTTAATCAACCCTATGCGAGGTACTGAGACTGTGTGCTTGGGGGTTTTGCTGGAAAACTTTGGTATAAAGCAAAACTGGACTGATAGTGTGAAAAAATAGACATGATATTGCGCCTGATTATGTCCCTTTAAACTGACCTGAAAGCTCGAAAGCGAATATATAGGCCTATATTCAATTTGACGATGATACAAAGTATCCATTTTATTTGAACAAGTTATCTATATTACGTGAGACGCTTATTTTTTTAGGGGTGTCAGGCTTGATCATGTATTATAATGCGGGAACTTAAACTTTGTCAGTCAGCATGAAAATAAAACAGAGTATGTATATGTTTCGGGCATTTTTATTTGTAAAAGATTTAATTACCTTTTCGTATTGATTTTTTCTTAAGCCAAACTTAGCTGCCCAAAATCGGCTCAGTGAAATATTAGCAGCTCCTCTTGATTTAAAAACGGCTGGCGGCGGCGCAAAATCGCGCCGGCGCCGGGCTCTATAAGGCTAAACGAGGACAAGAACAGAAATGACATTATAGGTGTAACAATATTATCCTTTTCTTTATTCTTCTGTATTTCTTGCCCGGTTTCAGTGTTCATCAACCGTTAATACTTAAATTCCCATTTGGTTTATATGTGGAATGAATGTTTCACCGAAAGCAATATCTAGATAAAATACGCACTCGAGATTGCTCTTTTATATTTATTATGGTCTTGAGATCGCATGAACCAAATTGGCCATTATGTATATAGTGTCCATATAATGATAACAAGCACACATTAACATAACTTTTGAAATAGCATATCACATTAACTAAATGTCACCTGAGATAATGAAAAAAGTAGGAAATACAGTAGGAAATTTTAAACTTAGGATCGCTGGACAGCCTGGAAGCTCCGAACTGCCTAATGAGCATGTATTGTTTCAGTTGTCCATAATATTTTACAAACGACTCGTCTGGGACCTCTTGACGTATACATATTCTAAAAGCTGATAATATGCTCTACATGTTTGGTTATAGAACATTTCGTTTTTTTTTCTGAAACTGATTGATTTTATTTAGATTTTAAAATATTAAAATGAATTTCATGTATTTGGCCAAAACTCATTATTCCAACATATATACCTATGACATTTATAGAATAAAGGTAAAAAAGTTTTTTTTTCTTTATTTTGGATATTAATTCTCAAAATTTGATTGTATACAGTATTTCAGTTTTAAATGTTCAAAAATAATTTCAACCTATAAAAGGCTTCCTATTAAAGGTAAACAGTATAAAACAACACGTATAGAACGCGTGTGCAACTCTATATAACGAAAATGGAGTGTTTTGAACTTTAAATGACCGAGAAATTTTGAATTATAGTTAAAAATATTTGCTTTTATATGTACAAATTCAACTAATTTTAAGATATCCCAAAATTTTAACAAACCATACAGGAGAGAATACTTTAATCTTTAAAAATATGTACATGCCAAGTGGTCATATGAATATGGTTGGGGATATTAAGGAAAAACTGAAACACTGAGTGGAAATATATAAATGAGATAGTTTGAAGACCTAAATTGCAAAGGACAATGGATCAGGATGAAATATAGGGAAGAAAGGAGATGTCAGGAAAGACATCAGGGAAAATAAAAGGAGAGGGAAGATGATTTGAAAAAAAAATAAAGGGACGAAGACTGGAGAGAATGGAAAACGAGAGGAAAGGAAACGACGAACGAAGATTGGACTGAATGGGAAACGAGAGGAAAGGAAACGGGGGATAAGACATAAGAGAATGGGAAACGAGAGGAAAACTGGGGACGAAGACTGGAGAGAATGGGGAAGAAAGGAAAAGATACTGGGGTCGAAGACATGAGACAATAGGAAACGAGGGACAAACACTGGAGAGATTGGGAAACGAGAGGACAGGAAAAATGGGACGGAGACTGGAGAGTATGGGAAACGAGAGGAAAACTTGGGACGAAGACTGGAGAGAATGGGAAACGAGAGGAAAAGATACATGGGACGAAGAAAGGAGAGAATGGGAAACGAGAGGAAAAGTTACTGGGGACGAAGACTGGAGGGAATGGGAAACTAGAGGAAAACTGGGGACAAAGACTGGAGAAAATGGGGAAGAAAGGAAAAGATACTGGGGACGAAAACATAAGACAATAGAAAACGAGGGACAAACACTGGAGAGATTGGGAAACGAGAGGAAAGGAACAGTGGGACGAAAACTGGAGAGAATGGAAAACAAGAGGAAAGGAAACGACGAACGAAGATTGGACTGAATGGGAAACGAAAGGAAAGGAAATGGGGGACGAAGACATGAGAGAATGGGAAACGAGAGGAAAACTGGGGACAAAGACTGGAGAGAATGGGGAAAAAAGGAAAAGATACTGGGGACGAAGACATGAGACAATAGGAAACGAGGGACAAACACTGGAGAGATTGGGAAACGAGAGGACAGGAAAAATGGGACGAAGACTGGGGAGAATGGAAAACGAGAGGAAAACTGGGGACGAAGACTTGAGATAATGGGAAACGAGAGGAAAAGATACAGGGGACGAAGAAAGGAGAGAATGGGAAACGAGAGGAAAACGGGAGAGAATGGGGAAGAAAGGAAAAGATACTGGGGACGAAGACATGAGACAATAGGAAACGAGGGACAAACACTGGAGAGATTGGGAAACGAGAGAACAGGAAAAATGGGACGAAGACTGGAGAGAATGGGAAACGAGAGGAAAACTGGGGACGAAGACTGGAGAGAATGGAAGAAAGGAAAAGATACTGGGGACGAAGACATGAGACAATAGGAAACGAGGGACAAACACTGGAGAGATTGGGAAACGAGAGGACAGGAAAAATGGGACGGAGACTGGAGAGTATGGGAAACGAGAGGAAAACTTGGGACGAAGACTTGAGAGAATGGGAAACGAGAGGAAAAGATACATGGGACGAAGAAAGGAGAGAATGGGAAACGAGAGGAAAAGTTACTGGGGACGAAGACTGGAGAGAATGGGAAACGAGAGGAAAACTGGGGACGAAGACTGGAGAGAATGGGGAAGAAAGGAAAAGATATTGGGGACGAAACATGAGACAATAGAAAACGAGGGACAAACACTGGGGAGATTGGGAAACGAGAGGAAGGAACAGTGGGACGAAAACTTGAGAGAATGGGAAACAAGAGGAAAGGAAACGACGAACGAAGATTGGACTGAATGGGAAACGAAAGGAAAGGAAATGGGGGACGAAGACATGAGAGAATGGGAAACGAGAGGAAAACTGGGGACAAAGACTGGAGAGAATGGGGAAGAAAGGAAAAGATACTGGGGACGAAGACATGAGACAATAGGAAACGAGGGACAAACACTGGAGAGATTGGGAAAAGAGAGGACAGGAAAAATGGAACGAAGACTGGAGAGAATGGGAAACGAGAGGAAAACTTGGGACGAAGACTGGGGAGAATGGGAAACGAGAGGAAAAGATACTGGGGACGAAGAAAGGAGAGAATGGGAAACGAGAGGAAAAGAGACTAGGGACGAAGACTTGAGAGAACGGGAAACGAGAGGAAAACTGGGGACGAAGACTGGAGAGAATGGGGAAGAAAGGAAAAGATACTGGGGACGAAGACATGAGACAATAGGAAACGAGGGACAAACACTGGAGAGATTGGGAAACCAGAGGACAGGAAAAATGGAACGAAGACTGGAGAGAATGGGAAACGAGAGGAAAACTGGGGACGAAATCTTGAGATAATGGGAAACGAGAGGAAAAGATACTGGGGACGAAGAAAGGAGAGAATGGGAAAAGAGAGGAAAAGAGACTAGAGACGAAGACTTGAGAGAATGGGAAACGAGAGGAAAACTAGGGACGAAGACTGGAGAGAATGGAAGAAAGGAAAAGATACTGGGGACGAAGACATGAGACAATAGGAAACGAGGGACAAACACTGGAGAGATTGGGAAACGAGAGGACAGGAAAAATGGGACGGAGACTGGAGAGTATTGGAAACGAGAGGAAAACTTGGGACGAAGACTGGAGAGAATGGGAAACGAGAGGAAAAGATACATGGGACGAAAAAAGGAGAGAATGGGAAACGTGAGGAAAAGTTACTGGGGACGAAGACTGGAGAGAATGGGAAACGAGAGGAAAACTGGGGACGAAGACTGGAGAGAATGGGGAAGAAAGGAAAAGATACTGGGGACGAAGACATGAGACAATAGAAAACGAGGGACAAACACTGGAGAGATTGGGAAACGAGAGGAAAGGAACAGTGGGACGAAAACTGGAGAGAATTGAAAACAAGAGGAAAGGAAACGACGAACGAAGATTGGACTGAATGGGAAACGAAGGGAAAGGAAATGGGGGACGAAGACATGAGAGAATGGGAAACGAGAGGAAAACTGGGGACAAAGACTGGCGAGAATGGGGAAGAAAGGAAAAGATACTGGGGACGAAGACATGAGACAATAGGAAACGAGGGACAAACACTGGAGAGATTGGGAAACGAAAGGACAGGAAAAATGGAACGAAGACTGGAGAGAATGGGAAACGAGAGGAAAACTTGGGACGAAGACTGGAGAGAATGGGAAACGAAAGGAAAACTGGGGACGAAGACTGGAGAGAATGGGCAACAAGAGGAAAACTGGGGACGAAGACTGGAGAGAATGGGAATCGGGAGGAAAAGAAACTTGGGACGAAGACTTTTGAGAATTCGAAAAGAGCGAAAATGAAACAAAGGTCGAAGACCGGAGAGAATTCGAAAAGAGTGAGAAGGAAACAAAGGACGGAGACTGTAGGGAAATCGAATCGAGAGAAAAGGAAACAGAGGAATTATTCCATGGACTTACAAAAATTTATTTTGTGCTTACTGGTCTTACTCAGTTTAAAAGAACACAATAACATATTTTTTTAAGTCAGTATTTTTAATTTTCGCTTTTACAAAGACAGATCGCACAAGTTTTCGAAGCACTCAGTTCTTAAGGAAAACAACTTTCGAAAGGTTATGTGTTAGTAAGTAGGTAAATCTAAAGGTGTCACTCTTCCTGTTTATCTACAATTCGACAACAGACTAACATGGCTATACCATTAATAATAATAATAATAATAATAATAATAATATATATATATATATATATATAGTCAAACCTCTCTTAGTGGGCACCTCTATAAAGTAGGCACCTCAATAAAGTGAGCACTTTTGGCCAGTCCCATTTTTCTCTTATCTTTATAATGTGAAATTAATGTGGGCACCTCTGTATTCTGTAAAGTTGCCACTCTCCCCGAGCTAATGTGGACGCTTCATCGATTTTCCCAGCTGTGTCTTCTTATTTAAACTATAGAAGCTTTATTTATTGTGAATTTTTAATTATTAGTAATCAGAATAACTGTTTATTATTAAATATTTACATTTCAACTTTTAATTATAATGATAAAACAGATAACAGAGGTCAGAAGTGTATTGCTGTCTGATAGCATAATCATAATAATAGCCTTCCTGACTCAAGGCTATAGGCATGGGGTACATGCATACTAATTAGACTACTTTGATGTGCCTGCTCGGTATGGTCAGTCCTTAGCTCAGACCGGCTATTCCTGTGATGTTTATATAGCCAGCAGTGAATGAACCACTCAGGAGCCATTCTGACTGGACTGATAGGCATACTCTGATCTGACAGTCACTAGACTTTTTTTTATGTCAATGAAGCAGAGAAAACTACTAAAGTTAATACCATGAGTGGATGCCCTGCTCATTCACTCATTACTTGGTATTCTGAGATAAGTTAATAGGGTAAGGTTCCCCTGTCTCAGTGCAATGTTTACTATGCAATTGCACTTTATGATTAACACCAAACACTGGTCATTCGCATGCATTGTGTGTCTTCTCACTGTAACAGTCCACTCATAAAATGTCATCCCCAGACTGAAATATAAAGGTGTACCTTTCCGAAGATTCTGAGCGTGCCCGTCTCACAGAAAAATTTTGAAGAACAGTATGGTATATGTAAGGATGCAATGGGTAACTTATCAAAATATAATAAATATCTAAATAACAGGATCCATGCTGGTAGATATGTGTATTGATATATGTTATAACACACATATATATATATATGTATAAACAACTATAAATTTTTACTATGTTTAAAAACAGAAAGAATGAAATGTACATGCATCAAGTAAATGAAGTAGGCCTCTGTAAATAAATGGAGCAACAATAGTAATATTTCAAAGTAGGTGTCAGCACTGAATGTTGCAGCTATTACCTCCATATAGTGGGCACCTCTATAAAGTGGGCAGTTGGCCCAAGGGTGCCCACATTATAGAGGTTCCACTGTATATATATATGATTCATATATATATATATATATATATATATATATATATATTTATATATATATATATATATATATATATATATATATATGGATCATGCTTTATAATAATAATTTCGGTTATAACAACGTCAGTCACATCATTTGCAGAAAAAAATCACCTCCAAAGACAATTGGTTTAGTTTTGAGAATAATTCATCCTGAATATCATAATGTCAAATCTATAGAATTCAGTCTTCACGCCTGAAAAGCAAATGTATTCCAATCCTCATTTTATTGTAATATAATAATACACTTGCCTATGAAAAAAAATTAAATTGAGATTTCACATAAACCAACCAATTTCCTGGGGGGAAACAATTTTTTTATTTATTTTTCCACAAATAACATAATGCTGAGTGATTTCTTTAAAAAAAACGATTGGCACATCTAAAAGCACTAGCTGTCAACTCGGCAGTGACGTCACCCGCAGAGAAAACCCACGTAACTACAAATTCTAAATCTCATGATAAGCTTAGTATTTCTGACACTGTCAGCTTTCAGGGAAAAATAAAAACAACATGTATCGCTATATTTAAGTCATTTCTAAATTTTGCCTGTGATGTTACATTTAGCACCAGCTAATCACAACAGGGCCCGGTCTCTGTTGTGGATGTCCTGTCACATAACACCACCATGTGATATTAGGTTAACCTAACTGAAAACATGTTCAATACAAGCTAAGGAACATTTCTCAAAAATAAAAACCGATTATGGTAGCAGGACTGGTCCCCCAGCATGACCTGACTTTCTTACGTTTTTTCCTTTGCATTGGACAACCTAATGCCGTAGGGATTCTTAAAGTGTACATTTTCTGAAAGCTAAGAAGATTCTCTACATTTTGGTTAATATAAATTTTGTTTTGGAGGATTATGTCTTAATTTATAAGCGTTTTAATTTAAATATGTAAAAAAAAAAATTTGAGCACACACACATATATAAAAGCAGTGACAGAATATATTATTATATCAATCGTAAATTTAGATAAAAATTCCCAGGCTTTTTTTTTTTGTTTTGTTAGATAAGTTTAAAAAAGTTCGATTTTACAGAGTATTTAATTTTGAAATCCTTACAAATCATTTCAATTTTAAAATTTCCTTTAATAAAATCTTTCCAATTAATTTTAGGCTAGGCGTAAATTAAAAAAAAAAAACAAGTCTTTTTAGTTGACATATTAACAACTACATATGTCAAGGATGGTATGTTTCGGACAAGTAATTACTGAGAAATAACGATCTCAAGCTAAGGTGTTCAGGTTAAATGAAGATTTCAGAAAATGGCCAAAACTTATATTCCCAATCCACTATTTCTCACAGTATTTGGTCATAGATATCCTCACCATTTGTTTAGAATAAATATATAAAATAAAGATAAACCAAAAACGCTAAATAGGGTTAAAAGGTTAGCCAAATTAGGTATCACATTAACATATGAATCAAAATTATCACTCGTTCTCTGGCTGGGCCTTTAACATATAAATAGATAAGTTTTTATGGTTAGCTTTTGGAGGACCAGCTGGTTCGCACCACCACCAAATTTAGTTCCAAGAAATGCCACAAGATGTCGCCAATGACTGAGGAGGTTAAAAATGCAACAGGTTGTTGTGACCTCACAAACAAATATACCATGGATAACAGAGAAAGAAATAACATTCTCCAAGAATATAACATTTTGTTTAAGTGTCAAGAGATCATCATCGCATTGATAATGTTGACTCACTGCCAAGGGGAATCTACCTGTAGAATAAAAAATCACGAATAAATAAAAATTTGTGTTTCTTTTAACAAAAGACACTCATGTATTGATGCCCGTTGACATGTACATGTATATCCCAATTAAAAACACTTTATTAATTATAGAAAAAAATTAGAAGTAATTCCTACTGCAAATAAAATAGACACCCAACTCCTGTGGATAGTATAACGATATTAAATGATAGTTCGCACAGTTTTAAGTTGTTCACAAATTTTATTAATACTATATTCTTCTAAATGCTAAGTCATTGCTTGCTACATCACATGCTGGATAACCCCGCTGATACTTGTGATTTATTCAAAATATTTATAAATTAATGTGTCCTTTACCCGGTGCTTTACAGTGAAGGTCTAGCTGCGTCTGGTCCACAGAATCTTAATGCCAAGCCATCCGCTAACTGGATGAACGCTCTATAGTCTGGGTCTTCAATTATGTGGCCAAATTAATAAGTAGTAGTAGCAGAAGTAGAAGTAGTAGTAGTTGTAGTAGTAATAATAATAATAATAATAATAATAATGATAATAATAATAATAATAATAATAATAATAATAATAATAATATCAATTATAATAATAATATAATAACAATATAATAATAATAATAATAATAATAATAATAATAATAATAATAATAATTTAGTACCGATATTATTATTTTTTATTGTTATTATTATTATTATTATTATCATCATTACAAAAGGAAGAGGAAAATTAATCAAATTAGCGACAAAAATACTTTTCACAAAAATAACAAAGAAATTCCACCAATGTAATAATCGATTTTCATAATTATACGAATCAATGACAAAACCATACGTTGCATGGAGGTTAGCATGGGAGCTCTGCTGGGGGTTTGGGTAGCTGAGACAGGCCAAGCCAGGTGCCAAATAAGAGGAGAGAGTTGGGCGGGGAGACTTGTGGTGAACATTGGAACATATTTACCCCTGCGGCCCATAAAGCAACAACAAAACTCAGGTTATTTGTAAGTATATATACATATCTTACTGACGGTGATATATACGAGAAGAGACACGCGTTTAAACCCATGACCCAGTTAAAGTTTGTGTCAAAGTTGGTGTATTTTACGATGATACGTCAGTGACACTTGTCTTGTGACAACACGGAGTGTGATAGTAATACTAATAGCAATACAATCAGGTTTACACGGTCATCAATAAGCACATTTTACTGTAAGTGTTACAATACATTTCTGAATATATAAAAGTTGAAATGTTATTTCACATGTTAGTGATACATGATTTATTTCCAGTGAATAGTTTAAAAGTGTTGAAAAAGAGGCCCAAGTATATAATCCGGTCTTCATTTCCAAGATGGGTCTAAACTGACTGGACCGTCTCATCTTGGTAGTAATCAACATTAGCCATTACATGCCTGATAATATGACATCGACATAACAGTTACTTCTTCATTACATGAATCCTAAACATCATTACGTCCCTCTGTATACACGGGCCCCGACTCAGTCATGCACGTTACGTAAAGGAAAGTATCTGCAGCACGACCCCAAACCAGGGTCGCGCATAATGAAAAGAAAAACCGAAAATTCTGAACCGCTCAGACTGGATAATTTACTGCAATGGAAAGACTAATTGGTACATGACATTTTGGTGGCTAAATAACATCTTCATATAACCCAGTATTTATGATAATTACCTAGAATACCAGACGTGTAGTATATTATTGTGTCACTTGTACTGCTAACAACCAATACAACGGGTCCTCCGTTTATGTGTACAATGATGGAGGATTCAAGGGAGTTTCGAAGTACACACTCAATTATTGTGTTTTATGATATTTATTAAAGCCATATTTTACCTTTATTGTTTAATATGTGCACCAGATAAGACTTGATTCCGGTCATTCCGCTCCTAGTTTGAGCGTGTCCTGCAGATACATTGCTGGTTCACTCGTCCACGACGTTGTATGGATGTAACTTGTGTAAGGAATGTCAGCTCTTGACTATGACAATTTCCCCTCATAATCTTTATATTATCAATATAATATGAATGTCAAACAATAAGAGTTAATACAGTTTTTTTTATATAGAAAATGAAAAAACAATGAGTGAGAGAAAACAATCGCTTACAGTCTCTGGAAGCCAAGGCATAGGGTGTCGCAGAATTCCACTTCCAGAAAGGGTCAAATATTCCATGTAACTCCTACTGTGAATGGTTACACTTACAGGGCCTTGTTTTCCATTTTATGTATTGTTTAACAATAATTCAAGTAAAGCTTAAAAACGTTTTCTGTGTCACAAACTCCTAATAATATGGCAAAATATTGTTACTTATCCTGTTGTTTGTGAAATATTGGAAGAATTTATGCATTTATTCTGTCATTTCGCTGTATTCTGGGATATATGGGGTATTCCAGTATTCTGTAGGACCCATGTCTTTTTATACTGTTTGGTTAGAATAAAGCCAGTAATTAAAGGCTTTAGAACTGAATTTCAGCATATAAATGTGGCCTGTGATCCTGGATACTGCGGCATGAAAAGGTTAAGATTAATACTTAATAGAAATTAAATCCAATGCCAAGTAAATTATCAAATTCTGTGTTTTAAATAAAAGGAAATTTCCTAGGACAACGAAAGACCATAATTGTTTCTTTGATAGTCATGTTAAGCCAATAAAACATAACATTATTTAATCCTGGTAGTATTAAGCGTTTCATTTACAAAAAAAGCTGTACTGTTGCATGTTAGCAGCTTTTAACAGGTATATTAGTAATTTATTTTTAGAAATTTGTGATCTTTTCATGCAAAATACTAATACCAATTTCTGATTACTCTCTCTCCTGTAACACACAGATTAATTTATACCAATTTGCATTAAAATGCATACGCATTTGGCATCTGACATTTGCACATCATTTGTAAGTTTAGGACCATTCCTGTTACATACTTCCACACATTATTCTGTGGTTTCTCCCCACAAAAAAAAATTAAAATTTTTCAGTTCTTTTAATAAATGTTAATACTTAGCTTTTGTCCTCTTTTCTTGCTACGATGGTCTACATTATAGTTCATTCTTCTATTCACGGGACTCCATAAAGTCCTCTGCCCAGCTGTTGTGACCTGGCACTTCCCCAAGATCCTGAGGCCAAAAATATTCTCCTGTTCTTCCACCTAAAAAATCTGTACTGGTTTATATATATATAGGTCCGGCGGATACTTGATATTTTACTACATTACAAGGAGAGAGCACTCCATAGATCAGGGCAGGTGAGATGCTACTTGTGAAATCTGCTGAGAAACCTCACACCTAGGTTTGAAACCATGCCGCAGGTGTGTGCTGGTCACTGGCAGCCTCTTTCAGACTCACAACTTGTGTTGATATACATCCCCGTCAAAGAGGATGAAATTGTCTAAATTTGCTCTTCATCAAAATATTCAGAAAATAAATAATTATATATTTTCAAAATAATGAACAGGGAACAATAAATTTACATGAATGGTTAAGGTATTCAGAGTGCTTTCTTCTTATTCCTGCTTGGCATTAATTATATAATATCCAAAACTAAGTTTAAGTTTTCTTCTTCAGATGTTAAAAGAACACTGGAACATCCAGTATAACACAATACTGATTAGTGTACCTGGGTGTACTGGGATTATGGTATGTGTTGAAACATGAACTAACCAATTGTACCCAGATGTACTGAGCATGAGTTTTAATAATATTTCATATTTTTCAACCTTTTTTTCAGGGGTTAATGCCTTTTTTAACTTTTTCTCAAATTTTCATCTTCAAGTGATTTTAGGCTGCTTACATTAGATTATAGAGTGCAGTAGACATACTCTGTCAATATTTCAGAAAAAGTAGCTTTTTATTTGCAGTTATTTTTTTGGTGATTTTGCCAATTTTTACAGAATCACTGGAATTTTAAGGCCAACTGAGAAGTTGTGCCATAACTCGCCACAAAACTGTAAATTCATACCTGAAGCTTGTTTGGAAATATCACATACTCTAAAATTGAACAAAAATGTGCACAATGTTAATTTTGGCATCAATTTCCTACTTTTCTCATCCTTTTTCAGACAATTTGTTAATTTTTTCTTGTAAGAATTTATACTTTTTCCCATTAAAACCAGAGAGGCAGGAAAGCACTGTAACACACTCCTAGCATGGTCATTAGACCTTCAATGACCAGTTTATTGGATTAAACAGTAGCTTAGGCTATTTCTTTGTGATTGCCAATGGGATACATACAAAGTACATACCAAGAATAATAAAAATTACAAGGGGTCAAGCTAGGCCAAGGGGCCATTGGGCTCAATAAATAATTTCTGTGTTACTGATATAGAAAGAAACAAGCTGTCGTCTTACTCTGTTTACCGTAAAATCTCCACTTAAAACCGCGGTTTAATCAAGAAATTCAAAATCTTGAAATCAGGTTGATTTCCTGAAAGCACTGTGCGGTTTATACTAGAAGGGTTTCCTGAATATCTTCCTGACAGACATCGTTTTTGGGCCGGCGCGTGGGCGATAATATTGCAACTTTCGAAGGCTGTTCTTAGCATGCATGGGAGCCGTGTGTAAATGTATTATTTACGATTATTTGTTATTTATAAATTAAATATTGCTGATAAGTTTTCGTGTGATATAAAACTTGTTATAAAATCTTGGTAATTGTCACCAAATAATACGTTTACAACAACCCTGCTGTTACACACAGCGGTCCACTTCGTTGGGCATGGTCAAGCAAAATTGAAATAAAAGCCTACTTTAAACCCATTTGCGGCATTATTTAGCAATGATTATTTGTTTAAAACGTAAAATGAATAAAAAGCTGACATCGTAAAGAGTCACACAATGGCAGACGATCGTTTTAAAATCAAGTTTGAGTGCCGCCATGTGCTGAAACACCCCGGTATTCTGCTAAGAATATTTTGAACGGCTGTAAGCGGTGGGTGGTAAATAGAACAGCCACCTATTTCGTCCCAGCGTGCCTTGCGCGAACACTGCCTTGACAAAATGGCTCTCCACACGGAAACTTTCTTCAGGAAAAAAACTTGCTAACCCGGACTGGCCACTTTAATTTTACCTTAAAATCACTCGTTTTCAAGCGTCATGTTTCCTATACGTGCGTATCTCTAAAAGGTAACTTCAGTTACTTCGATATTTAATTAAGTTGACCAGCGATGTTTTCAAACGCACCAGCAAATTGTGACATGGAGCGATGTCAACGTACGATGTGACGAAGATAATACCGAAGTAACCGGTATGAAAATGATTTGAATCTTCCGAGTAATTCCAGAAAATGGAATTTTCATCAAAAATTAAGATTTCAAAATATTACTTTTAGAATTAAAATATACAGTGACTTGAAATGGATCAGCAGAATATTTTTTCCAAAATATAATGACAAATCAGTAGCAAACAAGAATACGGCACGGAATATAAAATCTGTATAAACAGGCAGAGGTTCACCGGCACTTACGTCTTCCCAAACTTCATGCTTGAGTGACCCTGCAAAAAAGTGTTATGTGTTTAAATAAAATGCCCAAGGAATTTTTAAAGTGGACAGGAATGGCCGAGTCGCAACCTACGCGTGTTCATTTCTAGATGATTGCTTGATTGTGTCTTTTGTCAAATCATTCCGTAGCGAAAGTTGGTGCGGTTTTAAAGGGGGGTTCTTCGTATTTGAGCCCCTCGCGGTGTCTCGCCTGGAATTTCGGCGAAGTCTGGGTGCGGTTTTAATCGGAAGTGCGGTTTTAAGTGGAGATTTTACGGTATAGGTCTGTATTAAAAATATTGAAATCTGTGCCTAATTGTCTTTGCCAGTGAAATCCTGTTATTGACCATATATTTTTATTTGCTTGTTATTATATATATAAGCTTTTGTCTGTGTCAAGATAATTTGGGTGTTTTATAGTTCACAATCATTTTGAAAATATAACTACTAATGCAGAATAATTATACTGTAATATAGACGTGCTTTTATTTAAAGCATTCTGCCATATTTAGGACTGTAAATTGTAAGTGTTGCAGTCCTACAAGTCGAGTGTCCAGCTATCTTAACCATTTATGATTTAAACAAACATTTTAATGGTGTTTTTGAAGTTAGACATGGTAAGTAACCAAGTACAACATGATTTTACAGGATAACTCCTGTATTTATTTCTTTATTTCTGGCTGAAAGTTCCTATATCAGCTCCTATATATAGTCCTCCAGTGCTGTAAAATTCCTATAATTCTGCAGGAGCCAGGTCACAGCCCTTACATTATTATAAATATTATATTTCATTATACATGGGACTCATTTTGTATAAATATGATAAAACTACTGTGTTCTTGACTATTTGCGCTTCCACTCATTGTGATACTTTTTTTCAGATCAGCAATTAGGGGGTGGGCGGGTACTGCAGACTCATACTCCCCCTGGTGTGATAATGGATTAAACCAAGACAAACGACCAATTCATTATTGTGAGTACAACTTCCACTTTCGAGGATTCTGTATTTTATTCCATGTTCATATATTATAACACTGTTCAAATGTCTGAGGAAAAGTGTGTAAATGAAGAGGAACGTGATGTTTGTGCATGCACATTTGTTCCTTATCCCAACCCCGGCAACATTTTGTCTTTTTTGAAAATGTTGATGTATAAATAGATAAATTTCCTGTGGTATGGATATAATTGGATACTTTATCTTTATTATAATTAACAGTGGTGCCACTCAGCTTGTGAAATGCAACTCCTCTGTGCAGGGTTGGCACAATCTTCCCGGAGGGAAGGGAAGGGAAGGGAAGAAATACTTTCTTCCCGGAAGGGAAGAAATACTTTCTTCCCACCATTTCTTCCCAGGGAAGAAATAGATTTACAACATACCTGTCATTCACGTTGTTCAAGTGACATTTTGGCATATCATATTTGTGCAAATCAGAGAGACAACTTTTGTTATATAAAAAGCTTGCAAACAGACCCTTAGTAGGTGATTGTTATGTGATTTGAGTGATGGGGCTGGATGGTATAGTCTTTAGCCGAGTTGTTGTTGCTGGTGCTGAAGGCTTGGCTTCTGCTGTGTGATTAAGATGAGTACATACACTGCAGGGATGGAGTTTGGCTTGTAGAGTTGAGCTGGTGTTTGGCTGAATAATTAGGATGAACTCAACATGAGTACATACCCTGCAGGGGTGGAGTTTGGCTTGGACAGTTGAGCTGAGTAATTAGGATGAACTCAACATCAACTCACACTCCAGTGGACTTGAGCTGGTGTTTGGGTGAATAATTAGGATGAACTCAACATGAGTACATACCCTGCAGGGGTGGAGTTTGGCTTGGACAGTTGAGCTGAGTAATTAGGATGAACTCAACATCAACTCACACTCCAGTGGTGCCTGCACTGTGGGGTTGGTTTTCCAGCTGAGTAATTAAGATGTACCAGCAAGCCAAGTGTTACAGCACCTGTGGGAAATAAGCGTCCACTGATTTCCGAAGATGTCTGCGAACAACCACCTGCCAAGAAGATATCACAAGGCGGCCTTGATGCTCATGTGTTGCGCACATCAGAGAGTTCAAAGAACAAGATTGACCAGAACCTAGCCAGATTTTTCTTCGCCTGTAATGTTCCCTTCTCAGTTGTGGAACATCCATCCTTCCTGGCATTGTTAGAGACTCTACGACCAGGGTATGCACCGCCAACCAGGAAGACACTGGCAGGAAAACTTCTGGATCAAGTCTGCACGGAACTGGAGAACAAAATGAAGAAGGACCTGCAGGACCAGGTGGTTACCCTCGTGGAAGATGGATGTTCCAATATACATAATGACCCTGTGGTTGCAACATGCTTACAGACAGACTCTAAAACCTACTTTCTGGATGGTATTGAAACTGGTGATCTTCCAAAAACTGCTGAAAACTGTAAGAACTTATGTCAACAGAGCATAAAGAATGCTGAACAGTGCTTTGGTTGTGTTGTAAAAAATATAGTTACAGACAACGCAAAGAACATGGAGAGGATGAGGGATGCCCTTCAAAAAGACGATCCAGAATTGAATGTCTACGGTTGCTCAGCTCACTGGTTGAACTTACTTGGTGCTGATTTTACTCCTACTGCTGTCGTCAAACACATTGTAGAGATAAACAAGTACTACCGTAATCATCATCGTCCATCAGCCTGGTTGAAGGAGCACACAGGTAGTGTTAGACCTTAGCTTCCTGGTGACACCCGCTGGAAAAGTCAGCTTCACACAGTGGACACCTACCTGACCAACCGAGCATTCATGGTACTTATCACCCAGGACCACGAATGTGACATTGATCGAAGCATTATTACCAAGGTCAATGATCACAATCTCGTCTGTCAAGCCAGGGATCTACGAGATCAGCTCAAGCCTATCGCTAATGCTCTTGACATCTGCCAACATGACAACACTGGTCTTGCCCAAGCGTGTGAGGTTTGGCTGGACCTACTGGATCATCCAGAACTCCAGGGCCACAGGGCTGCTGTCTCCAAGAGATTCAACCAAGCAGTCCAGCCATGTCTACTGGCAGCTCACCTACTACATCCAACATACCAAGGTCAGCGACTCACTACTGGACAGCAGCAGCAAGTTATGGACTGGTTGGCAAAGCGTAACCCAGAGTACATCGCAGCTGCAATCAGCTTTCAGACGAAGTCCCCACCATATCCAGCATTCTACTTCTCTGCCACATCACTGCCTGCCGTAACTTGGTGGAGGGGAATCAAGAAAGCCAGCCCTACTCTACCTGCAGGATTTGCCGAGTTAGCAGTGAATCTCCACACAGCATGTGCATCCTCTGCATCCATTGAACGCGTGTTCTCAACCATGGGTATGGTCCAGTCAAAACTTCGAAACAGACTTGGTGTGGAGCGTACAAATAAGCTTGTGTTTGCATACAGGATGCTGCGTGGAAGCCATGTTTTGGACTATTGAATTCAGTGTTCTGTATAAAATATTAGTCTAGATTGAGTGTTTATATATGAATAACAATGTGTACATATTGAACAACAGATACATTATTCTGTGGCTCTGTTATATCTGCATGTTTAGCTATGTTATATATTATTAATAAAGGTTTGTGGGAACATGTGGACAAAAGTCATTAGTTTCTTCCCTAACTTCCTTTTCTTCCCAGAAACTTCCTTTTCTTCCCAGAAACTTCCTTTTCTTCCCTGGGAAGGGAAGAAATACCTTTCTTCCCGGAAGTTTGCCAACCCTGCCTCTGTGGACATGCATGCCTTGGAAATTATCCTTTTTGGTCTTGAACTAAGGGGAATTGTGCCTAGTGTGTCCTAAGGGGGGTCATTTTGAATATTTTCCTGTGTAATTGATCTATGTTATCTGGGCAAAAGGGAAGGCAAGTACAAGGGCAAGCACTAGGCCCATCCACTTGGACTCTGCCTGTACTGTACAAGTCATCATAGAGATCAAAATCTGGTAAGATTTGAAATACTGTCAGTAGAGATTAAAATATTGATATCTACCAGTATAGACTGAAATTCCTATCTCTGCTGGTAGGATTTCAATTCCTATACTGGTACCAATCAAAGTACCACTGCAGGGCCCGACAAACCCTATAGCCCGACGCCCGGGGCTACCCAAGTTTGCCATCGGACTACCCTAAAGTCCAGGCTGGTAAGTCCGATGGGCTATTCATAAACGAGTTAATCCTTACACACACTCTAAAACCCCAACAGGGATCTAATGACATTAAAATTTGAACAGATCAACTGCGAGGAGGATCGTTTCATTCGGCGAAGGTTAGGCAAAATGCTTCTTGCGCGAACGATTTTTCCTTCGCGCCAAAATTTCGATGACAATATGTGTGAAAATTCTTGCTGCCAAAATGTCTGAATATCATCTTTCCACCTTCCTTGGGACCACTTTCGTGCTACAATTAGCGTCGATACTGTCCCCTGCAGTTTCTTTTCTTTCAACTTTGACATTTTTCCTGTAGTGAACCGCGAGGCCAGCAGCAGAACTTGTTGATGGACACGGTTGGTAGTACTGACTTTTATGCTAGCTGGTCTCAAAAGTTATTCAAAGATATTTGGCTTGTTTTATCTTACACTGTATAATATAATAACATAATTCATTTCTGCAGTAATATTTCTACTATTTGATGAACTGTAGAGACCAAAATGTCAAACTGCCAGTGGGAACAAATCCGATGTAATACGCGGTTGCGTGCGTTTTCACATAGAACATGGACTTAGTCTCTTAAACAAACACACGGTGGCGCTCCAGTAAGCTGTTCCGTTCTGTGCTGTACTTCCCTGTTCATCTATTAGAAATTAAATTGAACAGCTGTGCGCAGTGTACGGTAAAAGGAACAGCCACTTGTCCCATTCAATCTGTTTTGCGTGAGCTCTTCATGACAGCCGACGGGTTCAAAACGAGTCACAAGATTTCTCTGGCAGATCACCGATCGTCAACCCACCTCAGTTTAAAACGAAAATCACTTGTTTTCATGCTATTTTTATCCAAAACGGGCACATGTTCACGTTGTACCTTTGAATTTTTCGAAATCAATTCAGTTGACCAGCGAGATTTTCAAATGAGCATAGGGGCAACGAACATGACATTAACAATTATGATCACAGGTAGTTGATGAAAATATTTTGATATTTTCTTGAAAATTCCAGAAAGTAACAATTTTCAGCCAAGATTAATATTTAGAATAGACAGACAATTGTATAAGTCCAGGAACATTTTTGAATACCTCAAAGGCAGTTTGTTATGAATCTGTTGAGATATTTTAAGATAACTGGTTTATTGCAAAATAAAAAAAAAATGGAAACAACGACGAGCAGATCAGGAGACAAGATTTTCTCTGCAACCTTGAGGTGCATGCTGCATTTTTGTAATCAAAAGATACATTTTGGGCAATTTTAAATTCTAAATCCGGGATGGTGGGGAAGGGGTACACATTTTTCATGTTTTCTCAATACTGGTGACACCATTAAATTTTAATAATAAAGGTCTTGTTTTCACTATTTTGCAAACATCAAAACAAATGAATACATCTCATGAATAGTGTTAATACAAGAAACAAACATGAATGCATGTATAAAGGAATTCACATATTTTGTCTATTTGAATTCCCTGGACGCCATCTTGGCCAAAATGTCTCATTGTCATCAGATTATTTTTATGATATTTAATTTTAAATTTATTTTTGTTGAAACATACTGGGCTAGTGAAATTTTTCTGTGGGCTAGTCAAAAATCAAACTTGACTAGCCCATGGGCTAGTCAGCAAAAAAAATTTTTGTCGGGCCCTGCACTGTACCAGATGGCAGTGAGATGTTAAATTCTGCTAGGTTAATGCAAGACCTGGCAGGAAAAATGAATATCTATAACCTCAATATAACAGGAGTCAACAGGTGATAATCACTCTCAGATGTTTACAAAGTGTCACCTGGAAAGCAGCAGTAGTATTAATGGGCTACATGTTTATTGAATGAACATAAAAAAGGGAGAACTGTAAATTTTAACCAGTGATATAATGTAAACCACCTGGCAGTGGTAATAAAGGAGCATTTAGAGTGATCATCAAGTTAACATTCACATCAGGATCTATTCCGATCCTGGATTAGTTAATCAGTTGGTAATTATTAATGCTTGTTCTGACTTTATATGTGCTTGTGTATGATATGAAATATAATGGTATACCATACACCGGGTCCGTCTGTCTGGCCATCCGTACATTTACTTTTAGTGTTGCTGTGACAACTTTCGGATTTTTTAACGAAAATTTCCATAACTACTCACCAATAGGTTACCTCGCCCAGGTTCTATTATGGGTAAAATCCATGATTATTTAATAAGGTCAGATGTCATTAGGCTACTATATGGTGTTGCTGGATAACTTACCAGTAATTTAATAGATTTTGGTAAAACTCAGCAGATATATTAAACAATATAATATCTCACCTATCTTTGATTTCCAGCAAAATCAATGCATATTTAATGAGGTCAGAGGTCACAAGATATTTGCGGTACTCTTGTCTGATCTTATTGTTTTACTTGACATTAAGTATTCATGAAATACAGTGTGATCATTTCTGGAATAATAATAATAATACTATCTACCAAGATTTCATAAGTTAAGCCATTTCTTATGCCTGTTAACAATGGATATAAACTTGCACCTGGCACAATCAGTAGTGCAAATCAATACATAAACATAGCCTCTTGCAACATAAATCAACAGTATACATCTAATTTATTTGTAATTCATGACAAGTAAATTACATCTTCCTTCATTGCATGTTTTCTGGCATGCACAATGTTGACCTGCAGTCATATTGCTCAGTCTCAAAAAAAGTTTTTTCCCAGGCCCATGGTATACCTATCTTCATTATGTCTCAAAATTCATTTTGAATGTTTTTGGCTGTTGTGTGAGCAAACACACAGAAAACAGATAAAAAGGATGAATTTTGCTGGATCCATTTCCAGATATGACCTAAAGATCAGTTTATTGGCCAATAAAGTTAATTATTTATTCCTTTTCCATTTGGCTTCACTTCCAACAAAACTGTATTAAAATACATTGATAAAACTGACCAATGAACAGACAGCAGGGCTAAACACACAATCTTTGCGTTTTTTGGTGGAGGTAACAACGACCTGTCAGCATTAATTGTTAGTGTTACTGTGAGTGACTGTCAGCTCTATAGTAGATCCAGCACCCACTGTCAGAAAGACCCCCATATTCATTGATAAATAGACAAAGCTTTGAAACTGTTGACTCGCACAAGAGGACAGGGCAGTTTATCTTTTACTGATGAAAGAACCCGAGTAAGTTTGTGGTAAACACCCTATGTCATGACAACAAACCCTACTTGTACAAAAACCAGGGCACGTGAACGTTTATCAGTTTGTCCTCTGGCTGTCTGTCAGTTATGTATGTTCCCTCTTTGAGTCCCAGTTTTCTTTGGGATTTGTGTCACTTTCTGTCAGAGCGTGGGTGGGGAACCTTTACAGTTGGAATGCACATCTAAGCAGAGGCTTTGGGTACAAACTGTACTCACTCTGCTCTCTGATCAATAATAGTTGTGTAAAGTTGGGGTAGGGTGTCAAATCTCAGTCCTTAATATTATACTCCTTAAACCATAAAACTGGTGCCTTTGTGTTCCAACATTGTATTTTTTGAGGCAAAAACCTATTTTCTGAGACATTGGTAACTATTTTTACCATTTTTTACTGGCAAGAACTGAAAACATCGAAAGTATTTCTTTAATATTGATTTAAACTCAAGGTGCAACCCACCTAAGATGCAGAAATGCATAAAATGTAGCACAAATGGTGACATTTTCATCTAGGAAGCAACTCTTTCACTTTCAGTTTTGAGCTATGCCATATAACTGAATAGTATATTGGAACAATTACTCCAGTTATGTTTAATCTGTACATATATGTGTGTGTGTGTGAACAAGTTTTAAATTAAGATTCTTCTGTTAATCATTTTGTGAATATATTATTATATAATTAATTTAAAAAAAAATACATCTATTTTAAAATGCAAGATCTAAAATTTTATCACATGTGATAATATGTTCACACAGAAAGTAAGTTTAGAGAAAGCTGTAAACCAGTAACAGGTAAAAGAAGCTTGAGAATTGATAGTGTTCAATAAAAGCTGACAAGGGTGACAGGACCTAACATATGCTTTATCTTATCTTGGTGTTTGTATGTGTAGGAGGAGAGATAAGAGATAAGGTTATAGAGTATAAACAAATATACCTGGCTCCAGACCCAGTGTTTGGTATTCAGCTGATAAGAAAGTAATCCCCTGAGTGTAATTTGCTCTGTTTTTCCCAGACTTGATGAAGCCCAGTCAGTGTTTTGTGGGCTTTACATATTCTACAAGTGTTTCTTTAGACTGTGATAAAATGTAAAGCTGTACACAGGAGACTTGTATATATTGATTGGAAGTGGTTTGATGTGAATTAGGAATTATTTGATAAGAGAAAGTTCTGTTATTTATGTGTAGTAGGCCCTGCAGTCTAACACCTGGTAAGTTATGATGAATAATGTTATGATAATAATAACATATAAGGCCAAAAAAAATTAAAGGTATGGTTCTCAGGCACCGCCCACATCAATTTTAAACCCCCGCATCAAAAATTTTTATTCTGATTTTCAATGAAAACTTTCCAATTTTTAGCTGCTGCCGCTCCGACTTTTCTTTCAAGAAGATAAATCCATACAATTTCCTTTGTTTTGTTGTGCTTTTACTTATTTAGCAAAATAAAACTGTTATTTTCATGCTTTTCCCTTATCATTTGACATTTTTATCGAAACATACCAAAAAATTTAACATAAAAAAAGCGCCTGCCCGCATTGATTTCTGAAAAAAAGTGCCTGAGAACCATACTTTTTTTTATTTTGGCCTAATAAAAGTTTTTTTTATTGATGTAGGAATACACCTCTTATATTGTTTATGCTTGTTTAACTAAGGACTATGTACACCCGCAAATTTCCATGCAGGTTTTGTTCTAAGTGACTGGGGCTTAGCCACAATAATACCGTCGTCAACCAGGCTCTGTGTACCACTGCTGGTCCTGGGTGTGCATCATCCCCATAACTAGGTCATAACACCATACATGTATTCAGATGTGTGGGGACACCTAAATTTTTTTCCAATTTTATGACTTTTTTTCCTTTTATTTTTATGACCATCAGATGACCGCAACCATATCAGTTTCTTAGATATGGTTATGAATCAACAAATGTCTATTGATCATGACCTGTTTTATCAGGTGATAATGACTGCTGGAACAACCTGTATTTTTTTGTGTTTTTCATACATTTTACCTGTATTTGGAGACTGCCAGATTTCAGGAATGGTGCTGATTTCTCAGCTTCTGAATCCTAGGTGTACTACAAGGCACAAATTGTAATCATTGGAACTCCACATGGGTGATCAGATCACCATGACTTCATTAACATAAATTACAGGCTTGTGCACAGTTTAACCATAACCATGCAAACATAAATGTTGAGCATGATGACCCTTGGGTCAATTGTTTTAATCATCTATCCTCTTACTGGAAAGTTTGAACTTGGTACATTCAGTGCTTAAACCAGTCTGGTTCAAGTGATGACTTGTGTTGATTGGGACTGTGTAATCAGTATTAGCTTGTTTTATGATGGCAGGCATGATTGGTCATGTCACAGTTAAGAACGAAAATGGTACCAGGGTTGTTACAAAGAGATTGAGACGTTAATAATAAATCTTCCTGGTTGCAAGCACCTGCCCCTCCTGTCTCCTTGGGAAATGAAAGGCAAGAACAATGGCTTCCCTGTAAACGAGGTCGGAGTTTTCAGTGTCTGTATAGTCTTAACAGTGGCATTTTATTTAATTATTTCTGTAGCTCTTTGTAGCAGACAGCTGAAGCTGGTGTTTAATTCTTTCAGTGGGTCATTATCCTAATCACTGGTTTTAAAGCCTGCTCAGCCAGTTTGTTAGCATTTGTATTTGATATGAAACCATCTCTGTGGGATTTGAATCCAAACTCTAAAATTTCCAAAGACTGTGAGGTCCTAGGCTCAGACTTTTACTCAGACTCAAGAAATTAAACAGAGTTGAGCTCAAGTTTGTAAACTGTCAACATTTATATTTCAACTATACTGACTATTCAAACAAAAAATTTATTTTTCATTTTTAGCTCAGCTGACTGTAAGTCATCTGAGCTATAGACGTGGTCCTTTGTCCGTCGTCCGTCCGTCCGGCCGTCCGTCCGTTAACAGGGCACGTTTTAAAACCGTTGGACCTACGAATCCAAAATTCTGCGTACCATTAGATGTCCCCAAAATCTCCTACCATACCGAAACTTGGGTCATTAGAACTTCGTTCCTTCGAGATATTAAGGAAAAACCTCCGTTTTCCATAAAAAAGCAATTGTTACACTTCAAGTCTGCCTAATATCAAAACCACTGATCTGTTTTTGATCATATTTAGTATTCATATTCTTCCATATATTTACTGTGCACATACCAAAAATTAGGTCAGTATTGGGTATAATTTTGAAGTTATAGGCCCAAATATAATGCAATTTTTTAAAAAATCAGGAAATATATTTGCTCACTTAACATGAGAATTGCTGAAGCTGAAGACTTTTTTTCAGGAATATAACTTTATTTAATCAAGATTAAATTGTTTACCCAAAATTAGATCTGAATTTTGCAAATTTTTCAAGTTATTAGCATAAATAAAAAATTAATACCTTAAATTTTGTCCAACTTTGGCAGTGGCACGTTTTTTCCCTGTAAGCACTGTTGATTTAATTTTCACAGCATATATACATAAGGATTTAATCTTTTAAAATCTGAAATTTCAAAGAAATTGTTTGAAAAGAGTAGCTTTTATTCAAGTTTTCATACACCATGTCAAGTGTTGTTTATATCTGGCCCACCTAGTAGTACAGCCTTCACTTGCATTATGTAACCCACCCAGGCAGCTAGCCTTGACCCAGCTTGGCCACTACTAGCAGGCTTCTCCTCTGCCCTGCACTCAACCCCCCCCCCCCCCCCCCAAGCTGGTGCATAAACTAGATAAATGTTATAATTTTCTGTATTTTATTTTATTCTTGGACATGCTACATTTTAGATTTTGGATTGTACCACCAGGGTTACAATGATTAAAGTGCACATTTAATTGTGTCCACAAAGTGATGTATTGCTATGAAAGTATGGATGTTCATCAGATAAGTAATGCTTTACTTCAGAAGAGTAAAACTTCACCAGGTGTGAAATTGACTATTAATTCCAGTTATTAATTATAGCTTAGATTGTAATTAGCATAATGATATTGTTTGTCCCTCATTCAACCAAAAGTGTGTATACTTTATTTGAAAAGATGTTTTTATTTTTCAAATTTACTGAATCTTTTATTTTATTTCGGTGAATAAAACTCCAATGTGCAAAACTTTTTAATAGGAATTCATGGAATAATTTTGTAGATGCCATGTTGTGGCATTATTTTCTTTTACATTCAGTTTAAACATTTGATTTAAAAATAATAAAATATATGTGTATGCATAATATGACCCAATGTGAGCTACAATCTGGATATATAATGATTGCAACTTAGAATTCTAATATATTAACTTATATTTTCACTTTTATATTACAAATTTATAACACTTGTAAATAAAAAAATGAATCAGATAAAAACTATTAAAGAAAAAAAGTGGATATGCTAAAAAAATAGGCTTGTATATAAACTTAAATGCATTATTCCTTTGAATGTGAAATGAAGGTATTAGTCCATTCTGTCCACTTGCCTGTCCATCTGTAAATTTTTCATATGCATCACAGTATCTCAAAACTTTTACTGTTTTTCTTCATGATAGTCTTGTCAGAGTATTAGTTTGCAATCATATATGGAGAACTTTACTATAACCAAGTAGGAGGACCCTTTCCTCTTAGCTTCTCATATGCTTATATAAATATAAAACATTACAATAGAATATTTTTCATATTTTGCATTTGCAAAAAATTCAAACTTTTGTCCTGACCCATGGGTCCTTTGTTTATATTCTGGATTCTCCACATCATTGTTTGGCTAAAACTGAATAAATACCAGACATGGTGCAAATACTTTGCAAATGTATATGAATATGAATATGAATTCCATTATAAAATTTCTTGCATAAGAATGGGAATTCAGGTAAAAATGAAAGTATTTGAATACCAGTGCAAATACTTTCAAAATGTATTCATGAATGCATATATTCTATAATATTATTTTAATAATTAGTTCAGTTATATTTTATTAAAAAATCATATGATTCTCTTATTATTTTTAATAAATATTATATTGGCACAACATTTGTTATTAAATTTTAATAAATAGTTGAACTCTTTTATTTTATGTGCTGCTTATAAGTTATATGGCCAGGTCAAAATCTGTGTGACAATAGCACTCCATTTGTTAATAAAATAAATGAAATGAATACTCTTCCCTGTCTCCAAAAATACTATCAAAATCATACATAAGCTAAACACCAACAACTCATAATAAAGCTTATATTTATTACCACACAAAACCAGCATATGCCTCTTTCCCAAATCATATTTTTTATCATAAATAACAGCTGAGCGCCATGACCCATGGGTCCCTTGTTAAATGATTGTTGTATATCATGGTAATAATTGTGAATGATAAATATAATTTTTGTAGCAAGACAGACCAGTGTTTAAACAATATAATATAAAACTGAAAAAAATATGGTGAAAGCTTAAACTGAATTTTTGTAGCACAGGAATATTTGTTTTAGACTCATACATTGATCCGTTGTTTGACCAAGAAAATCCATACATAATATCCAGGGAGCTCCTGGAGAAATTTGGTTGGAAACAATCATATGGGTCAGTCACCTTATATTAGAACTGTGAGTTGTAGGGCTAAAATGTGATTTTGAGCTTTCTTGAAGTTAGACTCTTTAATATTCCAGGCTCCTTAACAAACATTTTTTGTTTTTCCTAATTTTATGGTAATGTCCCTCTTTTGCACATTTAAGACTGTCAGCTAACAAGATTTGAACAAAATGCGACCTGCACTTCTTCAGAAATGTCACCTTAGTCATTTTTATCTTTTAATGCATTTGTCAATTCTGATTAAAATTCCATAAAAAAGCTCCACTATATTAATAAGGTACTGCATGGATTATTGTGAAATTTGCTATGCATGTTGACCTTGTATTATTCTCTAGGGAGATTTTTTGTCTTTGATAATGTCATATCAGCTTGATCATGTAGGTTTCAGAAATTTCTTGTTTATTTCTCCCATCAAGGAGTCTTGTGTTTTTCCCTATATTTGTTTGTTCTTATATATACGGACATGAACAGTACGTAGGAACAAAGGCTTCCTTGGACATGAAGTCAAGTTCTACAATGTTTGCATTGTGTTGACAGTGACATTGTGTTTAGTTGTTTCTGTGCGACATTGTATTGAATATTTGATAACTTGTTTAAAATCCTACACAACCTGTGTGTATTGGTTTTTACAATAACAAGAATGGGACCATTTGGGGTTTACTTTGTGGTTTCCTGGCTTTGTTTGTCATATACAGGGAAACCTGTGTAATAATTAAGAGGTGTAACAATGCATCGATCGTTCCATGCATTGAATTGCAAGCCCTCGATGAAATAGTTATCAAACATTCACCTCTGATTTGATTCATTTTGATTATTTTTTTGCATGTACCATCCCCATGTCCTCCCAAATTTGACCGATCAGTTCGCGATGTGAAAACTCTTTATTGCCTATGTGCCCTGGATCTACCTTAATCTTTTTCTGACAGATCCACTTCACTTGCAAAGAAACATAAATGGGAAAGACAAACAGAGGGGGAGCTACATTTTCCTTTTGTTAGCTGAAATTTACTAAGATCCATTTTGGAAAAGTATTTTCCTTTATTTTTTTTTAAATTTTGAAATTTACAAACCAGTAGGAATTGCATTAAGAATTAAGTCAAAGGTAAAGGTTTGATAATTGTATTAATTCTAAGAGCCCTTGCAATTCACAGGCTCAGTAATAAGACCGGCCATTGGACTTGCCAGATGTATTCTAGATTCTTGGGTGCTCAGTTATAACCAATACATGTGAATATCTTCTGAGGTCTTCATTAGTGTGTGCCAATAAATCTATTTTATCAATAAATGGACATTTTCTTTCATAATCAGTCATTTGTTTATTTGCATATTCAGTCATGAATAATGATGTGTGCACATCCAGAGAAGTCATATTATATCTATAAAATATTCTGATTTTCTCAGACATACAAGAAAGATAAAACACAAACGGTTTACAGCATTAAAGTTTGTACCTGTGCAATAAATAAGTATGAACAACTGAGCATTTAAATTGACCTTTGTGAGTGATGTACAGGTTACTGGAAGAATGAATTTACTTGGTCAGTGTTTTAGGATTTTACAACTGACTCATACCACTGATCTTTATTGACATGTGGTCTTATTGGACAGGTGGTCTTTCAGACGGGGTCCACTGTAAATCAAAAGTCTGGACATACCCACCATGAATATTCTCAGAATTTCACTGTTTTCTTCAATTCCAAAGATACAACAATAAAATGATCGCATAAATATTTCATACATTTACAATATAATTTCAGAATTTCCTAATTCTCTTCAGTCTTGCAAGTACCTTAATAATAAACATACCATAAACAAGGTAAGGGTCAAATACACTATGCCAAATACAAATACAAATATAAATACAAGAGCTGTTCTCCTCCAAATACAATTTCAAATACAGGTTGGTGAAGTTAAAAACAAATACATATACAAATACAGAACATCAAATACAAATACAAATACGCAAATACATGTAGGTTATACAGGATATTTATTAATTTCCATGAGCACAGTGACTAAGCAGTTAATTATCCAGGCACATTTGTGGTTGCAAACATTCACATACATACTTCACAGGTGGGTGAAGTTAAAAATAAATACATATACAAATACAAAACATAAAATACAAATACGCAAATGTAGGTTATACAGAATTTTTATTAATTTCCATGAGCAGTGTGACTAAACAGTGATTTATCCAGGCATTTATTTTTATAAATTTTATATTTATTTGTGATTGCAAACATCAGGAGGAAGTGAAACACTTCACCTGTTGCTTTTTTGGGTTGTTCAAACATTAGATAGTTAAATTTTCAAAATTATGGCAGAAATGAATATTTATTTATACATATGTGTTTGTACAGTATTTGATCAAATACATCAAATATTGAGATCAAATGCAAATACAAATACAAAATTATCATTTTGAACATCATAAATACAAATACAAATACAAATACAAACTTTGACTGTATTTAAATACAAATACAAATATGTATTTGACCCAAACCTTGACCATAAATATAATGTTGGTAAGACAAGCTCAGGTTTTTCACTGATGTTATGGAATCTTCTGAGACAGGCTCCAGCACACAGTCTGATGCCATAGACATTTAATAATCTGTATCATAAAATAGCAGAATTTTCTAAATTCTCTTAAGACCAGCGAATCCTACAATAATAATGTTGCCATAAATATTTCATGATCTTCAGAATTTGTACAAAGGTTTGTTATTTGAAATGGACATCAAACACATAAACTGTGATCAGTGTTCATTAGTGGAAGTTTAAGAGCAGTGTGGATCTCAAGAGAGCACGCTTCAAGTGGAGCAGCTTCCGAGAAAAATGATAAAACAGCGAACCTTTGTTCCGGGTCTCATTACTAAATCATTATGTTGGTGGAGGAGCCATTTGCAAGGAAGCCATTAAGGGCCGACTGCTGTGACCTTTCTTATGAACCTCATGTATATTTCCGCTTCTGTCGCATTTCAGTTCCGAAAAATTTTTTCCACTGCGCTTAATGTATCCTTGAAAGTGCCGCACAGTTTTCAGTCCAGAGAGTCCTGGAAATGCTTGTTTTACACACTGATGCTGGCTTTATGTTCAGGACCAAGAAATTAAAATATGTGATGTTTGCAAAAGGAAAATGAAACCTTCCTATATAGGATGTTCCTTCAATGCAGCTTAATTAGGCCATGTTCTGTATTTTAGCCTCACTGGTTTTGTTTATATATTGTAGCCTTATTTGCATATCTTGTATGTCATCCATGCACTTAGCTTAAAAGTCAAGTAGCTTAAGTTTGGTGGTATAAATAAAGGCAGATATTTGTGGTACCTTAAACACATGGATTCAAACTGTCAAGTGCCGAGGCATAACACTTTGGTATATTCTGCTTCACTCTCTCCTTTGTTTCAGTAAATAATCTTTTCAGTTACTTCTCAATTTCTTTAATAATTCAAATAATCTTAAAATTTGAGAAAAGTCAAACTTTGGACCTCCATACTTTAGTATGATTTCTGTATGTGTCACAGATGGTTGTTGTGTCATTGTCGCAGGTGGTTGTTGTGTCTGTCACAGGGGGTTGTTGTGTCAGTGTCACAGGTGGTTGTTGTGTCAGTGTTACAGGTGGTTGTTGTGTCAGTGTTACAGGTGGTTCTTGTGTCAGTGTTACAGGTGGTTGTGGTGTCAGTGTCACAAGTGGTTGTTGTGTCATTGTCACAGGTGGTTGTTGTGTCACTGTCACAGGTGGTTGTGGTGTCAGTGTCACAGGTGGTTGTGGTGTCAGTGTCACAGGTGGTGGTGTCAGTGTTACAGGTGGTTGTTGTGTCACTGTCACAGGTGGTTGTTGTGTCACTGTCACAGGTGGTTGTTGTCTGAGTGTCACAGGTGGTTGTTGTGTCTGTCACAGGTGGTTGTTGTGTCAGTGTCACAGGTGGTTGTTGTCTGAGTGTCACAGGTGGTTGTTGTGTCTGTCACAGGTGGTTGTTGTGTCAGTGTCACAGGTGGTTGTGGTGTCAGTGTCACAGGTGGTTGTTGTGTCTGTCACAGGTGGTTGTTGTGTCACTGTCACAGGTGGTTGTTGTCTGAGTGTCACAGGTGGTTGTTGTGTCTGTCACAGGTGGTTGTGGTGTCAGTGTCACAGGTGGTTGTGGTGTCAGTGTCACAGGTGGTTGTGGTGTCAGTGTCAGAAGTGGTTGTGTCAGTGTCACAGGTGGTTCTTGTGTCATTGTCACAGGTGGTTGTGGTGTCGGTGTCACAGGTGGTTCTTGTGTCTGTCACTGGTGGTTGTGTCACAGGGGGTTGTTGTCTGAGTGTCACAGGTGGTTGTTGTGTCTGTAACAGGTGGTTGTGGTGTTAGTGTCACAGGTGGTTGTGGTGTCAGTGTCACAGGTGGTTCTTGTGTCATTGTCACAGGTGGTTGTGGTGTCAGTGTCACAGGTGGTTGTGGTGTCGATGTCACAGGTGGTTGTGGTGTCAGTGTCACAGGTGGTTCGTGTGTCTGTCACTGGTGGTTGTGTCACAGGGGGTTGTTGTGTCAGGAGATTTAAATCCTTAATAACAGCCTCTTGGCATATGAAACTGATATATTGGACATTTCCTTAAGAATGCATTACTGTTATGACAAATAAAATATTAAATTGTCTAATTACCATGCATACATTTGTATATATATATATACCGTTATATATTTATATATACCGGTATATATATATATATATATATATATAATGTATATATAGTCTCCCCTGATTAAATTGTATAATTACCATGCATACATTTGTCATTCATAAAAATATCCTCAAGAATCATAACAAATGTGATGCTTTAATTAGGGACACCAAATTTATGATAAATTCAGAAAAAAAATCTCATATTTAGTGTGAAAGCTAAAAAGTATGAGGATGAAACCGACTATATATTTTTTTATGTATTTTTGTTTTCCATATGTATAATGGCTTTGTAATTAATGTGCAGAATTCACACATACCAGGGTTGTCAGTGACAAACGATTTTCTACTTGGCCACTGTGCAGTTTGAGCAGGTAATGTACATAATGGATAATTTGTTTGTCCTTGTGTTGGGAGGTCTACAGGTTAATAATTGTGTAAATACACAGGCGAGTAGCAGTGTTCAGTCCACAGGCAACAGGTTATCAATATAGTACAGAGCCAGAAAACTATATATAGTAGTATACCAGTGGCTGGAAGTATTGGTTACTCTCCATTCCTGGATATCGGACGTGATAAGGTGAGGCACAACTTTCTGTTTTATTCATGAGGTCAGAACTGGTGCCTTCCCATCATGCATCACACTGATAATTACCTGTCATGAACCTAAAAGGTAGATACATCTCTGTCCCATCCTGTGTCAATCACACTGGAACATGGGTAGTTCCGTCTCACTTCATGTATCTCTCTAGTAAGAACTTCTGTCTCCCATAAGGTGTGTTACTAGTAAATACTTCTGTCTCTCACCATTTATTTCCCAGGTAGATACTTCACTCTTCCATTGTGTATCTACCTGGTAGATACTTCACTCTCTCATTGTGTATCTATCTGGTAGATACTTCCATCTCCCACCATGTAGATAGATACTTCTGTCTACCATCATGTATCTCTCTGGTACATGGTAGATAGTTCTGGCTCCCATTATGTACTACCTGCTAGATACTCCTGTCTCGAATTATGCATCACTGTGGTAGATACCTCTGTCTTCTGGTTATATATCTATGTGGTAGATGCCTTTGTTTTCTTGTCATATATCTCTCTGGTATATACCTCAGTCTCCCATTATGTATCTCTCTCTGGTAGATAGTACTGTCTCCCATCATGTTTCTCTCTGGTAGATACTTCTGTTCCCACAATGTATGTTAATTTTTAGCCCTCAGCCCTTAGGCTCATGGGCTATTGTGGTCACCCAAGCTGTTTGTCCGTCCGTTCTTCCGTCTGGCGTCTGTTAACTTTTACCTTGTGAGCAGGATATCTCTAAAAGGATTCACCATAGGAATTTTATTTCTTCGGTGAGGATGTATATTGACAAAATCTCAGTCAGGTTCGAAGATGGGTGACCTTGACCTATTTTTCAATGTTTTAGAGAGGATCATAGAAAAACACTTAGAAGTTTATTTCTCAGGAACCATTGGGTGGATTTTCACAAAACTTACTAGGATCATTGGGATTGATGGTCTATACTGGCTGCACATGTCAGGGGGCGCCACCTACAATTTCTGATTTTTAATGAATTTTTATCGGATTTTTCAACTTTGGCCTTGTGAGCGGGATATATCCAAAAGTATTCAACACAGGAACTTCATTTCTTCAGTGCTGATGCATATTTACAAAATCTTGGTTATGTTCAAAGATGGGTGACCTTGGCCCACTTTTCAAGGTCACATAGCGTAGAATAGAGTAAAATTTAGGAGCTTATTTTTCAGGAAACATTTGGTGGATTGTTATGAAACATGGTACATACCTCTTCAGTTTTAATTTATAACTGAGACATGTACGGATATACATCCATGTGAGAACAAATATTTCATACTTGTTACTGTTACCACCTATAACAATGTTCTTTTGGCTGAGGGCTTTTGTCAGCTTTGCCGATATTCTAGTTTAGTTTTATCTTTTTTCTTTGATTCAATTTAAACATGGACCATTTATAGTCTTTTGGAAAATGAATGTAAAATAATTTTTTGATTGATCACATATTCATCAGGATATTGACCAGTATATTAGCAGCGATCCATTAATACACTCAGCATTGCAGTCAATCATGACTCAGATGAGTCAGGAAACAAATATGAAACATCAATCAGTATTTCAAAGATTAAAAAAATTTACCTGCCTTGCTTCTAATTAATGTGACATTAACTTAAATGATGAAGTGAAATCAGAAAATTTTAAGTCAAGTTAAATTTTAAATTTCAATTTAAATGAAGCATTTCACTTGTCTGCTGAAGACTGTTGTTACAAATACAAAAAACACATTGTTTGTTGAACTTGCTTGAGTTGATTAAACCACTTGTATCAAATTTTAAATCCTGTAAATTTGATCAACTGTGATTGACTTTACCAAGTAAATTTTGCTTGTTTTTATGTTAGTTAATAGATATGACTTTACAAGTGCGATTTTACCGTATCTGTTTAAAGTAAGCTGTCCTTTTGCTTTAATACCTTGCAGTGGGATTATAATCCCTTTTTGCTTGAAACCTAATACAACACTCATCCAGTAAAAAACTTCTAGTTATGCAGGCAAACCTAAAGGTGGTTATTTTCAAGCTCTGTTACATCTTTAGGGAAAGATTTTTGTGATTTATAACTTTTTAATCCTGGGGCTTAATCCTGTGCTTTGAATTTAATGTAATACTGAAATAGTCACACATTATTGCTCAGATATGTGTTTTGTCTATTAAAAACTCAGCTTTTTTGGGGGGAAAATGGGAAAAAGATGTCTTTATATTATTTCACTCGATGGTAGGCTGGAACTGGTGCTAATAATATAATCATTGCAGTAGCTAGTCTTGAGTTCAGGGCTTTAAGCTAGTGGCATTTATAGATATCTCACCTCGCAGGTAAATTGTACTCAAATAAAATGCCAGGGTTAAAAAAAATTGTTTTTAAAGGTTAGGGCCAGCAGGGGCTTAGCATATAGGACTCCAGGCAAGCCAGAAAAAGACAAGCCCATGTATTTTTGTCAATTTACTTGTTGCATATTTATATTTAAGAATACTGAGTTGAAGGTATGTAATCTGTTTTATGTGTACCAAGGAGTTGAAAATAGAAAGCTTGTATGCAAATATATAACAAACAAAAACAACTGAACATAAATTATATTGAATTCACAAAATAAATTTGGAAATTTATCATAATATGAATGGATAATTATATAAGGAAACCATTTCCATACTCCAACTTGACCCAGTCTTATTCCACAGCTGAACTATGTTAATAATCAGAAGTTCTGAAAAATTTCTCTTGCAGTCCTCCCAACTTTTATTACAAGTATAATTATTTACTCTCATGCCTGCCCTTTTTATTTTTTCTCCATTGTAATTTTTAACTAAATTTTTTTTTTATTTTCTATCATTACTCAGCTTTGAATAAGATATAATGCAAAATTATATAGATTAGACATATGAATGAGATCACTCATAGTCATTTAACAGGAAAACATCTTTTCAGTGACAGTTGTAGACAAATGGTACACTGTTGTGTTTGTGTTATTGGCATTAAGAATCATATAGTGAAATAATTGAAACATAGATACCCTATGTCCGTGAACAGACATTTTATACAATACATTAATAGTTGCTCTTGAATTTGTATATTGAACCATGAAACAAATGTATAATTTAGTGTAACATTTAAGATGATATGAACTGTGTCAGCAGGGGGAGAAGAACAACAATGTAGTCTTAATGTACTGCTTCTTTTCATGTTTATAGAGCGGGAATAATTCATTTTAGGAAATAATAACAGGGCGGTTGCAAGACCTTAAAAACCAGGACAGTGCTTGAAATAATCTGATAATTTTAAATAATTGACAGACAGGACATTTTTCCTTTTTTTGGGACTTGAAGAATCCTTGAATATAGAAGCAGAGGTGCCTTTTCTGATTTCAGTTCCTCCTTCAGGGATATTATTAGATTCTGTCCATCCGTTGAGTAAAGTTTTTGCTTGTTATACACCTGTTATACACAGGACATATTATATGGTATACCCACTGTCTGTCTGTCTGATCATAAACCATTAGTGTCGCTGTTATAACTTACCAAGGCTTTGATGGATTTTCACAAAAACTCACCTTAACTACTTACCAGGAGATTATCTCACCCGAGTTTGATCATAATTGGCAAAATCCTCACATATTTTATAATGTCATAGTTCAAACACTAAACAACTTAATTGTGAAGCCATGATAACTTACCAGGAATATGATGGATTTGGATAAAAGTCAACAGAAATATTAATAAGTATAATTTATATCCATTTCCAGCAAAATCCATCCATATGTAATGAGGTCAGAGGTCACCAGGCTTTTGGTGGTGCCATAATGACTTGCCAAAAATTCTGATGGATTTTCATGAAACTCATGAGTATTAACCCAATACAGTTTCTCACCTGAATTGCATTCTGAGCAAAATTCACACATATTAAATGAGGTCAAAGGTCGGTCACAAGATATACTATGGGTGTATGATTCACCATTTGCAGTGCTCTTGTTCTTTTTAAAAATGATAAACACCAAGTGATGGAAAATATTGATTTAGCTGAGAAACATCTGTAGAATTAAATCCCTCTGCATGACACTTGCATGAGGTCCTGTGACAGTGATTGACAGGTAATTGGGTCGGGGATTATGGGCCCTCGTTACACATAATCTGCTTCTGGCAGCTCAGTCTAAACAGATTGTAGGATGAGTAATTATGATTAGATTGAAACAGGGGCATTTACAAAGTCTTTAAGTAAGTCTGGCAGGAGCACGCAACCCATCACGTTTACTGTAACAGACTCACTTGGGAGTCGCTCAAGTCAATTTAAGAGGTATTTTAGCCTTTTTATTGCTTTGGCTGAAATGAATGGAAGCAGATATATATATAAATATATACCTGCAGAGTGGTACAGCCACCAATTTAAAATACTGCAGCTCTCACAGGCTTCAAGATTGAAAACACAGTTAAAGGGACCTAATCATGCACTAAGCATGTTGAATTAACATGAAAAATAGCGTCTTCTCTTCTCTTTGAAATAAAATGGTACCTGCCTAAATATTGAACTGAAACAGTTTGCTTACTCCTGTACAAGAGTTTTATAAAAGTGAACCTGGAAAAATCAATGGCTCCAAATCCGGCAATATAAACATAGCATGAAAGCCACAGGTTGTTGTGGTCCTGTTTCTCTTCTTACAGTTACAACACGTTTTTCACAGCTGTGAACCTTCATACTTGGACTACTCTTTTGTTTGCATGCGCAAAATCAGTCCTCCGGTCGCCCAGTAAACAGACAAACGTGGACCATGCTTACTCATATGCAGAACCATAACAGGGTGTTAAGCAGCTGAAGGGAGGTACTGAGACTGTGTGCTGGGTGGTTTTTCTTGGTAACTTTTGTACAAGGCAAAACTGAACTGATAGTGTGAAAGAATGGGCATACTATTGTACCTAATTATGTCCCTTAATATGTTAAAAATTATTAAAGTCACCTCTCCATCTGCCTTTTCTAATAATAGTAATAATAATAATATAGTATTTATATAGTGCCAATTTTCCAATGGTCGGATTCACAATGCAGTTCACACAGACACACATACCCACATACAATTTCATGGAAATCTACGCCCTGTGTCTGACTCAAGAAAAAAAATAATGCATATAAATTACTAAAGGCCCCAAAAGAGATACATTTTTTATTAGTTTTAAATAATACCAGAGACGGAGATTATCTGAGTGTAATAGGAAGTTAATTCCAGACATTTTGGGCTATGAAACAGATGGAATGTTCTAAACTTTAATATAACACTTTGGTACTTTAAGAAGATTTCCACAAGCCACGCACAGCATCCACACAAAGACAGATAGGTTATTATTTTTTCAGACAAATATGGTGGAAGTGAGCCATCAAAATGGCGGTAAACAAAAACAGCAATTTTGTATTGTATGCAGTACTAGCAGGGTTTATGTGATTTCTGACTGAAATATTAAATGAATGAACTCTATGACCTACTAGGAGAGGTTCATGTTATGCTTTTGGGTCATATTAATGAACTGTAGGTAGTGCCTGCTGAGAAGGGTTCTTATAATTCCTCTAAGATGAATGTAAGAGCTTGTTTATCTACAAGCTGTTAGTAAAAACAGTACATGCACCCATGTTGAAAAACCATGAAACTGAAGATGCACAGGTTAGTCCTTTATGTGTGGATGGAAGTTGCAAAATGAGATTTGCAAAACTCCAGTAACAGTGGTTCATTTGACATGCAGCCAGATGTCATTGTTGAATGTATGTGTTTGGATTATATCACTGCCCCCCCCACATGTTATAAACATATGGATATGAACAAAACAAGCAGCCGGTGTACCATGAGACGGGCATTTTCTGTCATATTTTTGTGAAAGGCTTAAGAGATTATCTTTATTAAGTATATGTCAGATATTGGAAAAGAGGCCTTTGATATATCCCCAGATGGCTCTTATTAAAGGGACATAATCAGGAGCAATATTATGCCTGTTATTTCACACTAACAGTTCAGTTTTGCTTTATACAAAAGTTTTCCAGCAAAATCATCCCAGCACACAGTCTCAGCACCTCGCATATGGCTGTTTAGCACCTTGTTATGGCTCTGCGTGTTGGTAAACACAGTCACATGTGTCTGTTTACCATAACAAGGCCGCTTGACCAGAGGTGCCATTGTGAGCTGCAACACGAGATGTTTCAGCCAGCGGGAACATGTTTTACATTTTTTAGCAAAGTCTGTCATTGCATCTCCTGATTGACACGTGTTGTGGCCGGGCGATGCACATACTGTGTTTATATTTACACCTGTGATCACGCCCGATTAACTGTTTTTAACACTTGTTTACAGAAGTAAGCAAATGGTTTCAGAGCAATATTTTGGCAAGTGCAAATTTATTTGAAAGGGAAGAAGCTATTTTTCATGTTAATTCAACATGCTTTATAGGTGATTGGGCCCCTTTAAATGGTTATTGATTGTTAAGTCAGGGGTGTCTTAAATGGTATGGTATCATATTTAAAATTCGTTGGAAGGTAGTAACTATTAGGTGGGATATATCTATTGTGCCCTGCTCCCACCTCCAAAAAAATGTGCTAGTTTAGATGGTTATGTAGAGGATGCATAATATTACCAATATATTGTGCTATTGGGGATTCCTCTATGTATGATATACAGTGGAACCTGTCTTAAAGACCACCTGTGTAATAAGACCACATTTGAGTGCACCATAAGCATTCACATTGGTTACAATTGACCCATCTTATAAAACCAACTGTGAATTAAGACTACCTTTGGCCAGTCACATGGGTGGTCCCATAACACAGGTTTCACTGTATGACATTCTGTCATACTTACTTTCATCCTCTTAGTATGCATTAGACTGTGCTGCAGACAGATCATAGATGTTTCTAAAGAGAAAAAAATGTAGTATTGGACAACAGAGAGAGAGAGAAAGAAAGGAATGAAGGACATGAGAGCATTACGTAACAGCTGTCACATATAGTTATTAGAGGTTGATCAGTGCTCTTAGTTGCTCACACTGATTACTGACTTTCTAAATGTCATCTCGTGACAACTCTGTATGGATCGAGGACTGAGTAGTTAGAAGTCCGTGACAAGAAGAAAATGGTCAGTACATCACAAATGATTGATTGCTGTCTGGTTTCCTCTAATTAAATTTCCTGAGAACACGTAACATTTCATGTCCTGATTAGGACGCCTGGTATGCCTGCTGATTAATGCATAAGGCATGACCGATGGGGCTCTATGAAGGTTTAATTAGAGTATTTCTTAGACAGGATAAGCTGTCAGCGTATAGACAGATTATATGTAACTCTTATTGTATTTATTCATGAGTGATATTGCTTTAATTGTGTTATTTGCTCCTTATTCCTTTATCATACACATTATCCTCCATTTTAATGATACTGAAAAATGTAGCCATAAAAAAGTAACCTGGAAATATTTCTCTAACATAGTCAACTTTGGTTACATTATGCAAGTCATTTAATTTTGATGCAGTTTTAACACTCCCATACCTTATCTAACCTGACTTGACCTGACCTGACCTCACATGACCTGACCTGGCCTGGCCTTGCCTCACATGACCTGACCTCACATGACCTGACCTGGCCTGACCTTGCCTGACTGAACCTTACATGATCTGATCTGACCTCAAATGACCTGACCTTGTGTGACCCAACCTCATGAGCTGACCTGGCCTGATCTAACTTCACATGACCTGACCTTACATTACATGACCTGACCTGACCTGACCTTGTGTGACACAACCTTAGATGACCAGACCTTGCCTGAACATGCCTCAAGTCACCTTGCCAGGCTTTACCTCACATGACCTAACCTCAGTTATTACCTTATTTACCATAATGTTACTTTTTCAGTCATTTTAAATTGAGCCAATGAAAGGGCTCCTACATCTGATCATACCTTGCCTGACCCTACATAACTCAACCTGAGTTTACCTTTGCCTGCACTGACCTAACCTGAACTTACATTTTCATGCTTTACCGTACTTTAACTTATATCATTCTGTATATATACACATTTCTTGACTTCATCTTACTTTTTCATAGCCTACCTAACATTACCTTACTTTACCTTACTTTACCTAACATAACTGTATGATTTATGTTATTTCTGGCCAAAGTTGCGTATCCACTTATGGGGTACGGATACAGATGTGGATGCTGACGGGCTTTAAATTGCACATTTGGAATAAAGAAGGAGTGTGTCAACTTATGCAGTGCGGAGTGTGTGCGGAAACTGGACCATGTAGCCACAGGTACGGAAATGCATGCAGAAAGTGCAATTTTGTAGAGGTGAAAGAATGTGAAAGACCTGAAAAAGCACTGAAAATGTATCTAATGGACACACGCGCACAAAATATCCGCATACGTATCTGCACCACACACGCACCGCATCCGTACAAGTGGACACGCAGCTTTAGTCTGTGAACATATTATAATTAAACAACTCTTGGGTAATTCCTGTTAAGAAAAGTTCCTATGACACCTCTGTGACAGATGTTTGAGTTTGTTTATTTACAAATTTTGGTCACAGCAATGTTGATCAACCAAACAAACATGGAACCTACAAATTTCCTTTTGCAAAACTCTTGTTCATCTACCTTGCTGCCACATGTCTCTGTTGAATGTGTTTGGATTGCATTTCACTTGGATTGCATTTCACTTGGATTGCATTTTCACTTGGATTGCATTTCACTTGGATTGCATTTCACACATGTTATAAACACTTGGATATAAACAAACCAGACAGGCTGTGTGCATTGGGATTGTTGTCATCAAGATTATTTTTATAAAAAAAAATCCAACGGATTATCTTAAGTTAACAGACCTCAGATAAATGAATAGGCCTCCTTAAGAAATACCAAGGTTGATATGTTTGGTTGCGTATTTTAAACAACTTCCTTGATTGATATCGAAAGTTCAGACTGTCACGCTGGTTTTCGTATACCTTACTTTCCTTTCCATCAGGCAGTAAATTTCTCATTACCTTCCTACTGTGAAACAGATCCTGTGCTTTCACATATGTGACTATTCCTATAATCTTATGCACTCAATTACCAGGGTCTACTACTTTAGGAATGTTAAATCCTCCTTTGTAAGACATGTCAATCAAGCAGGAAGACAAATTAAATGTTGACTTGATGTGACTTCTGCTTATCTCATTAGCCGGAAATGTTCAGTATGTTTAGTTTTATATGTACCGGAGGCAGCTGTGTAGATCACCAGATAATGGGGCTTCTGTATGCTGTATGCATTGGTATGCTGTATGCTTCTGTATGATGTCTTTCCAGAAAAGTTTGTTTTAACTTAAATTACATCAGGCCTCAGCAGTTGAGTCTTTCAGCCTTTTAGGCTCACCCCTTCTCTGGCATCATAAACAGCCATGTTTGATTCCTGGTGTGGCTTTGAAAGTAGGTTGTTACAGTACTCCATTTATGCAAAGTGGCTCTCCCCAGGTACTCTTGCTTACCTCTGGACACTACAATTGCTGTGATGCCCAGACGAATCTGATTTAGCAGCGTATATTTATAGACCAAGGTCAAGACTTACTGCATAACAGTCATGAACATAGGACTCGAGTCAGGAGTTTGACTTGAGTCTTGACTTGAGTCCTTTTTTTATGCACTTGAAGCTGGACTCGAAGGGTCCTGGACTGGGATTCATGAGGCATCCATCTTTAGGTGAGTAGGATAAGAAAAGCTCTGCCACATTCTATAAAAACTTGGACTCGAATTCCAGATGACTCAGACTCGTAGACAGTGACTTGGACTCAAACCTAAGAGACTCTTATTTGGTCTTGAGCGGTCTGGGATCAGACTTGCATTTGGACTCTGAAGGTATTGACACTACAACGTCACTGCTTAAAAACATGTAGCTTCTCTGTGAGACTGCTGCAGAACTACTTACCATCTTTTTCAAAGGGGACAGAACCTCACTCATCATTTGTCTTGTTATATACCTATAGTTGACCTTTGATCTTACTGCATCAAGAATTAAAAAAAAACAAAATGTGGAAGCTTTCATTACATATAAAACAGTAAACGCTCAGAAATACGACCACCCATGGGAACTCGATAAAGTGGTTGAATTTTCAAGGTGGTAATCTAAGCAAGGTCTGGTATAAATAACAAAAGAATTTTGACTGTGAAAAAGTTGTCATTATTATGAGGTGGTCACTAATCTACAGTGGGTGTTAGGTGAGGATTTACTGTATATCGTTGTTTTGATTCGTCATTTGTAAAATGATAGGAATATTGCCATTTAATCTAAACAAAAATAAATTGAATTGTTTTGGATTGACAGATGATCATTTTGATAGTAAATCTGATCAATGGCAAAATGAGGATCACAGACTGCAGTATACATACTGTACCGGTATGTTGTGGTTTTTTAGCCCTCAGCCCTTAGGCTGATGGACTATTGTCGTCACCCAAGCTGTCCGTCCGTCCGTCCGGCTTCCGTTAACTTTTACCTTGTGAGCGGGATATCTTGAAAAGGATTCACCGTCAGAATTTTATTTCCTCAGTAAAGATGTATATCGACAAAATCTCTGTCAAGTTCGAAGATGGGTGACCTTGACCTATTTTTCTACATTTTAGAGCTGATTATAGAAAAACACTTAGATGCTTATTACTCAGTAACCATTTGGTGGATTTTCACAAAACTTACTATGATTATTGGGACTGATAGTCTGTACCTGCTACACAAGTTTGGTGGCGCCACCTACAATTTCTGATTTTTAATTAATTTTTATCGGATTTTTCAACTTTGGGCTTGTGAGCGAAATATCTCTAAAAGGATTCACCGTAGGAACATTATTTTTTCGGTGAAGATGTATATTGACAAAATCTCGGTCAAGTTCGAAGATGGGTGACCTTGACCTATTTTTCTACGTTTTAGAGCTGATTATAGAAAAAACATTTAGAAGCTTATTTCTCAGGAACCATTTGGTGGATTTTCACAATACTTACTATGATCATAGGGACTGATGGTCTGTAACTGCTGCACGAGTTTGGGGGCGTCACCTACAATTTCTGATTTTTAATGAATTTTTCTTGGATTTTTCAAATTTGTCCTTGTGAGCGGGATATCTCGTAAATGATTCACAATAGGAATTTTATTTCTTTGGTGAAGATGTATATGGACAAAATCTCGGTCAAGTTCGAAGATGGGTGACCTTGATCTACTTTTCAAGGTCACAGAGCTTATAATAGAATAAAACTGAGAAGCTTATATTTCAGGAAGCATTTGGTGGATTGTTATGAATCATGGTACATACCTCTCCATTTTAAATTTATAACTGAGACATGTACAGATATACATCCATGTGAGAACAGATATTTAGTACTTGTTACTGTTACCACCTCTAAACACTGTTCTTTTGGCTGAGGGCTTTTGTCAGCTTCTGCTGATATTCTAGTTATGTCTTTCTATGACGGGACATATGTAATGGTTGGTATGTCCACACAGAGTCCTTCCATCAACTTTTAATGTCACCACAATAACTTACTGGGGCTTTGATGGATTTTCATGAAACTCACCATAACTACTTGTCTATATAATATCTTGCCTAAGTTTGATTTCTGGCAGTATCCATGTATATTGAATGAGGTCAGAGGTCACCAGACTTGGTGGTGGCATGAAGACTTGCCAAAGTATCTGATGGATATTCATGAAACTCATTTTTAATTTTAACCAATACAGTTTTTCACCTGAATTAAATTCTGGGCAAAATACACATATTTGATGAGGTCAGAGGTCACCAGACTTGGTGGTGGCATGATAACTCGCCAAAATATCTGATGGATATTCATGAAACTTGTTATTAATTTTAACCAATACAGTTTCTCACCTGAATTTAAATGTGGGCAAAATACACACATATTTGATGAGGTCAGAGGTCACAAGACACAAGACAGGTGTATTATAAATGTTTGCAGTGCCCTTGTCCTGTATCCTTACCTATATCTATATATATAGAAACCTGATTGTTAAATCTCCAAGTATTACATCAAGGAGCACATTTTCATTATCCATGCATACACCTGTAGATGTATACATGTACCAGTTATAACCACACAAACAGAATGATGATATTTAAAGTGTGAACACCTAGTACCTGTAAGAGAGGTATTGTACAAATATGTCTGGAATTTATATGAATTGTCCTAATTAATCAGCATGTTTCATAAACCACATTTATCTAATGAATGTACCGGAAGGCAGACCTGTGAGGCATGAATTTGCACCTAAGAGACCTGACCTGCTGGTAATAAATATTTGTTAAAGACAGCTATTCACATGCAGTATTTATAAAATTATGATATTTTTGTCTCACTCTGGGTCATATTAATGAACTGTAGGATGTGCCTGCTGAGAAAGGTTCTTATCAAGCCTCTTTGATGGATGTATCAGCTTGTTAATCTACAAGCTGTTAGTAAACACAGTGCATGCACCCATGTTGACAAACAGAAATAAAATATGAAACTGAAGGTGATTGGTTGCGTAAATATATTCCAAAGTTGAATGGTCACTAGTTGCATAACTGTGGTTCATCTGACTTGTCACCAGGTGTCCTCATTGAATGTTTCTGAATGATTTTTGTGGCCCCCCAACATGTTATAAACAAAACAACCTTTGTACCATGGGATCGGCATCTTGTGATCTATTTTCTAGGAAAGGTTCAAGATGTTATCTTTAGTTAATAGGTGGCAGATATGGGAATGAGTCCCTTTGTTTGAGATATTTTATTGATACTGAATATGCACATATAAATCACATAATACAAGCATCAGTGGGATTGAGTGCAAGCTACTTAAAGCTTACCTTGACTCTCTCCCGAATGTTTTCACTAATAATATACAATGGCAGTCTTCAGAGTGTTTGGGTGTGATTGAGTTTAGGTGAGGTAGGGTGGTATGGATGTTGGGGAAGTGAAGTTTTCTCAGTAATAATGGAAGAAATTGTTCATTTATTTTTTAATTAAATAGTTGGAAGACAAATATTTAAAACTGTTTATGTTTCATCTGTATTTAAGGTCCTGGTATATTGGGACTATGAATTTATGAATATCTCTTTTATGGCAAAGTATGGTAGGGAATATTATATTTGAACCTATTTGTGTCTTCTATGTATGAGGATACTGATTAAAAAATACTTCATTTCTGGTGTGGTTGGCATAGGGATTTCCATAAAGAAGTTCTTCTACGGGTATATTTTGGGGAGATGTTTACTTCTAGAGTTGACATGGAGGTGACACTGAGCCTCTTTTAGTTAATGGATGGCAGATATGTGAGTAGGCCCCTTTAGTTGATAGACAGCAGTTACAGGAATAGGCCCTTTCAGTATATATAGATGGCAAATATGGGAATAGGCCCCGTTTTTTTATAGACAGCAGTTACAGGAATAGGCCCTTTCAGTATATAGATGGCAAATATGGGAAAAGGCCCTGTTTAAAACAAAGAGCCCATCTCATTTTATCCACTGTGAAGAAACACCACAAATGTCTGTGGATGAAAAACAGGTCACAAATAAGGTGATGTCCACAAGCATGCATGAATTACCTGCTGAGAGTATATTTAGTAACTTCAGCTAAATATAACCACTTATCACCGGTACCATAACTGCCATGAATTTGATATTGTCTCCTTTCAGTGTGCATATTTTGTGCAGAAAAAAGTTGTCGTGCCTATATGAGTAAACAGGTAGTTTTGTTTTGGTGTGTACCGGCTCAGAGCATGACGTCTTGTTATTAACTATTTATGAGAGTTGGTGCGTGTAGTGAAAGCTGACTGGTGTTCGTGGAATGTCTCCCAGTATTGGTTTGACATTCCAATAGTCATTGCAGACTGAATTGTTTGGACCATCCCACAGTAATGCCTGATTCACTAAGTATATGTCATATATATATGATATATTGATAGCTGCATTTGTTTTTTTAGATATATATATATATATATATATATATATATATATATATATATATATATATATATATATATGTGAAATTCAAATTTTTTTGTATTGCTTTTTTCATCAGTGAGTTCATCAGGTGTTGAAAAGAGTAAAACTCAGGAAACAATGTCAGCTGATGCATATAATATTATTATATATAATTTTTATATTTTCATGTCAAATACACACTAACATACAAAATGATTGAGTCATATTTTCTTTTATAATTGGGAAAATACTAGAAAAATGTTTAAAAAAAAATGATGTAGTGGTCTGTATTACAAACATAGGTGGATGGTGACTTCTTTTAATTTATGTTTTTCACATTAACTCAGCTACCACTCTGGCATCCTAGTTTGTGTTGCTTATGTTTTTGGCCCCTAATTACTGTTTTTATGGAATTTTTCCTGCATTTAAATATGTTTTTTTTTTCATTCATATTGTCAAAACAGTATATTTGATCCTTTGTTTTTTGCAATGGAATGAATGGTTCCACTTGCATCCAACTGTCTTAATGATATCCTGGTGTGTCATTGAAATCCCAGTATCCCATTGAAATCCAGTATACCTTTGAAATCCCCATCTTCTATTGAAATGCCAATATCCTATTGAAAATCCAGTATTCCAGTTTCAGTTGAAATTCCAGTGTTCCATTGAAATTCCAGGAACCCATTGAAACCCAGTTTCCTGTTGAAATTCCAGTGCCCTATTAAAATCTGCATCTTCTATTGAAATCCCAGTGTCCCATTGAAAATCCAGTGCTTCAATTTTGGTTGAAATCTCATTATCCCATTGAAATCCAGTGTTCCATTGAAATCCAGTGTCCCTTTGAAAATCCAGTACTTCGATTTTGGTTGAAATCCCAGTGTACCATTGAAATCCCAGTGTTCCATTGAAATCCCAGTGTTCCATTGAAATCCAGTGTCCCATTAAAATCCAGTGTCCCATTGAAATCCAGTGTTCCATTGAAATCCAGTGTCCCATTGATATCCCCATCTTCTATTTAAATCCCAGTGTTCCATTGAGAATCCACTGAGTGAGGTGTTGGGCTGGAGGTTGTGCTTTTCGTCCAGGAATTGTAACTGGTGACCTCTCTAGGATATTGATCAGTATATTGATCTGAACTTTTTAGTTGATTTATGGTTGCCATAAATACACCAATAACACATGACTAGTGAGTCAGTCTCATTGTTGTAGCTTTCCCGTGTTGACGTCAGTAAAGTTCAGTATTTATTCTTTTCCTTGATGTCTTGACAATACCAGTGATGATATAATGTTTTTCTTCTTGTACATGTCAGGCTAGGTTCTGCTGCTCGTATCTGATCATAAGTCTTGCTGGTGTTTGGCTTGTATGGTGTACATACTTAGTCTGTTCCAGCAAGGAGTATTCATTTCCATTTTGGAGAAATTTTGAGGCAAAGTGAGTCAGTACTGACATATTATTCATCGAGTTTTCTATCCTTTAAGTTTTAATGAGCTCCTCACTACCATTGACTGACTGCTTGCATAACCTGGATTTACCATATATGGAAGCAAGGGTGCTGGCAGAGTTCAAGGAAAGTTCTGACCAGTGTGTTTGTGAATTTTTTTTCTGATAAATTCTCCATGGCTTTCTCTAAGTTCTTCTATTCCAAAGAAACATATGTGCCATTTGCTCCAAACAGGTATGTGAAAAAGCACGCCATAATTGTTTTGTAAATATGGATTTAAGCAGATAAGCAAGCAATGGGTAAGTGAAATGAATTGGAGTTAATGTATTTTGACCATTATGTTAGGAATGTACAGTTATACATGACTAAGTCATAACAAAATCCTCCTCCAGATGTCACCATCAGTGGCAGGTGCTTCATTGGTAAAAGATGTACACCTTGGTTGAAAACATTTATTTTTGTTAAACTTATCTAAAGACTTCATATGTGGTGAATGGTACACATATTATTATTTAATGAATACAGGTTTGTTGTAAGTCGTTCCAAGGATTATGTGGGCTCAGTCTATGTGACATTGTGTAATAGGGAGCTGCTCAGAGGCAGTTGTACAGGCTCTGTAATACAGGTCGTCTAACTGTTTGACTAAATATAAATATGTGTAAAAATTTGTGTAAATATGGATTTAAGCAGATAAGCAAGCAATGGGTAAGTGAAATGAATTGGAGTTAATGTATTTTGACCATTATGTTAGGAATGTACAGTTATACATGACTAAGTCATAACAAAATCCTCCTCCAGATGTCACCATCAGTGGCAGGTGCTTCATTGGTAAAAGATGTACACCTTGGTTGAAAACATTTATTTTTGTTAAACTTATCTAAAGACTTCATATGTGGTGAATGGTACACATATTATTATTTAATGAATACAGGTTTGTTGTAAGTCGTTCCAAGGATTATGTGGGCTCAGTCTATGTGACATTGTGTAATAGGGAGCTGCTCAGAGGCAGTTGTACAGGCTCTGTAATACAGGTCGTCTAACTGTTTGACTAAATATAGATGAAACAGATAGATCTGTGGAACAGTAAGCTGACATTCTGATGTCTTGCTGTGAAGGGGTTGTCGTGGCAATGTCCCTCCCAAGGAAACCATTAGGCGTCAGTACTAGTGACCTTTCCTAAAATTCCACCATTCTTTTCTTCTTGTGTTTGCATGTATGGGCTTTAATAAACAGCTCTTTCTGGAAGAACAGCTCCATAGAGGTTGTCTTTCTGACACACAGGATGTTGATAAATTAGATCTTTGTAAACCAGGTCAGGAAAGTGGTAGGGTACGTACAACATCAAATAAAATAGCTGTGTTTTTAAGAGACAGAGTTACGTCAGCAATAGATTTCCAGCTGATGTTCTCATTGTAGGTATAAGTATACAATGCAAAATTGTAAATAATTTATAGGATCTCAGAGATTATTTGAAAGCTTGACTTCTAGATTGATGACATACGTCTTCAAGGGTTCTTCAGATTCCGAAGTCTTATTAAATTTTCTTGTTATTATATCATATTTAATTATCTTAGCATTAATGCATTGATACTTTAATAATTTACAAATTAGTGCCATTGATATATATATCATTTTATAATTTTGTCCTGAGAGATCTGCTGTTACCTATATCATTCCACAATATACCTGTATTATTTAATATATATATGATTCTCACATAGTTATATTAATCCTCCTTTAATAAAGACAAAGCCAATTTTATGCCCTGTGCCACAAAAATAAAAATAAACTTTTTAAGGATAAAATATTGATCCTGCAACCAAAGGATCAAAAACAGTAAAACATAACCTCCTTTTTACTGAGTTACAAATGACAAAATATAATGAAATCACACCACATTATGTGTGGTGACTTTAACCTGAATAATTGGTTAAGCAGCTTTAGCATATGTCAGTTTAGTGAGTGTTGCATTTTTATTGCTAGGATTTCAAATTTGAAATATTTGTGAAAGGGAAATTTTTACAAAAATAAAAGTGCTGAGAATAATACACCCCATATACACAGGTGAATATTTACTTATATTATATAGGCTCCTTTGCATCTTGTTACTAAATTTATGCCTGTTGCATGGCACATTTAGCAACCAAAGTTATATATAAAGATCTTTAATGAATAAAAAGTTTTGTTAGTTTGATGTTTCCATAAGGTCCTTTGCAAATTGCTAAGATCTGTTTGGTAAGATTGAGAAAACTGGAACCTTCATGATAAAGTGATAATCATGAACATGTAAACCTGCGAATATATTTAGCCAATCAGAGTCATTGCTGTACAGTGTACAATGGTCATTGCATGTACTTGTATGTACAGAGTACACTTACTTAAAGCCAGGTGAGACCCTGGATAACACAGAGAGTGGAGTGTAACTTTACAATGGACAGTTCAGTACTGTTGTGCATGGCCAGCTGATCTAATCCATGTCAATACACCTGAGCAGTTACCAACACCGAAGTAAGTGGGCTGCTTTAACTTGATTGATGGGAAGGTATTACTGACAAGATCGTGGGTGTACCTGGCAGGATTAATATACAGTACCAGCCCCTATGGACATGACAGATTTCTCTGTTATACAGTACCCACGGGACCTGGTGTCATGTTATGTTTATCCTGGTCCCCCGATAGTTTGACATGTGTAAACTGGGTGTGAAAGAGATTTAGCTTGATATGCCCTTTCACGGTCTAATGCCTGCTGGATGATGGACATAAACTCAACAGTCAAACTTGTCAAATATTTCAAGAACAATCTGTAGATTTCTTGCTTACATGAATCAATCAAAACAGAGTGCAGTTAATTCCTGTCTTTTAAATTCCTCTTTTCTGGGAAGTTATATTTATAGAAGCACTGCAAGAACAAACAGTTAATTCTTGGTATCTTCAAGGACTCTATAGTGGAAAGTGATTTTTAGGGGAAATGACAATTGATTTAACCATTGATAGAGATTTTTACGATGGTTTAAAATTTGAATAATGATAAATATCAAGTAAATTATGAGATTTAACCATTGATAGAGATTTTTATGATGGTTTCAAATTTGAATAATGATAAATATCAAGTAAATTATGAGACTTAAATGCCTTGAGTATCTAAAATTGGCTCTTCAAGTGATTCTATAGTAATATCCAATGAATTATGAGATGAAAATGCCTGGATTGCCTCAGATTGGCTCTACACGTGATGTAAGTTTGATACTTACATGATATCATACATAATAAAATCATGCTTAATATAAGCATTTTTTAAGCATGCCTAGTATAATCTTCAAGATTACAATCATATATTATATAATCTTACAGAAAATATCTGAATGCAAATTAATCAATTATAATTCTATTTTTCATACTTATTTATATAGTTTACCTTTCATTGATATACATCATTTTTGTTCTGTTAAAATGTGAACAAATATTTCTTTAGATTTAAAGCACATTGAAGCAGTATATATAAAAAGCACTGATGTTTGGTCTGTTAAGTGAACAAGGGAGTGAGCATTACAGCCAGGAGAGACTATCACCTCTTGTGGATGACTTTCTGGACGGTCTGATTACTAATTCAGGTAGTTAAGCCACCTTCCTCAAATGTCAAGGATCACAGTTGATGAAGTGCTCCAGGTAAATGCAAACATAAGAGGTAGTTGTTAGGTGAAGGTTATGTGGACAATACAGGTGTAACATGTGTACCTCTCCCGCAGTCTTGAATACGCAATCCTCGTTGAATAACACAGGAAGACATTTTCTTTAGGGACACTGATAGGTAGTGTACGTATATCAGAGTTTGAACATCTGTCAAATCTTTAACATTTCATGAATTTACATAAATGTGAATAATTAAAATTTATAAAATTGAATTTTCTGACAATTAGTAAAAGTTCCCTCACTCAGACTTTTCTCAATTAAGTCTCACAATTGATTAATTTAATTAAATAATTTTAAAACCTGGTTAATATATCCTTAAAGGAATTAAGGCACCAAGCAACACACCATGAAAGGAAGCAAGGCTGTGTATCATCAGTTGGTGAGCCTTTTGCCTGATATAGTTAATAGCACGAGATAAAACAAATTAATAACCTTGTATATTGCATGTTGATTTTTTTTAGTTCACTCTGTGAACTTATGCCATGGCGCAGCGTCCGCCGTCCACTGTCCACTGTCCACTGTCAACTGTCCACCGTCCACCGTCTGTTACCAAATATCTCAACAGCCACATCAGCTATCTTCATAAAACTTTGCAGAATTACTAATCATGGGATGGACATGCAAAAATAAGCTTTTGGTGGCGCCACCTATGTTGACCTACTTTCTGCGGGATTAAATGGTCTTTTCAACTTCTTTCAAGATAAGTCATAAAGTATTAATATTTTGGCCTTCATATCATAGTCAACAGTTCCTTAGAGGAAGGGGAATAATTTGAGTATAAATTCAGTCAAGTCATATTCAAGATGGCTTCTCTACGGAACTTCAAATTCTGTCGATCTTAAAATATGACAGCTTGATGTGTTTCTATGTATACATGATGTATTGTCTGTTACCAAATATCTTAGGAACTGCTGCAGCCTTCAGTTTCAAATTTCACAGGAATATTAATCATGTGACTACTAAATGATTTTGACCTCCAGGTGGCGCCACCTGTGTTGACCTACTTTCTGCGGGAAAAAATGGTCTTTTCCACTTCTTCCAAGATAAGTCACAAAGTATTGATATTTTGGCCTTCATATCATAGCCAACAGTTCCTTAGAGGAAGGGGAATAATTTGAGTATAAATTCAGTCAAGTCATTTTCAAGATGGCGTCTCTACGTAACTTAAGATTCTGTTGTTCGCAAAGTATGACAGCTTGATGTGTTTCTATACATGATGTATTGTCTGTTAGAAAATATCTTAGGAACTGCTGCAGCCTTCAGTTTCAAATTTCACAGGAATATTGATCATGTGACTGCTAAATGATTTTGACCTCTAGGTGGCGCCACTTGTGTTGACCTACTTTCTGCGGGAAGAAATGATCTTTTCCACTTCTTTCAAGATAAGTCAAAAAATATTAATATTTTGGCCTTCATATCATAGTCAACAGTTCCTTAGAGGAAGGGGAATAATTTGAGTATAAATTCAGTCAAGTCATATTCAAGATGGCGTCTCTACGGAACTTCAAATTCTGTCGATCGTAAAATATGACAGCTTAATGTGTTTCTATGTAAACATGATGTATTGTCTGTTACCAAATATCATGGGAACTGCTGCAGCCTTCAGTTTCAAATTTCACAGGAATATTAATCATGTGACTGCTAAATGATTTTGACCTCCAGGTGGCGCCACCTGTGTTGACCTACTTTCTGCGGGAAAAAATGGTCTTTTCCACTTCTTCCAAGATAAGTCACAAAGTATTGATATTTTGGCCTTCATATCATAGCCAACAGTTCCTTAGAGGAAGGGGAATAATTTGAGTATAAATTCAGTCAAGTCATTTTCAAGATGGCGTCTCTACGTAACTTCAGATTCTGTTGATCGCAAAGTATGACAGCTTGATGTGTTTCTTTACATAATGTATTGTCTGTTACCAAATATCTTAGGAACTGCTGCAGCCTTCAGTTTCAAATTTCACAGGAATATTGATCATGTGACTGCTAAATGATTTTGACCTCCAGGTGGCGCCACCTGTGTTGACCTACTTTCTGCGGGAAAAAATGGTCTTTTCCACTTCTTCCAAGATAAGTCACAAAGTATTGATATTTTGGCCTTCATATCATAGCCAACAGTTCCTTAGAGGAAGGGGAATAATTTGAGTATAAATTCAGTCAAGTCATTTTCAAGATGGTGTCTCTACGTAACTTAAGATTCTGTTGATCGCAAAGTATGACAGCTTGATGTGTTTCTATACATGATGTATTGTCTGTTACCAAATATCTTAGGAACTGCTGCAGCCTTCAGTTTCAAATTTCACAGGAATATTGATCATGTGACTGCTAAATGATTTTGACCTCTAGGTGGCGCCACCTGTGTTGACCTACTTTCTGCTGGAAGAAATAATCTTTTCCACTTCTTTCAAGATAAGTCACAAAATATTAATATTTTGGCCTTCATATCATAGTCAACAGTTCCTTAGAGGAAGGGGAATAATTTGAGTATAAATTCAGTCAAGTCATATTCAAGATGGCGTCTCTACGGAACTTCAAATTCTGTCGATCGTAAAATATGACAGCTTAATGTGTTTCTATGTAAACATGATGTATTGTCTGTTACCAAATATCATGGGAACTGCTGCAGCCTTCAGTTTCAAATTTCACAGGAATATTAATCATGTGACTGCTAAATGATTTTGACCTCCAGGTGGCGCCACCTGTGTTGACCTACTTTCTGCGGGAATAAATAATCTTTTCCCCTTCTTTCAAGATAAGTCACAAAATATTAATAATTTGGCCTTCATATCATAGTCAGAAGTTCCTAAGAGGAAGGGGAATAATTTGTGTGTAAATTCAGTCAAATCATTTTCAAGATGGCATCTATACAGTACTTCAAATTGTGTGGGTTGCAAAATTTAGCAAATTGGTGTGTTTCCATAAAGGATGTATTGTCTGTTACCAAATATTTTAGGAACTGCTGCAGCCTTCAGTTTCAAATTTCACAGGAATATTGATCATGTGACTGCCAGATGATTTTGACCTCCAGGTGGCGCCAGCTATGTTGACCTACTTTCTGTGGGACAAAATGTTACTTTCCACTTCTTTCAAGATAAGTCATAAAGTAATAAGAGGAAGAGGAATAATTTGAGTATAAATTCAGTCAAGTGATTTTCAAGATGGCAAATCTACGGATGTTGATGTGTTTCTATACATGATGTTTTGTCTGTTACCAAATATCTTAGGAACTGCTGCAGCCTTCAGTTTCAAATTACACAGGAATATTGATCATGTGACTGCTTAATGATTTTGACCTCCAGGTGGTGCCACCTGTTTAGCTACTTTCAGCAGGCTGTAATGGTGTTTTCTGCTTTTATCCAAAATATGTCATTAAGTATTTATTTGTTATAATCCACAAAAACAGAGTCTCCTCTAGGACCCTTGGACTGATCTTTCCAAAACCTGGCATACTTGTTCCCTCACCTATGAAGTTGTAGGTAACAATGATGGAGAACCTTTCTGTGCAGTACAAACCTGGGTTTCTTTTATATAACAACCCTCAATCTCAGGAGTGGTTCAATGTATTGATCTGAAATTTGTCATGTCTATCCATCTAGGAAAGTTTTTTCGTTAACCAGACAGGTGGCGCCACCTACAATACTTTTTGCGGAGTGTCCAACTTTGCATTTGCCATTTGATTGTCTTAGTGTTTGTTCAGTGTATTGGGTTGAAATTGTGCATGTCCATAGATCTTCGTCACCCCCATCTCGTAAACAAGACTGGTGGCGCCATCTGCAATAATTTTCCTGTGGTGTCCATTCATACATTTGCTTTCGGTGAAAATTGCTCATATCTCAGGAGTATTGGTCTGAAATTTGGCATGTGCAGTCATCTTGGAAAGTTTTCTCATAAACCAGATAGGTGGCACCACCTACCTTGTGCAATAGGACAGTGTCCACTTGGAAAGGAATGAATGGTATTTTCACATTCATTTTATTTTAATCACTTGCCAAATTGCACAGTAATTCACAGAGTGAACATTAGACCCCTGGGTCTCTTGTTCATTTTGATTTAAGTAGATTAAAGGCATAAATTATTAAGGCTTGTCCAAAATGAACATGGGCAGCATAATTTTTGTTGGGTTTTTCATCAATTGAATAAAATCTTCATGTAAAATACATTAAAAACTATTGCAGATTGGCCATGGATAATCATAATTCAATTCATTGTTGAATATTTTTCATTGTTTGTTTTTCGGTAAAATGGTCAAATTTAGGTTTTCAGTTTTCAAATTTGTATGAATTATTTTTTAGATAAACAGTATTCGGATAATTGATACTCTACCGTAATTAATATGTAATTTACCCAGTACCAGTGAGGACACTGCAAATTAATGGAAACTGAATATTAGAAGTGCAGTTTAGTGAGAGACTTTTATATTTATTCTTTGCTATTACTATATATTTTTAAGTTTAAATAAGGTACGTGGTTCAACAGATTTTTTACTGTCGATATTGTGGTAGGCAACATTTGTGCTTGGATTTCTTGTGTAGATCGTAGACTTCAAGGAGTTTGAATCTTCTTTACAGCCCTAAAAGGGAACCTTGCATGAAAATAATCGTTATTACATAGTTGTAAATAGTTTCCAAACTAAAAAGATACATTTTTGTTTCAGCAAAGACTGACACAAACGACATGAATGTTTAGGAGCATAAGATTTAAATGAAGTGATGATTTAAAGGATCACTTTGGAAAGTGCTTTAATAAAAAAAATATTGAATTATAGGATATAGACTCATATTTGGTTCACTTAGTCCTTGTCACAAGATTTTCCTTCAAGTTCTTCTTAAAAAGCTTACAAATCACCAAACAGTCATTAATATAACATACAGTCAGTTCTCTACTCTTCCATGCAGAAAATTTCTCTCAAATTAATCTGAAGAGACTCCTCTTATACGGCCCTGGTTGAAGTAATTTATATGCCACACAGAAGGCTGCTTCCTACGTTTTCCTGGAAGAAAATTTCTTTCAAATCACTATCTTACATTTATTCTTGTAAGTGGCATCTTCTCTTCCAAGATTACAATCTTAAAAGATCTTCCAATCTTTTAAGGCTTCATTAATATGTCATAAAAGGATGCCTTCAAAAGCAAGGATATGCTTAGAAATCCAGACTTCTAGAGATGTGTGTATTTTTTTCTGACATTAACAGATTTTTTTTAGCAAAGGAAGTAATATGTAGAAAGATGAAATGTAATGAAGCTGTCTGGAAGTGTTATTGAGGGAAGTTGTATCTTGTAACTTGTTCTTTTCTCTGGTTTTATTGATCAATAGTGTTTCATGATCTCAGATCATGATTGCCACATCCTCACATCAACGGTGTTCATGTTTCACCTATAGATTCATATCTTGTATTTTTTTAAGGATAGGTCCATTGATTGTACCATGCACTCTCTATTGAGTGTGGATCAAAATAATTGTATGACAAATTTGAAATATTACTATTGAACCTTTAGGATTTCAGGTTAATTTTATATGCACAGGGGCTAGAAACACTCAAGAAGTCATGACCTGTCATGACTTTGAGTAAAATTTCATATTTCTGTAGAAATTGCCCCATTTTTAGCTCGGCTCTATAATTAAGTCATCTGAGCTATAGTGATGGTCCTTTGTCTGTCATCTGGCCGGCCATTAACAAGGCACGTTTTTAAACCATTCGACCTACGAATCAAAATTCTACATACAATTAGATGTCTCCAAGTTCTCCTACCAAACTTAAAACTGGGTCACTGCAACTACATTCCTTTAAGAAATTAAGGAAAAACCATTTTCAATTAAAAACCTATTATTTCACTTCAAAACTGCCAACTTTGTTCAGTTTATGCCCATTTGAAAATAGAAAATTTTATTTTTTACAGCATTGAAAAAATTAAATGTGTATTATTATACATCAGCTAATCTCTACTTTTCTCTTTATTCTATAATTGACAGGGGTTCATTTATTCCCAGTGGAGTGGTTATTTTACACATATATTACTGTCATATGCTGAGGTACTGATACTTGATATTTGATCATGAGAGACTCCTGCATCTTTGATTTAGTTGGTTAAAGTGCACAGTATTAGTTTGGCAATCATACATTTAGTGTTTGATAGCACGGTCATTTCCTCTTAGCTTTCCAAGTGCCAGTTTTTATAATAAACAATAGTAAAAGGCATGTTATGCATTTGTTAAAATAAAAAAAAAAAATCAGCTGATTGCCTTGGCCCATGGATCATCCCTTGTTCTTTTGATTCTGTTGTGGGATTTGAACCTGGGACCTCCCACTTCATAGTTCAGCAACTTTATCACTAAGTCATATAATATTAATATGTCCTTCCCGAAACCCCATCATTATCACCACGAGTTTGAAACACAACAACAAGATATCCATCTGATTCCAGTCTCATTTTAGTATTTGTGTCTCACAGCCATAATGTTCACTTGTTTTGTGCTTTATATAATGTACCATATGTATTTTGAATACTGAAATTGGTGATAAAAGGATAACATAGCTTGCTGTTATATATGTTGAATATAGCATATATACAAAACCAGAAAATTTCATATGGTCAGATTTTAATCTGTTCCTTGAAGTTCAGTTGATAATGTCCACTTTCATTATGAATTCATTTTTTCTAAGTATTAGTTTCCTTTCATTTAAATATATATATATATATATATATATATTAGAGTTTGTTATGAGGATGTAAACAAAAATGTAATATTGAACACAGATTCAGGAAGGAAGGTAGTGTATGATATAGAGATATAGTTTCCTGTAAGAATAAGCATTATATCCACAGGGTTCAGTGCTTTGTATGGATGTGAATTTCTGACAAACAGGATAATTAATGTAGTTTTCATCCATGTGGATGAATATATTTCAGCAGCTGTCAACATATTCTTTTATACCAGGTTATCATTTGATTTTATATATATTTTACATACATGGATTGTATATTGGAGTTGCTGCAGCTATGGATTTCAAATTTTTTATTCCTGTATGTGTGGGGAAACTGATAATAATTAGGTCCTGAGCAACGGCTTGCGACATACTGCGAACAGCATTTGCAAAAGAGATTCAAAGTTTCTTGGAACTTTTGCAGTGGTTCTCAATTTCCATGTGTGATTTGAACATGTTTAAAAATTTCCCAAGACAAAATTTCTCTCAAAATAATCAGAGGCATCACTGGTGTCTCGAAACCCATCTCAAACATGTTTCAAACTATTCCCAGGTCAGTTTCCACATGTCAGGAAGTGCGAGAACTGTGACACAACTTTGTGAGGGGTCTCAACAGCAGGGCTAGCACACAGCCAAGAATTAATCCAATGAGAGTGGGATGTTGCAGGGTTAAAACTGGGAGCTGGATGCACAATGTGAGATAATTCTCTCATTGGTCTGACTGCAACCCGGAGAATCTTGTTAACATAAAGCAGTGGTTAAGATGAAGGTGATTTGTACTGTATGCCTATGACTGAAGTGTAAAACTACTGCATTAGGAGTGAATTTAAACATAGGATATTTTATATTATATTTTTTTCTTCCAGGTAAGAGAGACTTGAAATGATCAAATGCTGCTGCCTTTGCTGATGGGTAACCATCACCCTGTTGTCAAGGCAACCACACGGACAGAGAGTGATGGAAGGGGAGAAAACAGGTAAGGGCAGGGACAAGTTGCCATGACAACCTGTTGTGAATAGTAACCAGGGAATAGGGGAAGTAGGATGGTGAAATAATTAAATAAACAACTATTTCTAATACCAAATGTTCTGTTAATAATTAAAAATATAAAATGAGTACATTATGGAAAAATGAAAAGAAAATTCTTGAAATTCAGTAGAGAAATAGAACCAATTAGCAATAAATTGTTTATTTTGTTTCATGAGTTTTCATTTATTCATAAACAAACTCGTGGTTATCAAACACTTGTATGAGTTCAGCTAAATAACATTTATATTAGAACTTGCTAGTTCGAAAATTCTAGCAAATTAATGAGTTTTTAGCTCAGCTGACTATAAGTCATCTGAGCTATAGTCGTGGTCCATTGTCCGTCGTCCGTCCGTCTGTCCGTCCGTCCGTCCGTCCGTCCGTCCGTAGATGTGGCACGTTTTGAAACCGTAAGACCTAGGAATCCAAAATTCAGCATAATGTTAGATGTCCCCAAGATCTCCTACCAAGCCGAAAACTGGGTCTTTGCAACTTCGTTCCTTTGATAAAATTAAGGAAAAACCTCAATTTTTTATTAAAAACCTATTTTCACACTTCAGGACTGACTAATATCAAAACCACTCATCTGTTTTTCCTCATATTTACCATAAATATTCCTCTATATAGTTCCTATGTACATGCCAGAAATTATGTCTGTATTATTTAATTTAAAAAAGTTATGGGCCCAAACATAATGCATTTTGTAAAAAATCAGGAAAGATATTTGATCACTTAACACAAAAAATGTTAAAGCTATCGACCTTTTTACCAGTAATATAACTTTTATTAATCAAAATTAAATTGTATACCCATTTTCTAAAATATTAATAAAAATAAAAAATTGGTACCTTAAATTTTGCCCAACTTTGACCATGGCACGTTTTTTTCCTGTAAGTACTGTGGATTTAATTTTCACAGCATGATTTTGTTAGCATTTCAACTGTTAACACCAAAAATTTGAAACCAGTTGATCAAAAACTGTAGATTTTAATAAGTTTTCAAGCACCATGTAACATATTGTTTACATCAAGCCAGTGTTATGCAGTTTGCAAGAGCTCAGCTCCCCAGCTTCAGCTCTTAATTCCTTAAATTCGGCATACAGTTAGATGTCTCCAAAATCCCCTACCATGCCAAGAATTTGGTCACTAGGACTTAATACCTTCGAGATATTAATGAAAAACTTCATTTTTCCATTAAAAACCCATTGTTACACTTCAAGACTGCCTAATATCAAAACCACTGATCTGACTTTAATCATAAATAATATACATATTTTTCATTCTCTATACACATGCCAGAATGATGTCAGTATTGCGTAATTGTTTTAAGTTATGGGCCCAAACATAATGCACTTTGTAAAAAATTAAGAAATATATTTACTCCCTTAACAAGGGCATTGCTGAAGCTAGAGATTTTTTTGTCAGGGATGTAACATTATTTAATCAAGATTCAATTGAATACCCAAAATTAGTTCTGAATTTTTCAAATTTTATAAGTTATTAGTATAAATATAAAATTAGTACCTTAAATTTTGCCCAACTGTGACCATGGCACGTTTGTGTCCTGTGAGCACTGTTGATATAATTTTCATATCATGCACACATTAGGATTTCAGCTTTTTAGTTTAGAAAGCTGAAAGAAATTGGCCAAAAATTGTAGCTTTTATTAATGTTTTTTATGAGACCCTGTCAGACTTTGGCTCTCTCCAGCCCCTCTTGAGTCACCTGTATGTTGACCTTGTTGACCTTTCATCAAATTATGCACGCTTGAGGCGAGGCATACAGGAATCCAGGCAGCTTATGGCCAGCCACAGTTGATCCAGGTGTCCAACCCAACTCATCTAGTAGTTTTAACCAACAACATAACAATAAACAATAAATTAATAAATTTTTATTGGTTTTTAATAACAAATTAAAGAAAAATAGAAAAGGAATTTGTTAGTTTATAATAACAGGAAATTAACTTGCAGTTACTGATGATATAAGAATCTTGTATCGATGGGTAGAATGTCACATATTCCAAATAACACCATGCAGTCACCTATGGCATTTTTCAGTTCAATTTTAATGATAAAGAAGTAAATCATATTATTCATTACTAATCATTAGGGATCATATGAAGGAAATTAATGATAGACAAAGATGCAGTTGATAATATTAATCTAGATTCCTACTGTGTCTAGTGTGTACATTGATGTGAAATTAGTCCAAAATGAATTTTTTACAGTTATTTTTTAATATAAATAAAAGCCATAAAACCAGGTACTTATGATCATTATTTAAATGTGTGAATTTTGTATATTCTGGATTCTCAACATCATTGGTTGGTGAAACTGAATAAATACCAGACATGGTGCGAATACTTTGTAATTGTATTTAAATACGAATATGATTATGTACTCCATTATAAAATTTCTTGCATAAAGAATAGGAATTCAGGTAAAAATGAAAGTATATGAATACTCGTGCAAATACTTTCAAAATGTATTCATGAATGCATTCATGAATATATTCTTTAATATTATTTTAATAATCATATCAGTTATATTTCATTTAAAAAAATCATATGATTCTCTTATTATTTTTTATAAAAATTATATTTGGGACAATATTTGTAATTTTTTTTAATAAATAGTTAAACTCTTATATTATATGTTCTGCTTATAAGTTATATGGCCAAGTCAAAATCTGTGTGACAATAGTACTCCATTTGTTAATAAAATAAATGAAATCAATCCTCTTCCCTGTCTCCAAATGTACTATCAAAATCATACATAAGCTAAACAACAACAACTCATAATACAGCTTATATTTATTACCACACAAAACCAGCATGTGCCTCATTTCTAAATAATATTTTTTTATCATATATAACAGCTGAGCGTCGTGACCCATAGGTCCCTTGTTTTATGTTCATTTTACATAATTCATGGTTTTTCATTGAAAGAGCTTAGCTTTTATGGAAAGAAACTTTAAAATTTAATCTGGACATAATACTTGGAAGAATATTTATCATCTGATGGAAAAATAAATATTAGCCAACAATATAAAGTGCAGTTTATAAAGACAAAAATGTTTAGATATATTGATTCTTGCATGTTAGTATTAGTAGAAGTAGTATTAATATTGGGATCTGTCACTAACGATTTAGATAGATTTACATTGTATTTGTAACACTCCTCTGCAATAAGTCTATTAATATTAGCTGCCTTATCCTTCTATAATTCACCAGCACATGTAGGGTCAACCCAGGGAGTTTTTCCGGACTAGTGTCTGCCTGTATGGATCCAATTGCCATCAAAAGATTTGTGCCTTGGGATTATCTCCTTCTGGATATATTGTAATGCTGTATTTCAGTGCTCTTGTCAAACATTTAATGGTTCATTCCTCAAAAGCTTGGCTGGATGTTGGCTGGAAAGCCTTACATTGGACATCCGGTGTCAAATTGTGTAGTCTGGGCTTCTTTGCAATAGGACCAACAAGTATATAACTAGAAGATCTGAGATCTGAGGTTCTCAGGGATGCAGTGGTTGTGAATAAAATCTAATTTCTATACTTATGGCAAAGTATACCTGCAGGGACATTTCTGCCAGTATTTTACAGATTGTTATGCTGTTTTAAATGTCCCTTACATTTATGGATTGACAGGAGAAGATTTATTTTTTGGCTTCAATCATTCAGAAAATTTATACACTAAATGTAAGTGTTCAGTGTCTGTAATATATTTCTGTTTTGTGATTTATAGAAATTTCTCAAGATTTTAATATAAGTTCTTAGGGCTTCATGATTCCCACTCTTTTTGTCACAAAATTTTCTCAAAGTGTATAATACCCTTGTCACACAAATCTTTGTGGCCACGACCTGGAAATGCCCATTTTATATTTTGCCAATGTCAAGATTAATGCCAAATGTGTCCTAAGGGGGTTGGGGTAGGTGGGTCATTTTCATAGTATTGTGCTCAGTTATATAAAATGGATGGTATTGAGCCACAGTTGTAAATGGCTGACACCACTTGGTAGTATAACATAGTCAAGTAGTTGGTGCTTTGTTTCCTGGTTCCGCTGCTGAGTTTTTGTTTTCCCTCAGCAGACGGACGACAGAAGCTGGATCGCAAGGCTAAGATTCAAGCATGGGTGGACAGTATACGACTGGGCCAGGGGTAAGAGCTTTCACTAACTGTGTATTTTAGTGTATACCAAGATGTAGGAATGTATAACATGGTATATGGTGTGTGGTGAAGGTACAGGTACAGTAAATTGCCTATATTATGGCCACTTTTGGATCATCAGCATCTGGCCGTAATGGAAGAGCGACTGCATAATAGGACATTTACAGGAGACATTTGGTGGAGATATGGGAGGGAAAGGATGTAATTAGAAATGAAATTTATTTATTTCTATATTCACAAATATATCACAAATATTATAAAAAAAACAATGATTACATTTATTCACATATCATAGAAAGTAAACACACCACGAATGTTTGGAGAAATAAAATTGCCCTTTTTACTATATCACAATGTGCAAGCACATCGTCAATGTTACATTGGTTTTCATGTAACAATTCATCAAAAATTGTTAAACAGTATCCAAGGTACACAGATGATGAATAAAGTGGGTGTTCCCAATGACAGTTTTTATTATACACGAGTCATATGATGGAAGTATTATGGTATACTCACCATCCATCAACTTTTAGTGTTGCCGCAACAACTTTTCTTGTACTTCGATGGATTTTCACCAAACTCAACATAACTACTTACCAACAGATTATCTTGCCCAAGTTCGATTATGGGAAAAATCCACGCATTTTTAATAAGGGCACGGGTCACTAGGCTACTTTTTGATGTTGCCTTGATAACTTACGAAGAGTTTGATTTCCAGCAAAATCCACGCATATTTAGTCAGGTAAGAGTTTGTAAGACATTAGAGACACTTATTATGCTTGTTTGTGGTGCTCTTCTTATCCTGCTATGTATAGTGGGGATGTGTGTGGTCCAAAAAAGCGTCATTTCTCTTTGAACTTTACCAATACACATCCCCTCGTCATTTCTCCTGTTTTGTTGAAACCTCTCATGGGGGCTGCCATTTTGTGTATACACTAAAACTCTGATGTCACATGTCAGTATTATGGGTGTACCGCCAGTGTAATAAATTCATCATATCTAGATTTTATGACAGTAAGAGTTATCTAGATATAAAATAGAAAACTGGTTGACACTCAAGTTTGGGATTTTTATTCGGGTAAATTGAGTACGTTGTTCAGGACAGAGACTGATGCACCTGTGTCAAGCAGGGTTGTCAATTTGATGACGACACAGCACAGGCACATTGCACATGACACTCCTAGCAAAATAAAATTTTAACCATTTTATTTCTTTTTTTTAACATTATTGTTAAATTTTATTAAGCACTCAATATGTCTAACTTTTATTACTTTTGATATTATATTAATGATAATTTAAATGTCAGAGTGTGCTGCTGATTTTAAAATTCGGTATTATCCTTGGCACGTCTGTAGAGCCAAGATTTGCCATGTATTTTGATGAACAGTACAAGAATGGCATTTAATTTACTAGTATGTATTAAATTTTTTGGTATTACTTGAAATGTTCCCCCAAAGGGTTGAGCCCTGTCAGTGTTTTTGTGAAGCATTACCTAACATTAACCATTATCAAACTGCAGGTTTTCAGTATCCTGTTTGAAGTATGTAAGAAGTAACACATTAAAGGGAGGGGTATCAGTGACTGGTAAGGGTATCAAACTTCAGTCAGAGCACTTCTAGCAAGATTTTTTTCCCAAAGACTTTTACAGTAATGATACCCATAAACTGTTCACCCTTAGCAACTGATACAGATTTTAACATTTAAGGCTTCTTTAAAAGAAGTTCACAAGATAGCATCCCGTGTCTGCTTGTATATATGTGTTACCTAATCTGTAAGAATCTTGGAATACAGAGGAGTTAAAGACTAAAAAAAGTCTTCGCTTGAGTGTAAATTACGAATTACAAATCTTATTTTGATAAAATACATTTGTCAGATATCTAATAAAATATCAAATTTAAGCATTCCATGCAATCCATACAAAATGGGTTAAATTCTAAAAGGTAAAACTGATTAAAGTATTTTGAAGCAATGTTAGTTTGTCCATGTAATATTGATTATTTTTACATACCAGTGCCATGATCTCTCAGTGTTATGCTGAGAGCATTCTGTTGAGGGGGGGGGGGGGTAGTATTGATTCTGATGTTGTCTGTAACATATGTTGTCTGGAGATTGTTGCCCCTCAGCATTTAAATAAGTATTCATCAGCAGTCACAGATGGTTGACCCTCAACCCACGACATGGGATTATATATAATGTATAACCTGCCTATTGCAGACACTGACCAAACATTGATTCTCGACCATAATAGAGGAGTCCCTTATATGTCTGTAAAAGCAATGGGAGTTTGAACATCAATTTTATGTCATGGGACTATTTGAAATGTCCATGGTATTGAGGTGCTGGTATTAAAGATTTTGTACCCCAGACTAACTTTAATGTGACCATTTCAGACTTTCATATGAAGGATATTTCTGTAATCCTGTCCATGCAGCCTTACGTCCATCTGTCTTTCGTCAGACAGACGCAGTTTTAGCCTGTAAGCACAGGGATATATAATGTATAATGAATCCACTAAAAAATTGACACCATAAAACTAATCAGTTCTTGGGTCATTCCCTGAAATGCAATGAAAAATTTCATGAGATATTGTTCATGATTGCATGAGGTAAGTTGTGTACAAATGCATAAATTCACACACTCAAACACACACATGAATGGGGGTGAAAGGCAATAAACAAAGGTGAAAACATAACCTCCTTGAAGGTAAACAAAAAAAAAAAAGGGTTCTCCACCATATATTATTATTTAACATCTAAGGGGTAATACGGGAATATGTGTTATTGATTGGATATTTTAAAAGATTGTATGTAAAATCTTATTTTCTTTGTTTTTCTTAATTAGGAAATTTGCTTGTTCGACACAGCAGTGGTAGGTTTGAGCGCCTTTTTGTTGATTTTATTTTGCACCAACATTCCTTCTGCACATTGATATTTATATACTCACACCCTGAATAGTTAGAGTGACTGGAGTTTCAATTATAATTCACATCTTATTACCATAGTTTGTCTTGCTTTCTGTAGTTAGTAACTCTTGTAGTTAGTGGTTTTACCATTCACAATGATTCCTAATCATTTGCTAACCTGATTTGCACTTTATTCATAGACTTACCCTTGTAAGGATTTTTTTTTTTTTTTCTGTGTAACATATTACTTTTTCATATGATATATACTAATTGTATCTGACTCTTAGTGCAAGGCAGAAATTGCCACAAAATGTGTTTATATTTTCTTGAAAAAGAGCACAAACATTAATATGAGATTGTAGTTCAGAAATGTTATGGACACATGTAGCCTTTGTTTCTGACTACAAGACAGACAGACACACACATACACACACACACACACACATTCACGTTTTTAATACATACATACAGGTGACATAAGCTGTTCACAAAAATGCTCACATACAGTTCACACACCCATAAAATTAATTATTCAATATTTTATTTGATTTGAATTAATGTGATTATTAAGTACTTTATACACATGCTATGAAGTTTTCAAAATTTCTTTAAGAAAAATCTTAGAATTTAATTTTTGACAGCTTTTTTGGAAACTCTTAGAGAATTTCTCAATGGTCTCATTTCATTGTGAAATCAGAAATTAATTTACATTGCGAAAGATAAAAGGTAAGTGTTACATAGAAATAAACATTTACAGAACTTTTTTTTAAATAATTTTTTTGCTAATTTTCAATTTCATTGATGAGTCCATTTAGTCATTACCTTTACCTACAAACAGTATTCCTTAAGTGAGCTAACACTGTTATTTGTAACAGGGTCCTTTAAGTGTCACAAAAAAGTATTTAAAAAACGCTGCAAAGGAAGTGTATGAACTGCAATACAGGTAAGTGCACATACATTCAGAAATTTCATCACCCTTGTCCAGGTCCCAACAATCATGAAACCTTGTCATGGGGTTTTCTTCCCTATAAGCCCCCCCCCCCCCCCCCCCAAAAAAAAAAAACCCTGTCTAACATGTAAAGCTTAAGATGCTAAAAGCATTTAACTGGAAAGTGTTGGCCAGGACAATCTGTTTGTGTGAAACCTTTCATTTGTCTTGTCTGACTATTGTAAACCTGTTTACTTTCTGAAGTGAGTCAGATCTCAACTCATTGTTGGTTGTTCATTGTAAAGTGGACCATACCATAAAAAAGTCTGAAAATATGGCACGGATGTCCATAATGAGATGTCTGTAGTACACAGGTATGTATCTGTTATATAAAACTGTTCATATTACAGAGTTTTTATAATACTCCTAGAATTTATTTTTTTTTTTTTACTGCCTAAGGTTTCCATAATAGAAAAGTACATGTTTGATGAACATTTCCACATTACAGTATCAAAGAAACCTCTGTACTATAGCATATTTTATGGGACTACTGTAGGTGTCTTTAATAGAAAGGTATATGTAATATATATAAAAGTGCTCATATAACAGAGAATATATGGGAATCTTGGAGTTTATATATAATGGGAGCTCATGACGTGAGTGAAATAGAAAGAAGTTACAGTAGTTTTGAAACTCCAGAAGTATATTCCATGGTACTGTACCATCGAGGTGTCTGTAACAGAGAGGTATCCTTAATAAAGAGGTTTCAGTAAAGAGCTAGATGTTTCCCCATATATATAAATATGTTGATGTTTTGATCGTATTGTTCATATCTGCTCCTGTCGACATAAACATCTCCAGAGTCTGAGTTAGTATCACAGGTCAGACACAACAATGAGGTGACAGGTATCAACATCGCCACGGCAACTGTTGATGTTGTGAACATTAAGAGTTATTCATGACCATAACAAGTACTTGGTATCACCATGGAAATGCCTATGTCTCAGTCACGTGATGTCATGTTGAAGGTGTGCTAGATCTATGTACCTTTACCTCATCAGAAAATAGGTCATGTGTCCAATTCCCACCATTGTTTCTGTCCAGAATTTATCATTCTAATTTTTAAACACAAACATATACAGTTCAGGTCACCATAGTATCAATAACCCCTTAATATTTATATACTTGAATTGTAGGAAATAGTAAATGACTTGTAAATTAATTATTCATATATTATGTACTGTATATACATTATTATTTTCAGTACCAGTCAAGTAGGTAATTTAATACTATGTGCTCTATAGTTTTATGGGGTTAAAAAACAGTACTTATCTCAATTTGGAATTATGGAATGATATGATGCTTGACTCCATGCCTTAGGGTAGAAATTTCATATATCATAATCAGAACTAATGAGTGGAGTTAGTTTCCTTAAAATCAGAATGGTCATCAAAACACAATTCATTCTTAACATTTGATGTATTTATATTCATGTCTATTTATATCTTTTAATTTTATCTATGATTAATTTACTGATACTGCCTTGTCATCTTGAGATCCTTGTGACACTAACACCACTCAGTTTTCAGTTATTTTATTTATGTCACTTTAATAATGATATATTTTTCATGTGAATATATCGGTCCATTATAATAATATTTCCTCCATTTTACTTCTATTTAGCTTTAATAACGAGTAATATACAGACCCATTTAATGCAGAAATTCTACTGGAATTTTTGACTGGTTTCTGCAGAAGTGCTTTTAAATTTTTTTGCATTACTGGGATTATTTCTCAGAGATTATTGGGGCTGATAAATGGGTTAGAGTCCAGTTTTTCCTAAAAAAAATCCTAACTTGCTGGTCACTGTATACATTCTTTTTATAGCATTATCTCACATCAACTTCCATGTTGATCATCAGCAGTTTTGTGCCTCAGCTTTCATAGCAAACGTTCTTCTGTTAAATCAGATTCTTTTGAGAAATAAATGAAATGATATAAATATTGCTTTATTATTTTAAAATGTTACATTTGAATATGGTCTACTAGGGCATGGTGGAGCATGGTGAATAAATTGTACTTATCTTTGTGGATTTATGTTACTGATGGTTTCTCCTCATCAGCATTTACATTTATTATTATAAACATATATTGAGGTCATACAGTAACCAGGAATAAGACTTGTTGAATTACCAGGTAAACAAAGTAAACTTAATGTAAAAGCATCAGTTCCTATCAAGAACACTAGAATATCAGAAATCTCCATTATAAGGAATGCAATCCTCCGCCATTTTGGGGTCCCTATAGTGGGCATTCACTTATTCAGCCCATATTCTTAGGTTCATTGGTGAAAAAGTGACTTTACAAATGCAGATTTTCTTTGATGACCTTACTTAATCTAGATCATGTGCCAGATCCACACCAAAATCTTATTAATTCTTTTTTAGCCCATTTCCAAAATGCCCTGAAAATTTCATGAGATTCCGTTCATGATTGCATGATTTATGTTGTGAACAAATACACAAACAAACAGACAATGAAGGGATTGAACACTTACCCTTCTGGTTGTGGCCATAAAAGAGACCATAGATATTACACGTTATTAACATTAGGTGGTGCTGTAACACAATTCAGGTATTACTGTAAATAAATAAATTTTAATGGGTATTACTGTAAATAAATAAATTTTAATGAAAATGTGAATTAAGGCATATACATTGGAACATGTCTGAAAGACCACTTACCACCTGCCTAATTAGACCACCTGTGTATTATGACCATCCTTGAGTGAACTGAAAGCATTGACATTTCATTGTTATAGGCCTGTGACTGTGAAAGCCTTGATAATGGAATGAATTATTGATTCTTATTTACCTTTGATTCAATTCTTTACCTCAGTTCATTTCTTGATTAAATTCTTACTCATGTATTAATTCCAGACTTAAAAAAATCAATTTGATCAAAATGAATGTTTGGAAATTTCAGCAAATTAAAGAAAACTAGCTCTCCCTCTCTTTGTCGCCACTATTTATGGTTCGTTATGGTGGAGTGGTCCACCAGGGAATGTTTAAAGTAGACTTAGGGCACATACATGATAAAGAGCTCGGACAATGCTAACTGTTCCATAAAATTTTAGAGTTCACAGAGAACTTCAGGATGTTACATAAAAAAAATAATAATCAAAATGAATCTGTTCACAGATTGATAATGGATTACAATTTAATTGAGGGCTTGCAATTCAATGAATTGATGCATTCTTCTATGCAATATCACAGCCCTACTGTCTAATAAGACCATCTGTGAATTAAGACCATTTTTGGCCAGTCCCAGAGGTTGTCTTATTACACAGGTAACTCTGTAGTAATATATATTGTAGATTACATTAAAAATATCAGTTTGTCTCTTACTGACTTGGGATACTGTTATTTGTAGTGGTTGATGAATAATATAAGTCACACTTCAAGGTACAGTGCCTGACATATCTATCCCATAAAGGACATTAGTCATCTGACAGGAAGCAAGTCATGAGTCTGCCACTCTGGCAGTCTCCAGGGTAAAGTGTTACCCCAAAAGTCAATCAGTCACATCACAGTGGTGTGGAGTGGTTCATGATAATATTAGGGATGACAAGCGGTATATAAATATTTAAAGGGCCATTAATTTCAACACAGTTTGCCTTTCACTTATATGATATTGTAGAATACAGTCAGTGAATGAGACCATAGCTGCACTAGCAAATAATGTGGATTGTGAAAAGTATTACTCTGTCTATACTGGGCTATTAATCTGCATCAGTTGTAGCCTCTTTGAAATATATTCTGAGTAGTTAAGTTTATTATAGTCCTGAGTTTACAGTAAACCAGTTCTGTGAGCGTACTCGCAAATCTGTTTTGTAGTCAATATGAGGCAAGTTTTCCTACTATTTTGATCCTATCCTTCCTGTAAATTGACTTAACTACCAAGGACAGTAGACTTGTTTTATTGGATCAACTGATTCATACTTTTGTAAGTAAGCAGCACAGTAAATCAGATTAATAACCTAGTGCTCACAGCAAACTTACATTTTACTGAATAAACTGATTTAAATCCTTTTTATATCAATCAAACTACAATGCAGATGCAAAGCGTACTAATTGTATCCCCAGACAAAGTCGGGGGATACTAAGTTTTCATACCGGTCCCGCCGCCGCCGCATATAAATCTTGTTGGCGCGATAACCCAAAAAATATTTCACGGAACTTTACCAAACTTGGTATATGTATAGATATGGGTGAGATGACGACGCCTATTTAAAATGAGGTCATGACCTTTACTAGGAGAGTGTCCTTGACCTTGAATAGGTCCAATTTTGGGGAAAATCACACAAATTCTTTAATATCTCAAGAAATCTTGCATGGATTTATATTAAAAATCAAGTTGATGGAAGATCATGGATAGGGTTGTCAGGTTCCAGAAACTGGTGGCGCCACCTATTATTCTTTACTTGTTTTTGTGCTGTTTAATACCCCCAAAATTGCCACCTTACAGTACTGTGAGCATTATAAGTCAAAAACTACTGGACAGATTTCTTTTATATTATGCATATACATAGACCTGTATGGGTTATGGGATGATGTTTATTAAAATTGGGGTCATGACCTTTCCTATGATAGTGGCCTTGACCTTGAATATTGCCATATATGGTGAAAATTACACACCTCTTATGATATCTCCAGTGTTGATAGCCATATGGATTTCAAACATGACTTATGTATGGCCCACCACTAAAGTAAGAACCCTATAGGTTCTAGGGTCATGAGGTCAAAGGTCAAGGTCACTGGACTGGCATTTTAAAAGATACTGTGGATGCATTTTAAGCCAAACTTTCATCTTAGGTCTTCCATCTTGAATATATAGCTCACTTGCCAGTAGTGGATGATCCATATAAATTTTGGGGTCACAAGGTCAAAGGTCAAGGCCACAGGAGCTATCTGTCCAAAAATTAGTTTCTGGATGATAATTCCTGCTTTTATTGATGTATTGATTTCAAACTTGACTTATATATGTCCCATTGAAAAAGCAAGACTCCAATTGATTTTGGGGTCATGAGGTCAAAGGTCAAGGTCACAGGACACATCTTTAAAAAGATTGTGGATGCATATTCAGCCAAACATTTCATCTCAGACCTTTCATCTTGCACATGTAAGTCAGGCCAATAGAGGACGACCCCTATCAGTTTTGAGGTCACAAGGTCAAAGGTGAAGGTCACAGGAGCCATCTGTCCAAAAATTAGTTTCTGGATGATAATTCCTGCTTTTATTGATGTATGGATTTCAAACTTGACTTGTATATGTCCCATTGGAAAAGCAAGACCCAAATTGATTTTGAGGTTATGAGGTCAAAGGTCAAGGTCACAGGACACACCTTTAAAAAGATGTTGATGCATTTTCAGCCAAACATTTCATCTCAGATCTTTTATCTTGCACATATAGTTCACCTGCCAAGAGAGGAAGAACCCTATCAATTTTGAGGTCACAAGGTCAAAGGTGAAGGTCACAGGAGCCATCTGTCCAAAAATTAGTTTCTGGATGATAATTCCTTCTTTTATTGATGTATGGATTTCAAACTTGACATGAATTTGACCCATTGGAAAAGCAAGACCTGAATTGATTTTGGGGTCATGAGGTCAAAGGTCAAGGTCACAGGAAACCTCTTTAAAAAGATTGTGGATGCATTTTCATCCAAACAATTCATCTCAGATCTTTCCTCTTGCATATATAGTTCACCTGCCAAGAGTGGAAGACCCCTATCAATTGTGAGGTCACAAGTTCAAAGGTGAAGGTCACAGGAGCCATCTGTCCAAAAATTAGTTTCTGGGTGATAATTCCTGCTTTATTGATGTATAGATTTCAAACTTAACTTGCATATGTCCCATTGGAAAAGCAAGACCAGATTTGATTTTGGGGTCATGAGGTCACAGGTCAAGGTCACAGGACACATCTTTCAAAAGATCAAGGTCACAGGACCAACATCTTTAACAAGATTGTGGATTGTTAGATGGAAGAAACAATGGGGGTCTATTTATAAAGGGGATGGGGGCCTACTATGTCTGGGGATACTCTGGCACCTGCGGTGCCAAGAAATGTCTAGTTCTAGACTTAAGTTAACCAGTTTAAGATAATCTGATTTAGAATCAAACCAAGTAGGGATACAGCCAAATATGTGATCACCCTAGTGTTGATCCAGTAATTCAGAGAGACTAAATGAGCTGAAACATTAAATACACAGGGAATGCTGTGTATAAATGCTGGCTGTATTAATGCTGGTACACATATTAATAGGCCTCACAGACATTAATGCTGGATTGATCATTATAAGTCATTATACTCTGAGCTGTGTACATGATGGTGGTCATAATGACGAGGGTTAGAACCTGTAGATGCCAGCGCACTCTTATGATCTATACGATGTTTACTTACTGTTAATAATGATAACGACTAATAATGAAATTAACAACTCACATTGGAGCATTTAACTTTTTTGCTTAAACAGTATTTTTTTTTCATTTCAAAATATTCAGTTTACACAGGCTGCTGTTGCTCTTATTATTTGGTGATTTTTAGCTTAGCTGACTTATGTTTTGCTGAGCTATAGTGATATGTCTTTGGCTACCAATCCATTAATCAGAAGGGAATAAAGCTTATTCCCCAAGACGTAGGCAGTTCTTGCATGACATATATACAAACAGGTGAAACCTTAAAAACCCAATAGTATGTCACAGTGACGTATTATATTATGCGAGCCACACATCAAAAACATGTGTCTTATAACCATGAAAATCATCCTCGTCTGAGTCCCCAGGGAAGTTTAATTCACATATCCAGGTATTGGAACCATGCTGTCCTCAAGACGGCCTTTGCTTCCCTCTAGGACATGGGTACATTTGAGATAATAAGCTGTGACCAACATATGCCATACTGACAGATTCCAGTAATTTGAATATTTTCACTTTAATTTTGAATTGGTCATTAGTACATTTACTCTTTAACAGATGATCATGTATCATCACTCACTCTCACCACTTAAACATGATCTGTATTGTATCCTTCAAAACAGTTTTTGGATACTATGTTTTCATGCAGGTTCGGCCGCTGCCTCGTTCATTTCCCGAGAACTCCTCTGAGACCCTTAGACCAATCTTTCAGAAACCCAGCATAGTTATTCACTCACCTAAGTATAGTTGTGCTTAACACCACTGGTGCCACCACCTGCAACCCTTATCGGGCAGTATGAATCTAGGTGTCTTTAGATAACAGACCATGTCTCAGGATTGGTTCAATGTTTTGAGCTGAAACTTTGCTTGTCTTCAGATCTTTGATCTCTCCATTTCAAACTTTAGACTGGTGGTGCCACCTACCTTCCTGTTTTTGTAGAATAAATTAATGCCCTTTTCTCAAGAGTGGTTTGTTGTATTGGCCTGATATTTTGCATGTCTGTAGATCTTGGAGACCTCCATCTTGTACTCAAGACTGGTGGTGCCATCTGCACAGCTGTACATTTGTTATGTAATATTTACATCAGTTAGTATGGAGTTAGTATAGGAGGGAGTACCCTTGACTAATTATACAGGTGGTAGGGGGTGCTACTGATTACATGTGTCACAACACCACAGTCCAGAATACATTAGTAGGCAGCAAGACAGCAGCAAGTGAGCATCAGTATTAACAAACATGAGCTTTACGTTTGCTTTGGGTGAAAATTGCTCATTTCTAAGGAGTGGTTCAATGTATTGGTCTGAAATATGGTATGTCCATCCATCTTGGAGAGTTTTCTCGTAGACCAGACAGATGGCACCATCTACCTTCACATTTTTGTAGTATACATTGATGCCTTTTTCCACCAGTGGTTTGCTGTATTAATTGGCCTGAAATTATTCATGTCCAGAGATTTTGGATACCTCTAGACTGGATAATCTCGTACTCAAGACTGATGCCATCTGTAATCATTTTGTCGTGGTGTCCATCCTTGCTTTTGCTTTCGGTGAAAATTGCTCATATCACATATATGAGGAGTTTAATTGGCATCACTGGTGCCACAAATTTTGAGTCATGTCATGTCAGGAACATTCAGTGCCTTATTTTACCAATACCTCTGTGATTTGGTGGATACACAGTCACTTGTGGATTACCCGTAATCTAGTTTATTGTGCTGTCCAGAGATAATCATTCATCCTCTTCTGTATGCCACATGAAGCATTCTTGATCAAATCTGTTGTAGAACATAGTCCAGTGATTAAGATGTTGAACTGGATGATACTTACACCCCGGGCTGATATAACTCAAATAAACAGGACCAGGTCAGAACTAGGCACATTGCTACTAGTTTGACTGTGGTGCTTGTATACAATTGATAACATACATGGTCATTAAATAATCCTATACAGTAAATCCTCACCTAACGACCAGCTCGGTTTAGTGACCACCTCAAAATAAGGACCACTTTTTCACAATTCTAATTTGTTTTTGCTCTATATCAGACCTTGCTCAGATGACCATCTCGAAAAATGTGACCACTTTATCAAGGTCATGTTGTTGGTCATAACTTTAAAGTTTCACTGTGTTATAACTGACAGAGGTGGCATTCAGCTGTTGATACATTAATGTCATGAATAATCTGTCGCAGTGCCATCTGGCTGAAATTATGCCAGTTAAATTGGCCTAAATCATTCCAGATCACCTATGAACTTGGCCCATGTCTACACCCCAACACCCCAAACTCTCAATGAAAAACCCTTCCTGCACAAACCTTTTGAAGCCCCGGTGACCTGCTCCAGTGTAATTAAGTTAAAGAACAGGTAATACAGGGAAACCTGTGTAATAAGACCACCCATAGAACTGATCAATAGTGGTCTTTAATTCACATGTGGTCTGATTAGACAGGTCAGTTATAACAAATGTGAATGCTTTCAGTTCATTCAAAGGTGGTCTTTAATTAATTTAATTATACTTATGGTCTTGATTAAGTAGGTGGTCTTCCAGACAGGTTCCACTGTATAAGCTAGTTGAGATACTAATAATCTATCATTACAACCCCAGAGGGCACCACTTAAACTGTACTACCAGAAGTAATACTGTCACTGCAGGTTTTAAGTAAAACTTCCCCTATGACTCACAGTAAAGACTTATCAATGCTAAGTGACAGTGAAGAGCGGTGATATCTCGCTAAGCTGAATTTAACGATCCCCTGTCCCTGGTATCCAGCTTACAATCTGGTCACAGAAGTGCAGTCCTTCCCTTAAGTGTATTGTTCACTGTAAATACATCCTTACTTGAGTCTGTCAGTCACTGTTCACTTCTAAGAAAACTGATTGTTCATCATTAAAGGAACGGTAAAGTTATATAATGACTGCATGTCTTAAGTTGCTGCTGATAAGTGTAAAATTTTTCTCTACATGCACAGACCAGGTCAGCTTGTAAGGTAACTAATTTATAATAATATCACATGCATAAGTTAATGCCTGCTTAAAGTTATAAAACATACCTTGGTGGAACAGTGGGAAATAACAAATGTATAAATAATGTTAAAACATAACGCTTATGTCAGGATATAGGATTTCTCACTGTGTCTTCTCTAGGTTTTGTTGAAAGTTTTGTCAAGCAATTTCCTGTGGAATAAGTTTGAAAGTTTATGTTTATACAGGTGTATGTCTTGAAATTTTCATCCATTTCAGTCACCAGGCTATATATATATATACTGTCTGACTTGACTCTATTACTGATCATGAGAGACCTTATATACTTGTCCTGTTTGTCCCACAGGTTTTCAGATTTTCTCACTCATTTATTATTAACCGGGTAGTATATTATTGGCAGAAGTGTTTGCAATCCTGTTTGTCTGTCTATGTGTCTATCCACATCTCTCAAAAAGTTCTCGGTAAATATCTTTGAATTTTAGGTTAATGCACACCTGACACATTGGTTCGTTATCTTCTTTTCTGTAACCACTGCTTTGTATAGCAATTCTCCGGGTTTCACCACCAGGGTTGACTTAAGGCAAAGAATTGTAATCAGACCAATGAGAGTGGACCATAGCATGGTGCATCCAAATCAAGGTTTCAAACTGTTGCTCACATGGGTTTGATGCACAATACAATACCACGCTTTCATCAGCCTGAATACAGATCTTGGCCCCAGACCAGCCCTTCTGTTGAAACAAAAAATTAGCAGCAGTTATAGCACAGGAAGTGAGGAATAACCACTGCGTAAGGAGTGTATCAGGGGAAGGGTTGCCCTTGTGTACCATAGTGGATCTGGTTGAAGAACCAGGTATTTGTGGTGGAGGTATGTGCTCTCTGAGTGCTGTGTAGTTTCTTTCTAATTTCCTTACTACCAAACTGATATTATGATTTTAAAAAAAAATAAAAGATTAGGTGAAAACAATTTTATCTTCTCTTGCCTTCTGCCAGAGGGCAAACCAGCTGGCAGACATGGCAGGTGAAACAATTAAGCCATCAACCTTTAAAAAAATTCAGGACACCTGATAAGTCATATGTATAAGAACATGACCTCCAACATGCAGCTGTTGATTAAAAAATGAAAAGTAACAAGTGTAGAGTTGTCATTGTAAAGATCGCTGACAGAGTAAGACGGAGTATGTAGTATATCTTAGTGTTCACAAGCGGTCTGGGGAGACTGGCAAATAGTTATGGTGTTAACACGGCCCTGAGGGCGCAGGATTCAGTATTCCACGCCTGTTGGAGTGGTCCAGAGGGGTTTAGTTGGGGGGCTGTATATTGTCTTTCAAGTACTCATTGACATTCCAGCTTGTGTGCTATCAGCGTAGTGTCAGCTATGTAGCCCACACAGTGGTTGATGTATTTATTTGTCCTCCCACAGTAAGGTTATGAGGGTTTACAAGGGTTTGCTGGTGATGTTGCACCCAGATCAGGTCCATGATGTATGGTCTTGACCTCTGTGTTTTTGTACAAAGTTCAGGGAAAATATATATTTCCTACTTCATATGTCAAAAGTACCTGAAATCATCAACAGGGGGCAGCACCTGATGTGAGTCAGTGCAAACTCCATAATGACTTTGAGGATATAACTTTATTTATTTTACATAGATAGTACAACTAGTTATAATAACTAATACGAAGTACTCTCCATGGCTCAGATGTTGGCACTTGGTAGTCAGTTAGGCGGGAGGGAAAAAGTGGAGAAAAACTGCCCACCTTGAACGAGCCACTACAACCCACCTCTATAGCAATGCCGAGAATCAAACCTGGGTCGCCAGAGGAGAGGGCCAAGTGTTTTACCACTCATCTGTCGAGGTCCCTTTGTTTTCCATTCTGACAATTTTGGTTGTTACTTAATTAATGGAAAGTAGTCTTGTACATGTTTTAACTGTAGTTAGAATTTTATTTAATGAAAGTGTAAGACGTGTAATTTAAAGGACACTGAGATGATATTATGTAGGCTGCTTCTGTAGACCTGCTCTATATATCAACCTATATATACACAATTAATATACAAAGGTATAAAGGTAAGATGGGACTTAGAGGGAAAATGTTATACTTCAAAGCTGAAGATATACCTGGTTTGATTCCTTTGTTAAAGCAATATATTTAAAGACCATACTCAATGTGTCATATGCAACATATAAAAGTTACACTTATTAATCTACCTGACATGGTAGCAAAGAGAATAAAAAACAAAACTGCAAATCAGCAGTATAAGTTTCTTTGTATGTTATATTATGGTAGCAATCAAACAATATTAGTTTCTATTTCTAGACTTTGTGGCAGTAAGCAAACATGTAGGGGGTGATGCGATATGTACCCTGTATATAGTTAACTAATGATTAATATAGCCACAAGTTATTATCAATCACAAGTTTATCAGTGTTATCACTATATACAGTGTACTCTCCACATCTTACAGTATACAGACTGGCTGGCGGTGAAATTTGTCACTTGAGTTTGACGTAAGTGTACCTGATGAGTGAGGGGTTATAGTTATCCCTGTGTTGTACGGTAATGGTCAAGTTTCAGGGGGCACAGATCAGCACTCCGGTGTCACGTTAATGTGGTTTGCTAGATTGAGTTATTATTGAGCCACGAGGTGTTTATATTCTGGATTAATTAACGGTAAAATGTGAGTAAGCCCTGCTGTGTGTGTATGTGTACATTTGTGTATCTGTGTATTTTGTGTGATCCAGATCTGTATGCATCTAGGTAATAGCAATGCAACTTAATTAATCCATTAAAATTCAGTTACGTGTTTTGCTGTATTTGATTGTACTACTTTCATATAAAAAAAATATAACACATTATTACAGAATTTAATGGTACCTATTTGAAATAATAATAGACACATCATAGTATTAATATTAAATTATATATCACAAGCTGGTATTTTAATTACCCTTTTTGTTATAATTTTTATTTCTAAAATTATTTATGTAAACTTCCTTTATTTAATAGAAAATGACAATGATAATATAAATGCTATGCTTATCATTTAATAACAAAATTTATTAAGAGTAACATCTCTGTTCAGGGCACTTTTGAATGATACTGTTATATAATGGTAATACAAGCTGAGGGACCACAGAGAAAGTCTATTGCATTTTCCAGGAACCTGGCAGGGCTAGAAATTATAACTTTGAAAGTTCACTGGCCCAGTAGAGCAAATAACATGTTGCTTTTACTTGCCCTATCTGAATTTTTAATTGGCCTACAAAAATCAGTGATTGCTACCACGAATACAAAAAGTGTATTCCACTTGGTTATTTACTTTATTTTACCAACAATAAAAAAATGTTCAAATTTTTGTTTGTTAATAATTCTCTTTACGGTCGATTAACATACAAGTAACTTAAGATACAGATTTAACAATATGATTTTATTTCTCCAAGAAAGAGAATGGCTGTCGCAAGATTAATTAAGATTTTGTGTAAAGTTTTATATTGGAGACGACTTTTGGTTGCACTACCATCATTTCATGGAACTTGTACTTGCCCTGACAAGAGGGTAACTGTTAACTTCAAGCCCTGCTGGTAAAGCAGCACAGCATGACTTCTAAAAGCTAAATGGGTGACAACAAAGACAAATTGTACATTCTAAAGTGAAGGACCTGAGAGCTGGTTTCCTGTCTTCTTTTTGTAAATATCTTTAACTGATGCCCAGGCAGGTGGGCTTAAACCCCCAAGGGTAACCAGTCTGTCAGTGCTGGAACAGTAAAATAACATCAGCTTGAGAATCGGTTATCTTAGTGTTAAATCTTTACCCTTTAACCTATAAAACGAGAAGAGTTACTTTTACCAATGTGAATAACATTGATAAATTCTGAGACTGGCTTACAGGAAAGCTTTCAGTGTATCTGTCTCACCAGATTACTTCAATACATCTATATCAGCAGGGAAAACAAAGGTAATTTATCTTAATATTTGTGACATGTAAGAAAAGCTCAAGATCACACCAGAGGGATTTTCAGTTTTTTCCATTTCGTTACCAAAAAGTAACAGATGTCCACTGAAAACCCTGAGGAAGGAGAAAGCAAGTTATAAAACAGGAGAGAGAACCTTAGGCAAAACACCAAATCTGATTAAGTCTGATAAAGCGCTCTGTAAACCTGTGAGGGGACTTGTAATTTATTTTCCACAAAGATTCTGTAAAATGTGACACACAGTGAGCGGTAACAATGTTATGGAGTCAGAATTTTGAACAACCCTTCCCATGAAAGCCTGAATCACTGATATCTGCAAAATGCCAGAGTTGAGTTTATTAAGCTCATCCATTGGATTTTCCTGTACAAATGCCTCACAATAGTTTATTACCCAAGCTACAGAAATTTAAAGTTCAGGGTTCAGGCATTGAGAATCAACTAAAAATTAAATCTGTCTCCAGCTAATTTGCGAGTGTAATTAATATAGAAGATGATCATGTGACACAAGAATTGCACACAGCTCATGAATATGTAAATTATTATAATATATGAAGAATAAGCCAGAAAAAGGCTTTAAAAAACTTAGGGTGCTACTTTGTGACCTGGCTGCTTTCGTGACTTTGTGATATTGACCAAGGGAACAAAGAATTGAATTTTCTGACCCATTTTTGGATATTTATGGCACCTTTTCTTGTGGTATTTTTGCGGCTATCACAAAGGGATCAGAGTCTGATTGTAAAAGAAAAGAAGTGAGATAGGAGCATATCCCATCATCCATCATGTTTGATCATGTGACCATGTGAGTCATTTGTCTGGAAAGCAGAATTCATGTTAATATTCCATATGGTGAAATAGTAAATGCTCTAGTGTTGGAAATTTGTTGTAATTCCATGGTCGGTCCTTGGTACAAATCAGCTGACCTCTGCTGACCAGTTATCAGAATTAATTTTTTGTTCAGGAGTTTCAAATTTTGGTTTACAGACATGCACATCATCTGAAATGATATAGGCCTACATGTTTGCTAATACATGTAATAATGCTATAGCTTATACATATACCTTGGTAAGTTATTAGTTAACAGAGACTTAAGTTTTTTTTTTTTATAAATTAAAAGAAAATGTTACATAAATTTTCTGATTGGTTAAATAAACTGCATTATAAATGATCAGATCATTTTGCTCCAGTGACCGACCATCAGCTATAATCCATAATTGGCCCATCACTAGTAAAATCTAATTGATGTAGGCTTATATTTAGAGTTTACTGAAAATTTTTCAGATATATTCTGAAGACATTCAGTTCTCAGTAACTGTATACTGGTCCAGTGCTTTCAGTGACAAAGTAATAAATATAAATGTAAATTTTACTAATGTTACAATTATGTATTCAACAATAGTACTTTTACAACTGGCTGAAGTTGATCAAATCATACATTAGGTTATTTAAGAAATTTAATTTAATCTCTTTTATTTTATTCTCATGTAATTCAACAGAATTTGTGCAGACACTTTATGAACATCATAAACACATGAAAGACTATTATATCATGTCATTTTATACAACAAAAGAAACAAAATGAATCCAAATAACAAATTGCAAAAAGTATACATAGTTAAATCAGTTTAAAGTGATATTGCATGAGAAAAACAACTGTATGTGTTGGTTAAAAGTTAGTCTTCCTAATGTTAATACAAATGTCAGAACTTAAGAATTCACATACAAAGTACAAAACTGACCATGTAAAGTAATACATATTCTACATAAAGGCATGTTGTACATCGTGTATTACATATACAAAGTACACAACTAGTATATAGTTAGCTATCCTTTCCTAACAGATAGCCTAATGGCGAGCATATGTTGGAAATTAGCAACAAGACAGCACAGGTGGGGATCATGCAAAAATCCACAACATGGATAGGATTAAATGAGCATCCATAATAAAAAGGTGCATGTAGGGTAATCCCCAGAGAACAGATTAAAAAGTAAGGGTGGAAGGAGGGGTTATGGAGGAATATGAAAAATTGTTAAAAGTTCAGCAAAAGCAGTCAACTGGATGATCATGGAGTCAAATCAATGTACAACCTAAAGAAATAGATTATAATATTTATGTTAAAAAATTGAATATGAGAATGAAAGAGATTTACAATTATATATGATCCAAAGATAATACTATTCAGACTGGATGGAAACTGAGGAAGATGCTTTAGATGTGGTGCCTATTTTATTGTTTCAAAGGAACTCCATGTATGCACTTTTCCATATAAACAAAGTTCACCCTTATCTTAGCTAAACATTAGCATTAAATTTTTATTAAGTAGCAATTGCCCAGACAACTATTGCTGTAAAACAAGAAAAGCATGTGTTCACAAGAAAAACAGTAGTATTTCATATCTATTGTGGAATGTATTATATATATACACATATTATAATGACATTACTGTCTATAATATTAGTTAAATCCATACAAATTTTAGAAAAGTGAAAAATGACAAGTCCAGTCCCAGACACAAGCGCAGGTAACAGCTCTCTCATTAGTTTTAAGGGCCTTTAAATGTGATCAGACAAGAGTTAATTTTGAGCCCTGCTGCCGTTTGAAATTAAAATAGCTGTTAACACTTTGTGGGGGATGAAGAAACTCCTGCTGTGAAGCCTGCACTATGATATCCACAAGAGAATCGTGACTCTTCACTCCTGATGGTGGCTGGTCGCTGTAAATGACTGAGATAAGGTCTGTCTCTAGCTTGTCTGACAGACTTGTAAACATCGTGGGTTAGAGCAATGTTGTTGATAACTCTTAAGTGTGCTTGGTGCCTTTTTTCTCCATGATTTACACAAACAGTTTGAAATGACTTAAAGGGAAGCTGATTTTCACAGGCTTATTCAAATCTCTCTCATGTGTACAGGCATAAGGATTTGTATGAAATAAATCTAAACTAATAAGACAATTTATCAATCCACTCAACCACAAAGTTAATCAAAACATTTAACTGTCAAATTGAAATCTTGCAGAACTTTTCACATGCACTATAGATCCTTCAACAAATATCTTATTTTCATTCTACCACACCTTAGTATGCTGTCATTGCCTTCATATATGCTCAAATTTATCACTATGTTATACCCCTCCATATTTAATCAATAATACACTACATCTTACTCCATATCAATCCTTCAATCAGGTTATCCCATATAACTTTCAGACATATATTACTATATTCCTTAATCATAGTCCACCATATCCATGATACTTATAAGTTTATTGATACAATGTAGTAACACAATGGTGATGCAATTATAGTCCGTCACAATAAGTTGAGCGCCATGACCTATGGGTCCCTTGCCTTGTAGTGCTGGCCGACCAATGAATGGAGAAGTCATTCACATGTGTACAGCTGTATGTTCTCATAGAAAAATAATCAAATCTCACCAAAGTCTAAGTCTCACTATTATTTCACATACAGCAAGTTAAATTTTATGTATAATACTACAAATTTTTATGTATACCTGTTTTATCATCTTATGTGGGGTTCTAATGATTTTTAACTGAGGCAAATACATGCATCATTTTGACAATCAGTAAGTATGAGGGTAATTTCTAAAGGCAAATAATGACACAGACAGTCACTGACTTGTTACTAGTTTATTGTTATATTCAGACATGCACTTTAGTGATTTATTTTCTATGCAAAATTTTTCTAGTATTTATGATATTATATAACATTATTGAAAACTTGTGTTGCTCTAATAATGATTTAGCTGTACAGTACAGAGTTCTTGATCTGGTATTTTAAAAACCCTTATAAACCATCAGATAATAGAAATGAATGGCAAAATTAGCAGATTAATTCATACTTGAGTTTATAAAGCCATGGATCTTTTTTTGGGTATTTCAGGTCTGCCAGTTCACAGGACAGCACAAGCACTGAAGCCAGAAATGTAGCCAGACAGGCAGAGGGTGGCGCCCCCGTACCCCCAGGGTCAGGCGCAGCGCCCCCTATCTTACTGCGAGGCCTCTCGGGGGACGAGGATGAGCTTACCCTGGGTGCTGAAGGTAGGAGATACAGAACAGACATGTTCCTCAATATATAAATGTTAAATTTTGAAATCACCAACCATGTCAGTCTCGGCTGATTGCACACTAGACCTCATGGTTTACTGTACCCATTTCATTTTATTGTTTGCTCCTTGTTCATTATAATATTGCCAACCTTTCTTGATAAGTGCCCAATAATTCCTTTGGAACAAAGACAAAGACCTTGTGGTGAAGTTCCTTGCTTGGGGTTTTAACACAGAAGAATGATTAAAAAAGATATAGATAATATGTGTTTTGCTGAAATCATCTGCATATACATTTCCTGACCATTTGCATATAGGCAGACAAACCATATGCATATTCATTAGGTCCTTCATGTACCAAGCTTGGTAGAAGATTCAGTGCAAATATTCCATAATTTAAGAAGTCCTTGCCACTTGCACAGGCTATGATTAATCTGCATATTCAGTGAGTCCATGTTATTTTGCATAAAGGGATTTATTTGCATATCCAGCTAATTTGCATAATGTGGTTCATTTGCATATTCAGTACGTCCATGTCAGTTTGAATGGGTGGCACTTCATTTGAACATAGATCTATTCTTTATACATTTGCATAGGCAGGTGCTTCTCATGCATATTCATTAAGCTCCATTGCTGGAGCATCCCTGGCCTGTCTCACCTGAGTGGTTAATCCAAGGACTGTCTGTTAATGCTGGCTGTGTACTGTAACAGTCAGCAGAGACTGTTATTGATACAAGCAGTCAATACTGGGCTGTCAGTGACTGTGCACCTTGCTGCCGGGACAGCTGGTCTGGGCTCGTAACTCCCTAAATCTGTCTGTACAGCGCTGTAACTATCATGTTTTTTGCTGGCGTCTGACTTTCCTTACACTAAAGGTAAGATAGCTTATTGTTAAAGTTAATGCTGAATTTTATAAATTTTCTTTTTGTTGTTAAATTCCAACTTTTAACATGATAAGTTCATCTATTGTTTAAGTTCATGTACTTTTTAGGGGAAAGAATGCATTTTGCTGTATGTAGTTTTATTTACTTATTTTATCCAGGAATGTCCATCCAGAAATAAATTGTTCTAACAGTGTTTTGGTCGTTATTCATTAGAAATGAAATATACTCGTACCTAATTTTGTTTATTAAAAATGTTTGTAAATTGTTATAAGGGAAAATAATACAGTTCAAACAGTTTAATAATATATGTCAGTCCTATTAACAATTAATAAAGCAACTGATCTCCAGGATTATTTATGCTTGCATTAACATTGAAATTTAGTAGTCACTTGGAGATTTTCAATTTACAAACCTACATGATAAATTTCAATAACATTATGGCATTCTTCAGATATCTTGCAGACACAGACACAGACACAGAATCGTGTGAACCAATCACGTTTTCTATACAGGGTTTATGAAATGTTAAGATAAAGCCATGTCTAAAGTGGCTGTGTATTAAAATGATCATAATCTGTTCTGTCTGCTTTGTACTCAAGTGAACAGGTTTCCTACAGTTACTATAGACTGACCCAAGAATACTTGATATTCTGTTTCTTGTGTAAGCTTTTGCTCATTAGGTGTGGGGGGTGATTGGCAATATAGAAGATGACATTCATTAACACAAATACATTGTATGATTGACAGCTAGAATGGGCACCTGTTCTGTTAATTAAGTTAATAACACAGTCATACAGAAGTATATACATGCATATGCCTGGGTACTGTTATGTGGAGGTCACATGTTAGGGTTCTTTTCCAGTGCACTACATGTCCATGTATGTATGTGTGCTTTCTGAGATTTTGTTACATGATGGTTTATTTCTTTATTTCAGCTCGAACCATCAATGGAATGAAACCAAAGGAAAGGTAGGATACATAGTTTGTTCATATGGAAAAAAAAATGTACCAGAGATATTTGTTGCTAAAGTAATAAATATGGTACTAATAGTTAGGTTATTAATGTTGAAGATGAACTACAGTGGAGCGCCGTTCATCCGAACACCGTTTATCCGTAAAATCAATTATCCGTAATTGAAACTGGAGAACCGAAATTATGTCCGTTTATCCGTAATTTTGAAAATCTGGAAATATAAAAATAATATTTATTCAATAAGAAGAACTGATAATGGCTCGTGTATTTACTCCCGGTCGGTCCCGACTAATTATGAATGCATCACCGGTTCGTTTCTGCAGGTGTGACAAAGCCTAAATACCCAAGTTGTACACAGACAGCTTGGGCTTGTACTCATTTGAGCAGTTATAGATGTGAAAACTACCACCGGCCGAGTCCCCTAATTAACCTTGTGTCCTGCAATGTCGAGTTGTTCACACCTGCAAACCATCCGGCCATGAGAGCGAGTAGATTTTGAGCTGATAATGTCGGACTCTGATACGCTCGAACTTGTACTCATCTGAGCAGTTTAACAGTGCAGGCAAATCTATCTTCGATATAATCTATACCATGACACGCAAGTTCATTCACAATTTAGCAAATCTTCACCACGACAACACAGCACTCAAGTTTCATGTCAGATGGAGTCAGGGTCTCGCAAGCGCAAACGCCATGTCCTGTCACTTGAAGACAAGCTCAGCATTCTGGAGAGACTTGATCGAGGCACCAAGGCAGCTGAGCTGGCAAGAGAGTTCAATGTTGGCAGATCTACAATTAGTGACATCAAGAAGAACTGCACCAGCAAGATACAGCCCTGTGATGCTGGCATCATAGAATGTACAAAACGATATTATCGTAAACGCTTGCTGTCATCCTTGCTTGCAGACTGCGTCGACAACAGCTTGTCCATCATAGAATGGATGCGCGGTTTCAACTTGCATGATGCCATCAACCTGTTAGGTGATGCCTGGAATGACCTGAGACAGTCTACAATCCACAAGTGCTGGAAGAATTCCCTTTTTCTGGAGCTTAAATCTCATGCTGGTGCTCAGCCCCCAGCTGATGCGGATGAGGTGGAATCACCGACAGACATTCAGGTCAGCTCAGTTGCCAAGGCGGTGGACTCGGACTACAGTGAACTGATAGTTGCTGACTGGCTCCACTGTGATGGTGATTTACCAACTGCTGCAATGCTGACAGACGAGGAGATTGTGCAGTCATTCACTCAAGAAGCTGCTCCCGAGACATCTGATAATAAGGAAGACACATCAGCCCCCGTGAAGCCCCCACCCACAGCTTCAGAGGCATTTGTTCATGTCGAAGGTGTTCTATCGTGGTTAGAGAGCCTACCGAAGGCCGACCCGCTTCACTTGAGTGTGCTACGCTACATCAGAAATCAGGCAGGCAGTTATCGTTCCAGGCAGTCTGATATCCGCAGTTATTTTAACTGATTTTATGATGTGACTTTCTCGATGCATGTGATCCGCCGAACCCCATGTTCATCAGTTTTCATGTGATATTTGTGTGATATTTCCGCACTATTGTTGTAAATAAACTGTGCATTCATATAAAACTTTTTTTTGTATTTTGTCAATTTCTACATCGCAGCAAGTAATAAATGAGTCTCACAAGCACATTTAGTTTAACTGTCTGCACATAGGGGGCGGCACCGAGGGCGGTAAATCTATCATGGCGGATATCCACACGTTCAGCGAAAGATTAACTGGTACATGTACTTTACTGACAAAAAATCTTAATAAAGTAATTAAAGATATTATAATAGCTTGATTGAAATTTTGATTTGATAGTAAAAAGGTATTTATAACACATTATTCCGTTCTGTTCACGTTTTTTATAACTCTGAAAGCTAACCGAAGTCCGTGACACCGTACCACCATTTAGTAGTAATACCGGGATGACAACATCGATGAAACGATTTTATTTTACAGATGTTCGTTTATCCGAACGTTTGTTTATCCGAACAAAACCTGTGTCCCCTGAGATGTTCGGATGAACGGCGCTCCACTGTTTATTATAATTGATGGTGATAGACCACAAATTTTCTGTCATAGAATTCATATGTGGGTGTGCCTCGGAAATGCTGATATTAGTCTTTCACAGCATCAGAAATGCTGAATGTAGTCTTTAACTGTTGGGAACTATGCCAAGTGTGTGTGTGTGTGGGGGGGGGGGTGTCATAACCCATATTTAATCTGACTCCTAAAACACTGAACATAAATTTTCCTAGGGAGGATTGCAGTGCCATCTGTTGGCAAGTACAACTACACACTAAAACAAGTAATATGTTAGTAGCAAATAGCAATATAATGATGAAACTAAGATAATGGTTATGATAGGACTGCTTAATAAGTAAAAGAAGAGAATGGTTTTGTATCAGTCACAGGTCGAAAAGCACTAATATTGATAAATATAACATCAGCTAGATAAGTAGTCTGAGACTAAAAGATCACCTCTTCCAGGATCCCGATCAAACTTTACTTTTTGTTACACAGAAAAAATTGTGGCATCATTCACAACTTTGGTAAATCAGAGGTGGGCTTTAGAACACTCAGAGAACAACAACATAATGGAACTCCAGGACAAGGGCTTTGATTAAGTCTTTATTCTTTATTAAACTTTATGACTGTTACATGTCAGTAGCAACATATAACAGTAGTCAAGTTAAAACCTGTAGTGCATAACCAAGTTTAATTTTTAGCTCAGCTGACTATAAGTCATCTGAGCTATAGTCGTGGTCCATTGTCAGTCGTCCGTCTGTCTGTCCGTCCGTCCGTCCGTAGATGTGGCACGTTTTGAAACTGTAAGACCTAGGAATCCAAAATTTGGCATAATGTTAGATGTCCCCAAGATCTCCTACCAAGCCGAAAACTGGGTCTTTGCAACTTCGTTCCTTTGAGAAATTAAGGAAAAACCTCAATTTTTTATTAAAAACCTATTTTCACACTTCAGGACTGCCTAATATCAAAACCACTCATCTGTTTTTCCTCATATTTACCATAAATATTCCTCTATATAGTTCCTATGTACATGCCAGAAATTATGTCTGTATTATTTAATTTAAAAAAGTTATGGGCCCAAACATAATGCATTTTGTAAAAAATCAGGAAAGATATTTGATCACTTAACACATAAAATTTTAAAGCTATCGACCTTTTTTCCAGTAATATAACTTTAATTAATCAAAATTAAATTGTATACCCAAAATTAGATGAAAATCTTTTAAATTTTCTAAAATATTAATAAAAATAAAAAATTGGTACCTTAAATTTTGCCCAATTTTGACCATGGCACGTTTTTTTCCTGTAAGTACTGTGGATTTAATTTTCACAGCATGTTTTTGTTAGCATTTCAACTGTTAACACCAAAAATTTGAAACCAGTTGATCAAAAACTGTAGATTTTAATAAGTTTTCAAGCACCATGTAACATATTGTTTACATCAAGCTAGTGTTATGCAGTTTGCAAGAGCTCAGCTCCCCAGCTTCAGCTCTTAGTTCCTTAAATTCGGCATACAGTTAGATGTCTCCAAAATCCCCTACCATGCCAAGAATTTGGTCACTAGGACTTAATACCTTCGAGATATTAATGAAAAACTTCATTTTTCCATTAAAAACCCATTGTTACACTTCAAGACTGCCTAATATCAAAACCACTGATCTGACTTTAATCATAAATAATATACATATTTTTCATTCTCTATGCACATGCCAGAATGATGTCAGTATTGCGTAATTGTTTTAAGTTATTGGCCCAAACATAATGCACTTTGTAAAAAATCAAGAAATATATTTACTCCCTTAACGAGGGCATTGCTGAAGCTAGAGATTTTTTTGTCAGGGATGTAACATTTTTTAATCAAGATTCAATTGAATACCCAAAATTAGTTCTGAATTTTTCAAATTTTATAAGTTATTAGTATAAATATAAAATTAGTACTTTAAATTTTGCCCAACTGTGACCATGGCACGTTTGTGTCCTGTGAGCACTGTTGATATAATTTTCATATCATGCACACATTAGGATTTCAGCTTTTTAGTTTAGAAAGCTGAAAGAAATTGGCCAAAAATTGTAGCTTTTATTAATGTTTTTTATGAGACCCTGTCAGACTTTGGCTCTCTCCAGCCCCTCTTGAGTCACCTGTATGTTGACCTTGTTGACCTTTCATCAAATTATGCACGCTTGAGGCGAGGCATACAGGAATCCAGGCAGCTTATGGCCAGCCACAGTTGATCCAGGTGTCCAACCCAACTGATCTAGTAGTTTTAACCAACAACATAACAATAAACAATAAATTAATAAATTTTTATTGGTTTTTAATAACAAATTAAAGAAAAATAGAAAAGGAATTTGTTAGTTTATAATAACAGGAAATTAACTTGCAGTTACTGATGATATAAGAATCTTGTATCGATGGGTAGAATGTCACATATTCCAAATAACACCATGCAGTCACCTATGGCATTTTTCAGTTCAATTTTAATGATAAAGAAGTAAATCATATTATTCATTACTAATCATTAGGGATCATATGAAGGAAATTAATGATAGACAAAGATGCAGTTGATAATATTAATCTAGATTCCTACTGTGTCTAGTGTGTACATTGATGTGAAATTAGTCCAAAATGAATTTTTTACAGTTATTTTTTAATATAAATAAAAGCCATAAAACCAGGTACTTATGATCATTATTTAAATGTGTGAATTTTGTATATTCTGGATTCTCAACATCATTGGTTGGTGAAACTGAATAAATACCAGACATGGTGCGAATACTTTGTAATTGTATTTAAATACGAATATGATTATGTACTCCATTATAAAATTTCTTGCATAAAGAATAGGAATTCAGGTAAAAATGAAAGTATATGAATACTCGTGCAAATACTTTTAAAATGTATTCATGAATGCATTCATGAATATATTCTTTAATATCATTTTAATAATCATATCAGTTATATTTCATTTAAAAAAATCATATGATTCTCTTATTATTTTTTATAAAAATTATATTTGGGACAATATTTGTAATTTTTTTTAATAAATAGTTAAACTCTTTTATTATATGTTCTGCTTATAAGTTATATGGCCAAGTCAAAATCTGTGTGACAATAGTACTCCATTTGTTAATAAAATAAATGAAATCAATCCTCTTCCCTGTCTCCAAAGGTACTATCAAAATCATACATAAGCTAAACAACAACAACTCATAATACAGCTTATATTTATTACCACACAAAACCAGCATGTGCCTCATTTCTAAATAATATTTTTTTATCATATATAACAGCTGAGCGTCGTGACCCATAGGTCCCTTGTTTCATCTAGTGAATATGAGTGCTAACCATTGACCATTGGAATACTGACCCTAATGACTATATTTGTGTTGATTTTCATGAGTGCAGCACATCAACGACGGGAAAAGAAGAGCTAACAAAGCACCTGGCTGCCCGCTCCAACAAACTCTGCGTTCAAATGAGGACGGACAGTCAGCATTCTGACCACTCAGCACAAAGTGCATTGTCTCGCTCATCCAGCAGATCAGAGTAGGTGTATGGACAGTAGAGCATCATTTATCCAAGTATTGCAAATATCTGTAAAAATCTTTTGTCCAGACTGAAAATTTAGGAATAGAAATTTTGATTGTTCATCCAAAATATAAAAGAAAAAAGCCCTAAAATTTGGCAATATAGACCTTCTGATGTGTAGATATTAAATATGAAATATACTGCTGATTATTTAGTGCTCCCAAACACAGGTATGATACAGATTGATAAGTAAAATCCATATATGATAATGCCTGGTACTGGGTGGCTAAGGAAAGAAGGTGGTCTCAAAGGGAATTGAACCCACAAGCTTGCTGTCTCAAGTCCAGTGCCCTGACCGTTATGCCACCATGCTCCACAATACAGTAAGAATGAAGGACTTATTGAACATTTGAGAAGCAGTGGCAGGGTAGAGAATTAGCAGGGTAAGCAAAGTTTAGATCGAATAGCAAAATAGAAATGGTACAGTGTTTAAACACAAATTCTGCACATTTCTTCCATATCGTCTTAACAGATCTTTAATCTATATTTAATGATTTACAGCAAAACCTCACATAACAACCACCTCAGTTTAGTGACTACTTCAAAATAACCACCTCTTTTTCACAGTTCCAATTATTTTGGGCTCTTTATATCATACCTCACAAAAAAGACCACCTCAAAAATGTGACCACTATATTGAGGTCCCGTTGGTGGTCAATATTTTTAGGTATTACTGTATTACAATTAACATCAGGGCCCGGTCTTGTTTCTGGAGGAATGCTCCATGGCACGTAACACCACCACGTGCTATCCAGTTTACCTGACCTGTATATATAGGTCTCTGTCCATTAAATTTTAATTCATGGAAGAATTGTGTCACACAAGATTAGCTACTGTATCAACCAGCAGCACAAAGAACTGACATGGAACACCTGTTATAGAAGCTGAACATGGTTTTGCTGCCGTAGTAGAGTAACATTCGTTATTTTGTATTTCAGCATCGAACTTATATTGGCCGAAAGACAAGGGGACCCTGAAGAAATTCTATCCAATCTCGGCTTTGGGACATCTCCAGCAAGGGCCAAACCCTACAGCAGAGTACCTGAGCGTTTTCTAAAAGCGAGGTCTCGTGCAGAAGGGATCACACTCGACCTGTTCTTGGAAGAATATCCTGAGCTGCGTGATTATGCAGAAAGATGTGTGGCATATTCCACCAAGGCTGAAGGTCAGTGCAGTATCATGGACATGCATTTTAATAGTGTGGCTGAGGTCAATGAGTTCATTTTAGGTTTACATAAATGCGGTAATATATCTAGCATGATGCATTATGGTCTGGGTGGAAAATTGGCAGATTCACTCAGTAACAGCTCTTTCAACACCAGGAATTCCCCCACCCCTGCTCAGCTGAACAACGACAGTGACCATCGTCAGGGTGGTTTCATCACAGAAACAAGTGTACAGAATAAATCAGACTCAAATACTCATCCCCCGAAATCGTTTGGTCTAGTTGAAAGCAATTCCACCCAGTTATCTGATCTGTCCATATCAAACAAAAAATTACCAACAGCGACAGGTGGCAGTGGTCATCATGGGAACCATATAGGTGGTGGTGTTATTGGTAAAGAAAATGTAGACCAAACTAATATTGGGAAAAACTGTCTTTCTATAGACAAACTCGGAAACTCCAGTGTTACACAGAAAGCCAGCCGACCAGTTAAAATGGACTCCTCTGACTCAAAGACAGAAATTCTGGATGACTGGTTCATGAACTCAAACAGCAGTTCAGGAGACAGTACACCTGTTAGGCAGAGTTATTATAATGTGATACTTGGTCCATATGAAAGCCTGGTATGACGTATAATAATTTTAGGTCTTTTAGCACCATTATATTTGTATTATATTTTTATCACTTTTTACACTTATGGATGTCCAGGTTGCCTAACATTACACACAGTAGTCATGACAACATGAAGTCCAGGTGAAGGATATGATTTAGTTTGCAGTCCATCATCTGTATCATGCATTATTCATGAGGCAAACTGACCAATCAGGAGGACCAATTTGTAGCTCATGAATAAAAAATCCATGGTTTTATACTTGGAAAAAAATCTGTATTGGAGATATGCTTGGCCAGGATTTAAATTTGTTTGAGCTATCAGGCTGGTCCTGTGGTTGGATTGTTACATAGAGGTAGAATTGTATATTTATAATACCATTGAGCAATAGACCTTTTCTGTTTAACTAGTGACACCTATCAGCAATATCTGACAAATATTATCTGGGGTTAGTAGTCTACTTATGTGTACGGCAGTCAATGGTAGATGCAGTTATATTGGGGCTGTGTTGCAGTAACATAACCTGTATCTCCCTTGGCGAAGAACATGAATTAAACAAGGTTCATCTTGAAAAGCTGTGTATATATGTCAAACAATCCATGCTACATACCTTAACAATGTAACATAAATTCCTTTATTTATGGTTATATTATTAAATTCTGTAGTATCCTAGCTGTAACATAGCTACATTCTGTCTCCTTGTTATTAATATTAGGCACCTGAATACTTGATATCATCATCTCGCCTGTCTGTTTACATGCAGAGGTCAGCTTACCTGAATTCTGCAGACCTAAATCCTGCTTAAACACGCTCGGCGCGCATGCTCGTCGAAAAGGTCTATTCGTGCACAGTGGACACATGAGTTTAAGCTTACCAAATGTTTTATTTAAGGAAAAAAAGAGTTTACCTTATTCTTAATGTATGACATGGATGAAGAACCAGATATAAATCAGAGCTTATCAGAATTTATATCTTTATCCTGCTAAGATATGTACAGTTTGCATTGCCTTTATTGGTTTCCATGGTAACTACAAAGAGCACAAAGCCCAATCAGTTAAATGGGATACTAGACGGGTCTAATAATTTTTGCTGAAAATTAGCATTCGTGGCAGTATTAAGTTGTATACTTTGCATATTTAGTAAGGTATATGACAAATAAATATTTATGTTAATATGTTTTAAAGATTCAGTATATTTTTTTGTAAAAGTATAAATAATTTGTTAAAATATATGATGTCCCCAGCATCATGCAGAATGAAACATTCTTATCATTAATGTAACAGCAATTAAAAGTAAATTTGAGGGGTAACAAATTTATATACAGTTGTGTTGTACAAGCATATGACATGCACACACATATTTATCAGTGTGTATGGACCAAAGAAAACATACACCTTATATACAAGACCACCAACAAACACCAAAGAGTCAAATGGTAACATTGTGATTATGTGAATATACATTAAAATTCTGATCCATGTTGCTTATTATATGAATTAATTTTGTGCCAGAGGAAAAGATGTGTGACTATTACAGAATAATGAATATTGACCTTGATCTTGCCCTTTTAACCTTTGACCTTGGTCACTTGAAAACTTTTGGCAGGTATTATTCCTGTAGGCAGCTGAATTTTAATTTCAAAATTAAAACTACTATACCACATTTTTGTCTGTCCGAGTTTTGTCCTTTTGTACTATTGTGGTCCTTTTGTAATCTGCTTGACCTAAAATCAGCATCCCAATTAACCATACTTGTCTTGTTTCTCCATTTGTAATATGTTAGTTGATTCATTGTAGTAAGATACATATGTACTTCCTTTTAAAGGAGAATGCTTCAAAATTGTTTGATAAACACAGGTCTTCTGTGCAGGTACCTTGAGATACAACTCGGGCAGAACATTCGTTGCTCTTTGAAAGTAAGCAAGTTAGTTTAACATTGACACTGGATAAAAATTACAGGAATGTGAGGTCATGACACTATGACTAATATGTACACATGTTTATGTAGCACGAGTTAATTAGGCTGTATAGTTTAATATATTCCAGGGGTAATTTTACTGTATTTGTCATGCAGGCAGGCCTGCATGCCATATCACTGCCTGCCAGAACCATAGATTTTTTTTTTATTTACTAAAATTAAAATTTTTTATTTACTTTAGATTTACTAAAATGATGTAAAGTACTCCTTTGCTCTCTTTTTTTTCACCTGTTCTTTTTTTTAAATTAAAGAATTCCGAGATATACTGGTTCTCATGTGCAGTAACAGACCACTTAGAACAAGAATAGGACACTTCACAATTTCTGTATATGCAAATGTCCAGTATATATCACAGCATGTTAAAAATGCCCTTATCTTCACTCCAGGGCATGTGTACCATGCATGTCTGACTTTGGGGAGTTATATGTATATATACATACGATGTATGTAAAGCACATATTTATGTTTAGCATAAAACATGGGGAATTATTGCTGATTTTACTGTGTTTTTTTCTCTTTTATTTAAAACTTTTTTTTTTCCTGAGCACCTGCACTTTTTTCAGTCATTATCCTTTGGCGGGCCTGTTATGGTCTGAACAGGTATCTGTACTTGGTCATGAAGCCAGGCCTGTGGTTACATCTGATGGGAAGCTTTCTTGCTTCCCTTTTGGGCAAGCTGTGTCGGTTTGATAAATGTTCTGTGCAGACCTTGACAAATAACATTCACTGTATTTACCAGATATTGATTTAAGTCCTAAGGACTTCTTTACATACCCTGCTAAAGGAGTGATAAAACAGAACTTAATCACCTCAGCAATTTTGAGAGCTTGGATCTTTCACTTCCACCAACGAAGTTGGAAGGAGGTTCTGTTTTTTCCCAAGTTTGATGGTCTTTTCCCATGTGTTTTTGTTTAAGGTGCTATATTTTGAGGAACTTTACTAATGGATTTATGTGAAATTTTTTGAGTGATTGGTCTTCTTTCTTAAGTCTGTTGGAAGGGTGATTTATAAAGAGAAACTTGATTAACTCCAAGAGCTTCAGTCATTAACATCCACAAAAGAAGGTAGCAGTGGCTACTCTTTTAGCTCTTAATGTGTTTTTTTCATCAATTTATCAATAAGTTTGTTTAGTATTTATATAATATACCTTTGTTGGCATTGATTGATTTTGAATTCTGTCTGTGTTGTCGAGTTTGTTTAAGCAGAGGAGTCAGGTACTACACTAACTGTCACTGCAGCCAGCTGATGAAAAAACAGGAAAGTAAATGTAGATTTTTCAGTCTCTACATCCTTGAGAAAAACCTGTTTAAATAAGGTTTTCATACTCTCATTAGACTACTAGAAGGTATTTATTTTGCTTGAACAAGGGATTATCTTCAGGCATACAGGAAAGCAACCATCCCTTCTGTCTTAAGTATATTTACAACATATTGATTTACTCTCAAGTGACACAAGATTAGGAGACATATGAGAGGAAATAAACCCCCTTGTGTGTTTTAGTAGCTTTTAAACTGTGTAATTAATGGTAAAACTTAAGTTTCACTTGTATTGCTGTAAATGTTGATATAGGTCTCTTCATTTCACCAGCAAACATTTTTTGGAGATGCTAACAGTTTTTGTTTACTTTGTGTATTCATTTTACATTCCAACTTTGCCTTTATGACATCTTCAGCCCTTGCACAAAATCCTAAACCTTTGTATAAGTTTTTTTTTTCATGAATTTTTCTTCATGAATGACGGTTTATGGAGTCTACCCTTCTTGGTATAGAATTTCAGTTAAGTCTTTTGGGTCTTCTGTGACAAAGACAAAGTTAGTATTTCTCATATCATCTGGTATGTCTCCACACAGCTTCTACTTTTTTCTTCCTTGTGTCATAAAAATTTAATTTGTAATATTGCTCTGGAAGATCATGTAGTTAAATACCCACCCTGACCTACAGCATCTATCAATTCTGCCATTATTCATGACATTCCACATTTTTAAACAGAATCAGTAATTATTGCATGTATCCATTTTGTATATATTTTTGTTTCTACCTTTTCCAGCTGACCTTTTCGCTTTCCTAAGGTACCGGAGCACAAAAGCCAGCAGCTCTGTATGAAATTGATTTTGTTAGAGATTTTAAAAGAAAGTTACATACAATCAATGACTGCAACCCATTCCATATGCAAAGTTCATGTCAGATTTTCCCTTTCTTTCTGAGGTTTGAAATTTTCAGCTGATATTATTTTGTGTTGTTAAGAGTGTGCCTATCAGTTGTGCAGCACAAACCATAGGCCACATGAAGATAATGAATTCTTTATCTTATTGCAGAATATGTTGAACAGAGACTTTAAGAAAATCTGGGTACATTTTATTCTATTTGATTGATGAGTTTAAGGTATTGGAACATTGGTTGTTGGGACAGTGCAATACTTGTACATTGTCTTGGCCTTTTATGGCTTTATTTTATATTGATTTGGCATGAGAATATAAACTGTGGTAACATCAATGCATGTACCCAGAGTGTCCGATTGTTATCAAGTGTATTATGGATGTGTACAAAAAAGGTATGTGCGGCTTTTAATAGATGTGGAGATTAAAATTGAGGATTTACTGTATTACAATGAAAGAAATTCTGGTTGTTGATAATTGTTTGAAAAATACAAAAACATGCAGACTTTAGATAGAAGAAAAACTGACAATCAGGAAAAAAACATGTTCTATGTATAAGGGTATGTGCAACAATTTTAAGAACAGTAATGAAAATCAGTACTCCAAAATGGTCATGAATCTATAGCAGTATGCAGTTAGTATCACTCAAGGTAAAAAATTGGACCTGGATATAATTATTACCTCAGAGTTGCATCATTTTTGTAAATGAAACAAAATTCATACAAGTAAAATAATTTTGTTTCTAAAAAAGTAACAATTAATGCATCAATATATTGTTGCAGTTCACTGCAACCTCTCAACTAAAATGTTATTGATCCTTAACCTCTGAATTGATAAAGTGTAATTCTTATATTTTTCTGGGTACTTTGGGGTTAATTACCACCCCAAAGCCCTCTGTGATCTGTCTTATTTGATTGAACACACCACAGTGTTGAGGCCATTTTTTGTTTATGTGCCTTGGATCTAGCTTCATTGATTGCAGTGGATCATTCCGCTTGCATATCACCAAAAAAAGTAGGAATAAACAGAGGGAGTGCTACTTTGATCCTTTATTTGCTAAAATTAACTTAAATCCATTGTGGTCAAATGTTTGCTTTTATTTAAAAGAAAGTCTGAATTTTACAACTTGAGTAATAATTGAATCAGTTATTGATTTGAAGGTTAGTAAGAATAAATTAAGAACTTGGTACTGCATGTCACTGTAGGTAATCATAAAATTTCAGTTATGTAATATCTGCAATTCTGATCTTCTTCCTTCATTGTATAGGCATACACTGACTCAGTTCCATGCAAGGTTGATATTTTGTTATATTGTACATATGCTTCTTTTAAGCTAAATTGGTATGATGAAAAAAAAATGGTGCTGACAGTTTAAAACAATGAATTTGCCAGAGATATGTGAACAAATATGATATTTGAAGTATTTTTGCAAATATGCTATATATATGAAGTTTTACTGCCTGTATAAATGCTATTTTTTTAAGTATGTAGTTTATGTGGTAAGACCCTATGCATGATCCTTTGTTAATTTATTTTATTTTGCCATTGTACATACACTGTTTCATTTGAAATTTGCATAATATTATGCAGTTTTATTGGATTTCTCTTTTTTTTTTTTAAGCAAAAATATGGTGTAGAAAATTTTACAGCACAGTTTTGTTATACACTGTATATATGTGAAGTTTATAAAAAGTAAAAAGTGACAGCCTAAATAATAGATTTTAAAGAATTATTGAAAAATTTACATAATTTTTCTTTGGTCGTTTTAAGTTTCAGCAAAAAAAGTCAGTGACATTTGATGTTCAGTTAATGTTCCTTTGATCCCAGTGAAAAAATAAGATTATGCATACATTTTAAATAATTCATATGGTAATGGGATACTGTGTATAGATTATTTTTTCGTGAAAAAAATGGACCCCTCGTTAAACACAGAAAGGCCGAGAATGGTGAAAATATGACCTGCAAATATGAAACCAACAGCAGTATGTATTAAGTTTTATTGTTGTGTTGTTCCCAGCTGTAATTTGACAATAGAACACTGAAGCATCATGGTACAAAGTCTGAATTATATTTTATTGTAATATATACCAGCTTACAAATGGTATGTATTATGATACATAATGAATCTTGAGATAATGTATCATTATGACCTAGTATATAGTTACTTATGGTTTAACAATCTTACACAGAAATCAGAAACTTTTCTATGAATTTTTTTTCAAGCACAAATAATATGGCCATGCATGTGCTGATGGGGAGTTAAAATGATAGAGCTGTTTATACCATAAATGCTTGAACAAAAGTAGGTCTAATTAAGCAGACCTAAGATCAGGTAGATTTAATTAGTTATTCATAGCCTTGTGCATCCACTCACGGGGCTTATTTGGCAAATACTTTTTTTTTGTAGTTTCACAGTGTATGTAGTGGTTCCTTCAATTTCAAGAATGCTTTTTAGTCTTTCTCTGTAATTGGACAGAGCCTTTCTTTGTGATCAGATGGGAGTGTGATCTGGCGTGGTCTTTCTTTTTCATCTGCAGGGAATCTTTTCTCTGTGATCCAGAGGGAAGTCTTTCTCTGTGATCCGGAGGGAGTCCTTCTCTGTTTTCCAGAGGGAAGATTTCCGTAAAACCTTTAACATGCTTCATACATATTTTGTACAAATATCATATGCTAGTCCTGATAGATCATAACCAATTTTGATAACAAGAAGTAGAAACTAATGTTACCCTGCAGAGAAGCCTGTTTTAAGAAGTGTTATTATCAGTAATCTTCCTTTTTTATTGTATAATCACTATCATATTGAGTCTCAGATAGAATTTTATATTTTTGAAGGTTTTAACTAGTCATAGTTATGTTGTAATTTAAAGGTATGGATTAGTGCTAGTTTTTTAGACCTTTACAATTAATTATCAGTATTACTCTCGTGGGATCCAGGAACGTGCACTAGTGCTGATGACTCTTTTTAGTAAATTGTAAGTATGTATCAGACATTTTGAGATTGTTAATTAGTATAAGTTTACAAATGTATCATTCACATTACATACTGATTTCCACAGAAAAAATTATTATATTTATGTAAAGTTTTACAAATATGTTTATATATATATATATATATATATATATTATGGTGACACTGATCATTTAGGAATTGGTGTTTAAGACAAAAATATGAATTCCTTTCCGTACATACAGGGTTCTGCACTGTATATACAAATACAATAAAGAGTAGCATTTATTTATTATTTATATTATTATTATACACCATATTTCAGGAGTAAGCTAGTTGGGGTAGACATTTTTGCTGATATTTTGGATTTATTCTGGTTATGGAAATATATGAAATAAAATGTTTGTTATGAATATGTATGATGTTTGAAATTTTTCTGTTTAAAAAAAAAGTAAATGTGTATGGAAGTGTTGAATTGTGATTCTCACATGCAGAAGTTAAGGAAAGAAAAAGGCACTAGGTGCAAAAATCTTGGGCTTCCTAACAATTTTAAGTGTGTAATACTCATATTTCCATGTGGTGGCACATGCTGCCTGGGCCCCCTTCTAAATCCACCCCTGCAAGATACAATGGCCTTTTTCATTGCATTTAGATTGGACTATTTTGCAAGTTCTAAATATCTATGTCCTGTTTAACACCTTTTGCAAAATGTTGGGACTTTTATCATGAATTAAATAAATTACTTTGTTCAGTAGACTGATCCATTGCTGATTCTGCTTAAAAGCGAATGCTGTGCAGTAAGAAATGTGTAAATCATTTACAGTTTACAGTTTATCACCAGTTGTCATTTTGAAATAAAGTAATAGTTGTGTTTTCTCTCAGAGCTTCTTTGTAAGCTAGACTTTATTGTCCTAACTAACGATACTTTATTATCTTAGTAAATTCTGTCAGAAACTACAATTAATCATGTGGGCCTGGATTGTGGTTACTCGCTTGTTTTCATTCATTTACATTATTGCTAGTACGCATGAACATTTATTTGATCATCTTGTCATGTTTGTTTCTTGGTTAAATGTTTGTCTTGTGTTTAAATGTATTGTACTTGGATCAAGTAGTTTACCATAGTGATATGTCTGCAAAATGATATGTAGTATTGTTTTCTTATATTCAATGCATAAACAGATAAGCTTGTGTTAATGTGAAGTTATTTTCAAAAGTTTTGTTTTGTTATCTTTTGCCGATCAGTTTAGCATCCTTTTATTATTGTAGTTTTGTGGTTTGAGAATGATTGAAATTTTCCTGACCTTTGCATTTTGTGTTTTGCATGTTTAATGTTTTGTTTTTCCTCCATTTTGTGTTTTCCAGACCACCCCAAACCTCGTTCCCTTTCCCGCCAGGCAACCTTCAACCAATTTGCCCACAGCATAGGGGCATTTGGCAAATTGTTGTCTCAAGTGCGTTCTAAACCCCATTGGGCTCGAAATGCAGGGTATTCCATGTCTGTAGATAATAGTGAAATGCGACCACGCTGCCAAAGCCATTCAGGTGTCACAGAAAAAGGCACAGAATACCGTAGCATTCTTCATCCAGATAATACGTCACATTTAGCCCATCAGGGTTATTACGATGCTAATCATGTTGTACGCAATAAGCCTGACCCAGTCAAAGCAGCCGCAGAATCGGCTCTTCAGAAAAAGAGGGGAGCGTTAAAAAGTTTACACCAACGTTGGTCTATGATGGACATGAGTAAATTGAAAGAACTCCGTGAGAAAGGTAAGGACGTCCAAGAGGAGGCTGATGATGGTGAGCAATCAAAAAGTTGTAGCGGAGAGATACCTTACTTATCGGAATGCCAGAATGAAGCTCCAAAAAGTTCTGTTCAACAATACCCTTTGCACCCATTGGTGGCCTCTGCTTTGCGACATAGAGTCCCGGGACGCTTCTTACAATCCATGACGTGCTTAGATTTGCCTGATGTGGCAGACATTTTGGAAGATATGGAAAATCGTGATAGGGAAGGGGGCCATCATATTGTGTTGTCTGAAGAATCAAAATATGAGAAAGATACGAATCAGAATGAAATTATGTGCAGACAATCATATCCGGAGCAAGTACAGACTTGTGGAGTTACAAGGATGAATAGTATTGAGAGTGAGGAAAGTAGTTTAATTAGTGACTCTGTGATGACTGTGGGAATTGTACCAGAACAGCATACACTAGAAACAATTCCGGAAACGGAGGATGGCATCAGTGCAATTGGGTCTGAACCAACAACACCTAAGTTACTAAAAGTAAATTCCGAAAATGAAATCACTCCCGAAAATGGTGCTTTCCATGAAAATAGGTTATTGAAGGAGAAAAGTTCAGAGGATGTTGAAGTTTTACGCAAAAGTCCTTGTGAGGAGGACCAATATGGTATTGATCCTCACATTACAGTCTCTAGTCTTGGAAGTTCAGTAGTTATAATCGACTATATTGATCCTTCAGTTGTGTCCCCACAAGAAAAAGTTCCAGAAATCATTGATGTCACAGACTCGCCTATTGTGAAATTAGAATCTATACCAGATCTGTCAGATCACAGTGACCTTGACCTTGACATCAAAATGCAAGTTGATACATCAGAAGAAAATACGTCACAATCAGAAAATAATAATGTAGTTGCAGACAAAGACAAAGTTTCAGAAGACGTTATAACTCCAGAAACATCAGTTGTGATGGAAGACGCCATTTTGACCCCTGCAGTGACAAAGGTGAAACTACAAGATGCCACCAAGGTGCAAGACTCGTTTGAAATGGAAGAGGCAAGTAGAAATTTTCCTTCTTTAATTGTTAAAAAAATAATTATTTTTACTGTGTAATCTTATACAGTATAAATTTAAGCCATTTTCCTATAAGATATTCCCTGGAAAGGGAATACACAGTAATCTGGTGTTGATTTGGAAAGACTTTACAGTTTCAGCTTTTCTGTATTCCATCTTTACATATAATTGTCAGGATGTATTATGCTCTTTCAGATGGGTATATGTCTTGAATATTCAAGAGACTTTTAAATATATGAAAAATGTCACATGTTTTGTCCTTGAAGGCAACAAAACCTATATCAATTCCCTCTCACATGTTCCAGTTTGTTACTGAAAAAAAATTTCCAGATAGCCTTTTTCACAGGAGTTCCACTAACTCCTGTATTAGCCAGTGCAAACATTTGTCTCCTATAATTTCCTAAATTTTTCAGCATTTAGTTGGTAATCTCCTTTATATTTCACTGCACAAGAATGCGTCGGATATAATTGTTATTACTGAATAATAATAAATCTTTTAACCTATTATTAATGAAATAATGCAACTCTTTGTACAACTGTCCATACAACTGATGCAGTCATACAAATGCAGCCATCTAAACCAATCAAACAGATCTTTAAAAGCAGCTCAGAGAATAAGATGGTGATGTTTAATTAACTTTTAAACCATGATTGTGCAATGAAAACTCATATATTTTTCTATATATTTGCATAAAATTCCTCTAACTCCTTTATTTTTCGCATCAGCTCCTCTTTTCCTATATTTTTCATCTCAATTCCTCCAATCGAATTCCTGTATTTCATTCCGGAGGCTGATGGTAGCCCTGATTTCTTATTCACTAACACAGCCACATGTAATAGTCATAATATCAACTATAAAAGTCACTTTGCACTTAGTTGGCATATCGAGTATAAAAGCCGTCAGCTTATTTCCCGGTTTGCCTAAAGCTCCTTGATCGAAATCAGTCCAGTGGCGATCAATTATGACATTTGCCAGTAAGATGAAAGCATCTGTTGCTATGGTTACAAGCAGGTGTGGTCGTCGACCTGGGTGGTTCAGGCACTGAACTTTGTAACTGAGTGTTCATGTTTGTTTGCTGAGTTTTCGAAGAAATATGGTGAAAAGGCAGCAGATCAAGTAGTCAGTTCAGCCCCCCCCCCCCACCTAGAGGCATGGAGGATTATATATATAAGGGTTGATGAGTTTATGTCTGTATTCATATCTGGTAAAAAATAATTGTGGGTACACCAACTTATGTCTCACTGAGTGCAAAATCATTGATTTCAAAACCTTTTATTAGGGCCCTGCTTGACATGTGTATGAGAGCTCCAGACCTATGGAATTATAGACTTGCACAAAAACAAATATGGCCAACAGACTACATTCGGTGATTTTCTATTGCACACATTATTTCAGACATAACTTCTTTAATATCATTTGATTCAGTATATGTAAATGGATAAAAACATCTTTCTGTTAGTCATATTTTTTAAATTTAACTTAATTTTTCACCCATATGTAAACTAGTCCAGCACTAGCAGAAATGCGGGCCCTCTGAGGACCATTGTCCAACCACATCTAATTTCTTCTTTTTTTCTCTCCTTTTCTCTCATTTTTTAGCTCAGCTGACTTTCAGTCATGCTGGGCTATAGCGATGGGTCTTTGTCCGGCGTCCTTCCGTCTGTCCGGCCGGCCGGCCGAGCGAATGGCCGGCCGGCCGTTAGCAGGGCACAAATCATAACCATAGGGGCTAGGGCCATGAACCCTATGCAGTCTTAGAGGTTCTAAAAAGATCTCCTTGCAAACCTGAAATTAGGTCACTGCGACCTATATTCTCGAAGTTATGGGGTGTGTTTGCACCCCCCAGAAATAATTCTTTTAGCCAAAATTTTCATCCCAAACCTTCCATCTTTCACATACAGCTCACCTACCAACAGGGGAAGAACCATAATTATTTTGAGGTCACAAGGTCAAAGGTCAAGGTCACAGAACCAACTTCTTTGAAAAGCCTCAGGATGCATTTTAAGCCAAACCTTTCATCCCAATTCTTTGATCTTTCACATGTAGCTCACCTACTAAGTGGGAGAAGAATCCTATAGATGTTGAGGTCACAAGGTCAAAGGTCAGGGTCACAGGATTCACTTTTTTTAAAAGGTTGTGGACACATTTCAAGCTAGACCTTTCATTCCAAACCTTTCAGCACTGATATCGCTTCTCTGCCAACAGGGGAAAAGACCTGTTGATTTTGAGGTCAAAGGTCAAGTTCACAGCACCCTCTTCTTGTGTGGAGTCATTTTCAGCCAACTTTTCAATCTATACTTTCCATCTGTCATATATGGCTTACCTACCAATAGGAGAAGAAGCCTAATGATGTTGAGTTCAAAAGGGCAAAGGCAAGGTCACAATAATGTTCTAAATGCTTGTGAACATATTTCAAGTGAAACTGTTCAACCCGAACCTTCAGTCTTTCACATATGCCACATCTATGCATCACTGAATTTGATTCAAACTTCATATTTATGGGTCTTTTTGCATGAAGAAATAACTAATTGATTTTGAGGTTAGCTGGTCAGGAGGTTAAAGGTTGCAGGTCTAAGTTATTCACTCATTGGTTGCCAAGTAATTACACCCGGCCAGATGTAAGTGGTTAGTAGTTACCCATCATTTAGAAAGAATCCAGTTGATATGTGGGCAAAAGGCCAAGGTCATAGGTCAGGGATGTTCACAATAACTTATTTTGTAGACCATCTCTATTTTTCTTGTTTTCTTGTATATATAACCATATGGCACTCACAACTGGTACATCTCACTATGTGCCCATAATTGTCAGTGACACTTGTGATATATGACTCCCTTTTGTATCAGCTCATGGAGTGATAAGGATATATCATTAGTGCATAACAAAAACACTGTTGCCGGAATGCTTTGGCCAGGCATTAAGACTATGAGAGTTAAGTGTTAAGTTTAACTACTGATTTAAAAAATAATGGGAACATTTTGCAGTTTATATCATGGAATCATAGCAATAAACTTAGTTTTCTAGATATCTGAATATTATTATACAAATCATCAGATATACCAGCAAGTGTTTGTTCTGATAATATGTGGGTCTGTACCTGGATTTAGGATGGCTTTATTTGATTACAAGACTCTTAGTGATGCTTTCTGCATTTCTTTTCTTTTAGGTTTTGCAGTTTACCTACCCTGCTGACCCCATTGAATAGCAAGCTGATAATTAAAACAAATTGGACTTGCACTTTTTACATTTTCATGTTCATAAATCTGATATGAGAGCTCTCCAACCTGATCATGCCTTTTGAATTGTTTTTGACATTCATAACTGTTACATTCTTTGAAGCAATTGCTACAAGTTTAGTGTCTTATTGGAGGATGTGTGACTTGTCAGAAAACCATTATGTCTGCCAGGTAGCCATTTTAGAAATCCTTTTGCCAGGACAGTTTCTGTGATTTTTAGCTCAGCTGACTATAAGTCATCTGAGCTATAGTCGTGGTCCATTGTCCGTCGTCCGTCCGTCTGTCCGTCCGTCCGTCCGTCCGTAGATGTGGCACGTTTTGAAACTGTAAGACCTAGGAATCCAAAATTCAGCAAAATGTTAGATGTTCCCAAGATCTCCTACCAAGCCGAAAACTGGGTCTTTGCGACTTTGTTCCTTTGAGAAATTAAGGAAAAACCTCAATTTTTTTATTAAAATCCTATTTTCACACTTCAGGACTGCCTCATATCAAAACCACTCATCTGTTTTTCCTCATATTTACCATAAATATTCCTCTATATAGTTCCTATGTACATGCCAGAAATTAAGTCTGTAAAGTATAAATTCTTTAAGTTATGGGCCCAAACATAATGGACTTTGTAAAAAATTAGGAAAAATAATAACTCACTTAACATGAAAAATTTTGAAACTAGAGTCTATTTTCTCAAGTATATAACTATGTTTAATTAAGATTCAATTGTTTACCCAAAATTAGATCTGAATTTTGTAAATTTTTTAAGTTATTAGCATAAAAAAAAAATCAGTACCTTAAATTTTGCCCAACTTTGACCATGGCACGTTTTTTTCCTGTGAGCACCATTGATTTAATTTTCACAGCATGTAAACATAAATATTTAGTTTGTCTAAATCTGAAATTTGAAAATAAAAGCTTGAAAATTAAGCTAGTTATTGATTTTTTTTTCTGTAGTCACTTGCTTTGTTTACAGATGCAGGGTCCCACTCCAGGTCACTGGAAGTCAGCTATGCCAGGGTTTCTGATTTGTTACAGTCACTGGGGGAGATCCCCTGCTGTGACAGGTGTACAGTTATTCTCATATCACCACCCCAATCACCCCACCCCCCCCCCAGCCCCCCCCCCCCCCCCCCCCCCCGCCGCAAACCCAACCCACCAAGTGTTATGCAGTAATTGTTATTGTTTTCACTGTATCTCCTTAATTGTAATGCTGTTTCCACTCCGATATGCAAAAACTTTTCTTGAAAAAATAATTCAAGGTGTAATCCAGAAGATGCAATGTTGTGTAATGTAGCATTTTTAAAGAAATCAATTTTCTTGTAAATGATTTTAACAAATATAAATGAACCCATCAGTATGCTTAAATTATTATAAAATATGAAGCACATTATAGATAAATAAAGACACAAGTAAAAATTGTGAAATCTAAATCAAGTATTATTTTTAGATATTTATTGTTTTGCAGATTTAAAAGATATATTTTTGTGGTAAAAAATAAATAAACATTTGTATGCATGATGTGGTGTTATCTGACAAGATTGAGATTTATGATGATGCAGTTGAGAATTATGAATCAACTTTTATATTCAGACATATATGTTAAATTGGAAATGTATAGAAATATAAACTTAAATTAGAAAATAATTGATGTGATAAAAAATCAGGATTTAATACAAATATTTGTTCTTTATTTTCCTGCCTCAGCAGAATATGAGATCAGGCTTTGTTTGCCCTGTTTTATGTTGTTAATTTGCTATATTTCAACTGTATACATTTCATAAAAAAATACATATATATTTAATAATGTATATTATAAAAAAAATAGATACAATTGAACAAATGTGTAAACTACTGAAATGTCAACAGTTAATCAAAAAACCAACTAATGATCATGGTATTAGTACAGATCATTTGTTCACAAACTGCTCACATGCTTTAGTTCCAACATTAGGAAACACATGGTCAGGTCACAAAATATTTTTTTGCAACAATTTCTTGCTCATCAATACAAACCAATCATATAAACCAACCATGGCCTTTATTACCTCTTCCTCTTACACTTTATCTCCATTAGATATTATTTTAGATTTTTACCTTCAAGGTTAACGTCAGCTGAGCACAGTGACCCATAGGTCCCTTGTTTTATGATGTTTGGTCCCTTTTAGAGGATGTTTGTTATTCAATTTCCGACCTGTCAGAAATCCAATATGGCCACCAGGACGCCATCTTTAAATTCCTTTAGAACATATTATCTCAACAACTATTAAAGTGAATGCAGTGGGATGTATATTAATGTAATCTTGTATTGGGTCAAAGATTTCTTAATAAATATGACCATCATTTATGAAAGCTCAGTACAGTTGGCTTGTATTAAATAAAAATTAATATGGAAGCACCCGTTTCACAATAATTCTTGCATGGATTTCCTTGATCTTTTGCTATATTTTGATCTTATATGTGGCCTGTGTGGTATTCCTTTTGAGACTGACAGGTATCGAGCAGGATTTGTTCCTGATAGCTCAACAACCATACATTTTGCCTCAGACCATCATTCACTATGTTTTAACCAGACATATATGATAAGAATTTATGGCAATGTAGAAAGTTTAAACAAAATTGGCATATAGGTTCTGCAACAATTTTACTAGAAGTTGTGAATTGCAGCCCATGATGTCATAGGTCATTCTTGGCAGCTGAGCGTCATGACCCATGGGTCACTTGTTCTTTCTCTTCCTGGGGGTCCAGGGTGTCCATACCAGGGATCCCACCCAAGACATACTTGTTTGAGACTTGGCTGTGGAGCACAGCCTTCTGTTTCAGCTGACAGAGTGCACACCCTGCGCATGCATGGGTGGGGCCAACTTTGAAAATCTCACTGATCCTCCGCTGTGATTTGAACTCAAAATCTCCAGGCACTGAGTCCTGTGCTTTATTCCAGACCACAGAAACCAGATGATTCGTATTTTTAGGGCAGGTGAAAGTATGGTTTGTGGTGAACTGGGGCTCCTTGAATCACAGCAAATAAATTGGAAAAAAATCCAATGGCTTAAACAAAAAGCATTTGTCAGGATTATACTTGACACTGACAAAGCCCATGATCCATGGGAAGTCAGAGGATCCCTTGCAAGATCACTGTATCATATGAATTATCCTCGACCTCGTCAGCTTCAAGGTGACTTGGTATCAGTCTTTATGAAAGGCCTGCTACTCATGTCTTGGTGTACGGTCACATTTTCTATTTGGAATTTGTTGTTTTTGAACACAACAACACACAGAAGCTGCAATAGAGATATAATAAATGGCATATTTAATGAAGTTATGAGGCTTGTTTTGTCAGTTTGTAGTGTTATTTTCATGAGACAAAAATATGTTTAAATATTTTTTGTGTTGTAAATCAGTTGCAGTTTCTGTGTTTCTTTTATTCTTAAGATCATCTGGAGAAATTTCAGGACGTTTGACTTCTTATATTCTTATATAAATTATACCTAGCTCCGTTGGTTTAGAAAATCTTCAGTCCAGAAGCCTTAAATATAATATAATTAATTATAATTCTTATCATATAAATTCTTTCATCATCCTAATATATTCTTTGCAACTTGTAGCTAGGGACCATTGACCTAAACTTATTGAAAAAAAATATTCTTGTGAATACCTGATTATACAGGGATAGATTCCATGCTTCCCAATGGCTTCTAAAGAATTTCTGTCCATGAGTTTATCAAAATTGATTTGATAAAAATTCAAGTTTCAGATATTATAAGTACATTAAAGATGGTCTTCAGAGTGATCAGTTTCACTGCACTGTTACTTTATTCACAATATTTCAGTGTTTTTTTTTTTTGGTTTTTGATAGTCTTCTATATGCTGCAGAAGAGATTTAAGACTTTGCTGATTGCTTTTTATCAATGCTGCTAGTCCTGTATGGATCACTGACTTTACATGATGGATCTCCAGACATCTGAAGGTCTTAGATATACATCACAGTCGAGAGATAAAACAGCTGGTGTGTTTACGGGAAAAAAATCAATATTGCAAGAACTTAGATATTGAATGACTTGATCAATTGAGTGTCCTAGATGGTCCTAAGCTTCCACTTCCTTTGAAAGGATTAAGGAGGTCAAAGGAATCTTCCTTCAGTGGATGCAGACATTTATATGCACTTTGGTTTTTGGGTCTCTTTGAATTTGCCATTTATTTTAAAAACATTAAGGAAGACATGATTATGTGGTGCTCTCTCTGTGGAACCATCATGTTCATACTTTATCAAGTGGGGTTGTTGTTGGCGGTGCTGTTGTTACTGTGTTTTGCAGCTCCAGTTTCATTTCAGTTGCTCCATACTGTGGTTCACACCATATCGGTGAGATTGGAATTGTATGGTATTTCATTATTGGTGTTTCATAAAGGTTTTATTTAAGTGACCATACCAGAGACTTACACTAAGAGGGTTTATCCTTATTCCTTAGATATGAACACATAATGCATTGTCAGTCTGTCCCTAGTCTGCTTGTTGGTAACAAGTAGGTTTATGAACAGAAATTTGTGAAACTTGATCGAACCTAAAGTTATAATAACAAGTGTTGCAATTTCTTTGAAGTCAAAGGCCATTTTCACACCACACCTGTATTCACTTAATACCATGTAGAATACATTTTTTACTGCCAGACAAAAATTCCACATTCTGTTCACATCACACCCGTATTCATTCGCGTTTTGATCAGCCTTATTATTGAAACCACTCAGGAGAAAGTTCTGAAAGTTTTGAGCACCAACATTTATTAATTGTATGTATGTCAAATGCCCTTTCCGCAATTTGTTCAAAATAGGACGCATGTTTATGCACATGAAAGGTAAGTTTATAACTGCAAATAGGAGAAGTGATTGAATACCTTGACAAATATGGTACTGGCTTTAATTTTTTTTCTGGTGCGGTATGAATATTAAGTATGTCAAATACTGTATGTTGATATCAATGTTGGAAAATAAACATATTCATCATGTTTGGATGGCAAATGTTTATATCTGTGATCCTTGTACAAATCCAGATACTGAGCGCAGACATGGTGGAAGATATTATACCAAGGTCGTACGCAGCCGGGAAACATCCGGTAGCAGGTCAGTGGTTGCATTATATCGTAAATGCTTGGCTTCGTCACTCGCTTGTCTTGATTGTTCTATAATTACTGTCACTGTATATAAAGTTACACAGTGAATATTTTTATTTTAATTATATACAGTGATTGATTTTATATGATCAATGTGTGTAATGATTAAAATGAATGTGCACTGCCCCTACCATTTGCACTCTGTATCGTGAGTCATGATGTGTTGATCATGAATATTCATGCTTAATCATTATCATATATATGTGACTCTTTCTCATTTTCTCCAGCATCGTATTTTATTCTAGAATATATTTAAGAAAAATTAATATTTAACCAATATAAAGTCTAGCAGAATTTTTTTCCTGCTTACTCTTGAATATTTACTGATACTTATTTTAAGTGTATTACTAATACATAGTTAAGTTTAAGTCTCTCATTTATTTGCCACTCTTCCATAACTGTCTACATAATTACCATTTATCCCCACTGACTACTTATACTGCCTTACAAGAACTTCAATTTATACTTCATAAAGAATATATATTTTATGTGTTATAATTAACTATAAATTTTTAAAGTTTAATGATTGTTATTTAAAATTTTTTTTTTTAGTAAATAATTTACTTCAACAAAATTAGTAAAGTAAAAGTGAAAAATATACAGATTTAAAAACTTAAATTTAAAAATTTGTCAATAATTGATCTCTATGGGTCATTGTATGCCCTGCTTGGAATAAAAAGAACACCATCATTTGGGTTTGCCTAAAATATATTGTAGCCATGTGTGCCTAAACAAGTTTTGTGTTTTCAGTGAAACAAGATGAAATTCACTCTTAATAGTATTATTAGGATTTTATATGTGTGCTTGATAAATGTGCATGAAGATAAATTATGTTCATTAAAAGCTCTTTCCTAAAATGCTAACTTCTTGAATACTCTTGCATTTGCGAAAGTGCAATATGCCTCCTTTTGTCGTTAATTCTGGTCTTCTTGCTTCTGCCACAGTTGCATCACTGCTGCCATCTGTTGGAAATGCAAACCACTAGAGTTGTAATTAGAGACCACAGTTTCCTCAGCCATGATCACAATCAAACATAGCTGTGTTCTCCACAATGTCAGGGCTAATCAACTCAATGATTTGATCAAAGCCATATTAGCTCTAAAACAAAGGCTCTAATACCAATAAACAGCACCATCCCTTAGCACAGACAAAGAAATTGCCTTATCTCACAATGGTGTAAAATATAATAAATTAAAACTTTTTTATGTTAATCCAGATTACCTCCAAACTTTAAATGGATTCATTGTTCATTGGATTATCCTCCACAAAATGTTATCAAATCCCTGTTTTACTTTTGTGTTAATATAAATAGACAAACCAAGGGAAGAAATGATACCTAAGGAAGGTGTATACCTGGCCAACTAACCAGGAAATTGCAGTTCCTAAAATATGTAAAAACAAGTTAAAAAGGCTTTGTTAAACTGAAATGCATTGATAACATTGTTGGACTTATAATATCTACATTGCAATGCAGTATTCAATATTTCCTTTAAATTATGATATGCGTTTATACAAGAAAATATGTCAAACTTGGCCACCCCAGGTGCCCTTGACCTTATAAATGTCAACAAATTAAATTTTCCTGAGCTGTCTTTGTAACATAGATTTTCTTTGGAGCATTTTGCTATCACTATATTATTTTTTTGAAAATTTATTACCTTTTTTTTCTGCAGGAAAGACCACATTCAATATTGTATCATACTTTTCTTAGATGTTTACACTTTAAAAGATTTTAATATGATTTTCAACTTCAAATTGGTGATTTCGTCATTATACTCTTTACATAGATGTTTATGAACATAATGAAATTTGCTCTTCTCTTCACATTTGATATATATATTTATTATATATAGTAGTTAAGACATGCAAGATATTTTTGTAGAATCATGAGTTTTCTCAGTGGTGCCACCTGGTGTTACAGCTTTCAGGCATAAACTTCCAATACCAGTTTCAGTGATATATTGCAGTACAAACTCTACTTACTTTTTAATGAAGGAGCCCCTTTTCATGCACTTATTTTTGTCAGTAATAGTTATTTAAGATTTTTCCCTCTATATCACATCTCACATTTAGTGAAACACCCATTTTGGAAATCAAAGGATAAGCACATAGTTAGAGAGGGCCAGGGAGTAGCATGCACACCTGTCAGCTATCAGTAGTCTACAAGCAGTTAAGAGTACCAAATAAAAAAAAAAATATCATCAAATGCTATACCCTTAAACTGGAGTCCCATGATCCTTTGCTATGCTTGAAAATTCTGATTTGAACCCTACCCCCACATTTCATACATATGGAAATGCTGGTGGCACGCTGGGTTGGGGTTGCAGCTTATGCCCTGCATGTACTCAGGAATTCATGGGGCCCCAGTGCCTCATGGATTTTCTTACAGGTGGCAGTAGTGCTGACTCTGACCATGCACATTCACTTCATTAGTAGTCAAAATATTATTCAGAATAATATTCCCGGTCTCATGAACAAAAGCCATTCAGTTGATAAAAATGGAAGCTGTGTCAGATATAAACTTTGTCAAGTTAAGAATAATCAAATTAGCCCTGAAATAACTGCCTTATATTATTGGTAACACATGGAGGGAATATAATGATTGCATGGTGCAACTGTGACATCATCAGAGAAGTTTAGGAAAATGCATGGAAAAGGAGAAAAATTTCAATAAAAATTAGATTTTGCAGCACATATTAAACGTTTTAACATGAAATGTATCTTTTATTGAATTAAAAAAATATTTCTTTTGTGTGAATTTGTGAAAATAAAAATTTAAATGTATCCTAAATTTTGACTATTAAACTTTTTCTAAATTTTCCTAATGAATTGCAATACATAAATTACCAAAGAACACTGTTGTGTAATTTGTAGATGTCTGTTAAATTTGTAACCAAGAAAAGATGATTTGGACGTTCACTTCAATTTAAAACCTATCCCCCCACTTAATTTCAACCTCCTTCCCTTAATTTGCTACTCAATAATAAAATCCTAAATATTCTGACTGGTAAAACTAAAAATTCACCTAAGGCTGCAGTTTGCACCCCATGGTTTTCATGGCAACACATCTTGAATGTTGTCGTTGTTCATGTAGCAGGGCTCCTTCCCATCATGCCTCAGACAGGGGGATTGTGGTCCCTGTGTCCCCGGGGCTGGAGAGACCCGACTGCTAACCTGTTCAGTTGCATCATGAGAACTAACCTCAGTCCTCAGAGAGGTAAGGGGTAGAGGTCATCACCATGACAACGGGTCCTTAAATTGTAGACTGGTGCCTTTCTCCACCCTGAAACACAGACTGGCAAATGACAGCCATCGCGTAATAGATGAAAGACTGGTTCTCTGATTATCCTTAAATGTCAAAATCCCCCTCTGCATTCCCCACTTTTGAGCCATCTTAAACACTAATTAGAAATTCTGAGTGTGTCCTTGAGGTGAGCAGCTGAACCAGTCTATATGGATTGTGGGTATCTACTTCAGTTGTTACAAGATGGCTGTCCCCTGCCAGTTTTTGTGGTGGACAAATTTGAGTTGAAACCAGTCTACTCACAGCTGGTCATTATTTAAACATAAAAAACTAAAACTATTCTGCTTAATGGTGGAGGTAGAGTTTATTTATTTTTTTCATCATAAAACCAAATATTTGCTATTCTTTGGGAGTTGTTAAGATGGTATCTCCATACCTTTTGTCAAAACATACATTTTAGAGCTAGAATAACCTGTGTCTTTGTGAGTGTAGGTGGAAACGGGTGGCACATTTTGCACTTGATGAATGTTACTGTGGTATTGTAACTTCCATTTCATGACAACTTTCTGATGAACCTGCTGTATTTAAAATGTTGAGATAAATAAGTTGTGAATTAAGTTGAGCATTTATGTGGAAAGTTTAAACACAAAATGGTTTGACATGTTAATTTGTTGTAGCAGTTTGTAATATACCAAGATAAGGATTACTCACCTAAAAGGGAAATAGTATTTTCATTTTATGAAGAAAAAAAAAATACTTCCTTAATTATTTGGATACAAATGGTTTCTGTGTGAACAGAGATATTCCTAAATTTTGCAAGTGAAGCAATATTTTGTCTCAAATAATAAAATTTTCTGTCACATTCTAGAAGTTCAAGTGAGATAATGCTTTTTTAATTTTCTTTTGTTCTTGAATGAATTTTTCATTGATTACCGGTATCTCATTATGTTGATTCTACCTAACATTGATTTTGGTAGTTACGTGATTTGCCACCAGGTGGTACCACACCCAATCAAACCAGAATGAAAAAAATGTGCTGCCCTGAAATTATCTTAGAAATAGATGTCCTGCTGCTGAGTTTATCAAGAAAGCATGTACTTGATAAACTGATAACAGTTTTGTTTATCATTCAACTTTTTATGGAAATCATCATGCCAAAAAATCAAGTGTTTTTTAATGCATTTTGGAAAAAAAGTTAAAAAATTAAAAACAGTTATGGAAGGTTTGAATTTTACATCACTTTTTGTTACATATTTTATTATTATATCTGTCACAGAGATAGTTTTTTTCAGAAACTAATAAATTGATACACTTTATAAGATATCATATCTTCATATTTATCCTTGGATTATCCAACCAACAAATGTTATTTGAATGTCAAAACTTGGGGAACCGGTATCCCATTCTTTCCTTACATGCAAAGAGGCAGACATGCAAAATTATATTTAAGGGTACCCACAAGAACATAGATGTAACATGGTCAGTTCATCATCAGCATGATTGTTATGTTTTTCAAGTCATATGTGGCAAATCTGAATGTCTTTTCAATGAGCATGAACTGTTGTCAGCATGATTTGAACCTACAGTTCAACCTGTGCACATTTGCATGTTACTACGACAACCAGGGTTGTTACCAAGGCACCACATCTGACGTTGCTATGAAAAAATTCTTTCTCAGTTTTATAGATACTTGTCAGGTCATTTTTAGCTATTTAATTTAATGTTCAGTCTCCAGATGGCGTTGTAGTCACCATATTGACACAATCTTCTTGCACATAAAAGAACTTGGCATAAATGGCAAAATGTTCAAGGACAAAGTATATATGGCATTATTTAGACATTACCAGACAGTAATTTTTCTTAGACACAGTCAGTAATTTTAAATTTATGACAGCCAAATTCAGTCACTGTTGATGCTATTGCAGGTATTTAGTGGGCACTCTAATATTTGGTATACAAACATTAAAAAAATGTGGAAAATTATGTTCTTTAGCAGATTTCCTACACACTGTTTAAGTCAGGTGTTTTATGTTCATGTTTGATATGTCAAATGCCAGCATGGACCCCAGAATAATAATTATATAAATATTAACAGTGATAATAATAATACTGGTATCATTATTATTATAATTATAACAGCTTAATTACCTAATTATTGATACCCTTCTTCACCTGGTTGAGTGAAGAGTCATCCCAGAACCTGCACTTTTATGGACCTGGCAGGTTGCCCATTCTTGCATAGTTCAGCTACTGCCAGAAAGATGGTGCTGCAAAAGCCCCCTCAAGAAATAATGTCCAAAAAAAAGTTCTCTGGATGAATTGGGGAAAATTTGGGAAATGCCCTTGGGATATACTTGCCATCTTGTTCATGACAGTTTAAACACATACATGTGTTTTTCAGAGGCTTTATCACAGAGAAGATTTGTGACAAAGTTATATAGTTTTATGCTTTAACCAAGTGACAGGCCTAAATACTGAAGTAATGACTGTAACATGTACTCACTACAACAGGAGCTCCTTCACTGAAATACAGCATGATGGACCCCTGGTTTGTGGAATAAGGTGACTTTCACTAATGCTAGACAATTTGCATATTGACCCACAGGAAAATGCAAGATTTTTAAAGATTAAGAATATTTTTTTTTTTCAAATGTTTTTGGTGGTCATATTAATTTCAAGATATTTATTATATATTACTATTATTATATGAAAAAAGAACTGAAATATTACTGCTTTGTGGCATGTTTTTTGTATGATTCATATTCATTAATGGCATAAATATTCTCTTTACCTGTCAAAAGGACCGTTAATACGAGTTGAGAGCACCCAGTCTGATAGCAGCGGATTTGCTGACACGGATCATATTGATCCACAGAGAACATTAGCCAATCAGGTAAGTACTTTTAATCTCCCCTTCCCCCTTGTTAGCAGGGACAAAGTGTTGCATGATGGGATTGACATGTGACTGAGAATGGTTTATACATGTATGATGATGAAAATGCAGTGACCATGTTTTGACTTTCAGACTTTATAGGGAATAGGGAGCAAATGTTCTGATGTCTGGATTGCTAATTATAGTAGAATGTCCCTGAAAAAAAAAACCTAGGTTGTATGACCATCTTGAAATAAAAATAACTTTTTATAGGTTCACAGTTTTAACATTTTTACATAATTTTCATATATTTACACCAGCCTTCGTTAGAAAACCAGCTTTACATTGGCACCGAACTGAATGCTTGTAATTATGACGTTTCCAACCCTTTTTCAAACTTATGTTTTTTTTAGGTTATGTGTTTTCCCCTGTTAGTTTGTCTGTCAGAGGACCTTGAACATTTGTTGCCTATCATTTAATTATGTAAACCTGCATATTGAATAATAACAATTTGTCTGAGTTTGTCTTGATACTAAATATTTACCAGCATGGTGTGATTACATGAAATATTTTAATTACATTATATAACATAATATAACTTATATATCATCACATATATGAGCTTTTAAGAACATTGAATTATGAAATTCAAGTAACTCTTTAGGCAATGTTTGATTGTTCATTCATTACCAGTTTGTTCTCCCAGTCCCCAATTGTATAATTAACTTGTAATTTCTACAACCAGCTCCTGTGTCTGCAAATGATGTGTGTCTGTGTGTATATGTGCTTTCATTGATTGATGTGTATGTGTTACATTTGTATGTGTAGGGTTTAGGAAATCAGTGTTGCTAATAAGAGTAGAAAAATGGTAGAAAAATGTTGTGCATAAATAATGTTATCGTTGACATGAAATCCTGAACATCCATATAATAGCTGCAGATGTATATTACACGTCATTCGGCAGGGTTCAGTCAGATCTCAGTAGAAAACTAAATAAACAGTTTTCTTAATGGACAGAGTTATTTGTATTAAACCTGCCTGATTTACATTGTTTCATATGCACAATACCTTGCTCATTATTATGATCAGAATAGGTTACCAGCCTTTCTGGACTATACTGACTAGATCAGAATCACTCCAAACCATACAGTTTATTACCAAAGAATCCAGGCAGTCTAAGGTAGGAGGTCAGTACAGAATGATAAATTTAGATGACAATTTGTTGATATTCCATTTGGTATCATCGTGGTACTGATAGCATGTGTGTCAGCTCCATAGGATATAAATATTAATGACCAGGTCTTGACAGGTCAGATCTTACTATCAGATCTTAGTAGTGAAGTATGTGTCCAGCAAGGTCAAGAAGCATGGGCACTACTAGAGTCAGATTGCTAAAGTCTTTATTTAGACTAAAGTATGAGAATTTACAGGCCTAATGTAGTAATGTTTATCACTTCTTAAAGCTGACTACTCATCTGTCTTTACTGTAGATTTTTTGTGTGATTTTTTCTTGCATGCTCTGTGAACTTATTAATGAATTGTTGGTAATTCCTTCAAAGAAAAGGTTCTCATAATGCCTCTGTGATAGATTTATGAATTAGTTTACAAGATGTTAGTTAACACAGAACCTGTGCCCATGAACAGAACAAGTCAAGTGGTAATACTGTGAAGAAGACAAGTTCACAAAATAAAACTCAGACTTACATCAATTAATATATTGATGAGTACTTTTCACTGATTTATTTGGTGTAATACTATTATGGTATTATTATGGTATGGTATTATAATTTCATTAATAATAATATGATGTATGCTAAATCTGAAATAGTCATGCATTTATTATCCAATTAATAGCATTGTAGGCTGCGCAAGATCAGAAAGTTTAAAGTCTAGGCAGCGGAGGGTGTTGGCTGCGGATTATCAGTGTCTAAGGAAAGTCTTTGCAATGTGGGGGGAAGGGGGGGGTCTCTATTGTGGGATGCCCCTAAAATTATGTTTGCTTTTACTTATTTGGCTCATATTCCCCAGTTCATACATCATTTATGCACAAGTGACTGGACATTTGTGAATATTCCTGGATGATGTCCATGAATCCAGACCATCCTTGCGCCAGGTTAACACCAAAATTTAATACAATTTTCATTTGCCCATGCCCAAAATGCCTTGAAAATTTCATGAGATTCTGTTTATGATTGCATGAGTTCTGTTGTACACAAACACACACACAAGCACATTCGAACAGGGAAAAATGCATATCCTACATACTGAGGCAGTAATATTATTCCATAAATATGTAAAACAGTCAGTAATACTTACACTATACTTAATTATTTGACTGAACAAGGCAGTCTGTTTCATTGATAGCCTCAAGCATATTATTAACTTTTGGCACAGCAGTTTACAACCATATAACAACAAAAGTTTTCCAGTGTAACATTAATGAAACTTGCTTGTTACATAAATAGCAGCTTGTGTGAACATATTTTAAAGGGCTTCATAAATATCCATGCTGTAACCTGAAATAACAACAGAGATCTTATTACTGCATTTTGAGAAGTTATGTGGCCTGCTTTCAGAGCACAAATTTCAGACTGTTGGAATAATCTTTGTGAATCTGTATATAAAATCTTACTTACCCAGGTGGTGTATTGTATATATCAGTGTAATAGGGACCAATGAACATCAAATCTCTAGCTAGTGGAGTGTTGTACTGATAAAGCAGGGTAGGGCACTTTAAGAAATCTTCTTATCTAAATTGGGGGTTGTACTTAAACATACATGTAACAGTGGCTTTACATGTGTTAGTGTACACACTTGCTGTTTAGTACCAGACCAGGAAGGCAGTACATGAGAAGCATGTAGTCGTTTGTCAGGATGTAGATTGGGGGTAGGTAAATTTAACTCCTAACAGTTAAACTTTTTGAACTGTGCGCAAAGAATGGTATATTATCATTTTATTTGCACATATATTTTACTAAGTTAGCCTCTTTGATACTACTTCAAAGTCACAATATTTTGTTTGGAAACAGACACAGATTTAATTTGAAATAACACTAAAATTCTTGATTTTTCATTGTTTGCAATTGCCAGTTTGAATATTGAATTTTAAACAAGACCAGTACTAGTTCTAAAGAAATAGTTTTGAATTACTCTGTTAGATATTTTCTGTCTCAGATTGTGGCATCATCAGTCATTTCAGTAGCACTCATTATTATTTCATTACTGAAGAAGTCTGTCATAAGTTTGTCTTAAGTTAACATGTTTTGAAAATACATTTCTGTCATAGACATCCATTGATTGATTGGTGATTTACATACTTTATAAATTTAAGGTGCCCAATTACCTATCTGACTTTTATAAACTAAAGGTACATGTAATCCCTTGGAGATTTTATAAAAATATGCATGAAAACATGGATATCATCACATATAGGCTGCTTGTTCTGTTTATATCACATGTTAATAATATGTGGGGGGCCCACCAAAATAAAACAAATTCAACAAAGGCATCTGGCGGCAAGTCAGATAAACCAGAGCTTTGCAAATGGTGTTTTGCAACAAGTGACCTTTCTACCTTCGCATATATGCAACCTACCTATCACCTTAGGTTACATGTTTTTTCTGTTTGTCAACAAACCTGTGTTTACAAACATGTTGTTGATAAACAAGTTCATAATCTTTCATGGAAGTGTTATAAGGACTTTTCATGACCAGAATTACCCTTACATCATTAATATATACACAGAGGAAGCCAGAAATCACATCAATTATCTTTCAAAAGCTAGGTGAATGGGCCGCTTTAATTATTTGTGTCCATTAGAACAAATGATGACTCTCTTTGTGTCAACTTGCCTCCTTGTTTTATGGTTAATGCTGCAAGTCACGGGCATCAAGGCTTTCTATGTTGTATACATTTTCTTATCTCTGATAACAGAAAATCAACTTTGTCACAGACAAGTGAAAAGAAGATGGAACGTGTAAATTAATCACATGCATAAGGAAACATTTTTGCGTATCTTCAATGAAAATGATGTGCATAATTATATTATAGTTAAACTAAACATGATCCGTATAAATGAATTACCAGTAATTGTTTATAGTAAATAATTATTGTTGCTTTTACAAATTTATGGAGCATATACTGAATTTTATAAATTGGAAGCTAATATTGATTATTTTATGTATAACTTCAATCAATGAAATTTCCCAATTCCAGACATTTTGCCGAAAAGAAAGAGTTACCCATATAATAGAGGTTATGAGACCATGATTCTAGCTGTGAAGGGACATAATCAGGAGCAATATTGGGTCTAATCTTTCATATTTACAGCTTTATACAAGAGTTTCCCAGGAAAACATCCAAGCACACAGTCTCAGTACCTCCCATAAGACTGCTTAACATTTTGCTTTGGTTTTGCATTGTGAGTGAACACAGTCCACATGTGTCTGTTTACCATAACAAGACGCGTGCCAAGAGGTCCGATTTATGCGCATGTGCAACTAATCCCAAACAAGGACATGTCCGTACGATTCCATACATGGACCTTCACATCCTCTCATATATCTCTGCTGAATGGACATTACGGTCCATCCACTGAATGTACTTTAGTTGTAGAACCCGTTTCAGTAGATTTGTGAGATTGATCAAGGGGCCTCAGCTGAAATGACATTCCCAGCGCAGTTAGACCCTTTGTATGGGTCCCTCAGTTTCTACAACCCGCAATGTTTCAGCCAGCGGGAACATGTATTACATTTTTCGGGCCAAGTCAGTCAGGGCATCTCCTGATTGACAGGTTATGTGGCCAGCCCCATGCGCTGCGTTTATGTTGATGCCTGTGATCTTGCCCAGTCAACTATTTTAAACACTTGTTTTTCGGAGTAAGCTAACAGTTTCAGGGCAATATTTTGGCAGGTACCAATTTATTTCGAAGAGAAGACATAATTTTTTTGTGTTAATTCAACATGCTTTATACTTGATTAGGTCCCTTTAACAATGCAACCTAAAGTGTTTGAAATATAAGGCTACCAGTGAGGAGCATTAATGTATTCAACAGGTAGTTCAGTGTGTTTAAAATGGATCTGGGTTTTGGTATCAGTGAGGTATATTTGTTTGATGTGACATTACATGTGGTGGTATAAAGGTATGCAGGTATTGTATAAAATTACCCAGGTCAGTCTGTTATGATGGCAACGTACAGGGTAGAATATCATTAACTTAGGACATATATAGTTGTATATGCGGGTTGGCATTATGTTTAAGTATATGGTATAATCATATGTAAAACTCAAATGGTCAGGTGACTTGATAAGCTTAGCTCCTTTCTTACATTATCAGAAAAAAAAGAGATTTCATGTCACAGCAAAGGTAAAAATACATTTCATTAAGTTAAGAAAATCTTTCATTGTGAAAATTATGGAAATGATTATATATTGAATTAATAGAGGAATTTTTACTTAGGGGCACATGTTAAAGGGATTATAGGTGGTAGGTGACTTACAGATGGAGAATTTAATAGTCTAGCATCAGTAAATTATTATTTTAGTTTACAAATTTATAAAATTCATGAAGGTTCCTATGTAAATGGCATATCTGAGCTCATTTAAGTAAAACTTTTGAAATCATAAGAATAGAACGTGATGCATGTATGCATGTGACTGATCTAGAAAAATGAGCTTACTGGAGGATTAAATTAAAGTCATTAATATCCAAGTCATACTGAATCACTTCACGTTGTATTTTGTATATATTATGGAAATTTGTATAAGTACAAAAAATCACATTCTGTATCTTCATACCATTAAGTCTATCGCAGATACACTTTCAGAAACCTTGATTCATCGAGCCGATCTGGCATCTATTTCATTTATAAAATACAAAGCAATTGAGCCAATAAAATGATTCAGGTGTACTGGTTTCACATGGCTACTGGAGCCCATCTGTTGCTGTTTGAGACAAAATGTTTTGCAATGTTGGGAGTGCATCCAAAATCTGACCAATCACATAAAGCCATATAAATCTGTCATGTTTCTGGTCAACGTGTTCTTCTTCAAATAGCATGTGAAAAGTGTATTGTTAACATTTGGCTCATAGGATTTGATTACTGGTGTGATTTCAGCTCGAACACTTAATTGCAGGCTTATTCATTAATCCTGAAATCGATGCCAGAGGGACTCCCTGAATTGAGGTCTTTGAAAGTGTAGCTGCAAGAGGATTGACAGTAATAAGATGGCAGCCGGTTAAATGTATGTGAAACAATGTATCAATTATATTATGGTAGTTGACACAGTATAGTAGACAATCTATTCTAGAAGGAGCAAGAAGTAGAATTCATATTGAACTGCAGTTTGTTTGCTGATCATAGATACAGTCAAAGTACAGGGGACCACTTGTTACTGTCCCTGAAAAACCAGGCTTACGATGATCAGTATCAGTGCTGAGACAATCCAGCTGTGACATCACAAGGCTGTCTGTGATTGGATAACAATCTGTTGGTATGACCAATCACAAAGGTGCCTTTCACAGAACAGCCCAGTCTGTCATTTGGTCATGTTTGTCTGTATATCCAGCATCAGATCCTCTTTGTGTTTTAGCAACATCAATTGATGTGTTCTGTCACAATTTAGGCCACTACAAAAAGAGCAAAATGTTGTTAGAAAATGCAAGCAGCTTAATAAAAACCATAAGGGGTTCATATTCCAAATTGTTAACAAAGGGGCGCATTTATCTATTAATATTTGTTGTCTATCGAGAGAAGATGTGCTTTGAACATATATACCTACCTGGTATGTACCTGTAGCCGGGCTTATTATAATCATATCATGCTTTTATTGTACAGGAATGCCCTTATTAGTATACATTGACATGCAGGTCCCATATAATTAGCACTGTGACCTCATTTCAAGATCAACATTTAAGCTGCGTCCACTCACCATACAAATTAAGTAACCTTTAAAGTGACATGATATGGATTATCACCGTGTCAAAATATCATGACATCTTAAAATGTTCATATAAAATTTCAGTTTTCTCCAATGATTTGTGCATTTACTGCCAAAACTGTTTGCATTCACTTATTTAGCCCATATTCCCAGGTTCATTCCTGCATAAAAGACCTAACATTTGTGAATATTCCTTGATAGTGTTCCTGAATCCAGATCACATGCTGGATCCACACCAAAATCTGAATCTTCATTGGGCACTTCCCTAAATGCCCTGAAAACTTCATGAGATTCCATTCATGATTGCATGATTTATGTTGTCAAAAATAACTCGCACAAGTACAGAGATAAATGCATACCCTCCTGACAGATGAAATATGTTTAATGGAAAAGGAAGTAGGGAAGATTGAACAGCTGAAGGGTTCTATCTAGATGGCCATACAAAAAGTGTAAAAGGGCCTAATCACCTATCTGACCTCTATACACTGAAGTTAATCCCTTGGAGCTTTTATAAAAATAGGCCAGGATACATGGATATCACCGCACACAAGCTGCTTGTTTTGTTTATATCAACATGTTTATAACATGTGGGGGCCCTGGTGGCAAGTCAGATAAACCTGAGCTTTTCAAATGGCATTTTGCAACAAGTGACTTTTCTATCTCTACATATATGCAATTTACCACCTTAGGTTGCATGTTTTTCCTGTTTGTCAACATTGCTATGTTTTCAAACATGTTGTTGATAAACAAGTTCATACATCTTACACAGAGGTGTAATAAGAACTTTCCATAACCAGAATTACCCTGAGGTCATTAAAATATACACAGAGGAAGCCAGAAATGACATAAATTCTTTTTTCCAAAGATAGGTGAATGGGCACCTTTAACCTTGAAAAGAGCATGAAATCCAAAATTTTGTAGTGTAATAACACACACATATATGAAACCTGTGTGTACTATAGGTTGGCCTTCTTTATTATCTCACCATCTGTCCTCCCCGCATACAGGAGCTACAAATACATTAACTGATAGTTATATGATATATACTCTCTCATCACTGATACATATGTGCACAGACAGGCTTGTTGTTCAGTAGCCCGAGGGCCCACGGATATCTTCACGCTGGTCCTTGATTTTACTGGGAACAGGGATGCAGTCAGGTTAAATGTTTGATATTACAGTATATTTAATGGATTGGATCTAGGTGATATTAGTGTGTAAGTTATTGCCGTTCAGGGGCCAGCTGTTTGTCCAGGTAAATCAACTTCTTTATTGTATTTCAAATTCAACTTGTAGTAAAGTATTTGGTCTCTAAAGATAACTACTGTATATTTTCTAAACACTTCATTATTTCCGCTTTCATTATTCAAGCCTTGATAGGATAACTAAATGGATGAATTAAAATTAATTTTCCCAAAATAATTACCAGGACATATTGTGATCCAAATGGCGTAGTATCACTTTTTATATAAAATTGAGCATCTAAGGAGGATATGTTTTCACTTTAGTTGATAGCACAGATCATGATTGTTTTGTCTTGGTAGATGTATGCAATCTATTTAGAGCTATTTGAGTGTTACTTTCACCATTCATTTGAAGTAATAAAATGTACAGGATGGAAAGCTAATTAAGAAGTGTATGGTGAAACAGGCAAGTTTTGCCACAATATGCACAAAATACATCTTGTTTTAATGGACCTGTTTTATATTACATCATTAGGGATAAATTGAAGTTCTGTGTCAATTGGTGTAGTTATAGGTACTTAAGTTTTGAAAGTTTATGAAATACTCATTAAAAAGAAGTCATGATATTTTAATCATATTGGAATATATGAACCCTATTAGAGCAAGCAAGAGTTTCTTCTCTGGGTTTTGTTAATTACCTAGGTAGAAATTGTCCCTGTTTGAACTTGTCCCTGGTTAAAGTTCAATTAAGCCAGTGCTAACTTGTCATAATGAGGATTCCTAATTACTTGTCCTCTGATGGTATCACAGTGAAATGTTCATGTAAAACTGCTGAATCAGTCAAAAGCTCTCCCAGTATGAGGATGATACCTGTCCAACCTGTACCTTCCAAACAAGTTGCAAGTTTTTCCAAAGAGGTATGTGGTCCAGACTTTTAACCGAGCATGAACCTACCCTAGATGATTAACAGCATGGGGCCAAGGTAATGTAAGTCATTAACATTTAAGGCAGTCACTGATGGATGTGATGGTGTTGATTTTTAAAGGATGGCTGGATGATTTTGACATCAATCTGATAATTACTCGTAGATGTATCTATTTAAACTGAACTAAATTTAAAATAAACTAAAATGCAAGATTCAGGGACATCATTGAGAAAAAAAACATGTTTAAATATTTAAATGTACATAGGAGTCTATACTTTAACTGAGAAGCAAGATAAAATACACACTTAAGGTTGGATATAGCTTTAAGATCTGACATATTTGCAAATACTGTCACCATGGCATTCAGTTTTATTTTTGTAGGCCACAAAATATTTGTGAAACAAACATAGTTAAAGTGAATTTAGTTTCAGTTACTGCTAGATACATAGACAAAGTGAAGAAAAACATACAACTCTTTTGATGTTGCACTCTTTATTAAAATCTTGAAATATGGATTCTACTTAAAAGAAGCTGATTCCAGTCATTATCATCCTGAGAACACTAGAACTCTAGAGACCGGTGATATAGCCATAAATTTTTCTTTACTATTCAATATATATAATTATATAACAGTCTGTAACAAGTAGTGGTATACATCAGTATGTAGTGATGTCCTTGGTGTAGTATACAATGCTTCACAAAAGACTCAAGCTGATAACTGATCCAGGTCTTAACAGCCTATTACAGCTTATTATGTACTGCAAATATGGCTTACGATTATGTCACTTTATTACATAATTACTCATAATTATGCAATGATATAAATGCAGGTTAAACTGTTGCAAGATATTACAATAAATTAACTCCACGTTTACTGGTAATTACAGTTCTGGACTCCAAAGCATATATTTATGAAAGAGAAAGTTATATTAACCAAACAGATTCAGTAATTGCTGTTACCAACGTTTAGTATGAATCCTGTTGTGGCCCACCCTCTGCCTGTATACAAGAGGTCTCAAGCAGTTACAAATGAGATTAAGTGATATTTTTCTGCTGCTGTTGTCTTTGAGGTGAGGAAGTATTGGGTATTTTGGGTATTTTATTCTGATATATAAGCTTATGGAATGATAGTGCTGCATATCCCAACATCTGATGACAGAATTTAAACTACATGTACTTTGAATGTTAAGGAAATATTAATATAATTTGTGAACTACTCTTTGAAATACCAAAACTAGATATTCAGGTCATTTAAAGCTTCCTTTGTTTTGGCAGAGATTTGCTCTCTCTTCTCAGATGCAACAAATTAATTGAGTGTTGTATTCTACTAGAAATTGAGAATTTGGGGTTGGTCCAAAAAAGCGTTACTCCACTTTGTCACCAAACTTTCTCCCAACTACTCATCGGGGTTTCCATTATGCATACACACTAAAACCTGGATTTACAGTGACAATGATGGGTATACCGCTTGTATTTAAATAAAGAATTATGTAAATATTCAGGATCAGCCTTCATCTTCTACCACACAGGAACAACATTAAGGTTTGGACTTACTGTAGAGTATAACATTTGTTACAACATCTATGTTTTCCTCTGTTAAGGTTGTATACAAAAGTGTGACCAAACTGGTTTGTTTTAGTCTATAAATTGTAAGGACTAATCTTTTACATATACAGATAGCATTCATGCCTTTTGTAGATTTGTAAGGATTGACTCAAGGCCATTTGGTGCTTGTTTAATGAGGATGTAGTCAAACCATATGATAATAATGATATTATATTATTAATCTGCCTGGAATTCAGGTTTTATACAAACAGGAAAAGGAATAAATTAGAAGTAATGACCAGCAGGTAAGCAAGCTTAACTTTCAGCATCAGAGCATATATTAGAGTGTTTATCAGAAGTTGTCTTTCAGTCACTACCAGAGTGCAAACTTTGGACCTTACGTAAGGTCAGAGGTGACAAACGTTTTAAACACTAGGCTACATTCTATCCCTTAGAATTGAAAATAAAATTCTGGCAGGTGACACATGCTTACAGTTGGTGATTTGTTTACATTAACTGCAGGAACCTGAAGCAGATATAAGAAGTTCTAAGTGAAAATGAAAAGATCTGTTAAGTGGAACACCAAAACATTTTCGCTATGTTTTGGGCGACAATCACCTGATGAAATCTTTGGTAAACATGTTATATAGCAACAAATGGTGTTATTATAGTATTGTCTGTGAAGCTGAAACTGGCAAAGGAAAAGTAAGCAAAACTCAAACTTAAGTGAAATATTTACTTGAACAAATGTTTACTTTCATTACAAATTGTATAAAAAAAGTATAGGAAAAGCAGGCCAAGCAGTTGACTGACTATTATTTATGAAACACCTTGATCACTTGAGTTGGGATAGGTCATTTTCTAGGCACGGCAGGCGCTCATGTTGCCAAGTGAATAAAATATTAGGTACAAGTAAAACACTTGTACAGTCTTACATAGGTGTAGTGCACAGAGGTATTTAGACTTGGATAGAAGTTATATTGTCAGAAGAGGAAATTTGGTGACTGTATTTCTGATTTTGCTGTAAATTTGATCGCATTCTGCTGGTTTCAGCTTAGTTTCTGTGTGTATGTGTGTGTGCCTAACAATAGCTTTCAGAAAGATTTTGTTGTACAGTGGATCTAGCAGGCCGTGGTGAAGTCATTTTATCCATAATCCCTCAGTTCACTTGGACATTATCCATAAAAATTGCTCCTTTGGCGATTTTCATACATCTAAGATTTTAAGCACATAAGCATGTATGCTGATGGGGGCATAGAGACACCACAGTTACTGCACCATATGGGGAAAGTTTAACACATAAAGGCACAATACATTGAAACACAGCTGTAGAATAATCCATGCTCTCTGTGTATTTGTGTATGTGTGTGTGTGCATGCAGGGATGCAGACCTTGTCAAATTAGTAATTTAGATGCATTGTTAAATTATTAGAACATTTAAATTTTTTTAACACAAATCTGATAAAAAAAATTTCTGTAATTATTTGTATGCTGCTTGTGTGATTGTGTGTGTGGGTGGCCCCAGTTGATATATAATGACTAATCCTATCTAGGCAACTTAACTTGATGCATTAATGTGCCTGTCTGTATTTTAACCTTCCATATGTGATAGATAAATAAGAGCCGGATGTTTTATCAGCAGTAAACATGGTTAGATGATAAGATGCTCAATGAGATATGGAGTGGTTTTATTATAACAAAGCTGTATATTATTAGCTGAACAGATAAATACACATACAGGAAGTTTTATCCTTTTAACAGTATCCTTTGTATTAAAACAATAATGACAGTTTATTTATACAGCTCACATGGATCAGAGGTCAACCTGGTCCATATGTCAAGTTTTAATTTCGGAGGGTCAGTGTTGTTAATAAGACTAGTATAAAAAAGGCCTGTTAATTGTGAGGTGCAATCAATTCATTTAATCAGTTCTTTTCCTTTGATTCAATTATCGATTCATTTATTACTTCAGTAGTAAATTTCCGACCTTTGATCATGTAAACAAACATTTTTATTAGCACAATGGATGGCAGTTCACTTAGTAAAGGAAAAAATATAGACTCAGTAAAAATGTATTAAGCCCTCTGTTCATTGTGCCCATTTTCATTAGCTCAGCTGACTATAAGTCATCTGAGCTATAGTCATGGTCCATTGTCCGTCGTCCGTCCGTCTGTCCGTCCGTCTTTCTGTCCGTCCGTCCGTCTGTCCGTCTGGATGTCCGTCCGTAAGACTGGCTCGTTTCGACACCGTTGGACCTACGAATCTGAATTTCGGCATACAGTTAGATGTCCCCATAATCTCCTACCATGCCAAAAATTGGGTCAATAGGACTTCGTTCCTTTGAGATATTAAGGAAAAACCTCAATTTTTTTATTAGAAATCTATTTTCACACTTCAGGACTGCCTAATATCAAAACCACTCATCTGGTTTTCTTCATATTTACCATAAATATTCCTCTATATAGTTCCTATGTACATGCCAGATATTAAGTCAGTATTATATAATTTAAAAAAGTTATTGGCCCAAACATAATGCACTTTGTAAAAAAATCAGGAAGATATTTTGTCACTTAAGACCCAAAGTGTTAAAGGTAGGGACTTTTTTCCAGTAATACAACTTTAATTAATCAAAATTTAATTGTATACCAAAAATTAGATCAAAATCTGTTAAATTTTTTTAAATATTAGCAAAAATATAAAATTGGTACCTTGAATTTTGCCCAACTTTGGCCATGGCACGTTTTTTAGCTCAGCTGACTGAAAGTCATCTGAGCTATAGCGATCACTCTTTGTCTGTCGTCCGTCTGTCCGTCTGTCTGTCTGTCCGTCTGTCCGTCTGTCCGTCCGTTAACCAGGCACAAATCGTAACCGCTTGACTTAGAACCTTGTAACTTGGGATTCTGAGAGGTCCATAAAAAATCTCCTTGGAAACCAGAAATTAGGTCTCTGTTACCCATATCCTTCGAGCTATGTGGCCCCAAAGTACCCCCCAGAAAAGTCAAAAATTTCATACAAAAACTTCAATATCTCATTAACTACTTGACTGATGGTCATGATTTTTGGCATACATATTGATTATGAGATGTTACATCACTTCCTGCAGACTGGTGGCGCCACCTGTATTTTTCGATTTTTTACGAATTTTTTTCTCTATTTTTGAGACCTTTAAAAATGAGAACATCTGTTAACAAGGCACAAATCATAAAGACTGGACTTAGAATCTTAATTCTTGACACACTGAGAGGTCCATGAAAAATCTCCTTGGAAACCAGAAATTAGGTCTCTGTTACCCATATCCTTTGAGCTATGGGGCCCCAAAGTACCCCCCAGAATAGTAAAAAATTTCATACAAAAACTTCAATATCTCAATAACTACATCACTGATGGTCTTCATTTTTGGCATACATATTGATCATGAGATGTTCGATCAGTTCCTGCAGACTGGTGGTGCCACCTGTACTGTTTGATTTTTTACGATTTTTTCCTCTATTTTTGAGACCTTTGAGGATGCTGTCATCTGTTAGCGTGGCACAAATCGTAACGACTGGACCCAGAATCTTCATTTTCGACACACTGAGAGACCTATGAAAAGTCTCCATGGAAACCAGAAATTAGGTCTCTGTTACCCATATCCTTCGAGCTATGGGGCCCAAAATTACCCCCCCGAATAGTCAAAAATTTCATACAAAAACTTCAATATCTCATTAACTACATCACTGATGGTCATGATTTTCGACATACATATTGATCATGAGATGTTTCATAAGTTTCTGCAGACTGGTGGCACCACCTGTATTTGTTCGATTTTTTTTACGAAATTTTTCTCCATTTTTGAGACCTTTAAGGATGTAGTTATCTGTCAACAGGGTACAAATCGTAACGACTGGACCTAGAATCTTCGTTCTTGACACACAGGGAGACCCATGATAAGTCTCCATGGAAACCTGAAATTTGGTCTCTGTTACCCATATCCTTTGAGCTATGGCACTCCAAAGTACAGCTCAGAATAATGGAAAATTTGATACAAAAGCTAAAGTATCTGAACAACTAATGCAGAGATAACCATAATTGTTTGCATGGATATTGATCATGGAGTGTTTCATAAGTTTCTGCAGACTGGTGGCACCACCTGTATTTGTTCGATTTTTTTTACGAAATTTTTCTGTATTTTTGAGACCTTTAAAGATATTAACATCTGTTAACAGGGCACAAATCATAAAAACTGGACCAAGAATCTTCATTCTTGACACACAGGGAGACCCATGAAAAGTCTCCATGGAAACTTGAAATTAGGTCTCTGTTACCCATATTCTTTAAGCTGTATGGGTCCAAAATACCCCCCCCCTCCAGAATAATGGAAAATTTGATACAAAAACTGCAGTATTTCAATAACTACAACACTGATGGTCATGATTTTCGGCATACATATTGATCATGAGCTGTTCCATCAGTTTCTGCAGACTGGGTGTGCCACCTCTATTTTTTTTTTCAAATTTTTATGAATTTTTTTCTTTTTTTTGAGACCTTTAAAGATGTGGTTATCTGTCAACAGGGTACAAATCGCAACAACTGGACCTAGAATCTTCATTCTTGTCATGCAAGGAGGCCCATGAAAGGTGCCTGTGGAAACTTGAAATTAGGTCTCTGTTACCCATATCCTTCAAGCTATAGGACTCCGAAGTATCCCTCAGAATAATGGACAATTTGATACAAAAACTGAAGTATCTGAACAACTAATGCAGAGATCACCATGATTTTTTGCATGGATATTGACCATTAAGTGTTTTTATTAGTTTCTGCAGACTGGTGGAGCCACCTGTATTTTTGTATCCGCCAAAAAGAAGTTTTGCGGATACTATGTTTTTGACCGAGTTCCTCCGCCGCCGCGGCGTTCGTTTCCAGAGAACTCTTCAGAGACTAATGGACCGATTTTTCCCAAACTTACACCTATTATCGGGTCACATGTGAACTGGTGCCTAACCAATTTGCATTGACCTCTGACCTTTCCTCTCTATCCAGTGTCCATTTGTGGGTCTGTTTCCACTCATAAACCCTCATATCTCGGGAACCGTTTGATCGATCAGGAAATAAAATTGATACAAATGTAGCCCTTGGATTGCTTTATAACATACACAAAAAAATGGTGGCGCCACCTGTAACCATGTTTGCACAGTGTCCATCTGTTCATCTGCCTTGGATTAAAATCACTCATATCTCTGCAGTGAATTGACTAATTCACCAGAAATTCGTCATGTGTATACATCTAGGATAGCTTTCTTGATTTTATGACAGGTGGCGCCACCTACGTTCACGTTCACGCTGATGACATCCAAGCTTATATCTCGGGAACCGTTTGACCGATCAGGAAATAAACTTTATACAAATGTAGCCCTTTGATAGCTCTGTAACATACACAAAAAATGGTGGCGCCACCTGTAACAATGTTTGCAAAGCGTCTGTCTGTTAGTCTGCCGTGGCCTAAAATTACTCATTTCTCTGTAGTGGTTCGACATAACTGCCTAAAATTTTGCAGGTTTATACATCGTGGACAGCTTTCTTGATTTTATGACAGGTGGCGCCACCTACATTCTAGTTAACGCTGGACACATCCAAGCCCATATCTCAGGAACCATTTGACCGATTGGGCCAAAATTGTGCATGTGTTTAGATCTCACATAGGTCTTTATCATACACAAAACTGGAGGGGTTACCTGCAAAGATTTTTGCACAGTGTTTGTCTGTTTGTCTGCCATGGGCAAAAATCGCTCATATACATGTAGTGGTTTGACTTTTCTGCCTAAAATTTTGCAGGTGTATACAACTTAGACAGCTTTCTGGATTTGTGGTAGGTGGCACAACCTACATACACATTTAGGCTGCAGACATCCATGCTAATATGCAACATACCTCACTCTATTTCCCCTTGCCACTCAATCAATGCCTCACTATCCGATTTTGGCAGATACATGTAGTCACTTGTCGGTTACCCGTATTCTAGTTTTCAAAGTTTACACATTTTTCTCTATTTTTGAGATATATAAATACAGACTAAATCTTGGCCTGTTGCTTAATCTGTTTGATGCTTCAGTTGAATGGTATATACTACCATTCTGATGATAAAATTTCCTTTTGCGAATCTCTTCCCAGTCAGCTGAGCATCATGACCCATGGGTCACTTGTTTCCTGTAAGTACTGTGGATTTAATTTTCACACCATATGTATACATAAGGATTTAATCTGTTAAAATCTGAAATTTGAAAATAAAAGCTGCAAAATTAGGCTAGTTATTGAATTTTTTTGGAGGCTCTTGTTGTATTCCCTTACATTGTCAAGCAGTCCACTTTGATGACTGTAGGTCATTCAGTGCACATCTCTATGCTCCCCAGGCTGTTGACATAATTTTAGATGTCCCCAAAATCTCCTACCATACCGAAAATTGGGTCATTAGGACTTTGTTCCTTCGAGATATTAAGGAAAAAAACTCCGTTTTCCATAAAACAAAGCCATTGTTACACTTCAAGGCTGCCTAATATCAAAACCACTGATCTGTTTTTGATCGTATTTAGTATTCACATTCTTTTATACATTTTCTATGAACATACCAAAAATAAGGTCAGTATTGAGTATTATTTTGAAGTTATGGGCCAAAACATAATGCAATTTTTTAAAAAATCAGGAAATATACTTACTCACATGAGAATTGCTGAACCTAGAGACCTTTTTTCAGGAATATAACTTTATTTAATCAAAATTCAACTGTTTACCCAAAATTAGATCTGAATTTTGCAAATTTTTCAAGTTATTAGCATAAATAAAAAACAATACCTTAAATTTTGTCCAACTTTGGCACTGTTGATTTAATTTTCCCAGCATACATGCATAAGGATTTAATCTTTTAAAATCTGAACTTTCAAAAGAAATTGATTGGAATGAATAGCTTTTATTCATGTTTTCACACACCATGTCAAGTGTTGTTTACATCTAGCCCACCTAGTAGTACAGCCTTCACTTGCATTATGTAACCCACCCCAGGCAGCTTACCTTGGCCCAGCTTGGCCACTACTAGCAGGCTTCCCCTCGCCCTGCACTCATCCCCCCCCCCCCCCAGCTGGTGCATAAACTAGATGAATGTTATAATTTTTCTGTATTTTATTTTATTCTTGGACATGCTACATTTTAGATTTTGTATTGAACAACCAGGGTTACAATGATTAAAGTGTACATTTAATTGTGTCCACAAAGTGGTGTATTGCTGTGAAAGTCTGGATGTTCATGAGATAAGTAATTCCTTACTTCAGAAGAGTAAAAACTTCACCAGGTGTGAAATTGACTATTAATTCCAGTAATTAATTAAAACTGGGATAGTAATTAGCACAATGATATTGTTTGTCCCTCATTCAACCAACAGTGTGTATACTTTATTTGAAAAGATGTTTTATTTTGTCGATTTACTTTTATTTTATTTTGGTGAATAAAATTAAGCATGTCCTGAAAACTCTATTTTGCAAAACTTTTTAATAGTGATTCAAGGAATATTCTTGTAGATCCCATGTTGTGGCATTATTTTCTTTAAAATCAGTTAAAACATTTATGATTTAAAAATAATAAAATATATGTGTATGCATAATATGACCCAATGTTTTTTACTCTGTATATATAATGATTGCAACTTTTGCAACAATTCTAATATTTTAACTTATATTTTCAGGCTTTTTAATTAAAAATTTATAAACCTGTAAATAAAAAAATGATGCAGATAAAAACTTCTTAATGGAAAAAGTGGATCTGCTTAAAAAAATAGGATTATATATAAACTTAAATGCATTATTCTCTTGAAAGTGAAATAAAGGTATTAGTCCATTCTGTCCACTTGCCTGTCCATCTGTAAATTTTTGTATGCAACACAGTATCTCAAAACTTTTACTGTTTTCTTCATGACAGTCTTGTCAGAGTATTAGTTTGCAATCATATATTTAGAACTTTACTATAACCAAGTAGGAGGGCCCCTTTCCTCATAGCTTTTCATATTCTTATATAAATGAAAAACATTACAATAGAATATTTCTACATCCACCTTTGTGCTGCCCTCACTTTTCCCTTCTCCGAACCCCATCCCAAAGTCAGCCTCAGTAAGCAAGAACAAGATGAATCAGATATATTCATACTTTAATATTTTGTATAACTATTCGTCCATAGGTACCTATGTACATGCCAGAAATTATGTCAATATTGTGTAATATGTAGACATAGTGGGCATCACAATAATGTACCTTGTCAAGACTAAAGAGATATTGTGTCATACAGTCACATATTCATAAATCACTTCATCAGCATAGTTAATCATAACATCATATCTGTCAAATTGAACACTTGCAGACTACCATACACTTTAGATCCTTCAACAAATAGCCTTATCATCTACTACTGCTTATTACTGCTGTCATTGCATTCATATTTGCTCAAATATATCACAATTTTCAACCCCTCCTAAATAAATAAAAAATAAACCACTTTATTTGACTCTATTAATCCATCAGTCAGGTAATTTCATTTATCATTTACTCACATATTACATTACATTCCTTTAAATAGCCCAACATGTACATGATATTCATAAGCTTTATCGTCTCGATATAGTATCACAGTGGAGAAACATTTATAGTCCAATCACGATCAGCTGAGCGCCGTGACCCATGGGTCCCTTGTAATTTTCTGTATTTCATTTTATTCTTGGCTATGCTTCATTTTAGATTTTGTATTTACCACCAGGGTTACAATGATTAAAGTGCACATTTAATTGTGTCCACAAAGTGGTGTATTGCTATGAAAGTGTGGATGTTCATCAGATAAGTAATTACTTCCTTGAGAAGAGTAAAAACTTCACAAGGTGTGAAATTGACTATTAATTCCAGGAATAAATTAAAGCTTAGATTGTAATTAGCATAATGATATTGTTTGTCCCTCATTCAACCAACAGTGTGTATACTTTATTTGAAAAGATGTTTTTATTTTACCAAATTTACATAATCTTATTTTATTTTGGTGAATAAGATGAAGCATGTACTGAAAACTCCAATGTGCAAAACTTTTTAATAGTGATTCAAGGAATAATCTTGCAGATGCCATGTTGTGGCATTATTTTCTTTTAAATTCAGTTTAAAAATTTGTGATTTAAAAATAATAAAAATATATGTGTATGCATAATATGACCCAATACGAGCTACACTCTGGATGTATAATGATTGCAACTAAGAATTCCAATATTTTAACTTATATTTTCAGTGTTTTTTTAATACAAATTTATAAAACTTGTAAATAAAAAAAATTAATCAGATAAAAACTATTTTAATGGAAAAAGTGGATATGCTTAAATAATATATAAACTTAAATGTATTATTCCCTTCAATGTGAAATAAAGGTATTAGTCCAGACCTAGGAATCCAAAATTTGGCATAATGTTAGATGTCCCCAAGATCTCCTACCAAGCCGAAAACTGGGTCTTTGCAACTTCATTCCTTTGAGAAATTAAGGAAAAACCTCAATTTTTTATTTAAAACCTATTTTCACACTTCAGGACTGCCTAATATCAAAACCACTTATCTGTTTTTCCTCATATTTACCATAAATATTCCTCTATATAGTTCCTATATACATGCCAGAAATTAGGTCTGTATTATTTAATTTAAAAAAGTTATGGGCCCAAACATGATGCATTTTGTTAAAAATCAGGAAAGATATTTGATCACTTAACACAAAAAACGTTAAAGCTATGGACCTTTTTTCCAGTAATATAACTTTAATTAATCAAAATTGAATTGTATACCCAAAATTAGATGAAAATCTTTTAAATTTTTTAAAATATTAATAAAAATAAAAAATTGGTACCTTAAATTTTGCCCAACTTTGACCATGGCACTTTTTTTTACTGTAAGTACTGTGGATTTAATTTTCACAGCATGTTTTTGTTAGCATTTCAACTGTTAACACCAAAAACTTGAAACCAGTTGATCAAAAACTGTAGATTTTAATCAAGTTTTCAAGCACCATGTCACATATTGTTTACATCAAGCTAGTGTTATGCAGTTTGCAAGAGCTCAGCTCCCCAGCTTCAGCTCTAAGTTCCTTAAATTCGGCATACAGTTAGATGTCTCCAAAATCCCCTACCATGCCAAGAATTTGGTCACTAGGACTTAATACCTTCGAGATATTAATGAAAAACTTCATTTTTCCATTAAAAACCCATTGTTACACTTCAAGACTGCCTAATATCAAAACCACTGATCTGACTTTAATCATAAATAATATACATATTTTTCATTCTCTATGCACATGCCAGAATGATGTCAGTATTGCGTAATTGTTTTTAAGTTATGGGCCCAAACATAATGCACTTTGTAAAAAATCAAGAAATATATTTACTCCCTTAACAAGGGCATTGCTGAAGCTAGAGATTTTTTTGTCAGGGATGTAACATTATTTAATCAAGATTCAATTGAATACCCAAAATTAGTTCTGAATTTTTCAAATTTTATAAGTTATTAGCATAAATATAAAATTAGTACCTTAAATTTTGCCCAACTGTGACCATGGCACGTTTGTTTCCCGTGAGCACTGTTGATATAATTTTCATATCATGCACACATAAGGATTTCAGCTTTTTAGTTTAGAAAGCTGAAAGAAATTGGCCAAATATTGTAGCTTTTATTAATGTTTTTTATGAGACCCTGTCAGACTTTGGCTCTCTCCAGCCCCTCTTGAGTCACCACTTTGTTGACCTTGTTGACCTTTCATCAAATTATGCACGCTTGAGGCAAGAATCCAGGCAGCTTATGGCCAGCCACAGTTGATCCAGGTGTCCAACCCAACTCATCTAGTAGTTTTAACCAAAAACATAACAATAAACAATAAATTAATAAATTTTTATTGGTTTTTAATAACAAATTAAAGAAAAATAGAAAAGGAATTTGTTAGTTTATAATAACAGGAAATTAACTTGCAGTTACTGATGATATAAGAATCTTGTATCGATGGGTAGAATGTCACATATTCCAAATAACACCATGCAGTCACCTATGGCATTTTTCAGTTCAATTTTAATGATAAAGAAGTAAATCATATTATTCATTACTAATCATTAGGGATTATATGAAGGAAATTAATGATAGACAAAGATGCAGTTGATAATATTAATCTAGATTCCTACTGTGTCTAGTGTGTACATTGATGTGAAATAAGTCCAAAATGAATTTTTTACAGTTATTTTTTAATATAAATAAAGGCCATAAAACCAGGTACTTATGATCATTATTTTAATGTGTGAATTTTGTATATTCTGGATTCTCAACATCTTTGTTTGGTGAAAATTGAATAAATACCAGACAAGGTGGGAATATTTTGTAATTGTATTTAAATACGAATATGATTATGTACTCCATTATAAAATTTCTTGCATAAAGAATGGGAATTCAGGTAAAAATGAAAGTATATGAATACTAGTGCAAATACTTTCAAAATGTATTCATGAATGCATTCATGAATATATTCTTTAATATTATTTTAATAATCATATCAGTTATATTTCATTTTAAAAAATCATATGATTCTCTTATTATTTTTAATAAAAATTATATTTGGGACAATATTTGTAATTTTTTTAATAAATAGTTAAACTCATATATTATATGTTCTGCTTATAAGTTATATGGCCAAGTCAAAATCTGTGTGACAGTAGTACTCCATTTGTTAATAAAATAAATGAAATCAATCCTCTTCCCTGTCTCCAAAGGTACTATCAAAATCATACATAAGCTAAACAACAACTCATAATACAGCTTATATTTATTACCACACAGAACCAGCATGTGCCTCATTTCTAAATAATATTTTTTTATCATATATAACAGCTGAGCGTCGTGACCCATAGGTCCCTTGTTTTTATGTGAGTGGTGTCATTTTCTGGCAAGAGTTTGAACTATCTTGAGCACATACACAATAAATAATCTTAACATCATTTTGTGCTCATCACAGTTGGCATCTCACTTAAGTGTTATGGACTGGTGCTCGCATAAAATAATTATCAAAACTTGTTGATCCATGGGTTAAAAATAGATTATATGAATCGAGGGGTCAGAATTCAGTGCATCAATTATTCCATCAATTCTTACACCCAAATAAAAAATACTTTTGTCACAAAAAATTTCTAGGTCACATTTCAGTGTTCAGTAGTTCTTCATCATCATGAGTTAAAATTTGCATACCACCAACACATTAACCGCTTATCAAAACTGTTTTAGAGATTGTCATATAATAAATGATATTATATCATTAGTTATGCATTGAACCTGAACTTATAAATTGACATGAGCGTTTATCATGATTGGAAGCCATATACTTAACCAAACTGCTTACTAAAATGATGACATTTGTACTGGCAAATTGATGGATAGGCAACATACAAGATGGATTTTTGATCATGTTATAACAGTAATGCCATTGTTAAATTATAAAATAGGATTATATTCTGTTGATTTGTAAAGATATTCTCAGGTGTGTTCTTTTGTTATATGGTTTGTTTCATGCCAGTTAGATGACAGTCAGATAGACCTTGCTCATATAGACAACACCTGATGGGTCATTATCCAGGTGGATGCCTCATATTTTAACATGCTAACATTGTATTCAGAAATGTAGAATAAAGTGTGTATACATAAAATGTATAGGTACAAAGGGATTTATTGTTGTTATACCCTTGCTGAGCTTATGCTCTTTTAATGGCGCTTTATCCAAATTTTATAAATCCAGAAGAGGTCACAAGAAGGATATCCCTTGAAGGTGCATATAAATCTTGGCAACATCCCATACGGGTTACCTTCAGTAATAGTGTTTACAGTAAATAATACAATATCAGAGGTATTCCGTTGAGACTTGGTATGTCATTAAATGCTTTTGATATTTCATGGGTTTCTGGTCAGATTAGAGGGAATAAAAGGGAAAAAGTTTCTCTGCATATTATCCAGTTAGGCAGTAAAGGAGGAATTACCATTTATAAAGCAGGCCATTGTTATCTCAAATGCAAAGGTTATTCCAGACAGGGATTAGGTAGTAGTGTACAGCCACATCACCAAGCATGTTGTTGTGTATTGCTTTACAATAACGGGCTTAGGTTATGAGGGTATGAGAGACTTTAGAGGGATTATATCTACATTTATTTGTAAAGAAGTGATCTAATTGCTCCAGTATTTACATTTCCTAAGATGATGTTCTATATACAGTCTCCAGTTTTTCAGCATGCCATCTAAAGGAACTGATTATATAGTTTTTATTTACCTGTTTTAAAGTTTCCCTCAGACAGTCAGGTTCTTGGTCAAGGTCGTTTCAATTTAGCTTTAACGGAAATTTGTTTAATCTTCTAATTTAATGTTCATCATGGTGACATAGTTCAGCAGAAAACAGGTCTCAGATCATCACATTACACAGAATGTCGTTGTAATTACTGACCAGTTGTGTCTGTATGGTTAGAAAAGTCAAATGTGTTTGTGAATAAATAAATGTTGAGCAGCGTGAACAAGAATCTATGTGACGTGTGACTGCAGAGTGGTTCATGTTTGACGATTAGTGTGCCATGAGTTCTTTTAGATTTAATTCCATAAATTATACTCTCTTGCTGATATTTTATGAAATGGAAAAAAAAAGTTAGAAAAGGGAAAACAAAATAATCCCCATTTGTGTGACAGATTGAGATCTGAATAATTTGTAAACCAATTTGTGCTTGAAATCCACATACCTTCTGTTAGCAGGGGGCTTGGTTCAACCAACGACATAATAGTATGAAATTCTATAATTTTGAGTAAAAGACCTGTGATTGTCCTATTTGTTTTACACAATCAACTTCTGCTGGACACCTGAACATTTCTGTTTTTTTTTATCTTGGAAAAGACTTCCATTGTGCCAGAAACCCCTTTTGCAAATTTGAAGACGTTTTCACTTGATATGTCTATTTTAACTAGTGTTTTTCATTTTGGACAGAATAAAGTCAAATGTGTCATTATAAACATTTAAGAATATGTTTTATTCAAAATGTGTTATATGTGATTATTCTGACATTTGCGGCTGTAATAGATAGATTTAGTTTTTAAAAAATGATTGTCCTAGCTATAGTGACCATCATCATATCTGGGTAGACATGAATTTAACTCACTACAAATTTCCCCCAGGCTCCATTTATCTGAGTAATTTTATCCAAAAAAAAATATCCAAAAAAAATATTATTTTCTAGGGTAAAAAGTTCCAGGAATTTTTTCAGGAAAACTACTTTTCTGAAAAATTCCGGGAAATTAAGTTGCTGGAGAGTTCTTTGATTTTATTTTAGAATTATGCATGTTGCATTGTAGCTTAGGTCTGCATGCTGTTTTGTTTTAGGAACATTTGAGTCTCGGAAGCAGTGTGGATAGCGAGTCCACAGTGTGCAGCCACGTAACGTCCCAGTACAACAAAGAAGAACGGTCACCACGGTTACCTCTGACCCCTGTGAACTTCCTGACCCCAGATCTTACCATGAAGCCTGAACATGATCATATGTCATTTATTAACAATAACAATACCAAAAATACGGAAATATGTGATGAACAAGAACCAATCAGCACTTACTTCAAGGCTCAAATAGAATTACCTGATAACTGGCAGCCAAATAGACCATCAACACCAAAAAGTACCCCTAAGCTAGTTTCTCGAGTCTATTTTGATCCCGCACCTGCGGGGAGTCACTTATATCATAATTCGGTAAATCTTGTAATAGACAATGGGAGTGTGAAAGAGGTGATACAGAAGGCGCCCTCTGGTGGCCCATACACAAACTCCACCACTGTCACTCCAGGCAGTAAAGGTATACGTTATGTACAGCAAATAAAGACTCGAGTCAATGAACCTTATTATGATAATGCATGTCACATGACCAATGGGTATGAAGAGCCACCTAGTGAGGATCTTAGGAACGAATATCCATATTCTGAGCATGAGTTGTATCAGCAGAAAAAACTGTTGCATTCCATGGTGAAAGTTCCTGGCTCACACACAGTAAGTTGGAAACTGAATTTTATTCATAATTTTCATTTTTCTGTATTGTATAGAGAATGTTTCTCTCGAAATTTGATATATCTCGAAATTTTTATCAAATTTCTTTTTTTATTTCAGTATTTATTAGGAGTTTCCTTAGACCTGAAATAAAGTTTATAAAATACAGTTTCAGTGGCCGATGATCATTAATTTATATGTATTGGCTTTGAGGGTATTTTTTAATCATGAATATTCATAAGTATATATTAAGGTGCATATTATCTTACTTACCAGTAGATGTAAAATCCTGTGAAATTTGAAGAAAAATCACTTTGTTTAGTGAATTTTTTAATTGTGTTAATATGTTCTAACCTGTGTACTAATATCTTCCCCACAAATGTTTGTCATTAATATATGCATGGGAATCAATGTTATTGGGACTTACAATATAATAGTTTTCATGAAATTATTTCTTAACAAAAAGTTATCATTTGCTTATTTCAATTTGACGTTTAAATTTAATTTAGATGAACCCTTTGCTTTGAATTTTATTCTATAATTACTATTAATTATTTTAATAATTCACATGTCCATAATTAAAATTAGGGCTTATATACTTATTAATAGTATTAATAAGTTATGTTCCATCAAATACAAATTAACAAAATTACATATTGAATATAAACTTATAATTTTGTTCATAATTAAGATTTCATTTCAGTTTCAATGTTATATGTTGATATTGAATACATGTTGATCTTTATATGCTTTGATATATGGAGACATATATTGAACATAATTAAGCCTTCAGTTTCTTTATAGTTGCATTATCTTTGTGTCCGTGTAGATAACTGCTGAGATATTTTTTTTCTGTTAAACATGGCCAAACATAAAATCTTTATAACCATGTCGTGAATGGTGTCTTACTTATTTATTATACACACAGATGATGACGATGAGGATATATATATATATATATATGTATATATATATATAATCTGTTCTCTTTATCTATTGATGCCCCACAACATTCTGGTATATATCAGTTTGTATCATTTTCATCTTTAACACTCTTGGTCCATATCTCATAATGATGCCGGTTCACAGTCGATACTAAAATTGAAATAAATAATACCAGTATTCTAATATGGATCATTTTCTACTAAAAGAAGACCAACAAATGCCCTTTTTGTTTGGCTTAGGCAATTTATATAAATGTTACATAATACTCATGCAGATATATCAGTTATGTTTTATCACATGCTTAAACTCATTTTGAAAGATATATATAATGATGTCATATTAAGATATAATTTTGGCAATAATATTCACATAAATTCTGTTCAAAAGCAATAGATATTTCAGATCCAGTGACACTGGATTGCATAAAGATATTTATGAAAAAGATTGGATTGTAAAATTGTAATGTATTGTTATCATTCTGAACTATTTGGTCCAGATATAGCCATGAAATAAATGTAAATACATCCTTAACTGCAATCACCTAAACCTCATCGCATACTACCTCTATATAAATGATACAAGTAGAAGAACATGACCTAATGTGACACACTAGTGTTCTGATAACAAAAAATAAGGAAATAAAAGTTTGGTCACAAGGTCTGTTATATCACACATACACATGCTTAATTATTTGATCCATTCATTAAGCCCTTATTACAAAGAGAGTAGGCCTGTTAACAAGTGGAGCAGATCAGCTGAAAATCTTCATGGGTGAGTCATCATAACAATAACTTGCTGGGTACTCGATTGAGCAGCTTTGATGAGTAGCTCATATTGCTAAGATGAGCTCAGATATGTAGTTCATATTGCTTACAGGGGCATTTTCTAAGAACCCATTATGGTGAGCAGTAATTGAGTTGGTTTGCTGAGTACCTTTGTGAGTACAATTAGCAGCTCTTTTGGCATATACAATGAGTACTCCCTGATGTCCTTATTTGCATATTTATGAGCTGGTGACCAACTATATATTAAGAGTTCACCATTGTGTCCAAACAGAGCATAGAAATTCACTGAAAGTCTCAGTAATGTATCCATCACCATTGCGCCCACGAGCTCCACAGAGGATGGTATGCATTCAGCTTTTTAGTGTCACTTTATCCTTCTAATACATATGCATAGAAAAAATCAATTTTGTTTTAATTTTCGATTCTCTATACAAATATATATATACCATACAAATAATCAAGTTTAAGCTTAGAAGATTGCTTGTAAAGTAAGGTTAAAGCCATAGATCTTGCTTATCTTACAATTAGTAAAATATGTACCATTGTATAATTTGTATTGTCACTTATGTTAAGAAAATTAGGCCTGCAGTCTCTGTGAAATTACACCTGTGTCTGGTATTCATGAATGTCAGTAAACTATATGATGTTATATACAATAAATAATGAAGAATACAAAGACACAAAGCTTATATGTCAATACACATTATTTTGACCTTAAAATAGCTTCCTCTTTCACTATGAACAGACTAATGCTCAGTCAATTTATCAATAGATACTACCGCTGATTAGCTGGCAAATCCTGAGCTAAAAATCTAAAATGGAAATATGTCAGTATTATTTAAAAAAAAAAAATGTTTTTACCTAACTTTAACACTTGGACTCTCTGCTTTACAATAAATACTATATATAACAAGTATAATTTTAATTAATTCAGTTGTTGATTTATGAATTTATTTTCTTCTCACAGTGACACTTTCAAAAAGACAAATTATATATTTTTTTTATGAAGACTTTTAGTTTAAAGTACAGGTCAAACTTTGAATAAAAAATGTAAGATCTTTAAAAGGTTTTCTTAACTGTGTGTGTTCATAATAAACTAAAGATAACTGCATCAGGTATAGTTGTATCCAAGTTGTAAAAGCAAATGAATGTACTTGAAATGTTGATGATTATGATGTTTGCTTGCTTTTTATGTGTCTTATAATGCTTTCCCCTGTTCTGTGTAGCTTGGTTTTGACATGCCTTTCGCAACTGATCCGATGGCTTTCAGCACCCCAAAAGCTTCTCGCGGCACAGGTGGCCAGGTGGGTATCATAAAAATTGGAATGTAAATAAATTGTTACAGACTGAATATGTTAGGCCTTGTACACAAAGCATTGTATAATACTCATCTGATATTTTAAGTGTAATAAAACACTAGGTGATGTATTTTCCTCCTGTTTCTGATATTGTTTACAACTCAATTATGGTTTAGTTAAATTGAGAATCTTTTCAGGGTGAACCAATAACCAAAAAATGTGATATTGGTTTGCTCTTTTAAGGCTGACTTTATCGTTGTATTTTTACCAAATTTTATTGCCTAAATTTTCAAAGTCTTTATTATATGTCTAAGTCCTCCTCTAAAATTAAATTGTTGAGAAATATAAATTATTAATAATTGGCATACATTTATGATTCAGGAATTTAGTAGATACACTTAAAAAAATACAACATCGACACATAGGAATATTTTCTTTATATTTTATCATTTGTTATATATTGCTATATGTTTTTGTTGTCAACTCCTAATGTCTGCTCTCAACATTTTGCTTCAATCTTGTGTGTCAGGCTGTTATCAATTCAAGTGCTGCCATCTGTCATATTTAAACTGTCGTGTTTAAACTAAAGTGTTCACTTTGTGAGGGCGTTTAATTGATTCATATGAGCAGTCTGCTTTTTTATAAAAAAATATCTCTCAAAGGATGATGTGTTTAATGAATTTTAAGAATTATTTACATTGTTGTATTTACATTGTATCTGGGTGTCCATTTATTTCTGTTAAACTATTTCAGTTTTGCCACATGTGTAAAGATGCACATAAACATAATAAATATAAAATAAATGATGAATATGTTTTTTTATAGCAGAGGAATTTACAACATGAGATCGACTTGTTACGCAGCGGGCTGCAAAAATACAAGCGTGAACTCGCCTCCATGCAGAGCCTGAGTCGTGACAGATTACGCGGGTTACAAGACCTGTCAGATACAGACAGGTATGTGGAATGTACAACTACTTTATGAAACTTTTTGAAAAAGTGAAGGACCACATTTAAATACACATTTTAGAGGGAAGAACTTTTTATACGCCTGTCTATGAAGGGACGTATAATGGTATACCCACCTTTTGTCTGCCCTTGTACTTTTAGTGTCGCCATGATAACGTACTGGGCTTTGAAGGATTTTCACCAAACTAAGCTTCATTATAGTAGCTGCTATAACTTTCTTGGAATATGATGGATTTCTATCAAAGTCAGAGAAATATCAGCCTGTATAATATCTTGCCTAAGTCTGATTTCCAGCAAAATCCATACATATTTAATGAGGTCACCAGACTGGTGGCGCCATGATAACAGATTTCCCTGAACTTCATTATGAATATTGAAAAATACAGTTTTACTGTATAACATCCTCAGCAAAATTCATGCTTATTTAATGAGGGCAGAGGTCACAAGAAATGCGACAGGCCCAATATGCACCATTTGTGGTGCTCTTGGTAGGCTTATATCTTCCAAATCATATTTAGGGTTGGGATGATAATTAATATCAATATAAGCATTTTTGTTCACAGTTTTGTACATAAACATGAGGATTAGGATAAAAATTGGGGATTATTACAAAAAGATACATTCTTTTTATGGATGACATAATGAATTGCTAGAAATTCTATACAGAAGAAATCATTATAATATAAAAAAAATGTATAACCAAAAAAGTGAAAAACATAATGAATATGTGCTAAAAACAGAATGCTTATTCTTATATTCCAGGAGTGAACTACAACAGATTGACATGCTACATACTGAGATACTGAAAGAAATTACCGAAATGGAGAGGCTCCTTATGTCACGGATGAAAATGGTCGCTGATGATCCGCTTGGTAAACTTGACCTTGAACCTCTTGCCAACCTTGACCTCATTCGTCAGATGATAGATTTACTAAAGGAGCAAGTGTACCAGAACAGCGTGTTACGTAGCATTGGTTTGTTAGAATCTGTGAATGACTCTCTAGCATGGGAGGTAGAAACCAGCAGTTCCATCTACACCCAAAGTTCTGTCATAATGGACCAGCTGTCAGAGATCCGTGAACAGATACAGAGCGAGAAACAAGCGAGACAAGAACAGTTGTCCTCGTCCATGCAAGAGGTAGGTCAAAGGTCACTGTATTTAAATTATCACTTGTTTTAGTTATCCTCTCTGGTATAGTGTTCAATGCTTGTAGAACAGGCAAATATGAATTATTTATCAATTATTTCAATTCCGAACTAAACTTGAAATTAAGGGAAAATTCAGTGAATTGGAATTGAAATTTTCAGTGTCCGTTGAATTAATCAGTTGAAGTTCAGAGCTCACATATTTTCCTTATATTAGTGTCACTCATTGGAATTGATATTTTTCTTCAAATTACGCTCTTTACACAGTGCTTTACCTATAGGCCTACTACCTATATTGTAAGCGCTGTTTGTTTTGACCTCATATCCTGAATCGCTACACCAGAGGGGAGCACTGTATTTTGTTCCAATCAGATGAGACCCTGTGGTGGAAGACAAAAAGGTTTACCAGCGAAGCAAGGATACACAGAGCCAATGTTGTTCATTTTGTTTTGAGTGACAGCTCATCTCCCCGGCGACCGTTTAAACAGGCCACAGGCTCAGAGAGAATTGCCCCACACATGGTTTCTTGGCAAGCCTGATGCCTGTAGAGTATTCGTTGACTGGCATTTGGTTGGCTGCTAGTCACATCAGCAGTTCTTCAGCAGACAGGCCTACCACCTGGTGTAGTGCATCATAAATGGTCAAAGCAGGCAGTGGGAAAATCAGTAGCTTCTTTTTAAGCGCAAAGTTCCTGCTGCTTCGGGAGCATATCTTCAAATTTGAATAAAAAAATTTGGATTTACCCCAGGCCTGAGTTATATCAGCCCATAAACCCAGGCTTTTCTTTTCCAATATAAAATGTAATAATCAAGATATTCATGTATTGTGTTATTATTTACAACATTCTCTCTGCAGCTGAAGACGTCGTTGGTCAGGGAGATCCTGGGAGAAATCAACAAGGAGACCAGGAAGATACTAGATGTAAGTGTCACCATGGTAACAGAACCTACACCAACTGGTTTTTGAATCATTCACTATCAGTACAGCACTGCACCTGTGTTCATCTTTACAATTGGGGATTTTCTTAAATTTAGCAGTAAACCATGTTGGAAAATTTAAAACCGGCTTCTGTAATCCAGGACTCAAAAATTACAGGACTCTAAGCTGCGATATCATGAGATCAAATCTCAGCCAAGGTGGGGAGAATTTTCATGGTCAGCCCCCTAAGGTGAGCGTTCTGCAGGCTTACTGGGAAGGTTGTGCCCAACATCCCTGTTCCATTCACAAACGAGAGTGGCCTTTTCGGGGTTTGTCTATTAAGACCACCAAATGCACTAACATTGGTTATAACTGACATGTCTAATAAGACCACCGGTGAATTAAGACAATGTTTGATCAGTCCATATTATACAGATTTCATTGTATTTTCAAGATGTTCTGTTTCTGACAGGCTTCTCAACACAATTAAACAGAGGCAATAATAATTTTTGATAATAATTTTACTACCTTTTTCATTATTTTTATTTTATTTTTAATATTATAGAGAACAACGAAGGTAAGTGAAAATAGCAGTAAATTTGTTGTGCCTGTAGAATCTACAATAATCAGTGGTCTTTACATAAAGTAGACATAGGCTATTCTCTGTGGCTTCACTAACTGGCATGGCATATACAGCCTGGATCATTGGAACATATTATATAATATATTACTTCCATAATTGCATCTCTTTGTTAAATAATTAGCCATTTTATATTCAAACTCTGTATTAGGATTGATTGCACAATTTTTCATCTGTTTAATCAGATAAATTTAACTTTCTTTTAAACTTCTTGGTCAGTTGGAGTATTAATTATGTTGTTTTACTGGGGATAATAAACTGAACTTGGCATACAAGGCTGAGCAAATAGTTTTCAGTACATTTATTTGATTTTAATTAATCATTCAATACAAAAGCAGTTGCATGTATTTATATAACTCCAAATTTCAAATTAAAAAATTCTTGATTTTGTATCATCAGGAAATTCATTTGCATGTGATAAATTAAAAGAAGGCCAAGAAATCATCTCTTGGTAATTTATCTGGAAACTTTTACTCTGTTCTGCATTTTGGATGAGAACACATTAAAGATTTATGGAATATGTTCTTAAACAATGGAAGGGTGCCACAGTATGTGCAGTCATCATCTATATCTCTCTCTCTCATTCTCTCTCTTTCTTTCTATACATGTATTTATTTATATATAAATATATATATATTTGTGTGTGGGTGTGTGGCTAAAGAGTGAATTGAGGGATAATGTCATGCTTTAGTTTTAGTGTTGTAATGATAAGGCTGATGCTTTTGACACAGGCTTTTTAAACTTGATGGTTACATTAATAGTTCTTTTTTCTGGTGCATGTAATTACCTAATCATATAAAAATCTCACTGATAGTAACAGAATTCAACAGTTACAATACCACTATTGCTTCGTTAACTTTGCTGCTTAAGTGTTCCTGTAGCAGTCCTTAAGGGTCTTTCCTATATCTGCTTTGTAGTTATTTTTGTCATTTTGTCAACATTTTGCCTATCATTATTTTTTGAGTGACCTCAGTGTTACATTGGGCTATACTGAGTAAAATTCATGCAAACTATCAAATTTCACAATGATGGCTGTATGCCTTGTTCTGAAATATTGTATGACCTTAAATCTTAGACAATATTCCATTGGATATGACTGTGGTGCAAAATTACAATTTTTATGGAATTTTTTTTTTACAATTTGTAGACGGGAATGAACATTAATGTAAAAAGACTCAACACATTTTTTTCAAAGGGTAATTTGAGCAAAAGTGATCACCCTCTGTTCGCCTGATTGTCTGTCTGTTAACAGGGCACAAATTGTAACTGTTTAACTTAGAAACTTCTTACTTGACATCAAAGTAGGTAAAGGGAAATCTCCTTGCATACCAAACATTAGGTCACTGTAACCTATAATCTGTTATACAGTTATTCAAATTTTTGTGTGTTTATTAACACTTTTGTGTGTTCTGGGCTAAAAAAATATTGCATTCAGCCCAAATTTTTAAACATAAAACATTGTGCATCATCTGTACATCTAACATTGTTACCATGTAATAAAGGAAGAAGATGCCCCCTACAACTTCTGCCGATCTGTTCAGGAAACAATTTCAAAATTTTATGTCTTTTTTTTCCTCGTGAGGAATGAAATTCATGATCTATATCCCTGTGGAAATCTGAAGAAATTCCATTGGCTAAATTCTTCACAACTGCCACAGACACAGTTGATTTCAAATTTGATAGAATTTCTTAGTGACAGAGATCAGTTGAGCATCATGACCCCTGGGTCACATTTGTGTATGTTATCTGTATCAGTAGTCAGTAGGTTTGTCATTAGACAGGCCGTGCGGCTCATCATTAAACTAGCAATGTAAATTGATTGTTTTATTGATATTTCACATTTATTTATTTATTTTGTTGCAGTTAACCCATCCCACTGCTGACACCACCTCCAGCCAGTCTATCAACGACAAAGGGTGTCAAACAGAGAGCAATCCTGCAACATTGTGAAATGAAATCATCAAATCAGCATCGCACTGAAACTCAGTAGTACATGGTTAAGAGGTCCAAACTTGCTCCTTGACTTTGAAAGTCCTAAATATATGATTCAGTATGTAGCTGTGAATAACCCTCCCCCCCCCCCCCCCTCCTTTGTGTCAAAAACTAATTCAGTATGAAATGAGTAATTTATGAGGAATATGTATATAAATATCCCAACCTAATTAACATAAGGGAAAATTGTTTTCTCCTCTTTTAAAGAGGAATTTTGATGCAAGAAATGGCAGAAATAAAATCTGCTTTAAATGTTTCTATTTACTGTTGGGAAAATTGTCTTACATCATATAGCAGAAAGGAGTTTGTACAAGTATATTTAAAAAATGACTGGAAAAACCAGCTAATGTATCAGTGAGTTAACTGTTTTCATAAGGGGGGAAAATTCAGAATACATATCTGAAATCAAATATATACTTGGCATAATATTTAAATGGGAAGACTTAAACTTAAAATAATATTTTAAATTTATTTGTGCCATACAGAATTCTTGTTAATCTGCCATTTTGACAGATAAATAATTAACATCAATAATTGCATCTCTGAGCTGTTTTTATTAGAAAATTTAAAATTATTGAAAATGTTTGTTATAATTTTCATATACATAACATGTACAGATATATTTTGATACTTGCTATGCAGATGAACCATGTAAGTGCAGTTACTAACCATTTTGGCAAAATAGGCTACCAGAGTCTAATTTTCTGTGTATGTTGATGTAGAAATAGAGTACATCTTTACCTTTTTCCAATAGTGCTTATATAATATGATTAATTTACATTACCTCATACTTTTGTGTGATTACATGTTTGAGTATAGATGTTATAAATAGACCACTCCACTGTGATGTAGAGATAACAATTAAAAGATAACTGTGATAAACTTTGTTAAACAAACCTGTATTCCCAGGTGCTGATGGAACATAGACCATTCTGTTTCCAGCCAGTGTTAAAACATCTTTCTAAGGGATATGATGACTGAATGTGAATCAAACTGTGGTATCTGACAAATATATTTCTTTGATTGAAATTTCTATTTTTCAATGCCAAACCTTCTTAGTATTTCTGAAAGACAGAAAATGTTTAAAGCCACCTTAATTTTTGGGGGAAATAACCTATGCACACCCATTACAATATGCCCATTACAATTATGATATGCAAACTTATACAGTGGTGTATTTGCAGAATTTACATGTATAATCCCACCCAATTTTTTTTTCTGGCTGAAACCATGCATGCAAACCCACCTGTGGTTTTGTGACTGAAACAAATACATCCAAACCCACCAGGTATGTTTTGACAGATTATATTATTTTATGCAAACCCACCAGAAGTTCATCAACAGAATTATATGCAAATATTTATTAATATGCATATATATATATATATATATATATATATATATATATATATATATATATATATATATATATATATATATATATATATTTATATATGCAAACCCACCATAAAGTCTCCAGTAGAAAAATCATATGCAAACCCACAAGAATTTCTTGTGTTCAACCCAGCTACAATAAATATTGTATGCAAACAGCTAGAATTTCACCAACAGAAATCTTGTATGGAAACCCTTCAGAAGTTGTGCAAGAAATATATATAAACCCAACAGTTTTCCAACAGAAATATTCTATGCAAACCAGCCAGAACATCCTCAACAGAAATCTTTAATGCAAACAAACTAGAATATCTCCAACAGAAATCTTGTATGAATCCCACCAGAATATCTCTAACAGAAATATTCAAATATACAAACCACTCGAAGTTCACGAAAAGAATATGTGAATCAGATAGAATTTGCTAACAATTCTTGTTGGCAAACAAGCCAGAAGTTCTCCAACAGAAATCTTGTATGCAAACCCTGCAGAATTTCTTCAACAGAAATATTATATGCAGACAAACCAGACTGTCTCCAAGACTGATATTGTATGAAACCAACCAGAATTTCTCTAACAGAAATCTTGTATGTAAACCAACTAGAAATTCTCTGACCATCCACCAGAGCATTTCTGACTTGCATGGACTATTGTATCCATTTTGAATTGAAGAGATTAAGGTCACCAACAGAATCAAAAATTTATTTTGAACTAACAGCATTGGATGCTGCTATTTAGTCATTGACATAAAATATTTGTTGTCACTGGTATATACTATCATGTGTTAGAACTTTGATATACTGTGTGTGCCATATTAATAATTTCCTGTATTTATTTGCTGAAAGGCAAGGGTATTGAAGCGAATTAGTGTGAATGGAAAAAAAACGCAATCTTCCTTTGCTGCAGAAAACGTTAACTGCATTTAAAAAAATATTTATGGGCAGATGTCACCATGAAATGTGATTAAAGGTGACACTGATTATGTAATTATTTACATTTTATGTACGGCATGAAACTGTTCTACACTGCACCTTCACCCTAAATGTAAAACAGTTATCTTATTTGATTTTCGAAATATTTTTTATCATTTTTTCACAAAAGAACAATGCTGTTCAGCTGAACCATGTGCTTTTTTATCAGCTATATACTTTGATAAAAATTATATATTTAATCATATAATCACTTTTGAAGATTCCTCACACTGATGTTTACCTAAACGTTAATTCCTATTCTACAGTGTGCTGTAATTTCATAAATAGTTACAAAAGATGTTGGTTTATCTTTAGGAAGCATGCCATCTCTCATAAAAGTTCTACAATCTCTATCATAAATTGTCAAATGGTATTGGATCACATGAGCTGGTTTTATTGTATCAGACATTTCATCGTATGTAGTGTAATAGTCGTTTCAGGTGTGAAAAGAGATAGGAAGGTGTTTTCATGGCTTAGTGTTAGTTATTTAAATCACTATGTTACCTATCTTCCAGCCATGTGTTATGTGAATGACATGTCCATTGCTAAATATAGGTCAGGTGGTTTGAAATATATGCCAGTGAGACGGCATAATGTATAGTACCAGTCCTTGTTCTTTCTGATCAGTACATGTATAAGGATTACCACACAACAACATTTTGTGGTACATCAGTAATATTTGTCAATGTATCATTAATCTTCCACTGAGATAGTGACTTATTAATAAATCATCAATGAAAATATGTTGTATTTGAATAATTATCATGTCTAGAATGGGTGCTATAAATTTGTGACTTTTGTCAATGAGTGAATTATCTTCCAGTGATCCAGCACGTGGTCAAAATAATAATTATCTTCAAGTGAGACAATTAAATAATAAAGTGACTTTTAATCGTTATTTGAATTTTTTTCCACCTATTAAGGTGAAGGGTACAAGTCAATTAGCGTTCATTCCTGTACTGGTTGTGTTTGTATTAGCATTACATGAATCAGCATTGTCAAGATCACATTCCTGCATTTAGAGACTTATTCAAGTCTTCCAGTAGAGACATCTGTACAAATCAGCACAACTTGTATAATTGCACAAACTCACTTCTCTTGTATCCCACACATCATCTTCCAGCCTTATTATCACTCTGACCAATCACATTGCTTCTTGTAAAAGTTTTGACCAATCACAATCTAACACATTATTCAAGACTGTAATTAGACATACTTTCACCAAGTACTTTGTGTGGCCTTGTATATTATATAAATAGTGCAATTAAATAAAACATGATTTGTACTTTGGTATTTCTTATTATATAACTGTTTTTGAAAGTTTCATGTGAGAGAGGAGAATGTATGCAAACCCCCCCCCCCCCCCCCCCCACCACCCGTCCTGAGTTTTGTGAATTTCAGGTGTAGGACTTAAAAAAAAATAGTCTACATCATTCACTGAATGATGCATGTACAGTAATGTATATGAAAGTCAATTTTTTCTTTGTTCATAATAGATAATGATTCTTTCACAAAACTATTTTCCAAAGTTAAAATAAAATTTGGTGTTTATAAAACCTTTGGCCTTAAGCTTCATAATAAATGTAAGAAATTACTTTAAAGTGAATGATAAATTGTCAGCTTACAGGGAGATCTGATGATAACAGACTTTGTATAATTACAGCCCATTGCCGTGACAATGACAGCATGGAAACACATTGTGCATTATTAACCAGTGAGAGTAGGGTGTCATGGGTTTGAATCTTTGACTTAAATGCACAATGATTTATGGTCTTATTACAATTTTCTGGATGTGCCAGCCCTAGTGGGGAAACCAGGAGAATCTTGCTACACAAAACAATGGTTAAAGTGAAGGATATAGAATGACTGCAGTGTATATAACCCCTGTGCGAGAATATTAAACTCTACTGGAGTGTATAACCGCTGTGTGAGGATTGTAAACTCTAGCGGAGTGTATAACCGCTGTGTGAGGACTGTACACTCTACTGCAGTGTATAACCACTGTGCGAGGACTGTAAACTCTACTGCAGTTTATAACCGCTTTGTGAGGACTGTAAACTCTACTGGAGTGTATAATCGCTGTGTGAAGATTGTAAACTCTAATGGAGTGTATAACCACTCGCTGTGTGAGGACTTAAAACTTTTCTAGAGTGTATAACCACTGTGTGTGGACTGTAAACTGCTGGAGTGCATAACCGCTGTGTGAGGACTGTAAACTCTACTGCAGTTTATAACCGCTTTGTGAGGACTGTAAACTCTACTGCAGTTTATAACCGCTTTGTGAGGACTGTAAACTCTACTGGAGTGTATAACCACTGTGTGAGGATTGTAAACTCTAGAGGAGTGTATAACCGCTGTGTGAGGACTGTACACTCTACTGCAGTGTATAACCGCTGTGCAAGGACTGTAAACTCTACTGCAGTTTATAACCGCTTTGTGAGGACTGTAAACTCTACTACAGTGTATAACCGCTGTGTGAAGATTGTAAACTCTAGTGGAGTGTATAACCGCTGTGTGAGGACTGTACACTCTACTGCAGTGTATAACTGCTGTGCGAGGACTGTAAACTCTACTACAGTTTATAACCGCTTTGTGGGGACTGTAAACTCTACTGGAGTGTATAACCGCTGTGTGAAGATTGTAAACTCTAATGGAGTGTATAACCACTCACTGTGTGAGGACTTAAACTTTTCTAGAGTGTATAACCACTGTGTGTGGACTGTAAACTGCTGGAGTGCATAACCACTGTGTGAGGACTGTAAACTCTACTGCAGTTTATAACCGCTTTGTGAGGACTGTAAACACTACTGCAGTTTATAACCACTGTGTGTGAACTGTAAACTCCACTGGAGTGTATAACTGATGTGTGAGGACTGTCAACTCTACTGGAGTGTATAACCGCAGTCTGAGGTGTATAACCGCTGTGTGAGGACTGTACACTCTACTGGAGTGTATAACCGCTGTGTGAGGACTGTAAACTCTACTGGAGTGTATAACCCCTGTGTGAGAAATGTAAACTCTACTGTAGTGTATAACTCCTGTGTGAGGACTGTAAACTATACTGGAGTTTATAACTAAGGAATGTAAAGTATTTGAGTGTATAACTGCTGTGTGAAGACTGTAAATTCTACTGGAGTGTATAACCCTATGTGAGGAATGTAAACTCTACTGCAGTGTATAACTGCTATGTGAGGAATGTAAACTCTACTGGAGTATATAACCGCTTTGTGAGGACTGTAAACTCTACTGGAGGGTATAATCACTGTGTACAGACTGAAAACTCTACTGGAGTGTATAACCACTGTGTGAGGACTTAAACATTTCTAGTGTATAACCACTGTGCGAGAACTGTAAACTCTACTAGAGTGTATAACTGCTGTGTTAGGACTGTCAACTCTACTGGAGTGTATAACCGCAGTCTGAGGACTGTAAACTACTGCAGTGTAAATAACCGCTGTGTGAGGACTGTTAACTCTACTGAAGTGTATAACCGCTGTGTGAGGAATGTACTCTACTGAAATGTATAACCCCTGTAAACTCTACTGTGGTGTAGAATTGCTGTGTGAGGACTAAAACTCTACTGGAGTTTATAACCACTGTGTGAAGACTGAAAGTCTACTGGAGTGTATAACCGCTGTGTGAGGACTGTTAACTCTACTGAAGTGTACAACCCCTGTGTAAGGACTGTAAACTCTACTGGAATCTCAGCTGCATGAGAATCTGGCTCAAAATTAGGACAACTGCAAATATCAATAGTCAACCAAGGTTTTGGGATCAGTCATTGAAAAATTTATGGATGGTTAGAGAAAATGTCAATATTAATTATTATTTGCTGAATTTACTGCTGATTTTTATTTAATATATTTATAGCAAATGAAACATGCAAAACTCAAAATTTCATCTTGGGGAATATTATAAACTTTGGGGGGGGGGGGGGGGGGGTAACCTGAAAAAGCATCACATTACTGCTTGTCATGTTCATCCAACTAAGTAAGATCCCAACCCCTACTGGCCATGTTCAAAACCAAAGACAGACAGGGGTAAATGTTTATTTTTTTGCAGATTCATTTTGCTGTAAGAAGTGCTGCTTAGTCACTCACCAGCTTCCTTAGTTCCAAAACAGAGAAATACAACATCTAAGAGACCGGCAAAATATCATTTAATTTTACATAAGCATGATTTTTTTTACAGACCTTAAAAAATATATTTTGTTCTGCAGACTATATCCTCTTTTCATAACAGTTTGGAAAATATGACAGTAAAACCCCTGTGGGTTTCATTTGGAATGTGTTTGACTTCAAAAAAATATTATCCATTTTCTCACATTTAGAAATTTCTCTCAGAGATGGTGAATGGAAATGATAATAAAACATAATTCAACTTTTGTACCAAATTTCTTTATTCTGTCTTGTCAGCTGAAACAATATTGTGAAAAAAATGCACACTCCATTGGTAAAAACCCACTGATATAAACACACTGTGCCCTTACAAGTATCAACAACATGTTGAGCAAACTATGTCTAATATAGTACTTTGTTTGCTCAAATAAACTTTTGTCACAAATTAACTGATGTTTCAGACAGAGCAGTTTCATTACATGGCATCACATTTGTTGGAAGAAATGGTGACTCTGCCACGTGATGTGAGATTATATTACAATTCGCCATACCCTTACTTGACATCTGTAATGTTATGGATGAATAATTTCAATTTATAGTATTTTTTTAAAGCTATTAAGGCTCACAGTCTTTTACTTTTTCACATGTTGCACAACTTATTTACCTGAAAAAAACTTTAGTTTGACCCCCACAATATTTACATCAAATATCTCCAGCTTTATGATTACAATATGATTTACCTACGAATTATAACAAGGTCAGAAGTCGTATTTTTTTTCACATGTTGTAAGTCATATTTCCCTCGTACACATTTCAACTTGACACCTGGTAAGTCCTTGACCTTGCCGACCTCTACCATAACGATATGATGCTCCTGTAAATTGTGTCCCACTCCGGGAATATACGCGACTGCTTCCCGTCCAGTACTCAACTTGACACGCACACATTTTCTGTTTGCAGAGTTAGGTTTTTTAGGTTTTTTTATGAGGGTTTTTAACACAACTCCCTTCAGTTGTGGTCGTCCATCTGTAGGTTTCGGAGGCTGCTTTCCCTTTTTTCTTGGCTTTTGCAGCTTCACTCCTTCATATAAATATGGGATTTCTTTGACGTTTAAACTTGCTGATTGATGAAAAGCTGAAAAATATCAAAGAAATAATTTTTTAAACTTTTAAAATCTTCTACTTTATTCAAACACAATATTAATCACACAATGCTGACAAATAATACATATTGTAGTCTAAGGGTAATAGCTACTGCAGAGTGCAAGAATACCGTGACAACAGAAGCATTTTACTGCACATTTTTTGTTTGGTTTTTTTTTTGCATATTTCTAGCAATTTTGCTTATTTAAAGTTAACATTTATTCGAAAAGGAAATAATATGGCCTAACAGTTAAAAGCACTGAAATCTCACTTGGAAACCTTTGATTCATACCCTGCCTGAGGTTGAAATGTATATAGAGATCTTGCAAAAATAAAATTTTTATCATATAGAAAGAAAGCCTTTGTCAAATATTATATTAGGTAAACCTTGTATAAAACCTTCACCCAATTATAGGGTCCCTGACTCCCAAAGAAATCCAATTTTTTAAGATTATTTTCATACCAAGATTTATATATGGTCTAATAATTTAAAGGCATATTTTATGTCATTTTGATTAAAAACTTTTGATTAAAATAAGTCTATTTATTGTGATGATTACATATTTAATACTCATGGGCACAGACTCAGAGAGGCTCCTCATTTATGAGCCACTTGCTCTTTTTGGGGTCAAGAGTCTTTTTTTTATTACAGCATGTGTACTGATACATATTACAACTAGATAAGTGGTAAAATGTATGCTTAATATACCTTAATATATGCACAAAAATCTAGTAAACTATCTGTCATGATTGTTTTCTCCTCTATTCATTTTGGTTGTCAAGTCGTATTTATTTCTGCACAATGAAAACAATGTCAATTCAAAGTTCTCTATTATAGCTATATTCTGCCTGCCCCTGACTGGTCTCTCATGAGAAAGATCTTGTCAATGTAATCAATTCTGGAAGAGAATTACCAGGATCAAATGGAACAAAATCCTGGGATTTTTCAGACACTTAATTGTAGGAAACTTATGGAGGGCCACAATAAGTATACTCCATTGTCACATTAAGCAGACAGTACACTTTCCAACCACCTTGCTGGGAAATAATATTTTAATTAATATTTGTTCTATATTTACGCCACTACAGAATTCTCAGCTCAAGGCAACAGCAATTAATTCTTGACTGATTACAGAACCAATTTACATAGCATCTGTAGACTTAAACTTAAAGAAAAATAATCTTTAGTTGGCCATTTTCTTTTTTTAAATTAAATCATTCTGATATTACCTTTTTAACTTAAATTTCCAGCACTTATGTTTATCTGCACATATACTAAAGAGAAATATAACAAATTATCATTTTAACATGTTTTTCACTTTATTTTGCAATATGGCTACAGTCATGTGAATACATATTTTTGTAGTTCTAATAATTTTTGTAGGGTAGGTAAAAATTCATACATGTAGGGCAAGTAAAAGCTAGATGTTGCTTGCCCAACAGGGCAAGTGCTTTCAAAAGTTATATTTGATGAATTTAACAGGTTTGGTCAAAACCTAGATTTGAAGAATCAAACCCAGCCCAGTGAATTTTTCTTAATATATTAGAAGGGATATTGATTCTATTAACAGTAATTCCCTTTATGGAATATAACTCATTCTAATAAATGCGACAGAGACATGAGGTCAGGATAAATTAATGCAATATTGGGGATTGAATGTTGGGGTTTGGGGCTCTGTGGTGTCCAGGTTTACACACTGCTGGTTAAGTACAGTGCTGACAAACAAATAAACAGCTCACCGCTTGTGTTTGTAGACGATATTGCTGGTCTCATGGACAGAGATGCCAGGCGCCGACATAAACCACTCAAAGCCATTCTGTGTCTGAAAAATTATTTTAAAAAATTACAATAATTAAATCATATGTAATACACATACAGTGAAACCTGTGTTATAAGACCAACCGTGGGACTGACCAAAAGTGGTCTTAATTCACAGGTAGTCTTATAAAGCCAGGTCAGTTATAACCAAAGTGAATACTTTCAATTCACCCAAGGGTGGTCATAATAGACAGGTGGTCTTATTAGATAAGTGGTCTTTCAGTTTCAGACAGGTTCAACTGTAGTATACAATGACAGGAAATGTCACGCAGGACTCTTCAAATTTTTTCAATGAGCTTTCGGATCAAATTCTTGACATGTGCTATTCAAAAACCACCAAAAGTCTGACATTTTAATGTGCATATGTACATTTGTAATTATTTTATCATATTATAAAAACTAAAGTTAAAATTGGTTCTGGTAAATGAACAAACAATTCTAACAGTAATCAGACAATAACCAGGGTGTATTAATCCCAACAGCACACTAGCCCATGCACAAAGGGTGGTGCCCCCATGCATGAGCCAGTGGGCCATCAGTGTTTCAACAAAACAGAATTAAGCTGGCTCTGGGGGTCTACACTGGGCTCATTTGTGACCTATTCCAGTCTGGCTGGAGTCAGGAACATGGCCATGATAAAAGCCTTTTATTAAAACATTTTATTTTATGTACCTAATGGCATGTGATTCTTTTATTTTTAATGTTGAATGTATCTCCATACAGTAATCATCCCCACCCGTATCTGTCCCCACCTCTCATGAAGCGACACCTGCAATATAGGGACGCTTAGGCCATATCCCATCAGTGTCCCATCATGACAGGTACGGCTGTATCTGCAAAACTCTTTTTTTGGTGGATATAGTTATTGGCTTCAGCATATAAAAATGAGAAAATGAAGCAATGTCTATGAATATAAAGTTGCCACTCCAAGGCAAATGCAAGGTATCATAGACCCATTACAAGCATAGCCTCAGACAACTCGATAACGCAGACAAGATGAGAAGTTGATGAGCAGCAGCAACCACACCTACCAATCGCCAAATGTCTGACCACCCCAGCCACCAGCATGCAGACAGCTTGACACTGGTCTAGAACCAGGTCTTGATTGAAGGATGACAGAGCGATCATTGTTTTCTTCATTAGCCAAGATAACATTTCTGCAAATTTGATCATGAAGCAGGGTTGGGGCCAGGTACTTGTACCTGTACCTGTACCTAGGTACAAATTTCAGAGTACCTGTACCTGCCGGTCATTCTTAGGAAGTACCTTGTACCTGTACCTGGAACTAAAGTACCTGTACCTGGTACAAGGTACTCCAGGTACATTTTCATATTTTTAGTTTTTTTTCTCTTTTAGTTTTAAATTTGGTTACCTGTATTTTAAAATAATCCGCAAGTCATCAGTGTGATAAACTGCTCGTGAATTGAATTGTTATCACACCTCCAGAATGGTCACATGTGTGAAATCAGCTGTAACCATTTATTAGGCAAATTATTCGATTATACAGTACTTGGTGCCCTTAATGAACTTTAAGTACACAAATATCTTGTTTGTGAAGTATGATGTCATACTGTACTTGGTGTACTTAATGGACTTTCAGTAGACTTGGATATCATGTTTGTAAATGTATGGTGTCATACTCTGCTTGGTGCACTTAATGGACTTTTAATACACTTGTAATTGCATATCATGTTTGTGAATGTATGGTGCCATACAGATAATAGGTTCTAACAAAACATACTTGAGCAAATGAATTCAGTATATTATTTGATAGAAAAAAGGCATGTTAACTAGCATATACGTGAATTAATGCCGCTATTATTATCCGTAAACAAGGGACCTATGGGTCACGACGCTCAGCTGTTATATATGATAAAAAAATATTATTTAGAAATGAGGCACATGCTGGTTTTGTGTGGTAATAAATATAAGCTGTATTATGAGTTGTTGTTTAGCTTATGTATGATTTTGATAGTACCTTTGGAGACAGGGAAGAGGATTGATTTCATTTATTTTATTAACAAATGGAGTACTACTGTCACACAGATTTTGACTTGGCCATATAACTTATAAGCAGAACATATAATATAAGAGTTTAACTATTTATTAAAAAAATTACAAATATTGTCCCAAATATAATTTTTATTAAAAATAATAAGAGAATCATATGATTTTTTAAAATGAAATATAACTGATATGATTATTAAAATAATATTAAAGAATATATTCATGAATGCATTCATGAATACATTTTGAAAGTATTTGCACGAGTATTCAAATACTTTCATTTTTACCTGAATTCCCATTCTTTATGCAAGAAATTTTATAATGGAGTACATAATCATATTCGTATTTAAATACAATTACAAAGTATTCACACCATGTCTGGTATTTATTCAGTTTTCACCAAACAATGATGTTGAGAATCCAGAATATACAAAATTCACACATTTAAATAATGATCATAAGTACCTGGTTTTATGGCTTTTATTTATATTAAAAAATAACTGTAAAAAATTCATTTTGGACTAATTTCACATCAATGTACATACTAGACACAGTAGGAATCTAGATTAATATTATCAACTGCATCTTTGTCTATCATTAATTTCCTTCATATAATCCCTAATGATTAGTAATGAATAATATGATTTACTTCTTTATCATTAAAATTGAACTGACAAATGCCATAGGTGACTGCATGGTGTTATTTGGAATATGTGACATTCTACCCATCGATACAAGATTCTTATATCATCAGTAACTGCAAGTTAATTTCCTGTTATTATAAACTAACAAATTCCTTTTCTATTTTTCTTTAATTTGTTATTAAAAAACAATAAAAATTTATTAATTTATTGTTTATTGTTATGTTGTTGGTTAAAACTACTAGATGAGTTAGGTTGGACACCTGGATCAACTGTGGCTGGCCATAAGCTGCCCGGATTCTTGCCTCAAGCGTGCATAATTTGATGAAAGGTCAACAAGGTCAACATACAGGTGACTCAAGAGGGGCTGGAGAGAGCCAAAGTCTGACAGGGTCTCATAAAAAACATTAATAAAAGCTACAATATCTGGCCAATTTCTTTAAGCTTTCTAAACTAAAAAGCTGAAATCCTTATGCGTGCATGATATGAAAATTAGATCAACAGTGCTCATGGGAAACAAACGTGCCATGGTCACAGTTGGGCAAAATTTAAGGTACTAATTTTATATTTATACTAATAACCTATAAAATTTGAAAAATTCAGAACTAATTTTGGGTATTCAATTGAATCTTGATTAATTATAATGTTACATCCCTGACAAAAAAATCTCTAGCTTCAGCAATGCCCTTGTTAAGGGAGTAAATATATTTCTTGATTTTTTACAAAGTGCATTATGTTTGGGCCCATAACTTAAAACAATTACGCAATATTGACATCATTCTGGCATGTGCATAGAGAATGAAAAATATGTATATTATTTATGATTAAAGTCAGATCAGTTGTTTTGATATTAGGCAGTCCTGAAGTGTAACAATGGGTTTTTAATGGAAAAATGAAGATTTTCATTAATATCTCGAAGGTATTAAGTCCTAGTGACCAAATTCTTGGCATGGTAGGGGATTTTGGAGATATCTAACTGTATGCCAAATTTAAGGAACTTAGAGCTGAAGTTCGGGAGCTGAGCTCTAGCAAACTGCATAACACTAGCAATATGTGACATGGTACTTGAAAACTTGAATAAAATCTACAGTTTTTGATCAACTGGTTTCAAATTTTTGGTGTTAACAGTTGAAATGCTAACAAAAACATGCTTTGAAAATTAAATCCACAGCAGTTACAGCAAAAAAACGTGCCATGGTCAAAGTTGGGCAAAATTAAGGTACCAATTTTTTATTTTTGCTAATATTTTAAAAAATTTAAGAGATTTTGATCTAATTTTGGGTATACAATTTAATTTTAATTAATAAAAGTAATATTACTGGAAAAAAAGTGCTTAGCTTTAACAAGTTTTGTGTTAAGTGATAAAATTTCTTTCCTGATTATTTACAAAATGCATTATGTTTGGGCCCATAACTTTTTTAAATTATATAATACAGACCTAATTTCTGGCATGTACATAGGAATTATATAGAGGAATATTTATAGGAAATATGAGGAAAAACAGATGAGTGGTTTTGATATTAGGCAGTCCTGAAGTGTGAAAATAGGTTTTTAATAAAAAATTGAGGTTTTTCCTTAATTTCTCAAAGGAATGAAGTCGCAAAGACCCAGTTTTCGGCTTGGTAGGAGATCTTGGGGACATCTAACATTATGCTGAATTTTGGATTCCTAGGTCTTACGGTTTAAAAACGTGCCACATCTACGGACGGACGGACGGACAGACGGACGGACGGACGACGGACAATGGACCACGACTATAGCTCAGATGACTTATAGTCAGCTGAGCTAAAAATGTCTTTGAAGTTATCCTAAAATAAATGTACCTGTACCTAGGTACTCTGTGAAAATCAAGTACCTGTACCTGTACCTGGCCAATTCACAAGTATCTGTACCTGTACCTAGGTACTTTCACTTGTACCTGGCCCCAACTCTGTCATGAAGATCATGTCAAGATAACAGATTTTCAAATGCCTACAAGAATGTGATGGAAACAAATTGTGTGTCAATTTTTTAGCAAAATATAGTGCTTAAAAAATTACAGGGGTCACAATTATCCTAAAATTATGCAGATCTGACCTTGAGATCAAGGTCAAGAGTAATTGAACTTTTTCTGAAAACTCAGAGGATACAATGTTTGTCAAATTTGAGGACAAAATGTGCAACCCTTCAAAAGTTATTGAGTTCACAATCATTTTACATTTCAGCAGATTTGACTTTGAAGATCCAGGTCACCCAGTTTTCAAACTGATCATAGTTAAAGATCAAAGCCATGTCCATTCTCAGAATAATACAGATCTAAAGTTGAAATATAGGGTCCAGAGAGGGACTAAAGATAGGGGTACTGGGCCAGTGTGCTGTCAACAGAGTTAGGGCCAGGTACATGTACAGGTCTGTACCTAGATACACCATTCAGAGTACCTGAACCTGGTTGTCATCAGTAGGAAGTACCTTGTACCTTGTACCTGTACATGGTATAAGGTACTCCAGGTACATTTGTGATACTGGAAATGGACACCAGACATGGGTCAATTGCACCTACAAAGCTGTCACCCCTGTCAGGGCAGTTACCTATCTCAGGGCAGATGTAATATCAAGCATTCATCCCTGCTGCCTTTGAAGTTGAGCAGGCTAGCTACCCTAGCAAGCTGGTCAACCACCAGCCTCTAAACAGCAAGTTCATTGTGGCAGTATCAGCACAAGTAAAGGGCAACCAACAAAGGATAGGAACAGGGTTGCCTACATGCCCCATGTAGACAGTTGTCCAGTTTATATACAAAACACTGGTGAAGAGTAAAATGAAGAAGAAAGGAAAATTCATATTATATCCCTGAATTCTTGGCTCAACTTGTAACAACATTGGTTTACTGCGCAACACCTCTATATAGCAGGGATAGTTTGCAAACTGTTCTTGCTTTGTTGGAGAACAAGGCAATGATAAAATAGTTTTACAGTGCAGCCACTCCAGATATAATGAAAAAAAAGTATAAAATTTTATAAGAAAAAATTATAAAATTGTCTTAAACAAGTATAAAAGAGTAAAATTCTCTGCCAAACAGTGCAGTCTTTCCATAATTTTACAGTATGCCATACTTTTAACCAAACTTCCAATATGTAAAATATGTTCCAGTATTCCATATATGCAGTGAGTTTGTAAAAACATTGGCATGGTTGCAGAAAAGAAAATCAAATGCCACAAAGCCACTATAGAACGCGGGCTTCAGGTTATGAGTGTATACGGACGGATGTAATGATGTTTAGGATTTATGTATTGGAGGAGAGGGTAAGTGGAAGATAAAAATAAGTTGCAAAATCAAGCAGCAGTACATCTTCATGGATATCCTAAGGTTGTTGGGCTGAAGCCCACGTTTTATGGTAGTACCGATGCCATTTTTATGAAATATTGACAAAACATATCTACTGCACTCAGGTACTGCCTTAAAAAATTATGTTGCTTTTATAAAAGTACTGAGTGGCAGCACTGGTCTTAATGTCAGAATAGGTCGATGAAGCAAAGTTTAAGTGTAATAACTAATATGTCATAATAAGTCCAATTTTTTTAATAGCAGTATTGTAAAACCAGACTACCGAGTACCGGCACAGCCTAGGCGGCGCGAGTATAGAATACAGTCTACGTGGACGAGGTTATGGGTGTATACGGATGGACATAATGATGTTTAGTATTCATGTAATGGAGAAGTAAGAGGCATATCCGGAGCCACTATAGAACGCGGGCTTCGCTTCTATTGAGGAACATATAAATAAAATTGTCTCCTCTCATTCCCGTTGTACCGGCGGTAGGCTGAAGCCCGGTTTCTATAGTTCTGCCGCATATCCATGTCATATCATCAGACATGTCATGGCTTATGAGCGTATTACTACTAATATGAGACGGTCCAGTCAGTAAAGATCCATCTTGTAAATGAAGACCGGATTCTCTACTCGGGCCGCCCATGCTTAGTACCAACAGTGACAACACTGCCACTGCAGTGAAGAAATCAAACAATGATTTATGCAAGTAATATCACATGAAGTTCACACGTTTCGAAAGCTAAGATAGAACTAATATTTTACCTCCTGTATACCACACTGTGTTTGTCTGTGCTGGCGTATTCACCCGGTAAATTACAAGGCTTCAGGCCCCTGTTCCTTCCATGGGAATGACACGGAATGGGCGATAATTGATGAAAGTCACACAAATAGCGCGTAAAACCCGGCGAGAAAATGATAATTCTTGGAGAATTGTCAGTTTTTCATTTTCCCTTGACAAAACTACATTTTGACACTGGTTATGATCTAAATTAAATTTAAATGTAAATAGTACTGATCCATCTGAATATATATTCATATATTAAATAATAAGTAATTATATATATATATATATATATATATATATATAAATTCAATTATTCTGAATAATTATATAATAATAATAATGATAATTATTATAATAATAATTAATAATTATAATAATAATAATAATAATAATAATAATAATAATAATAATAATAATAATAATAATAATAATATAATAATAATAATAATAATAATAATAATAATAATAATAATAATTAAATTGTTGTTGTTGATTTTGTTATTATTATGATATTTGTAAAATTGCAAATTTTCCCGTAACAAAAGGAACACTATTATAGTGATATATTCTGAAAGTTTTCACGCAACAAATGAAAACCTGTTTTCCCCGAAAGACCTAAGAATTAATTCATTTTTCTTTAAAACATATCAATTATAGTATTCTATACTGTATTGATATAACAATTCTAAAAATTTCCATATTTAAATAATCTAACTATATATACGTACCGTTCATTTGAGGCTAAAAATGTCAATGAATAATTTAAGCATCATTTAAATTGTATTCACTGGGAGATTCATATACATATATATCTGCCTAAGGAACGGTCATGATTATCTTCCAACAAGTACTTTAATATTATGGATGTATATATTAAGTTTAAATATTAACAATAACATCTTTTGGAATGGTCGTTTTATAAGGCCCTATTCATCAAAAAGCGATTCGTGGTGGAAAAGTCTGATATTTCCAGGCATCAAAATAAATTTTATTTGGTTTATGAACACTGTGCAGCATAGCATCTTGTACTAAACACGCCTTAACACGTACGGACGTCTGACAATCTTATCAACGAAACTGAAATATTTATATATTTGTTCATGATTGATCTCCAGAAACAAAGATCGAGATATTGGAATATTTTTGTTTTACATTCTTATCATGATATTATGTGTTTGTATACAAATCAACAATATATGTACAACACACATACATACACACAAATCGACACCCGGATATCTGACGTCAGAGCCGAGTTTTGATAAGCGGCTTCCATCATTCGACATCCATGTTTTAGTCTATATTAAACTTAAGAATATGGTCGATTTCGGCCGCCGACGGTATCGGCCGTGGGCCTGAAATCGACCTTATCGGCCGCCAGCGCACAATGGGCAACCATTACGGCCGCAACCCCGACGATGCCTATGCTGGGCCCTGACTCTGGTCAGTCAACCATATCGGCCGCGACTTGGGCGGCGGGGCACCATTTCAGCCGCCGGGATACCTCATTACTACAAACACGGTATAATCATATTAATTAGAACTAGCTTATTCAATCAGAAATATGATGGACTTTATAAAAATATATATTTATTCAAAATATGATTAGTCATATTTAAAAGAAACATGCGTAAGTAAAAATCTTAAATTACAACACACGTACTTGCATTGAATAATAAAGAACATTACTTTGTCCTGTAACTTCCTTTACAAATGTATATGAAAGGATAGCAAATCAGGTTTAAATTGTTGTGACGTATTTGAAGCAAACGTCTAAAGTTTAATTAAAAGGCACTACCAAAAAAAAAAATTATAAATCTCGCTCTCTCTCTCTCTCTCTCTCTCTCTCTCTATATATATATATATATATATATATATATATATATATATATATAGTTTTAGTTACATATATACTTTTATCCGATGTATGATTAGATAAACATATTTAATATATCATCTGATACATTAGGCCTATACAATTAATTAAGTTTGATCATGTTATCATTTTACACTTTTCACCTCAATCGTAATGTTTATAGGGTATATATTGATCATAATATATATCATGATTATATCGTATTTTATAAAAACTACGTCATTCAGTACATTGTGCTATATATATATATATGAAATAAGTATAAAATCCATTTAAACTTCACTTACTTGCTCGGCGATAATTGTTGCTGTGAATCAATGGTCCGTTGCAAGAGTACCCGCCTCGAAGTGAAGGTGTGATAAACCAAGAATCCTTGACCTGGTATACAAAGAGCAAAGGCCTCTAAGAATCCAGCGGATAACGCGGTGTCCCGTTTCCCTGCTCGTACATTTTGTACTCGACTGTGATAGTTGGAAATACGTTTTGCATTTTCCAGGAGTAGCCCAGCTTTATTTTAGAGTTTACTTTAAATTTCATTTGAATAAAATTAACACATATGTAATTTCTTTATTTATAATATATGTAATAAAATGTATTAAAAAAGATGTATAGAGTTTTGTTTATTTATTTCTGCTGTTTATTTCTGATTTTTGTTTTGTTTTGTTTGAAGGTGTTTGTGTAAATGTGTACTGAAATTTGAGATTGAGTTTGTGGAAATGTGTGTACTGAAATGTGTGCGCTTGAGTTCTTCCAATGATTAAATTCACATTGAAGGTTTAATCAGCTAGGACTTAATATGTAACCGTGTATGATATAATTAGCTAGCCCAGAAGAACTGCGGCTGGTAATGAGGTAGCCCGGCGGCCGAAATGGTACCCCGCCGTCTAAGTCGCGGCCGATATGGTTTACTGACTAGAATCGGGGCCCAGCAGTGGTATCGTCGGGGTTGCGGCCGAAATGGTTGCCCGGTGTGCGCTGGCGGCCGATATGGTCGATTTGAGGCCGGTTGCCGATATCGTTGGCGGCCGAAATCGAACTATACCAAACTTAACATAAAGCTCGGGCGGCCGAGTTGGTGTTGTCCAGGCCATTATTTGGTATGTGGTCTTCCGTCATTCTAGTAGTGTTATTTCCACTCAGTACATCTCCTTTCAAAATATATAATTGATTTTGTTTATTTATAACAGGGTCTACCTCGGTACTTATGGACATCCGAGGAAACTGTACATCTGGATAATAAAAAAAACAAGAGTTGATTATTGTTTCACTTATTATCGCCAATGGGAAATAGGCAGGAGGGTGGGGGAGGACCCCCCCCCCCCCCCTCGACTTTTCACATTGTCACATACAGATTCTAAATTTCTCTTCACACATAAATGGAGCTTGTTCAGAATCCAGTCTTCATATTGAAATGTGAAAATCAAAGACCTTTTTCTCTTTTTATTTCATATTTATTTCCTGTGTAGGAATTGAACCAACAGCGTGATTTAGTCTTAATGTCTAGTTTCCAAGCGCCATCTACCAAGTAAAGAGGGAACCATTCAAGTTATTTTACATCAATTTATATAGTAGGAAGGTGGTATATTTCTCAACAGTAAATAAATAACAGCTTATGTGACACAGACTGTATGTGCACATATTTTTCAAAATGTACCTCTTAAATTTTTATAAAATGTTTTTACAGAGATGTCAAGTTAGTGGAACCCAAAAGCCTGAGACTGCAGACTCTTAAGGAATCTATGTGACCAAGTTTGTAAAGACAAATAAATGAATAATTTTCTTCAAATAGTTAAACTAGTTTAGTTTAATACAATTATAGACGTGCATTGAGCATGAGAACAGTGCCTCAGGTAGCTCAAATAGGGGTGAGGAATTTTATGACCACACTTAATTCCTGGCTCAGTCCTTATCAGTAGGTGATAAGCACTTCGTCAGTAGGGCTAGCCTAGAATCTGTCTCCACATGCCAAGACTACTGCTGGCTCAGTGCACAAGTAAAGTTTAGACAGTTGCACTGGACCAGCACCCACTACTCAGTCTACTCTGGTTGGTTATTTCATGGGTTTATCCCGCCACTGATTTTGTCCAGAACAATTTGAATGACATGACTGAAGTGCCAAAAATGTGAACTTTGTCTAAGAAAAACTAGAACTACAAAGAAACACAGATCCATTTAAGAGTGTTGTCAACAATGTTGATATTAAATGTAGGACAAATAACCATCTTCCATTATATTCACCCCATGTGATCATATATAAAGCTGATGTAAATGACTTTCTAAACATAAACCTATTCTAACATTAAACTTTTGTATTATATTTCAGATGTGGAAACAATCATTCTTTATATCAACTCACAGGGGGAAGTGGAAATAAGCATTCCTTATTTCCACTCCCCGGGGAAGTGGAAATAAGCACTTCCTATATAATAACACACAGAGGCACATTTTCTTAACTAAATATCCTAACTTAATAAATGTTGTGTTGTTGGTAATAAGACATGATTTCCTATAATAAAATGTACTTGTATAGGCACAGGACTATTTTGCTGATCATTTCACTGATAAGTGCAGTGGGGTCTATTTTGCTGATCAGCATACATGGGGTGCTGATCAGCTTATACAGGATCGCTGTCACAACCCCGTCATGAACTGGATGATGGGCCTTGCAAACAATCCCATTAAATGGACTGGACCATCAGCATCCAGCTGAAAGTGAAACAATCCCTTTTATAAGCTGCCTGATCAAGCCCAAATGCTCAAACCAAAGTCCAACCAATGGTGAATTTTACATCAGAATTATGAAATGTAACATCTTTCACCTTCTGGCAGGGATATCATGCTTGTGTCTCAACAAAATATCAAATAACACCCAGAACTGTATATATTCAGCATACCGGTACATTAAAAAGATGAGCGTTGGCAATGTAAGCATGTGGGATGGATTTGAACATTTAGCCAGGACAAGCTGGCCAGCCTGATCTGATGGTTTAAAGAGTGGGGTGAACGTGTCACTTTGGTGCTGGATGCAGAAGGGCTGGGGCATTAAGGGGGGATGGGGGTGGTCTGGACTAGTCTTAACCCCTCCTCCGACATACTACGTCTGGCCCATTGTGAATGGGACTTGTGCAGTTATCCCTTGTCTCTCTCTTATGCCACCTTCCCACTGTCAGGGTACATCTATCTCATGCATTTTGAATGTATACTGCTCTATAAAAAATATCCTACAGTAACTATTATTATAAAGCTTTTGGCTTGACCTACCTTAAGTATGATATGGCACTGATGATTATCTTGAGCTATGGTACAGTACATGTGAGTAGTTATGTGAGAGGGCTGAATGAGACTCGCGGTCTCAAATTGACAGTGTGATTGGAGGATGACAATTATGACATTGTTAAAACTCACTTTACCCATCTTACCCCACAAACTTTTACCTTCATGTTCGTATGTTCTTGAATATTGGTATATATTGCTATAAATCAGAAAAATTCACAATAATGTCATGGGCTCTCAGGGAAAAATTAACTGAGAATCCAAGTAGCCTTTTTTTATTGATCATGCAGATAAATAATGTAATAATATAATAATGTTAATACCTCTGTTATTTACTTATATGTGGTACCACATGTTTTATTTATTTTCAAATATATACTGCTTTTTGTATGTCACAACATCTGATCAAAAGAACAAAGCAGACATTAGAATATAAAATAGTTGCTTGAATCTTTCTGGCTTGTACCACTTAATCATCCTTATGTTTCATTTTACTGAAAGTATATTTTTCATAGGTTTTGCTACTAAAAATTTCAAAGAAACTTGATTAGAAATTCTCTGGAACTACCATTTTTTTCTGGCTGATGGATTGTTTAAAATAATTATACACACACACATATATATATGTGTACATTGTTTAGGCATGTTAAATGCCAATGCATTAAAACAGTTCTGTATTTTTGTTATAGTGAGTGCAAGATGGAGGACAAATTATACAGCGATATATCAGACCCTGAGACAAGCCGCCAAAGCCATTTAGGACCTACATCACCAAACCACACAGATATAAGCAGTTCCTATACAGACGAAGAGTTCTCAGAAGAAGACCAGACATCACTCGGACACACCGGAATGGGCACCGGGCACCAAACAACTGGTAACAGAAGAGACACAATATCAGATCAAGAACCTGATGTGTCCCCAAATAGGCCACTGATTGGCACTACATACAGGGAAGACAATTTGTCAAGGGTAAAAAAGTCTTCAAAAGAACACACATCTAAGAAAAGGGAGGTTTTAACTGAACAAGCACCAGATACTTCGCCAAATAGCTCAGATGGGGACAGTTCATACACGGATAAGTATTTGCCTACAGAAAGACAAACTCCACTTGATTATCCATCCATAGGAACCACATATTCAGGGGGTTTGTCAAAAAGAAAGCAAGTGCCACTAGACTACACACTGACACGCAGAATATACACAAAAGAGGCATTGACTGAAGAGATTACAACTCCTTTGGATTTCTCATCGACAAGACCAGCATTTTCAAATGATGATTTCCTAAGGGAAAGACAAACTCTGCCAAGCTGCACTTCGATTAAATCCACATGTACCACAGTTATGCCAGAAGCATGTTTTTCTGGCAGCCATACAGGAATAAACACTTTCTACAAGAAAGATTTATTAGTCAAGAGTCGTGCAGCATTAGGCTTAGAAGGTTTTCCAAGAGAAAGAGAAACTTCACCAAACTACACATTGAAAAACATTACATACACTGAAGAACATGTGTCAAAAGAAAGAGAGAACCCATTAGATTACACTTGGACAGGTACAACATATACAGAGGAAGTTCTGCCAAAAGAAAAACAAGCACCACTAGACTATACAGTTAGCAGCACGAGAAATATTGTAGGTACGCCAGAAGAATGCGCTTCGGACAGGCACACGGTGATAGTTGATGTATGCCAAAAAGCAGTTTTGTCAAGAGAAGGGCAATCTTCACAAAGCAACACAGAAATGGACACCACTTCCACCGACGATGAGATATTACAAACTATTAAGACTGAACCTGAGGACAGTGCAACATCTGATGTGGATGATGAATTTGGTCAGAGAGAAAAAAGTGTGTCGAAGGAACGTGTGGATCTTCCAGAGGATGTCAGTCTTGATTTACCTTCTGCTGGAACAGTGAGATATGGGACAGAAAGCTGCACAGATAATACATCAAATACGCACAAGGACACCGAACAATTCCAGGAGAATGATGTGGACACTGAAGAACAGTTTCAGGAGAATGATGAGAACTCTCAAGAAAAATTCCAGGAGGATGATGAGGACAGTGAAGAACAGCTCCAGGAAAATGATGAGGACGCAGAAGAACAGTTCCAGGAAAATGATGAGGGCGCTGAAGAACATTCCCAGGAAAATGATGAGGACACTGAAGGACAGTTCCATGAGAACGATGAGGACACTGAAAAACAGATCCCAGAGAATGATGGTCTTGAAAGCGCATATTCTGCAGAAGCAAGCAAAGATGATACACCAGCCAGTGATGAAGGTCCTAGACACAAATCCAAGAAAATCAAGAGTCCTCCAAAAAGAACCCTCCAAGTAAAACTCCGAGACAAGCAGTTTAAATGTGAGTCTTGTGGCAAGTGTTTTGTTGATAAAAGGGGTCTAGCTGTGCACCTAACGAAGAAATCTCACGGACATTCGCACAAATGCGATCATTGTGACGAAAGTTTCTGTGGTGTAAGTAACCTTGCGGAACACATGAAAATTCACAGTGGAGAAAAACTTTACTCGTGTGACATTTGTGGGAAACGATTTGTTTGGAAGAATGGCTTAAAGAGACATATTAGAATACATACTGGTGATACACCGTTTACATGCGAGATCTGTGGGAAATCCTTTGCACAACATAGTGCTTTGTCAACTCATATCCGATCTCATACTGGGGATAGACCGTTCCACTGTGAATATTGTGGGAAATCCTTCTTGTCGAATAAGGATTTGAAAAGACACATAAGGGTTCATACAGGAGAAAAACCGTTCACCTGTGACCATTGTGGTCGAGGGTTCGCTGAAAACGGAGGCCTTGTGGCTCATGTAAGGGTACACACTGGAGAGAAACCCTTTAGTTGTGAACACTGTGGCAAACGTTTCTCGCGAGGCAATGACCTCACAAGACACATTAGGATCCACACTGGTGAAAAACCGTACAAGTGTGAATACTGTGGTAAATATTTCACTCATTATAGTAATCTGATACAACATGTGAAGACTCACAACGGTGATAGGCCTTTTACATGTGAACGCTGTGGGAAAAGTTTCCTCCGAGGCAATGACCTCAAGAGACACACCAGAATGCACACAGGAGAAAAACCCTTCCAGTGTGACTACTGTGGAAGTTGTTTCTCACAAAACACTCACCTTGTTAAACACCTAAAGCTTCACACTCAAGAAACTCCGTTCAAGTGTGTGTGGTGTGGCATATGTTTCTCGCGAGAAAATGACCTCACCAGGCATCTTGTTGTGCACACTGATAAAGGACCACCGCAGGCCGAATATAGTAGTGATCCTGGTAACCTTGCACCGAACATGAAATTACACGGAGAGAAAAAATATTACACGTGCGAGTACTGTGGCAAAAATTTCCCACGTGGGAATAATCTGAAAAGACACATTCGCATCCATACCAAAGAGAAACCATACAAATGTGATTACTGTGGTAACGCATTCTCGCAGAATGTTCATCTTGTGACACACATGAAGATACACTTAAGAGAAACAAGCACCAAGTGTGACCTGCTCTCTAAAAGCCGATTAGATCCTGGACAAGGAACGGTGAAACAAAGTATACCAACACAGAACCAATAGTATAACATTGGCTATCTGCCTCATGCTTAATATATACTGCATGAATAGGCTAATTGTGGTAGTAATGTTATTAAACACCAGATGAAGACAAGGTAACTGACTAGTCATGATGCGAATTATCGGATTAAATAGGGTGATGGTTACATGAAGCGCCATCTATCTCTGCCTTGTTGAACTTCGGGGCCTCATATTAAATTGCTGTATGTGCCTGGCCACAGGTGCATTCATGATGTCTTGTCAGAGGAGGCCATAGCAAAACTCTTGAACTGTAGCATGCAATCCCAGAAATAAGGGATTCCTATTTTATTTTTTTAGTGAAATGACTGTAAATGTTACTCTGTAATGATACTGGTACAACATCGAAGTCAACGATGAAGTCAAGTATTGGAATTAACGAAAATCACTTTGTTTCACAGAAGAACATGATGGCTTCGATTCGTTTTAGCTTAATTTTTAACTTTTAGTCAGTAAAAATTAAGGACATTTAGAATGTCACTTTTAGGCACGTCGGTTTGTTAAGATCGTAGTAATTTATATGTTAGGCTTATTACTTTAGTTCCCTTTAATATTTAGATCGGTAAGTAAACTGACCTGGACCAAACCTCTGGCACCCTTGCAGATAACCACAACAGCTAACGAATTATGTGTGTTTATTTTGTATTTCTAATATAACATTTATATGTAAAAACTGTCTACCCATTGTTCTAAGGGCATATTTTTTTCGTATCGTTGCGATCATTACATAGCGCCAGTGTGTTTTGGGCTATACAATAGTATATATTAGGGATATGTAAAATACCCCAGAAGCACCCAAAGTTCACCAAATTGTTATTGGCTACATTACATGAAGTGTATTACCGCCTCTTCGGTTATCCAGATATCCACATACAATTATTCCGGCTAAATTGTGGGCATTTAAATTTGTTATTGATGTTATTTATGTTAATAGATGACTCACTCGGAGGCATTGTAACGAATGGCGCGAACAACCACAAATGCGTGTTACCTGGACAGCATGACATGAATATTCATATGTGCCGATATACACCAAATTTACAATGTTTTACAGTGTTTACTAGTAGCTAACGTTTATTGCTGTGTTTTGAGTGGCCATGTATATATACATATAAAAGTAATTTACATGAGCGATCTGCATAACATGTTATCCACTACGTTAGTGATATCTTGTTTATGTTTATGTATACATTTTGAATGTAATTAAAATTCAGTATCTGTCACTTCCTCTTTATTCAGTTATGTGCAAGCATTTCAGATGAAAGTGTCCACGGTGTTGCACTGTCAGGTATAAGAATAAGTAACACATTTGGACAACGCAATGTTATCGAACGGAGAGTATTTATCACATAAGGATGTATATCATACTTTGCGCATGTGAATGAGTGAAATCGTAATCTCTCCGCAAATAAAAACACAGAGCTGAGTATTGATTCGTTCAAGAAAGATTTAACTTATATTGGAGTTTTTTGCTGCCTGGATGCATATCCATTGCGGCGATGTTCTTCAGCATACTTATAATTGTCCCAGCCCCATGTCTGAGTAATGTAATGATAATTAGGGTTGTAAAAGTAAGATACTGTATCGGTATCGTCAGTTGTCTCGATATTTTGACGATATATAGCCATCCAAGGGAAAGTCTAACATTTAACTAGCGCCTTCCGTCAGTTAATAATATAGTGGCCCCGCTCAGGTAAGGTGACTTATCATTGACCAGAAATTAGTTATTCAGTATCTGATTTGCTAACTGCTGAATGGTCTCATTTACAAACTGTAGGGACTGCTTCGTTCCATCACCGTTAATTAAGCTAGCAGGCAAAGGCATGGCGAACAAAGAGGAACTGGGACTTGGAATCTGAATCCGGATACTACTTATTTGTATCGTATCGTTAGCGAAGTATCGCGATACGTATTGTATTGTGAGATCATGGAGAAAGAATTACCTTCATGATGAGATAATGTACCGGTGCAGCCATAATAACCAGATATGTTTCTTACTATATCATGATGCCCATTTTACTTGCAACGATAAACACAAATGAGTGCAGCTGATCGTCGGTGATAAAATGGTTAAAAAGTTTACTTATATACAAGGTTGTGAGTATTCGATCCCGTGTGAACCTCATAATAATTGTGAGGATTCCGTTCAGTGTGAACCCCATAATAATTGTGAGGATTCCGTTCCGTGTGAACCTCATAATGATTGTGAGGATTCTGTTCCGTGTGAACCTCATAATAATTGTGAGGATTCCGTTCCGTGTGAACCTCATAATAATTGTGAGGATTCCGTTCCGTGTGAACCTCATAATAATTGTGAGGATTCCGTTCCGTGCATGTGAACCTCATAATAATTGTGAGGATTCCGTTCCGTGTGAACCTCATAATTATTGTGAAAATTCCGTTCTGTGTGAACCTCATAATAATTTACGGATTCAGTCCGGTGCAAGAACCTGCGGGCATATTCTGTGCCTAAGAACGCACTCGGTATGGCTTTTTAAATCCTCTCAAGGGGGACAAAAGGAAGCATAAGGAATGTAGGTCTACACAGGCAAGATGACCAATAAAATCAAACTACTATGAGATAAACATCCTCTCTACATGTCAAACTACAAACATACCTTATATTTATCTTAACCATTTTGACTAAATATGAACTCATTAGGTGGAAATAAAGGACAGTGGCCACATATTGGGTCCACGATTTTGAATATTAAATATGTGGATGTGTAGTGTCGGTAGAGAAGGAATTTTAAAGATTTTATGTTCTTACTGTACTTCAAAAGAATTTCATCAGGTAAAGCCAAAAATAAAAGGCAATCTGGAAAGGAAAGATAGGAACGGAAAAAAGGTTCGACTGGTTTGACATTAAGAACTTTGTGGGAAAAAGTCTCTCTGTGACAGCCATGATAAAGTGATAAAAATCTATAACGTTGATATTTTCTCTATATTACCTCTACAGGTCCATACCAAAGTGGTAAACTTCTTAATTAAATCCTGCCCACATGTATAAATCAAGGATTCCGCTGAATCCTATATTCCAAGGCGTATGAAAAAAAACCCGTCTATATAGACCTACTATAATTTCCTATATTTTCAGCTTTTATTTTATTTTCCTAAAATGTTTCATTTTCTTTTGTGTTCCGGATATAATTCACATTACTGAATAATTATCGCTATATAAAATTGTTATTATTGAAAACATTCAGCTTTTTCTTTTTGTAGATCTGTGAATGTATTGCCAAATAGTTGTAGTCATGCAAGTACATGGCATCTGGATTAATTAATCAAAGATTTATAGACGCTGTATGGGGAACTGTTGGTCACACGATGTAACCATAGAAAACACGTTTGTGCATTGAAACATTACTATTTTCTATATTGCCCTTATAAGGGACAGTAATATATAATAAAGTTTTATTGCATTTTAAATTGTCGCGGCAAAAAACCGGTGGACAGGGATAAATGGAATGGAGTAATATACGGTATATATATATATATATATGCTATAGTTCAATTGGTTCGATCGATCAGTATAAAGAATAATCAATGTCTGTTTTTTTTAGTTTTTTAGCAACTAACACCAACAATACATGACGACAGAAGCTAACTGCATCTATCAGTTAATAATGGACCTATGCATATACATTTATTTATAACAAACTCCATGCTCATGAGAACTACCATGCATGCACGTACTTGGATCATGCAGCGGGATTACTAATCTAATATAATGTATATTCCACCAACCGCTTCGCTGTGGACGCTGAAAGTATTGAAGTCGACCTATTATTTAATAAGAGTACGGGATTACAAGTGATTACGTGAAAGCAATATCTTTTTTGTTACAGAATAGAAGCAAGCTCAAAGTAAATAAGTAAATAACATTTTTTGTTAATCAAAATGAATGTATTTTTTTTTTATTTCATTTTATTATTGCTATTATACATTCCATATATTCCGTTAGATTCCGTGTCTTGGCCATGGACATCAAAGATTTAGGTATGACATCGCAAACTTACCAAATTCGGCCGCCGAATTGGTTAATGTTGACGACTGAAGTGGTGATCAAGCAAGGCCTCATAATTGGTATGTCTAAATCTGGTCTTAGTCAGGACATAAGCACATTGTATTACAGACAGCCCTTTCTTGATATGAAGCCCCATTAATGTTTTAATCAATCATAAAGTGAGAAGGGAATAAGAAAAAAAAAAAACGGTATATTCAGTGTTGTGGTTCTGATGGTTCGCCCCCCCCTCCCCCCCCCTCTTTCTCCAACAAGGAAGATACTGAAACGAAAACAAGTCCATGTATGGTTTCATTTCGTTAAAAATTAACATCACACCAACCTAAAATAAAATGCTGTAAAGTCAGAATTAGTCGAGGAAGAACTAGCCTGATGTGATCAGACTTAATACTGTATTATGAGGCTCTGTCAATAACTGTGTTTGATATCCATACAGTGAGAGTTTCTACATTGTAAGCCACAGTATATTCAACAGATCCATTGCATGTTCTTTGATCTACCTATTTACCACCTAACATCAAAAAACAGAATCACACCATTTTTACATTAATAAATATTTGTTTCATGGTGTCGGTCTAGCTACTAAAATTAAACTTGGATCAACATTTTTAAACATTTTTACAGGAGGCATACCAACAAGTTTAGTAGAAAAAGTGAAGAAAACATTCATATAGGCACTCGAATACCTCACTGGGAGCCTCGCTAACCTAGGTTACTGAGAGCCAGAATTTTAATACATTTTATTTAAAGAAGCCAACTTTGAAGATTGACGTGCTGGCAAGGGGTAATTGTAACACCAGTTGACACTGGTTATAAGGGAACTGAGTGGTGTGCATTCTAAAGCATATATTGTACAAATTCTCACGGTATGGATATTGGATTCAGATAATATGGTAGGGCCTTAATAATTATAATTGAGCAGGAATGGGGTAATTGTAATGTGTAATTGTAATAACCTGTAATTAATTACAATTTTTCAAGTAATTAAATGTTATTTGTAATTGAACAAAATTCAATTACAAGTAATTGTAATGATTAAAAGGGTAAAAATGGATGTAATTTCAATTACTTTTCAATTACTTTCCAGTTACTTTCCAAATTCATGACAGAGCACCGTACCCTATACCTCATTCCTTTGAACTGTTGATCAAAACACTCTTGGGTAAGGATTGCAAGCAATGATTATTGAATAAATAGTGTTCATGCATGTAATAGAGCTTGGTAATTTATAAGTATGACTTTCAAGTTATACTGGCCTTTTTTTGCAAATGCCTCCACTGCAATGTAGATAAAGTAACAAGCTTCCATAATATACACCTGTTCAGAGCTACACTAAACAAGTGTGGGCTTGCTACATCTCACACTTTCACTGAAATGGAGGCTGGAACATACTCATACTGATATGGTTACATCAGTGTATATCTGCTAATTAGCTGACACTGAGAGAGTCACAGGAACAAAAGAGGCTAATGATCTGGGAAGGCTGATATCAGAATTACCTCAAGTGAATTGCTCATGAGGTAAATAGAGATAGGTATCAAGATAGCAGGGCTGTCACATTTGCTGGCTCTGACATATGAACAGTCTCCACTGTTTCCTGTGTCTAGAGACTCTGGGCATTGTTGACTGGTTTTACTATCTGTCATACAAAATTAAGAAGCTAACCATGGTGAATACACTGGATTTTCATTATCTTTTCCTATAAATAATTTAATTACATCAAATTGTAATATATTATATATGAAATGTTTGCATTAATGAATTTAGTGAAATCACATTGTATTTAAAATTCTAGTATTTATGACATAACTTAAATCAGCATTTATAGTAAAGAAATTAGGATTTCTGTGTTGATTAATGTGTAGGATTACTGTGTAGGATTAAGGTAGTTGCTAAAAAGGTTTCTCCCTTATCAAAAGTTTGAATCAAAAATTATTTCCACATGTGCTTTAATTGGCACATGCCAGTGTTATCAAGAAGCAAGACATTTTGTCCAATAAAGATAATATTTGATAAAAGAATATTAGATAAAATTTGTTAGCACAAATGACTTCAGGATAATATATTTAAAGTTTACCCATATGGGCTTTCAGATATTTCTAACTTGTGTCAAAACACTAATTCAGCAAATGTTTCAATGCCTGATACTAGAAAGAATAAACGCAATGTTCATATATGATGATGACAGCCAGTATTGTCTTTCCATTAGAGAACAGTTTAAATTGGATCATTATTCAATGATATATTATCGTTAGTATAGCTATTGTGCAATTTAATATATGACACCAGACTGGATACGTTTTGTTTTGCAGTTTTTCCTTTAATAAATTTAATCAGTTGGCCTTTCTACCATGAATGATACTTTACATGAACCATGCCTCTGTATATTATATTTTTATAAAGTAATTGAAAGTAATTAATTACTTTTCAAATGTAATTGTAATTTAATCATCACTTTATAAAATTTAAGTAATATGTAATCGTAATTGGGATTTTTGGAAGTAATTGTAATGATAACTTTTCAATGTAATTGGCCTCAACCCTGTATCATAATTTTCTAGAAGCTGCTTGGTCTAAACCCTTAGCCCACAGATCTCTGGCCCTTAAAATTTTTGTTCAGATTTAGTTGTTCATTGTACATGCTGTCAATTTTGTTCTTTAATAATTTGGACCATTGACTATTAGGAAGAAAACTACAAAGTGTTTAGCTAGAGCTAGGAAGCCAGACACACTGCCCCAGAGCTGAAATTCAATACCAGTTCCAGGTTCTACTCATATTTTGCTACCCAGTTAACAGAAGTGCTAATAGGTAAACTGTGTAAGTGGATCAAAGCTATGGCAACTAAACATTCTTTTCATGTAAAGTTCTCTGCAGTATGTAATTGTACAATTTCATATTTGTGACACAGTTGAGTACACTTTATTTAATGCTCTTTATTTTATATTCTTAAGCAATGCTTGCAAAAGGAAAGACAAAAACTTGAACAATTTTTAAGTAGCATTGAAAGACACAAGACCAGTAACAAATGTTCTGCATAGAACCATCTGTCAGTCCCAGATTAATAGTTTGCTTAGATTTGTCACTGTGCAGATTTTTAGATTAGATCTTTAGAATTAGATTAATTCCTAAAAGCAACACAAAATAACATTTTTTGGTTTTAAACTAGGCTGTTTTACAAACGTAGATCCAGAAGGAATTGCTTTTATATGCACATTGTGGGAAGTAAACACATTTTTTATCACCTTTATCATTCATTTACCATTATGTTGCGGTCTTAAAACATTGAGTATTTATTACAAACGTGGAAACAGGCAAAATATAATGCATAATAGCTTTATTTCAATGATACTGTCGTTATTGGGAAAAAATTCATGAACATTATTATGAAAAAGAGGCCCGAGTACAAAGACAAAAAGAAAAAGGAAGACTGTCATTACGTCTACTAATTAGTCAGTTTCGTCTTCTGTACAAATCGCTACCAATACGTCTGGGAAAAAGTTATGGTACATTTATTTTGAATGTAAAAATTAAGCTTAAAGTAATAACTGTTAAGAATTCACAATTATAATTTAAATTTTGTAAAGGTGTAACAGAATAAGCCCAGTTATTAACCATTCTTGAGATTGTTTACAGACATGCCCTGTGCAATAGCATTGAACCTATGAACTTGTATATTTCAGTGAGGATAAATGGAGAAGTCGCAGATCTACTCAGATGGTGTCCAAGAGCAAGATGGAGAGGGACAGGGACATACTTCGCCAAGACAATCGGACCCAAGCGAAGCATGCGCTGAAGAAATTAGGTTTGAGGAAGGTGAAAGATCACCAGGCTGTGGAGGACCCGCTACTTCAGCTAAAAAGCAGTGTTTATCTGAAGAGGGCCAGCACACAGAGATGGATAAAGCATACCCAGAATATTTGTTTGAAAACAGACGAAAAACTCCAAACCATAAAGACATGAACATTGTCTGCCCAATAGGTTTGATAGAAAGCATAAAAGCTGAGCCAGAGGAGAGTGAGACCTTTGAAGCTGATGGGTTGGATCAAGAGCAAGGAGATTCTTCAGATGAGGTCCCTGAATTTCTCCATACTTGGATTCAATATGACTCATCTACTGCAAGGACTGAGAATAACTCCACAGAAGATATTACACCAGAGGACACTCCAGTCAGTTTTGAAGACACTTCTAGTCAGTACCAGAAGAGTGGGATCCTTGCAATATCAGAAGAAGCCAAATCAGAGGACAAACAATTCAAATGCAAGTGTTGTGATAAAAGTTTCTCTAAAACAAGTCACCTTGTGCAACACATGCAAGTCCACCGAGATAAGATGTTCTCATGTGAGTTTTGTGAGAAGAAGTTTCTACGACGGAAACATCTACAGAGTCATGTCAGGCGCCACACAGGAGAGAAACCATTTACTTGTGAAATCTGTGGTAGGTCTTTCACTCATAGTAGCACGTTGTCCACACATATTAGAGCACACACCGGTAATAAACCACACCACTGTGAGTACTGTGGGAAATCATTCCTGTCAAGAAGGGATTTAAGAAACCACATCAGGGTACACACAAGAGAGAAACCATATTCCTGTGAGCAATGTGGCAAAGCCTTCACACAGCGAAGTTGTCTTGTAGTCCACCTGAAGGCACACGCTGGGGACAAGCCATTCAAATGTGAGCATTGTGGTAAATGCTTCTTGCGGGGCAGTGACCTTACAAGACATGTTCTGACACATGCAGCTGAAAAACCATTTAAATGTGATCACTGCGAGAAACGTTTCATAGATAAAACTGGCCTTCGTCAGCATGCAAGAACTCACACTGGGGACAGACCTTTTTCTTGTGAACAATGTGGTAAAAGTTTTCTGAGGAGGAGTTACCTCGTAAAACACCTTGAGCTTCATACTGGACATAAACCATTCAAGTGCGATGAGTGCGGGAGATGTTTTTCACGAAACAACAACCTCATGAGGCACAGGCGGATACACACCCATGAAAAACCTTTCAAGTGTGATTTCTGTGAAAGCTGTTTCACTAATGACCGCAGACTTTTTCAACATATGAAGAACCATGATGGGTTCAAGCCTTTCACTTGTGAATTCTGTCATAGGAGTTTTCGCCGAGCAACTGATTTGAAAATGCACGTTCGGATCCATACCGGAGAAAAACCATATAAATGTGAACACTGCGGTAATTGTTTTTCAAGAAATATATACCTTGCCAGGCATATTAAGCTGCACACTCAAGAGACACCGTTTAAATGCGAGCTGTGTGGACTATGTTTCCCAAAAGTGAATGGACTTACAAGACACATCAGAGTACATCATGCAGAAGAGGCACTGAATGGTAATGGTAATGACGAAAGTAGTAAGTTTATACTCTCACACATCGGGACAAAATCATTCACTTGCGAGTACTGTGGTAAAACATTCATAAGAGTCAGCAACTTCAACAGGCACATAAAAGTCCATACTGGAGAAAAACCGTTCAAATGTGAATACTGTGGTCGCTGTTTTTCTCGTAACACCCACCTGATCCCGCACATGAAGTTGCACACACAGGAGACTCCATTTAAATGCGAACAATGTGGATTATATTTCTCTAGGACAAATGAACTTACAAGACACATTAAAACTCACACTGGTATTGAAAATCCCAATAAAGAGATTCCTCAGCATACGTAATTTCTGATGACAAAGCATCGTATATATCAGATGGAAGAAAATTCAGAGCGATGAGTTTGAAATTTATTTTGACCTCTATGAAAACACACTAGATGCCCCATGAAAGCCTTCAAGGAAAAAGTGTTAAAGCTTTGCAGAAACATATAAACTGGTACCACGGTGTTAATGAGATGTTATGATTATTAATATTACATATTAATATATTAAATTATTGCTATACATAACATACTTTATTATTTTATAATATTAATGCAATGTGTTAACAATATACGTCGGTATATCGCTGTATATTGATAAGATCTGAGAGATTGATAATGGTACCCAAATCTTTATTCAATGGAGAGATCATACCATAGACCATATCAGTGATGAATACGAAGGTGGAGTGAGTACAGATGGTACACGCAGAAAAGAAAAGACTACAAGTATAATCAACATAACACATGCTGCTGTCACTAAAATTGCCTTCATTGTTGCCATTTCGGAAACCGTGTTGTGTGTAGCCAAACGTCTCTTTCTGTAGCATAGCAGTTTCTCCATTATTCTGTGTGGTCGGTAACAAATTACAATAATATCTGCGCGCTTCACTTCTATTTGTTATAATTCTTTTGTGAATGATCCCTATCCGACTGCTATTTCACCTCTGTATGATCATCTTCCAGAATCTTATTAAATATTGTCGTCAATAAAAGCCTCTTTTCAAAACACTTGGCCCATTGATTTTGTTATTATAAAACGCTACCCTGAAGAAAACTTTAAATAACACCTGGAAATGCACCACTCTCTCCGATTGGATGATAAAAATGTAATTGTGGATTACCAGACATTACCCTCACAGCATGCCTGGCACGGCCCCAATGTAAACGGCTTCCCATGCGCGGCATACATTTTCCATTGGGGACATGCACTCTGTTGGATGAAAATTTTACAATCATGCTCAGCAGATGATTAACATGTGATTGTAACTTGCAGGTGGCGACACCTGTTTGGCGAATGTCTGGGGTCCAAAATGGTCTTGTTCACTTTTCTTCAGCCAAGGCTGCCTTTCCATACATGTGGATTATTGTCCGTGCGGATCCAACGTGGGTACCCGCATCCGGAAAAACCTTCCCCCGCACGGGCGCCAGCATGAATTGAAAGACACCCTTAATAAGAACACCTAAGGATTTTTTGTAGCCTTTGGAGTTCTATATTGAATAGAATTATTTTCAGACTGGTGTTTCCTCAAGACTGGGAATATTGATCAGGAATTATTTTTTATTTTACATCTTTCCTTGTATGGTGCAAAATACTTTACTAGCTCGGGGAATTAAATGATTGTTACCCTGAATAGAATTATTTTTAGACTGACGGGTTCCACATGATTTAGAATTTTGCTGATCGTGAAATTTTCTGATTTCACATGTGTTCTTATATGGGTGAAAATCCTTTACCTTTTATTTCATGAATCACCAGTCCAATCATTACCAAATTTGTTATACACGTTTAATCATTTCACTTGCGTCATTATTGCCTGCCGATGGCAATACCTCACTCTTTGTCAGGTGAAATGGTATATTCTGCTTTTTTTTTCAATTAGTCAGAAAAGGAAATGTTAGCTTTCATTTCATGGTCAACTATATCAGAGATGATGAGAAATTAACTCTGTTTGACTTGAAATGTTTGTTTATGCAAATCAAGGTACTAATCACAAGATTTTATAATTTCATGTGTTTGCATTCATGGTGTTAAACCTAGAACTTAATATCCAACCAACAGCAGGAGGTACTAGTTTAAATGTTTCAGGCATTTTTCCTGACCATTACAGCCATCTATTGTTGTTAACCTGTCCAATTGTTTCTTTTGTTCAATTATGTATTGTTGCATATTGCATCTCAAATTGTTCCCAGTTAAAATAGTCTTCAGGAAAACTAATAACTTATGGGTCATTCTACAAGAAACGACTCATTAATGAAAATTCATGTCCCTTGCATTCATAGTGCCATAATACTTATCTGTCATTGTGCTTTCGGGATCTTATTTTAGTATCTCATATTTTCTGCTGAATTTGAGTTTTTTAGGGAGTTAATACCTAAAATGCTTCAAATCTATACTTAATAGTTCAAATATCATTAAAATGATATGTCCCCAGGCCATAATAAAAAACTGATTATCCTCTTATTTTTATTAAAAATGGTATAGATCTGGGAGTTTTTCACTTTTCATGTATAATTAATCGTTCCTTAAAATATTCACAAGTTTCTTAAAATCCCCCTAATTTTTCCATTTTTATTGCGATTAAATTTGTTTCTCCAGATTTGTTTTATAACACGATGTTGATTACTTCTTCTTTAAAAACCATCTTAGTTGAAGTAATGTCACAGAATCACTCTACAAAACCATCATTATCGGTATGTATTTTGTCATTTTACAACCGGAAATTTCCATAATTGGGTGAAAATGTTTTATGTTTATTGCTTTCCAACACCGTTGCCTATATTTCTCCAAGTTGATGGAAGTATTAAGGCTTTTCTTAGTTTTGGAATATAGCTCACACTTTCATACTGTATACTAGAAAGGTTGAAGGAGCAATTAAGTTTCTTTGATTAAATATCAAATTTTTTTCAACACCAGTATACATGAAACAAAAGGGTGACAGGATGGATATAAGATCTAAATTCTACAAACTAGCATTGTTATTCGTGGGTTTTATAGCTGTTTTGTAACGATCACTGTGTCATTTTTTTTTATGTAAAACTTTAAAATATTATAAAAGAAGTCTGCTTGCTTTAAGTAATAATGATCACATTGATTGTAATTCAGCACCGTTATCCTTCAACGCCGTTATATTTGAAAAATAGACAATTTCAAGAGAAAAATTACTTGAAACATATTATCTCCCATAATTTTTTATTTATCGAGGTGGATTGTTATATTTTCCTAGTATTTATTGAATTACACCTGTGGGTTGCAGTTGTATTTTGTTTCAGGATTTAAACGTAACTAATAAAATTAAAAACATGCATTTTACAGGATTAAAATATATTTTTTATAATAATATATTATATTGTACCGGTGAACCTTTCTTATTTTTTTTCTAAACTGATTATGTGGGACCGTAAAATTGCCATTAAAATATCCAACTCAATTACGCTTTTTACTCAGCGCTTTACCTATAGGCCTACTACATATATCGTAAGCGCTGTTTGTTTTGACCTCGTATTCTGAATCGCTACAATAGAGGGAAGCACTGTATTTTCGTCCAATCAGATGAGACCCTGTACTGGAAGACACGACTTCTATGGTTGGCTGATATGGTCATATGATTAATAAATTCCAAATAAATGCTGTTAGCAAATTTTTTTTTCTAGGGGCTGAAGAGGGCATTGTGTATGAGCTAGACCACAGACTTACTCCATAAATAGTTGTGGTCCTCTTGACTGCGTGTAAACAATGGCCGATATGCGACACACAACTTATGCGACAAGGAATCTACATGCTTATCAGGCCGTGTTGCCAGCAAGAGGTTTACCGTCCAAGCAAGGAATACAAGGAGCAACTGTTGTTATATTTGTTTTGAGTGACAGCTCATCGCCCCGGCAATCGTGTATAGGTCACAGTCTGTGGCACAGGCTCAGAGAGAATGGCCCTACACGGGGTTTGCATTGGTCCTTGGGCAAAATGATTGCCCGGCCGGTGACCTGTAATTTAAACGAAATGTTTCAACATTGGCTCCGTGTACACCGCGCTGGCTGGTTTCCGTTTTGCTGGCAAGCGGATACATATGGTTACGCTAAAATAGTCGTGATGTCATAGTCGATTCAGTCGAAGATGCGAGAACGCAGATGGGGCAATTAAAATTCGACTATTTTTAGCTCAGCTGACTTTCAGTCATGCCGGGCTATAGCGATGGGTCTTTGTCCGTCGTCCTTCCGTCTGTCCGTCCGGCCGTCCGTCCGGCCGTCCGGCCGTTAGCAGGGCACAAATCATAACCGTAGGGGTTAGGGCCATGAACCCTATGCAGTCTTAGAGGATCTAAAAAGATCTCCTTGCAAACCCGAAATTAGGTCACTGCGACCTATATTCTCGAAGTTATGGGGTGTGTTTGCACCCCCCAGAAATAATTCTTTTAGCCAAAATTTTCATCCCAAACCTTACATCTTCACATACAGCTCACCTACCAACAGGGGAAGAACCATAATTAACTCAGCTGACTATAAGTCATCTGAGCTATAGTCATGGTCCATTGTCCGTCGTCCGTCCGTCTGTCTGTCTGTCCGTCCGTCCGTCCGTCTGTCCGTCTGGATGTCCGTCCGTAAGACTGGCACGTTTCGACACCGTTGGACCTACGAATCTGAATTTCGGCATACAGTTAGATGTCCCCATAATCTCCTACCATGCCAAAAATTGGGTCAATAGGACTTCGTTCCTTTGAGATATTAAGGAAAAACCTAAATTTTTTATTAGAAATCTATTTTCACACTTCAGGACTGCCTAATATCAAAACCACTCATCTGGTTTTCTTCATATTTACCATAAATATTCCTCTATATAGTTCCTATGTACATGCCAGATATTAAGTCAATATTATATAATTTAAAAAAGTTATGGGCCCAAATATAATGGACTTTGTAAAAAAATCAGGAAGATATTTGGTCACTTAAGACCAAAAGTGTTAAAGGTAGGGACTTTTTTCCAGTAATACAACTTTAATTAATCAAAATTTAATTGTATACCAAAAATTAGATCAAAATCTGTTAAATTATTTAAAAAAAATGGCAAAAATATAAAATTGGTACCTTAAATTTTGCCCAAATTTGGCCATGGCACGTTTTTTTCCTGTAAGTACTGTGGATTTAATTTTCACACCATGTATACATAAGGATTTAATCTGTTAAAATCTGAAATTTGAAAATAAAAGCTGCAAAATTAGGCTAGTTATTGAATTTTTTTGGAGGCTCTTGTTGTATTCCCTTACATTGTCAAGCAGTCCACTTTGATGACTGTAGGTCATTCAGTGCACATCTCTATGCTCCCCAGGCTGTTGACATAATTTTAGATGTCCCCAAAATCTCCTACCATACCGAAAATTGGGTCATTAGGACTTTGTTCCTTCGAGATATTAAGGAAAAAAAACTCCGTTTTCCATAAAAAAAGCCATTGTTACACTTCAAGGCTGCCTAATATCAAAACCACTGATCTGTTTTTGATTGTATTTAGTATTCACATTCTTTTATACATTTTTTATGAACATACCAAAAATTAGGTCAGTATTGGGTATTATTTTGAAGTTATGGGCTAAAACATAATGCAATTTTTAAAAAAAACAGGAAATATATTTACTCGCCTAACATGAGAATTGCTGAACCTAGAGACTTTTTTTTCAGGAATATAACTTTATTTAATCAAGATTCAATTGTTTACCCAAAATTAGATCTGAATTTTGCAAATTTTTCAAGTTATTAGCATAAATAAAAAATCAATACCTTAAATTTTGTCCAACTTTGGCACTGTTGATTTAATTTTCCCAGCATATATGCATAAGGATTTAATCTTTTAAAATCTGAACTTTCAAAAGAAATTGATTGGAATGAATAGCTTTTATTCATGTTTTCATACACCATGTCAAGTATTGTTTACATCTAGCCCACCTAGTAGTACAGCCTTCACTTGCATTATGTAACCCACCCCAGGCAGCTTACCTTGGCCCAGCTTGGCCACTACTAGCAGGCTTCCCCTCTGCCCTGCACTCATCCCCCCAGCTGGTGCATAAACTAGATGAATGTTATATGTTTTCTGTATTTTATTTTATTCTTGGACATGCTACATTTTAGATTTTGTTTTGAACCACCAGGGTTACAATGATTAAAGTGTACATTTAATTGTGTCCACAAAGTGGTGTATTGCTGTGAAAGTGTGGATATTCATGAGATAAGTAATTCCTTACTTCAGAAGAGTAAAAACTTCACCAGGTGTGAAATTGACTATTAATTCCAGTAATTAATTAAAACTGGGATAGTAATTAGCACAATGATATTGTTTGTCCCTCATTCAACCAACAGTGTGTATACTTTATTTGAAAAGATGTTTTATTTTATCAAATTTACTTTTATTTTATTTTGGTGAATAAAATTAAGCATGTCCTGAAAACTCCAATGTGCAAAACTTTTTAATAGTGATTCAAGGAATATTCTTGTAGATGCCATGTTGTGGCATTATTTTCTTTTAAAATCAGTTTAAACATTTATGATTTAAAAATAATGAAATATATGTGTATGCATAATATGACCCAATGTTTTTTACTCTGTAAATATAATGATTGCAACTTTTGCAACAATTCTAATATTTTAACTTATATTTTCAGGTTTTTTAATTAAAAATTTATAAACCTGTAAATAAAAAAATGATTCAGATTAAAACTTCTTAATGGAAAAAGTGGATCTGCTTAAAAAAATAGGATTATATATAAACTTAAATGCATTATTCTCTTGAAAGTGAAATAAAGGTATTAGTCCATTCTGTCCACTTGCCTGTCCATCTGTAAATTTTCGTATGCAACACAGTATCTCAAAACTTTTACTGTTTTTCTTCATGACAGTCTTGTCAGAGTATTAGTTTGCAATCATATATTTAGAACTTTACTATAACCAAGTAGGAGGGCCCCTTTCCTCTTAGCTTTTCATATTCTTATATAAAGGAAAAACATTACAATAGAACATTTCTACATCCACCTACGTGCTGCCCTCACTTTTCCCTTCTCCGAACCCCATCCCAAAGTTAGCCTCAGTAAGCAAGAACAAGATGAATCAGATATATTCATACTTTAATATTTTGTATAACTATTCGTCCATAGGTACCTATGTACATGCCAGAAATAATGTCAATATTGTGTAATATGTAGACATAGTGGGCATCACAATAATGTACCTTGTCAAGAATAAAGAGATATTGTGTCATACAGTCACATATTCATAAATCACTTCATCAGCATAGTTAATCATAACATCATATCTGTCAAATTGAACGCTTGCAGACTACCATACACTTTAGATCCTTCAACAAATAGCCTTATCATCATTCTACTACTGCTTATTACTGCTGTCATTGCATTCATATTTGCTCAAATATATCACAATTTTCAACCCCTCCTAAATAAATAAAAAATAAACCACTTTATTTGACTCTATTAATCAATCAGTCAGGTAATTTCATTTATCATTTACTCACATATTACATTACATTCCTTTATAATAGCCCAACATGTACATGATATTCATAAGCTTTATCGACTCGATATAGTATCACAGTGGAGAAACATTTATAGTCCAATCACGATCAGCTGAGCGCAGTGACCCATGGGTCCCTTGTTATTTTGAGGTCACAAGGTCAAAGGTCAAGGTCACAAAACCAACTTCTTTGAAAAGCCTGTGGATGCATTTTAAGCCAAACCTTTCATCCCAATTCTTTGATCTTTCACATATAGCTCAACTACTAAGTGGGAGAAGAATCCTATAGATGTTGAGGTCACAAGGTCAAAGGTCAGGGTCACAGGATCCACTTCTTTGAAAAGGTTGTGGACACATTTCAAGCTAGACCTTTCATTCCAAACCTTTCAGCACTGATATCGCTTCTCTGCCAACAGGGGAAAAGACCTGTTGATTTTGAGGTCAAAGATCAAGTTCACAGCACCCTCTTCTTGCGTGGAGTCATTTTCAGGCACACTTTTCAATCTATACTTTCCATCTGTCATATATGGCTTACCTACCAATAGGGGAAGAAGCCTATTGATGTTGAGTTCAAAAGGTCAAAGGTCAAGGTCACAATATTGTTCTAAATGCTTGTGAACATATTTCAAGTGAAACTGTTCAACCCAAACCTTCAGTCTTTCACATATGCCACATCTATGCATCACTCAATGTGATTCAAACTTCATATTTATGGGTCTTTTTGCATGAAGAAATAGCTAATTGATTTTGAGGTCAGCTGGTCAGGAGGTTAAAGGTTGCAGGTCTAAGTTATTCACTCATTGGTTGCCAAGTAATTACACCCGGCCAGATGTAATTGGTTAGTAGTTACCCATCATTTAGAAAGAATCCAGTTGATATGTGGGCAAAAGGCCAAGGTCATAGGTCAGGTCAACTTATTTTGTAGACCATCTCTAATTTTCTTGTATATATAAGCTTGCACTCCAGCTGGTACATCTCACCGTGTGGCTGTAATTGTGAGTGACACTGGTGACATATGACTCCCTTTTGTATCAGGCTATTAAGTGATAAGGCTTAGTGATAAGTACCTCGTTACTGCATAACAAAACACTGTTGTTGGAATACTTCATCCAGGAATTAACACTATGAGAGTATAGTATTAAGGTTTAGCTACTGATTTATGAGATGATGGGAACATTTTGCAGTTTATTTTATGGAAACATAGCAATAAACTTAGTTTCCTAGATGTCTGAATATTTTTATATAATATAAATCACCACATATAAAAGCAAGTGTTTGTTCTCATAATATGTGGATGTGTACTTGATTTAGGATGGCTTTATTTTATTACAAGACTCTTTAGTCATGCTTTCTGCATTTCTTTTCTTTCAGGTTTTGCAGTTTACCAACCCTGCTGACCCCATTGAAAAGCAGAGTGATAATAAAAAATATTGGACTTACACTTTTACATTTTCAGATCTATAAATCTGATATGAGGGCCTGAACATGACTTTTGAATTGTTTTGGACATTCATTACTGTAACATCATTTGGAGAATTTGCCCCATGTTTGGTCTCTTATTGGAGGATGTGTGATATTAAATGTCAGACTTGTCAGAAATCCATTATGTCTGCCAGTTAGCCACCTTAGAAATCCTTTTTTCAGTGCAGTTTCAGTAATTTTCCTTCAATTTTTGGTCCGATTTAGAGAATGGTTGTCTTATTTCAGACCTGTCAGAAGTCCAAAATGGCCACCAGGCAACCATCTTTAAATTCCTTTTGATCATATTATCTCAAGAACTGTTAAAGTGAAGGCAGTCGGACGTATATTAATGTAATCTTGCAAAGGATTGGGTCAAATATTTCTTAATAAGTATTATCATCATATATGAAAGTGCAGTACAGTTGGCTTGTATTGAATAAAAATTCATACAGAAGCACCTGTTTCTCAATAATTCATGCATGGATTTCCTTGATTTTTTGCTATATATTTTGATCTTATTTTGCCCTTTGTGGTGTTCCTTTTGAGACTGACAGGTATCAAGTAAGCTAAGGGAATAGTTCTGGATACCTTAACAATCATACATTTTCCTCAGACCATCAATTCACTGTGTTTAAACCAGACATAGGTGATATATATTTCTGTTGTCATAGAAAATTTCAACAAATTGGCAAATTGGTTCTTCAAAATTTGACTGGAAGTTGTGAATCTCAGCCCATGATGTCGCAGGTCATGCTTGGCAGCTGAGCGTCATGACCCATGGGTCACTTGTTTACTAAGAGTAACCACTTGAGTGCACTTGAAGCACACTTGAAGGGCAGCTTTGGGCGGAGCCATGATGCCTGTCGACTGTTTGTTAACTGGCTTTTGGTTGGCTGCCAGACAACGACCAACCACTTGGTGTCTAAATGTATCATAAACGGTCAAACCGGGCAGAGAGAAAATCAGTAGCTTCTTTTGAAGCGCAAGATTTCCGCTGCCTCGGGAGCGTACTGAAGAAAGGGACATCAAACGTGCTGGCGTTCTGTACTGATCGCCAAATCTCTTAAATGTCGATATCAAACAAACCAGGTGCTACCCCTGAGCTTCTCACGCTAATGGCTAAACATGATATTGCATACAATAAAAAAATAATAACCTGCAAAGCAAATATCTAATCATACACCCTATACCTAAATATATACAAGAAGTCACAGACCTCTGGTGACCTATCAGTCCCTCATAATGATTTCCAAGCACTACTCCCAAGTCTGTAACGGTGTTGAAATTGAATATACACTTCTAGCTAGGCCATTAAATTAGCCAGAAAAAAAACTATAACTTCATGAAATAAAGTGCTCCGCTGAAATTAATTTCATATAGTTTACATTTTTTTATTTCCATGTGAGACTATAAAATAACTATTAGGATAAGTCATTTTTCAGATGTTGTACCTGCTGAAATGGGTCGTTTTTTTTTCGTAGGATGACGTACCCTTATAAACTTTACTTTACATGGATTGTACAGCCAGTTATAATAACCAAAGAGTTATAGGACTGGAGAAACAAGTCCGAGCGGCCCATATATATATATATATTAATTTATGCAGTCTTGCTTGTCCTCGTCCATGGTAATAATTAAAAATGATGGGTTACTTAATTATCAACCTTGATAAGACCAGAGATCCCTGTATGCATAACTAGCAACATTGTTAAAGCATCTCCAAGCAGGAAAACATTTGAAACAGTTTGCAAATAGTAATAAAGACGAACTTATTTAAGTATTTAAAACTCAAGAATATAATTTTCTTAATAAGACATCTTTAATTTAATTTCATATCAACTAAATATGGTGCAGCTTTCAATTATATATATATATATATATATATATATATATATATATATATATATATATAGGCCTACATATTTGTTATAAGTATATATATATATATATATATATATATATATATATATATATATATATATATATATATATATACTTATATATAGTATTTATAGGCCTATACGGTATATATATATTTATTTCTTACAAGAACATATAGGGCAATATGAAAGAAATGTTAATATGAAATAAAAGAAAATATACAGAGAGAAGAAAGACTGAAAACTCAGTCTTAATTTATTGCAAAGTCAATAGTTCATAAATATATGGGGCTGTCGCAGTTTTTGTGCAGTCGATTTGGCGATGGGAGAATAGGTTTGGAGCGAGTTGACAATAGTGCGAGTTAACTAAAATTAAAGAGACAGTGAAGGTCAAGGACAGGAAGGTTCGGACTAAAACCTGGTTGTCGGATGTATCATGCCAAAATGCGTGGACTAAAACCCGGATGCCGTTCACAGATGTAAAATTGAATGGACTAAAACTTGCATGTCAATATTGAAGGTAATAAATTGAGACATTGGATGTCCGACGGCTTTCCAATTTTGATATAATACATGTTCAATGGGACTTAAATCGTAACTAAAGAAATTCCCTGCACTATTGACATGATAACATCATGGAATCTTGGACACATTATTTATTCAATATTCAATAAAATATGTAGAGAAAAGCCTATACTAAATACTAGTATTGGAAAGGTGCGGAATATTTTTATAGTAACTTTATCAAGGAATATAAAAAATTTTATAATTTCATTTCATATCACAAATATCAATAAGAACTATACCCTGATATGAAATACAAAAAAAAACTACTTAAAAGTATAAAAGCACTGAAACTGAAACTAATAAACCTACACATAAACATATGTACAAACACTAAATATATAAATACAATATATATATATATATATATATATATATATTTATATATATTTATATATATTCATATGTATACGCACAATTTTACTTTAATATATGCTGCACATCACTGAACTATAACTAAGCACTTGGTATTGAAAAAAAAAAACAATTATATTAGTCTGTATTCATTGTAAAGAATTGCAGAATTGTGTACTCTATATAAGGTGTAATTATATATATTTTATGTACAATTTATATATATTGAAACATTTTAACTATTTACCTTGAAACATTATAACTTGCTTTAAAGATGTTTTCATCCATGACACAAAATAATTAGTTCATGAGTTTTACATGAGTGGCATTTGGCGGAATATCCGATTTGGCATGTGGCATCCGACATCCGAGTTTTAGTCCGTACCGGAGAGGAATTGTGAGACGGACCATTCCGTTGGTATCAATGCAAGTCGTGTCGTGAAGCACTGTTTTTTCACACGGTGCGTAAACTTTTATATCTCAAGATTATTATGTTTATATATGTAAATATACGCCCCTGATTTCTGTTTGAATTTATAGTTCTTCAGACGAACTTATGGGATAGTCGGTGGAAACAAAAATAAATGTTCACAAAAACTTGGCATTGACCAGTTTTCCAACACAGTCCCCCCCACCCGCGCCCGATCAAGTGTGACTGAAATGTAACAATGTTAGATGTAAATATGACTGAAAAATAAATTATAGGGAACACACCACATAATCGTATGGACTTTTAAGCTCTATACAATCTGTTTCTCGGATCAAAGAGAATTTCATATTAGGGTACGTATACTCCTTATAGTTCTTATTGTCATATTGATATTTGTGATATGAAATGAAATTATAAAATTGTTTATATTCCTTGATAAAGTTACTATAAAAATATTCCGCAACTTTCGAATACTAGTATTTAGTATGGGCTTTTCTCTACATATTTTATTGAATAAATAATGTGTCAAAGAGGGGGAAATTACTGTACTTGATAATAATTATTATCATTGGTAATAATTATAAAATTATGGCCCAAATGTACAATCAGTACCTACATGTGGCACAGTCCAGAGAGAGCAATGACTTGCAAGAAGTTATCCATATGGTAAATATGATACATCCTTCTTAAAAAAAATTGTTTCCTGTTGACTCGGTATAAGCCTGCCTATCAAAATTATGCAAAATTCTCATTGTGTACCATCGGACATTTTATATATATACTTTTGCAACACTTGTGCAGGGAAAGCAATATCAACATGGATTTTATTATGCAGTCCCTGTGGTATTACTGCAATTTTTCTGTTGTTGCGACCCACAAGACCACTTCCTGCATGGTTTGCCCAGCTGAGTTAATCCTCGGGTGTGTACATTTTACTGCAAACAACACAGGTGTCCCCAAGGAGATTATAGGCCACTGAGTGGCACGGGCAGCCAAATCAAAGCATTTTAAAATTCAATGGGAGAAGTTTGGAATATCTCGATGGGTCAGACGTGCAGCCTTTTCATCAGGTAATATGACGTACTGGTACCAGTGGTGTGCAATCAGCTGGCAAAATAAAATGTAAATTTACCAGTTAAAACTGTGCATACACCTATTGAGAAGCATTGCGAAGAGTTAAAGATTTCCACGTTAAAGTTTAGTCATGGCATGCACCCATGAAACCTGCCCTGCCATCCCGCCACTTCTCCTTCAAAATGAACTGGTTTGAATTTTTGCTGAAGTTTGAACTGTTTTAGGCTGACTTGCCTTGCCAAATGGCAGACATGGGGTCTATTACAGTTGTTCTATTACTATTACTATTACTATTACTTTCAATTTCTGATATTACTATTACTATTACTATTACCACATTTTATCTTCTATTACTATTACTATTACTATTACTGGGGTATCTATTACTATTACTATTACTATTACATGTACTTAAACTGATGGTAGGATTCTAGACCTTGCACAGCCATGAGTGCTATAAACTAGCACTACAATCACATGTTTAAATAATATTAAAAGCAACTATATCATCCAGTTACCTACACAATTTTCTTATACTGTGTTATTGTCATTTACAAGAAGCCTAATAATACTGGAGATCTTTATTATTTCAGCTTCTTTAATTCTGTTTTTTTTAATATTTTGAAACCTCGTTATTGGGGTGTTTCAAGTCGAAATTATAAGATAATTGTATGAACTCTTGAATACATGTAATTAAAAGCAACCCATTGTAAAGGCCTTAGCATATTTAAAATATTGATTTATAATTATATGCATGCTTGTTCATTTAATATTATTTTCATATATATTTCACATAAATTTATTTTATAGTACATACTTCCGTTTCGATTTAATCTTCGTTCTCATAGTCAATAAATAAAGATTTTCAGTGTAACTAAAAATTGTCTCCAGAGGAATTATTCGTGATTATAGCATATTATTATTTAGTATCAAAGCTGACAATTCAGTCCTTAATGTATTATCAGGAGAGGAATTTATGTAGGGCTGTGTCCTGTTTCCAAATCCTTATAAATATATCCAGTAAAAATACTGTTTACGTCAAGATTCTGGACAGAAACAAACTGGAGACAAAAGTACCCCATCTTCTCGAGTGTATATATTCATTTGGAGGTGATGCCACATTTTATTCCATCACATAATACATCTCGAGAGTGACCAGAGAGGTGGTAAATTTTACAATAATGGAAGCAGGCAGGGCTTTTATTTTTCAGGCATGCCCTTCTTCATTGCAGCAAAACAAGCATAGGATAATTTAGGAATGTGGAGAGCGATTTAAACTTACATTAATTTTACAAAACAAATAAAATATTATTTAAATTTGGTATTAAACAATCTTGTACTTAAATTTTGTACAATCTTGTACTTAAATTTTGTACATAACAGGATCTAATTATTTAATGTCAAAATTTATATATTTATATATAAATATATATATATATATATTTATATAAGATATTAAATAATAAAATATGAACAGTTACCTATATTCTCATATTATTTAATCAAATAAATTAATATCATGAAAAAATGGTTCATTTAATTTTCAAAATGTAAATTAACATAATTTAAGATACTGAATGAAGGTCTGCAAAATTGTTACTATGAAATAACAGACAAGTATTAAAAGAATAGTTTCAAAAAGAATATGTATATAAATTAACTAGATAATACATGTGCCTGCAGTATGACTTTATCCAAGTGATTGTAGTACTGGTCTGAGTTTATAGCATTGTAGGCTTCAGTACATTATGGGTAGTGAAAACACCATAAGCTTATCATGAACATTTTGGGTCTGCACTGAACCTGGTTCCATATTATATTTTTCTTGAATGATGTGTTATTGCAATTTGTATGATTAAAATGCAAACTGGCTTGTGAAAACAAATCTAGGTACATTTCAGAATATGCATATGGATTGATGGATGTGAGATAAGATGTACATGTCACAATAATAAAACACTATATTTATCTGTCTCTTAACATCAAACATGCCTCTGTTTATCCATGGTTTACTAATCAAAGGTCAGATTGTGCCAGGTAACTTATCTGGCTGTGACCTACTCTGTCCAGTACTCTTATGTAATTAGCACCAGTGGTCACCAGCAATGTGACAGCTTGCCAATGCTTGCCTCAACAATAGGCACATCCTGGGCAGTTACTGGACAAGAACTGAGTCTGTTCATGCAGCATTTATATTTGCTGATATGCTTAATGATCAAAGGGCTTACAGGAAGTAATAGAAAGTAATATGTATTACTCTATTACTTTGCCTTCTGTTTCTTTTACTATTACTATTACATGGAAAAAGCTGTAATAGTCTATTACTATTACTATTACTTATTACTATTACCCCATGTCTGCCAAATGGGCCATCCCATTTCATGTTCCGGATTACCCCAAACACTTAAACATTATGAAATCTGAAATATTTAACATACTGTGCAGCAGAAATAAATATGTGTGTTCATAAATGACATTTTACACACCTGAATATATGTAGACATGATCATGTAAATGCCCCTTTCAATCCACCAGAAAAAAAGCTATTTTTTTTTTCCTATTTAGATTTTCAATCAGCACACCCCTGGGCAGGGTTGGGTTTTATCTGGATAAAACTTGTTTATTGGATAAAACTTGGTTTATCCAGTCTACTAACTGTTCAACTTGATTTTATTCATGATATAAACCAAATGAGCATATATATGGTTAAAAAAAAATTCAGTGTTTATGATATTAACATATTTTCTATTTATGCCAGCTTAAAGAACAATGAGCTGTATAGTACAAACATACTGCCTGATGGTTGTAACAAATAGTCCAGCTCTCCTGGTCCTCCCTAGCTGTCTTCCATGAAGTGATTGTATGTTCTAATTAATCACACCCGGACCATCACTGTCACGGGTCATGACCTCTCGCCTGGGCCGGGGCCAATCCCCAATCCTGTAACATTTGAATCACGGAAATGAGTCCAACGTACCAATCATAAGGGGCATATGATATCATACATTAATTTATCACATTTGATAATGATCACGTAGAATTTTAACAGAACTTGAACGATATGTCAGAAATTAATTTATTCCATAAGCATTTCTGTTAATATCACTGAAAGAGTGAGTAATTAAGAAATTTTACAGACCTAGTGCAGATGTACGTTGAGACTCCTACGAGTAAATCCAGTTGATGTGAATCAATGTTAGAATATTATTATCTCACGAGTGATGATGATAACGATCCAGTTAATAATATAAGCCTCATTTTTTTATAAAAATAAAACACAACAACTGGTTGTTATAAATATAATTCACATATTAAATATATGTAAGATCAAATATTAGATTAAAAATACCAGTTTTCATGGTTGTTTTAGTCCCATACCTGGTAGATCTCAACCGGACCTCCTGGACCAAACCCCCTTTGGGTTGGACATCCCACTAATACAGACAAATCGTTCAGTCCCATGACTGTCCACCCCAGAGGGGTTTCACTGTACCTTTTCCTCTAAAACTTTATCTCCATTTGATATAATTTTATATTTTTACCTTCAAGGTCAACTTTAGCTGAGCACAGTGACCCATGGGTTCCTTGTTTCTCTATTTTGAGACCTTCAAATGAAACAGCCTGACCGTTAATAAGGCACAAACTGTTATTGTAAGACCCAGAATCTTCTAACCATTCAACCAGGGAGGCCCGAAGCAAATCTCCTAAGAAACCTGAAATTTGGTCATAGTAACATATATTTTGCAAGATATGTGTTAAAACATTTTTTGAGCACCCTATAGGACAGATATACATGATTGGTTACAGTTAGACCTAGAAACTTCTAATTTAATTAAGATCCAGGGAGGTTCCATGTCGTTGTGACCTCTATTCTGCAAGCTTTGTGAAAGAACATGATTTAAACAGCCTATTGGTCAGATGGGCACAAATGGTAGCAGTTGGCATAAGAATAAGGTCACTGTAACCAATATCTAAGGTCTATTAGCAAATTGCATGAATTTCTGCACTCTGGGATTCATGTTACCCATTGTTCAAGGTTCTTTGAATTCAGCTTAGCGTCAGCCACTTGCTTTATAAGTTGAAAAAAAAACCTTTTTACATGACCGTAATTTAGTTAATAAACAGTATAAATAATGTTGGTGTAAAAAACGTGTTCATGGTTATGTAGGGAGTCAAATGATCCTACCTTTCTTTTGTTTTCTTACTTTGTAAGTCTCATTCCTGTTTTTTTCTACTTCAAAATACAATTTGTATGCTCTTTCCTACTTATTTTTGTTTTGTTTTGCGACATTTACATATCAAAATGCAATGATTGCTTTGAAATTAGTCTTGTCACATATAAATGAATAAATCTGGCATTTTGAGCACTATGTGAGTGTAAGCAAAATATAACAACATTGGCTCTGGGCAGTCTTATCTGGGCTGGAATCATGCTACCTTTTATATATAAAGAAAAGTAAGAGACATTTTTGAAAGGAAGCGATTTCTGAGAATTAGACTGCTTTTTCACTAAATTTCCAGCATCCAGAAAAATAAAGCCTGACTATTTGAAATATTTGAACTTTTGCAGTTCCTATTTACGATAAATTAAGTATTCTATGTGGTTCTAATTCCTATAAAAGTAAACACTGCAACTTAAACATTCGGGAAAGTTTTGACCATAGATAAAAAGTGTCATGAATCAAATCTTTTTGTTGTCCTTGTATTAACACACAATCAGTAAAACGAGTTTCATCTGTATTGCAGTAAGAAAAAATGGAAGATGAGGCACACTGGGATGACTCAGATTCTGATACTCGAGTGGATGAACGAGAAGAAATAAAGACGTCTCCAAAACTCAGAAATATAAGCACTCTGTACATTGAGGAAGGTTTATCAGAAGAAGAACATAATTCACCAGACTATCCAGGATTAGATTCTGTATACAAAGAAGCTGCATACAAAGAAGAATTGTTAGAACAAGACCATACTTCAGCAAGTTTTCCACTGGGTTTGACAGTAAATGGACAAAGCTCACCAGACTTCATAGGGAGCTGCAGTACATACACAGACTGCTTGTTTCAAAGTATAAAAATCGAACCTGAGGAAAACATCGAATATGCATCAGATGGTTCGGAACAAAGGTCAGAAAGTGATTCAAATGAATTGGCTGATTTTCAAACAACCAGTATTCAGGTTGCCGCCTCGTCCACAAAAACTATGAGCAACAGTGCAGACGAAACAAGGGGAGAGGGTACAGCAGGTATCGAAGATAATGACAGCCAGTTTCAAAACCAAGATAGTCCTCCCAAGCCTCTTCGAATTAAACTAAAGAGAGATCAGTTCAAGTGTGAGTGTTGTGAGAAATCATTTTCTTACAAAGGCAGCCTGACGTCTCACCTTAAGAAATCTTTGAAAACTCCAAAGAAGTGTCAGCAATGTGGCAAAAGCTTTTGTAGTGCAAAAGCCTTATCGAAACACATGAAAACTCACAGCGGGGAACAAAATTTCTCTTGTGAGCTTTGTGGCAAGCATTTTCTTGAAAAGGACTGTTTAGAAGATCATGTAAAAACCCATACAGGTGCCCTGCCGTTCAATTGTGAGATATGTGGGAAATCTTTTACAGAAAGTGGCAGTTTAGAAACACATATACAGTGTCACACTGGGGACAAGCCACACCACTGCGAGTATTGTGGAAAATCCTTCCTTAAAAGAAATGATTTGATAAGACATATAAGGGTCCACACAGGGGAGAAACCATATACATGTGAATATTGTGGCAAATGTTACTCGGAAAAAAGTAGTCTTGTGGTTCATATGAGGACACATACGGGTGAAGAAAGGGAAAAAACATTCAAATGTGATCATTGTGGGAAAGGTTTTGCTCGCAGTAGTGAACTCCGCATACACCGCAGGGTGCACACTGGCGAGAAACCATTCAAATGTGAATATTGTGACAAATGCTTCACTCATTATTGTAACCTGTTTCAACATGTCAAGATTCACTGTGGGGAGCGGCCTTTTGTGTGTGAACACTGTGGCAAAAGTTTTCTCCGCGGGAACGACCTCACCAGGCACCTCAGGACCCATACTGGGGAAAAGCCGTTCAAGTGCAAAATTTGCGGGAGTTGTTTTTCACAAAATACCCACCTTTCTACCCACATGAAGTTACATACCCGAGAAACCCCATTTAAATGTGAGGAGTGTGGGCTATGTTTCGTCCGCGAAAATCAGCTCACAAGGCATATTATGTCCCATAATGATGAGAAAACGTTTCAGTATGAGTACCAGGATGAGCATGGTAATGTCATAATCCGAACACACAATGGGAAAAAGTCTTTCATGTGCGTGTACTGTGGTAAAAGCTTCCCCAGAGGAAGCAACCTTAAAACACACCTGCGAACTCATACTGGAGAGAAGCCGTACAAGTGTGACCACTGTGGGAGATGCTTCTCACAGAGTGCACATCTTGTGACGCACATGAAGAGACATACTAAGTAAGCAACTGAGAATAGTACATTAAAACTGCTTGAACAAAAAGCTTATAGAAAAAAATTAAAGGTGAACAGCAAGTCAGCAAACTAGAAATACAGGTTTAAAGAATCGTCAAGTGAAAAATAATCAGGAAGAAAATTATAGGAGTATACAACGAAAACATTGCGTAAGAACTCTGGGACATGCAAAAAGAAAATTTAGATGTTAAAAAGACGATAGGAGAGAGAGCGAGCTGTTTATTCGTTCACAAGGTTGAGCTTCAAATCCGAATAGACACTTGCGGACAAAATAACATATTTCTTTAATATTCAGATATAAATATTGGAATTTTGTGTTTAATTCACATGGAATATCTCCCTTAATTTTCAAGGTAGCATTAGCAAATTTTACGACTATATTTCTACAGAGAGGGTAGGTAGAGATCAAATATGAAATAAATAGTCTAGTGTTAAAAACTATTTTTGAAAAGTGCAAAATGTGCGCATAATTTAATGTTTTCTCGTTGTGATCGTGATGATTCTGCCAGAGCATCTCCAGTGGTAAACGACTTAACGTTTTGTGAACATGTATATTTCAGACGGGGAAATATTATAATAATAATTAGGCACTTCAAATGTAATGTTATCCTGCAGCAAAATTTAATCAAATTTTTGGAAAGTAAATTAATGTTTGCATGTACTCTTTGACCTAAATTCCTAATGTTAGTTATTAAGTGTATATGGCTTTTATTTGTATATTTGGGCATTATTCAATTCTGATTGGACAAACATCCTGGGACAGGGACTTATTATGGACTTGATAGTTCAAAGATGAAATTAAAAATAACAAATTTGACATTTCACATCAAATGTTCATCAGTGCTAATTCATAAATATGGAAGATATTTTTTCGGTGATGGTTGTGTAAAATGTATTAGAATAGCTAGTTGGACCTCCGTATTCTCTGGAAGCGGGTCACCATTTTGCCCAGTGCCATTGGTGATACTTTGTCTCAAGAGATGTGTTATGCACAAAACAAGAATGGCGATCGGTGTGCATTAACCACTGTACTTTAAACCCTCCTTGAGCAAGCACATTTCGGATATTTTCATATATTACGTCACATCTCGTATCACTTGGCAAATAATTGGTTACAGCGACACCAGGCACTGGTGTACTAAGGCAAATATAAGATCCGCCTTTCATTACACAGAGGAATATGTAAGCGAGTTAATTTTGAAACACTATAGCTTATTTCTAAGCATCTTAATATGTTATTGTTTGCTTATAAGGCATTTGCGACTTTGCACTGTTATGGTCATGTTATTAACAATAGTATCAGAATATAATTGAATGAATTACCAGTCCCAGAAGCTGCGTCCATACATTATTATTATATCAAATAAAACATGTTATTATGAAGACTTGTCTTTGTATTGACACTGGTATAGCCGGAGCCCTTGTTACGAAACTGGAAACTTGTAATAGAGTTTTTATTTTTAATTTGTTATCAACAACCAAATTCCAGGTGAGGATGGACTTAACACCTGAAATAACACTTTAAAGTGGATAAGGGAATATTATGCTCTTGAAGATTTCTCTCTTTCTTTATTTTACTTTTTGGTAAGCTTCCAAATGGCATGTCTTCGAATGACTTTACCAGTTATAAGTGTGTCTTTACTGGTTTATCATGGTCATCTTCCACGGTTTTCTGACTAGGAATCTCGAAGTATTTTTTTTCTTTTTCACTGAACCCGTCTTTATATTGCTTGATTTTTAGCGAACCTGTGAGCTTATGCGATGGTGTGGCGTCGTCTGGTGTCCGTCGGCCGTCGTCTGTACGTTAACCCATACTATCTTGAAAACGGCAGGAGTTCGCATCACGAAATTTTATGCAAAAATTAGTCATCTAAAAAACTCGGATTTTGCTTATTTTTTGGCTAATTGCATTTTCTTAGAGTTTTTAGGGATAAAGCTAAAAAGCTTAAAAAATTTTCTTCTCGGAAACTGTTCAGCCAAATTGTCCAATATTTCACAAAAATGATTCCTGGAACAATCTCTCTCAAGTTTGTTCGAATGGTTTAAGTTCGGTGATGTTTGGCCAAGTTACAGGAAGTTGAACTTAGCAATCTGTCCAAAAAACATACTAAAATTACAATCTCAGAAACGGCTGGAGCTATTATCACCAAATTTTATGACAAAGTTGGTCACATGAGTCATATCTGAAATTGAGCTATTGGTGGCACCACCTGCATCAGCCTTTTTGTACGGGGGTCATCAGTGCCCGTATCATACTGACGGCTACAAAAACTTCTTCTCTGAAACCATATAGCCAAATTGTTTAATATCGCACAGAAATGAATCTAGGGTAGTGCTTCCGGAAGTTTGATCAATTGGTCTCAGTTCAGTGACTTTTGGCTGGGTTATGGGAAGCTGAATTTAGTCATATGCGATAACATCCCATTTAAGCTCAGTAGCTACAAAGATCTTCTCAAAAACCACAGGGCCAAATTCTTAAATCTCACACATTAATTATCCTTAGATAATGATAATTCAAATTTGTTCAAATGGTTTTGGTTCAGTGATATTTGGCTGAGATATTGGAAGCTTAACTTAGCCATTTTGCTCTATTTTCCATATGATTTATAAACCTGCAAAACGTTTTTTGACTGCCCCCACTGAGGCCAATTTTTTTAATATTTTCAAGAATAATCCCCTGAATAATTCTTATAATAATTGTCTTTTATGGTTCCAAAGAATGAATTTTGGCTGAATTATAAAGATTGAATAGAGTAATTTTACCATATATGTTAGCTGTGTGAAGCAGATACATCTAGCCTGGCACCAGTTTATCAGCATCCGTTACATCATGCCTCCAAACATTTAGATTTTAGGTTATCTATGATTAATATTGACAAGAATGTTTTTAAAAGCTTTTGAAAAATGTGGATTTATGATTTTAGATATTCCTCATGCCAGGCAATGTTTGCAATCACAGGTGTACAGCTCTCTGTGGGTATATAAAGACGGCTGTACATGGATTATAAATAATTGGTATCCATACTCAACTTAATTCAAGATTTTGCCAACAGTGAGAGGTATCTGTATTATAATTTTGCATTCAATATGCATCTGTAGTAAATTTTAGCGAACCTGTGGGCTAATGCGATGGTGTGGTGGCGTCTGTCGTCTGTACGTTAACCCATACTATCTCGAAAACGACGAGAGCTAGCGTCATGAAATTTAATGCAAAAAATTAGCCATCTCAAAAATTCTGCATTTTCTTAGATTTTATAGAGAAAAAGCTAAAAAAAACTCCTCCTAAACGGTGAAGCCAAATTGTTCAATATTTCACAGAAATAATCTTTTATACCATCTCTCTCAAGTTTGTTCAAATGCTTCAAGTTTTGTGAATTTTGGCCGAGTTACAAGAAGTTGAACTTAGTCGTCTGTCCAAAAAAGCATACTAAAATGACAATATCAGATACGGCCGGAGCTATCATCACCAAATTTTATGCCAGTGTTGGTCACATGAGTGATATATGAAATTCAGGTATTGGTGGCGCCACGTGCATTGACTTTTTTTTGTTCGGGGGTCATTGGTCATCTGTACATTAACCCATCATTTCTCAGGAATAGCAGGAGCTACCATCCCCAGATTTTATGCAATAATCTGTCACATATCAAATGTTGTGGGATTCAGCTTATTTTTTTTTTTGCTATCTGTATTTACTTAGATTTTATAGGGAAAAGCTGAAAAACCTTTAAAAGTCTTCTTCTTGTACACGATCCAGCCAAATTGTTCAATATTTTACAGAAATGATCCCAGAGGCAAGCCCTCTCAAGTTTGTACAGATGGTTTGCATTTGATTAATTTTAGCAGAGTTACACGAATATGAACTGAGTCATTTGGCCAAGTAAGCATACTGACATAGTAATCTCAGAAATGACAGAAACTAGCATTACCAAGTATTGTGCAAATGTTGGTCACATGACTCATATTTGAAGTTGCAGATTTTGTGGTGCCACCTACATTGACCTGTTTTTTTTATGGGCAAAAACCTCATAATTTTAGCCTCTTTCAGCTTTAAATGTTTATGTTGAAACTGTCGAGTTGAATTGTTCAATTTTTCAAAAGAATTATCCTAGGACATGGTTCTTTCAATAATATCAGAATAGATTGAGTTTGTTGATTTTTGGTTGAGTCGTGAAAAGCTTAAGTTGGTCTTATGGTCATTATTATGTCTATTTCAAACGGAGGACTGCAATAGTGTTCTTCTACAAAACTATTGTTTCAATTATAACTTCTGTAACATTGCACCAAAAAATATTCTTAGGTGGCCTTTGTTCAAGTTTACTTGACTGATTTCTCGTAGAATTATTGGACCTTAAACAATGAAAGGACTGCATCTTTTATTATTCTAGATATTGATGAAAAGTATATGAATATGTCAGCTTGAAAAAAAAGCATTTTAGCCAAAGTCTTTCAGTATGTGTAAACAGATTTACCAACAGGCCATGATTGTGTCTGTATCTTTAAATAGGTTGAGAAACTGACAACTGTTTCAGATTTGGCAACAGATCAAGAGTTCATTCGGTGCAGCCAGATATAGATCAAGAGTTCAATCAGTGCAGCCAAGCACAAGGCATGTGATCACCTCATGGGTGACATGTGAACACCTCATGGGCATCATGTGGTCACCTCATAGGTAGCATGTGATCACCTCATGAGTATCATGTGATCACCTCATGTGTCATGCCCCTCAGGCCTGCATGTGGAGCCAACCTGTGAGCTTGTGCAGTGGTGTGGCTACTATTTAAGATTTTTCAACAGTCCAAAGGTCAGTCTGGATCTATTTATAGCTTTGGCAGACTGCCAACTGTGTCAGATTATGCAACAGGTCAAGAGTTCACTCAATGCAGCCAGGTACAGGTTAAAATTTGTCACAGTTCACTCGGGGCAACTGCCTTTCTCACCTAAGCCTGGTAAGCCCTGTGCATCAGACTCAAGGTAAGTTTGATATATTGGCCTGATATTTTGACCTGTCTATGTGTCTTCGATGGCTTTCTCGTTCACAAGACAGGTGTCGCAATATAATGACTTTTGCACAGTGTATGCGATTGTTTATCACTACAGAGGAATCTGATATATCAGCCTGAAATTGGCATATAAATTTATACATATCGAATGGCTTTGTCGTATACAAGACTGGTTGTGCCACCTACAATAATTTTTGCATAGTGTGTGTCCCTGCTTTTTTTCTCAGTAGGGGTTTGATATATCAGTCTGAAAATTGGGCATATATGTTTATATCTCTGATTGCTTCGTTGTATACAAGACTGATGGTGCCAGCTTCAATCATTTTGTGTTGTGTGCACCCATGCCATAATTTCAGCAGTGATGTTTGTGTAATTGTTTCTTATTCAAAATGTTTAGTACTTGCATTGTTCATATACATGAAAAGTAATGGTCCAGCATTGAAGCATTGTAAACCTGGTGTATATACCAATGCACAGGTTCGCATTAGGCCTGTAGGCCTTGTTATTGAATCCTGAGGGAAAAGGGTGAAACTCTTTTGCTTACAGACTGCGTCTTTCTAGACTCAAATTTCACTGTGGTGTGCAAATGATATTTCCTGCTTCATCGTCTCCAGTCGTTTATGCAGCAAATGAGCACATTGGACTTGTTTTGGATTTACGTTTTCTCCCGTTGCAATCAAATATCAAACTCATGTTACTACCAATGTCGTTCCCAGTTTTCCATTAATTAGGTTTCCGCCTCGTCATGCGTCACACCCCTCCACCAGGTAGCAAGTTTGAGGCCACAACAAGCTGAGTGTCGCCCTTTTCCATGAAACAGCATTACATAATATGGAGACTGCTGGGTCCCGATATCTCGAGGAAATAAAACTTCAGAATTTAGCAAGTAACACCCTTTTGCGGGTGTAGGCCTTTCTTTGTCTCTTTTTTGACTGGACTTTGCAGGTTAGGTATGCCCTCGGTATCGTTACGTGACGGTCACTTTTTTTTTACCAAATGAAGAATGAACACTTCACAGTGAGAGTTATGGATTATAAGATAAGACCCCATTAATTGACTCTTTGTAGGCCTACTTTTGTAAATAAATAATGGCGTATACAGGAATTCAGCTATGTGGGTCCAATAACCAGTCGCGGTTTATCGCTTTAAAATCATAGATTTGGAATTGTCTTATATGTTCTGGCATATCTAAAAGTAGGCCTTCCATGTTTTGATTCATGTATATATTCAGTTACCAAAGATGCTAATAAAAATTACAGGGCAGGTTATGTCATCTACAGCATAGTCATGTGTAATTTATACCGGGGTAATTATATATATTTTTATTTAGCAGATTCTTAATTCGTATATTATATTAAATGTACAATTACCTAAGATTTTATTATTAAGGCCTGATGTTTGTCATAAAATGAGCCTACAACTAACTTTAATATAATTTGTAATTGAAACAATATGTCAGAAACGAATTAAAGGAAAAGCAAGACTTTTTATCCCTGCCGATTTGGTGATAGGAGAGTTGGTGCAGAGCGAGTAGGTTTTAGTACGAGCTGACTATACTGAGAACTCGCCGAAGGTCAAGGACGCGGTTTGTGGGACGGGTCCTTTTGTTGATATCCGTGCCTGTTGAGTCAAATGTAGCCACACCCGTTGATTTTGTTGACAAGTTGTACACACAGTGAGTAACACTTTAATTATTACAATTATAAGGGAAGTGAGATTACAATTCAGGCTGTTTGAGTCAATGAGGAAAACTATTGGTGTCCATGTCTCTGTGGTTTCCTGTCTCTTGTACGTATGTCAGTCGTGTGCAACGGTGTCGCCGTCTGGTGGATAAGGGTCTAAAACGGGTCTGTCTAAAACGAGGAGATTCCGCGGAGAGATGGAGAATTCGCGGAGAGTTTTTATATGCAATGATACTTTTAAATACGTATTAAAATCTCTTAAAATCTCCAACTATATTACTCGTAACATATTTTTCACTGTTAAATGACCGAAATAATTAAAAATCTGTACATTCACCTAAAATTCAGCTCTCAGTTGTTTGGACAGTCAAGTTCTTCTCTGATAAGATTTTATTTGTGCCATGCCATAGACAATTAAACGAACAGCATCAGGAGACTGTGGACTATTTGCAATTGCAAATGCAGTTGATTTTTGTCTGATTCCAGAAATTATACAACTTTTATTTGTGCATGTCACGTAAATTGGGTCTAGGCCTATCAACTATTAATGGTGAATGTGTTTTTTATCTATAAGTAAATGTACTAGGTAAACGTATGATTTATTTAGGCCTATTATATTATATATTTCGTTCACCACTTATAAACACCTGCATGGTTTTGTTATGGTTTGCACAATAAACTGTTGAAACATTAATTTAAGAGTGTTACGGTTTCGTCTTAAGATCCGTCAGTGTCAGCTGGTGCTTAATTATGTACATATGTTTTAAATATTTCGGTCATTTAGCAGTGCGCAAATATGTTAAGAGTAATATAGTAGGAGATTTAAGTGATTTTAAAGTGTATTTAAAAATATCATTCCATATAAAAACTCTCCGCAAATTCTCCACGAATTCTCCGTGAATTCTCCTTCTCTCCACGGATTCTCCGCGTTTTGGATAGACCCGTCTAAAACACTACAGGTCTGGTTGGGAGTGTGGTCTGGTTTGGGCAGTGTGTAAAACCCGGACCCCACGGATCCCGGACCCCGGACCCCCAAAACCAATTTCCACACTTTCGATTTTATATACAGATAAAAACACCCATGTTGCTGATATAAGAAGGAAGCTAAACAGGGGCGGATCCAGGATTTAGGAAAAAGGGGGGTTCAACCCAGGAGGACAAAAGAAAACCCTAAAAAAAGGTTCCCAGGTCTGGAAAAGGGGGGGTCCAAGCCGCAAAATTTTGTCTGAAGCCCTTAAAAAAACGTTATTCCTGATGGAAAAGGGGGGGTCTGGACCCCCTGGACCCCTCCCCTGGATCCGCTTCTGCTAAACAGCCGGCAGGGTGCCGGCAGTTTAGTCCACAGGCTAAACAGCCGGCAGGGAATACTGACCTTGCCCTTGAGTCTATAGCCCACTGGATGAACTGTTGGCAAATTAAAATAACATTGTATGCTCTATTTTAGTGTGATACTCTGTACTTTTCATTATCATTTTGACAATGAGCTGACAATATAGTACTGACTTACCAAATTAGATCTTTTGATAGCATTTTCTTAAGAAATGCCATTTGGTGTGGATATTTCTTTCATCATCTCACAACACAATGGCTAGGCTCAGCAACTTTAATTGGGTGTGGTGTAAGATTGTGTGATTATACCTTTGATCAAGTAATTAGCTGATCCTTTGGCCATTTATTTGACATAACCTGAGTTTGTTTTCACAAACTAATTATTTGTTTGCTCATAAGCACACTAATGTATAAACTATAAACAGTCTCTGGACACACATTCACATTTCAGTCATTTCTGGTACATTTTTATGACAAAATCTATAAACTATCCTGTAAATATTAAAATTTTTATCAGAAAAAAATTATATAAAAGTACCCTGTAAATATCACAAATATGCACTTTTAATACCTACTCATTATTACTCAACATACTTATTATTACATATAGACCAGCAAAATAGATAATTTGGTAAGTCATCACTATATTGTCAGCTCATTGTCCAAAAAATAATGATAATGGAAAGTACAGAATATTACTATTACACTGAAATAGACTGAAATAGTCTTAATAGAGCATACATTAATTTGCCGGCAAGTTAGCCAGTGGGGTAGACTGCTGGCAAGGTCAATTTATTCTGCCGGCTGTTCAGCCTGGGGACTAAACTGCCGGCACCCTGCCGGTTGTTTAGCCACTTCCATATAAGAACAAAGTAAATTCCCCTAATGTTGAAGCCTTGTAAATAACCATTTCAATGAAAGATTTAAGTGTACAAAATACTTTGCTGGACTGCTTGACTTTGATGACTGTTACATTTTGAAGGACCCTCGTAAACGCCGCTCATATTTTCATTTATGGCTCTATGAGAAAAAATAAGCACTCGTTTCAAACATTAAATATGATTATTTGTTATTTTAAGTGAAAATATTATAGTGTAGGCACACTGGGAGAGATTTATTTGAAGTGCGCCAGCGGTCATTGCATGGGGACCTGAGACTGATAGTATATCGATATATATCTATAGTATATCAATGCTCTTCCACATAATACAGGTTTCGTGTTCCATTCATGAACAACCATGCGATTCAAAGTTGGTGATAATATAATTACCAAAGGAATTGTTGATTAATTGCATTGCAAGAAACTCCAGGTACGAACATAATGATTTGATAAATGTTCATATTATTTTTTTATTTCGATAAATATGAAACAAATAGCAAATATAAGAATATGAAGAAAGAGTAAGACAAAATGAAAATAAATAAAGGAACAAAAACACAATAACTAAATCACATGGGTGTTATGCCTTAACGTGATGTTAAAATATGTACTTAAGAAATGGTAAAACAACGAGTAAAGGGGTCTGTGGGATACGTGAGATCAGTGCGCCCGGGTCCGTAAGTGTTAATTATCAATTTTTTTTGCAAAACAGACCATTTTTATGGTTTTTTTAACACACATAATATAAAATACATCTTTTTAGATACTATTCTGCTAAATATCTCGACAAATTACTCTGAGAGTTTTAAGAATTATAAATTTTTCTTGGGGTCCGGGATCAGGTTCTATGGGGTCCAGGTTTTACACGCTGCCTCTGGTTGGTCTGTGCATCGGTACACAGCCAGCCACAGCATACCATCTGATTTGATGCATAGCTTTATAAACAAATCAGGGCGTGTTCAATTTCAAATAGTAGTGTTGCAATTAATCATAATTCATATATAGCAAGCTGTATCTTTTATTCATCTGGAATAGTGTGTATACCATTGATCCAAAGTCAATAAAATTTCCTATATTAAAATTGAATAAAAAGTAAAACAAATATTATGAAAATTACAGATATATTTGCATATGCTAGAAAACGTAAAATAAATAACTTCTTTTTTTTTAATTGATTTGAAAAGGCTTTTGATTTTTCAGAATGGTCCCACATTCAGAATACTTTAAACTCTCTAAAAACTTGGAGAATTCTTAAAAAATTCTTTACACTAACATCAGCAGTTGTGTCATGAATAAAGGTTGGGCAAATGAGTATTTCACAAAATCTCAAGGAGTTAGACAAGGTTCCCCTTATCTTCATATTTATTCATTTTAGCATCTGAAATATTAGCATGTAAAAGCAGAAAAAAAATCCAAATATCAAAGGAGTTCATATCAAAGATAAAGAATATAAATTTATACAATATGCAGATTATACTGCTCTAATACTGACTGGGGGGTTACCAGTCTATCAAGAAAGTTATTACGACATTTGAACACTTGAGAAAACATCAGGACTTAAGATAACATAGATAAACGTGAAGTGATACTAGTACATGATATATTAAATGATAATTGTATTTTATGACCCTATAGAACAGCAAAACAAAAATATAAATTAGGGGTTTATACTTTGTATATCTAGGTAAAGGTATGATTCGTTCTGTAAGTGTAAATGTACTAGTCATTTATATGTTATCTGTTGCATATGATTATATGTAATATATTTTCTTTTCAGCGAACGTGTGAGCTTATGCAATGTTGTGGTGTGGGCCATCGTCCATTGGCTGTCGTCTGTATATTAACCCGTACTATCTCGAAAAGGCAGGAGCTGGCATCACCAAATTTTATGCCAAAAATTAGTTATCTAAAAATCTCTTTGGATTTTGCTTATTTTTTGGCTAACTGCATTTTATAGAGAAAAAGCTTTAAAACCCTTAAAAAAACTTCTCCTCAAAAACAGTCCAGCCAAATTGTTCAATATTTTACAGAAATAACCTCTTAAATCATCTCTCTCAAATTTGTTCAAATGGTGCAAATTGGGTAAATTTTGGCCATTACAGGAAGTTGAACTTGGTCATCTGTCCAAAAAAGCATACTTAAGTGACAATCTCAGAAACGGCCGAAGCTATCATCACCAAATTTTTTGCCAGTGTCGGTCACATGAGTCATATATGAAATACAGGTATAGGTGGGGCCACCTGCATTGACTTTTTTTTACGGGGATAATTGGTCATCTGTACATTAACTCATAATTTTTTTCAGGAATAGCAGGAGCTAACATCCCCAAATTTTATGCAAAAATCTGTCGCATATCAAAACTGGCCAAAGGTCAGCCTGAATCTATTTATTGCTTTGGCAGACTGCCAACTGTATCAGATTAGGCAACAGGTCAAGAGTTCACTCAGTGCAGCCAGATACAGGTCAAAAGTTCACCCAGTCTAGCCAGGTGCAGGTCATGAGTTCCCTCAGTGCAGTAGCCTGAGCTAGCAAAGAACTAGGTCAAGAGTTCACACAGTGCAGCCAGGTATAGGTCAAGAGTTCACCAGGGTTGGGGCCAGGTACAAGTGAAAGTACCTAGGTACAGGTACTTGTGAATTGGCCAGGGACAGGTACAGCTACAAGTACTTGATTTTCACAGAGTACCTAGGTACAGGTACAGGTAGATTTATTTGAGGATCACTTCAAAGACGTTTTTACGGCATAAATTTACGTATGCAAGTTAACATGCCTTTTTTTCTATCAAACCCTACCAAAGTCATTTGCTAAAGTATATTTTTTTTAGAACTTATAAACTGTATGGCACCATACATTCACTAAAATGATATGTCAGTGTATTTAAAGTCAATTAAGTGCACCAAGTAGTGTATGACACCATACATTCACAAACATGAAATTCAAGTCTACTGAAAGTCCTTTGAGTACGCCAAGTACTGTAAGACAGGGATTATTCTGAAACAATACTTCACAAACAGGATATTTGTGTACTAAATGTTCATTAAGTGCACCAGGTATAGTATAATCAAATGATTTGCTTAATAAGTGATTACAGCTGATTTCACACGTGACCATTCTGGAGGTGTGATAACAATTCAGTTCATGAGCAGTTTATCACACTGATGGCTTGCTGATTATTTTACACTACAGGTAACCAAATTTAATACTAATAGAGGAAAAAAAACCTAAAAAAAACTGAAAATATGAAAAGTACCTGCAAGTACCTTGTACCAGGTACAGGTACTTTAGTTCCAGGTACAGGTACAGGTACAAGGTACTTTCTACTCATTACTGGCAGGTACAGGTACAGGTACTCTGAAATGTGTACCTAGGTACAGGTACAGGTACAAGTACATGGCCCCAACCCTGGAGTTCACTCAGTGCAGTAGCTGCATTCTCTTTATAGATTTGGCAGACTGCCAACTGTGTCAGATTATGCATTAGGTCAAGAGTTCACTCAGTGCAGCCAGATACAGGTCAAAAGTTCACTCAGTCTTGCCAGGTGCAGGTCAGGAATTCACTCAGTGCAGTAGCTTGAGCCAGCAGTTTGTCACAGTTCACTCGGGGCAAATGCCTTCCTTACCTAAGCCTTGTTAGCCCAGTGCATCAAACTCAAGGGAAGTTTGATGTATTAGCCTGATATTTTGACCTGTCTCTGCATCTTTGAGGGCTTTCACGTTCACAAGGCAGGTGTCGCCACCTACAGTGACTTTTGCAGAGTGTATGCGCCTGCTTATTTCTAAAGAGGAATTTCATACATCAGCCTGAAATTGGGCATATTTAAAAATATCAGATAGCTTTATCGTGTACAAGACTGGTGGTCACCTACAGTAATTTTTGCACTGTGTATGTCCCTGCCTATTTCGCAGGAGGGGTTTGACATATCATTCTGAAATTGGGCAAATGTATATATCTCTGATAGCTTCATTGTATACAAGACTGGTGGTGCCAGCTTCAATCATTTTTGTGTTGTGTGCACCCATGCCAGAATTTCAGCAGTGATGTTTGTCTTATTGTTTCTTGTTCAAAATGTTTAGTACTTGTACTGTTCATATACATGTTACACATGTACCGGTACTTGAAAAGTAATGGTCCAGCTTTGAAGCATTATAACTTGTGTATATTCCATTGCACAATCTCGCATTAGGCCCGTAGGCCTTGTTGTTTGAATAAGTAAAAAGTCACAAAACTCTGGTGAGTAATGCATTAAATAAGTAACTGTTTACCTCCTATGTACGTATGCGCTATATTGTTAATATGATAAATAAAATGTTATAAAATGATTGCCATTTGTTGGATCAAGTGCATCTGTTGGAACGATAGTACAAAGAATTATGTCACTTTTGTGAAGTTTCAGCTTCATAAATGTGCAGATGCATTATATTAAATAGCGATTTGTCAAGTTATTGCTGATACTGTTTGTCATCTTTTGGAGAGAATAACTGATAATAACTGGAAAATAGTAACTAACTGATAATAAGTATAGTGTGGACAGTGTGGTTTGTACGGATTATTGTACATACTGTATATTTATTAAAATAGTTTTATGATTTATATGAAATAATATAAATGATTTATTATAAATATCATGCTTTCTTTAATTTGCTGTAACTGAAACGATTCATGTACTGTGATCACTGAAATGACAAGTGACACTCTTTTAGACAGTCTTCTCACCAAAGCTTACTGTTACATAAAAGTAAACTTATTAAAGGTTACTGATATATCTTGACAAGTTCAAAGGTAATAAGCCACACCCAGTGGCAATAGGCTATAGTAATAATAACAAATAACTCCTTATATAGCATGGTTTGGCTATACATAGTGAATTTAATATTTATATGCAAAGGTTACAGTTATATAAAATAATAAAGTCATTAAAGGTTTTGTTACGTAGATACTGTTGTCTGAGGTATATAAACACCATCACCCCACTAATTACTCTACGACACTTATAATCAGATAATGGCCTGGTGTGTTAACTGGTAATCTGTTTATACAGTTATTCATCTAATTAGATGGTATGACGTGGTTGGCTGTTCACTGATGCATAGAGGATGACTGTATAAATCACATATAGTGGTCTGGTGGCGAACCTCTTATGTGAAATTCGATTATTAGTACACATAACATGCAATTGTGAAGCTCTTGACCGGGTCTCGAAAGACGAGATGGGATTGAGTGGTCAAATGGGGATATTTATATCTACTATTGTGTGGAAGTTCATCGCGAAGTAATAGACCAAACGTGACTATTGTTTGTGCATGTGAGAATTGGCCGCATTTGTTAAAATGAGGGTTAGTTTTTGTAAAGCGTATGCGACATGCGAGCCCTTTGACATGTTTTAATACTTTATAATAAGAGATGATACAGTATACTTTGTAGCATTTCATTCATATCTCTTAAAGTTGGCTGGGCCTTGATATGAATTACACTGTAAAACCTAATTAGGAATATGGGCAACCTTTCATGTGATTAGTTTTTAGCTCCTATACCCAAATATTTAACTATTGTAAACTTAATTGCATTCACACCATTTTTAGCTCAGCTGACTTTCAGTCATGCTGGGCTATAGCGATGGGTCTTTGTCCGTCGTCCTTCCGTCTGTCCGTCCGGCCGGCCGTCCGGCCGGCCGGCCGTTAGCAGGGCACAAATCGTAACCGTAGGGGCTAGGGCCATGAACCCTATGCAGTCTTAGAGGTTATAAAAAGATCTCCTTGCAAACCTGAAATTAGGTCACTGCGACCTATATTCTCGGAAGTTATGGGGTGTGTTTGCACCCCCCAGAAATAACTCTTTGAGACAAAATTTTCATCCCAAACCTTCCATCTTTCACATACAGCACGCCTACCAACAGGGGAAGAACCATAATTTTTTTGAGGTCAAAAGGTCAAAGGTCAAGGTCACAGGAGCCTCTTCTTTGAAAAGCCTGTGGATGCATTTTAAGCCAACCCTTTCATCCCAATTCTTTGATCTTTCACATATAGCTCACCTACTAAGTTGGAGAAGAATCCTATAGATTTTGAGGTCACAAGGTCAAAGGTCAGGGTCACAGGATCCACTTCTTTGAAAAGGTTGTGGGCACATTTCAAACTAGACTTTTCATTCCAAATCTTCCAGCACTGATATCGCTTCTCTGCCAACAGGGGAAAAGACCTGTTGATTTTGAGGTCAAAGGTCAAGTTCACAGCACCCACTTCTTGCATGGAGTCTTTTTTTCAATCTGTACCTTCCATCTGTCATATATGGCTTACCTACCAATAAGGGAAGAAGCCTATTGATGTTGAGGTCAAAAAGTCAAAGGTCAAGGTCACAATATTTAATTGTTCTAAATGCTTGTGAGCATATTTCAAGTGTAACTGTTCAACCCAAACCTTCAGTCTTTCACATATGCCACATCTATGCATCACTCAGTTTGACTCAAACTTCATATTTATGGGTCTTCTTGCTTGAATAAATAACTTATTGATTTTGGGGTCAGCTGGTCAGCAGGTTAAAGGTTGCAGGTCAAAGTTATTCACCCATTGGTTGCCAAGTAATTACACCAGATTTAAGTGGTTAGTAGTTACCCATCATTTAGAAAGAATCCAGTTGATATATGGGCAAAAGGCCAAGGTCATAGGTCAGGGATGTTCACAATTACTTATTTTATAGACCATCTCTATTTTTCTTGTATATATAACCATCCCACTCCAGCTGGTACATCTCCCTGTGTGGCTGTAATTGTGAGTGACACTGGTGACATATGACTCCCTTTTGTATCAGCCTATTGTGATAAGGCTCAGTGATAAGTACCTCTTTACTTCATAACAAAAACACTGTTGTCAGAATGCTTCAGCCAGGCATTAAGACTATGAGAGTATAGTATCAAGGTTTAACTACTGATTTATAAGATGATGGGAACATTTTGCAGTTTATTTTATGGAATCCTAGCAATAAACTTAGTTTCCTAGATATCTGAATATTTTAATATATATCACCACATATAAAAGCAAGTGTTTGTTCTCATAATATGTGGATGTGTACCTTGATTTAGGATGGCTTTTTGTTTTATTTCAAGACTCTTAGTCATGCTTTCTGCATTTCTTTTCTTTCAGGTTTGGCAGTTTACCTACCCTGCTGACCCCATTGAAAAGCAGAGTGATAATAAAAAATATTGGACTTACACTTTTTACAATTGCATATCTATAAATCTGATATGAGGGCCTGGACATGCCTTTTGAATTATTTTGGGCATCCATTACTGGATAATTTGCCCCAAGTTTGGTCTCTTATTGGAGAATGTGGGATATCAAATGTCATACTTGTCAGAAATCCATTATGTCTGCCAGTTAGCCACCTTAGAAATTCTTTCTTCAGTGCAGTTTAAGTAATTTTTCTTTAATGTTTGGTCCGATTTAGAGAATGTTTGTTGTCTGATTTCAGACTTGTCAGAAGTCCAATATGGACACCAGGCAACCATCTTTTAATTCCTTTTGATCATTTTATCTCAAGAACAGTTAAAGTGAATGCAGTTGGATGTAAATTTATGTAATCTTGTAAAGGATTGGGTCAAATATTTCTGAATAAATATTACCATCATTTGTAAAAGTGCAGTACAGTTGGCTTGTAATGAATAAAAATTCACACAGAAGCACCTGTTTCTCAATAATTCTTGCATGTATTTCCTTGATTTTTGCTATATATTTTGATCTTATATTTGCCCTTTTTGGTGTTCCTTTTGAGACTGACAGGTTTCAAGCAAGCTGTTGGAATAGTACCTGATAGCTGAACAATCATGCATTTTCCTCAGACCATCAATTCACTGTGTTTTAACCAGACATAGGTGATCAATATTTCTGTTGTCATAGAAAATTTTCACTAAATTGGCAAATTGGTTCTTCAAAATTTGATTGGAAGTTGTGAATCTCAGTCCATGATGTCACAGGTCATGCTTGGCAGCTGAGCGTCATGACCCATGGGTCACTTGTTTAAAGAGATGAATCTTTTCATATTTAACGCCCAGGTTCAATTTTTCCCTTGTTACTTCATTAAATTGTTTTAGGTCACAAATTTAATTTATAACACAGTACAAATGCAATTTTACCTGAGTGTCTTGTTTTAACATGCTGTTTAAAATTAATTAATGCTCTTTTGATTTTTTTACAGCATTTTATTTCAGTTTAAAAAATTAATGTTAATTATTATATCTGGGCTCATGTCAATTATTCTATAATTTACAGGGTTTCATTTAATTAGGGCCTTTTCTTCTTAGCTTATTAAATGCTAATATATATGGAATTCCAAAGGAAATAAGTATATTTTGCATTTGCTAAAAATTGCCGAATTTCAGCTGAGCGACGTCACCCATGGGTCCTTTGTTCAATTTCTGATGTGAGATAGAATAGGTCTTGGTGAATGAGCCAGGAAAAAGACACAGCTGACACCTTGAAATCTGTTCACTTGTCAGTTCCTGCTTTCTATAAATTGACAGTCTTGTTCTAATTTCTGTACTTTACACTCTGGAATTGAAATTAAGTCTGCTAAACTCATGATTATGAATGAAAATTGCCATAAATATAATATATCTTGATTTAATATAATCATTTAAGCAAATTGTATTTGTATTGCAGTTTGGAAAAATGGAAAGTAAGGCGCACTCGGATGACTCAAATTGTGGACAACAAGTGGATCCACAAGATGAAACGCAGCCGTCACCAAAAGACATAGATATGAGTACTGAGTATATAGAAAGTTTACTGGAAGGAGATAAAAACACACCAGGCTGCACAAGTGTAGATTCTCCCGACATAGAAGCTGCAGACAAAGAAGAATTGCCAGAACAAGTACATACTTCAACAGTTTATTCAATGATGGGTACTGCAAACTCACAGAATTTTCCAGAAGACGAACAAACCTCCCCAGAGGGCACTGAAAATTACAGTACGTTTAATGATTCTGTGCTACAAAGTATAAAACTTGAGCCAGAGGACAGCATAGAATATGCATCTGTTGATTCACAACAAAGGGAAGAGAACGTTTCAAATGAATTAGCTGATTTTCAGAATACACGTATTTGTCTTGATGCATCATACACAAAGACGATGAACCACAATGAAGGTGAAACAAGATTAGAGGATACACACGGCGGTATCGAGGATAATCACAGCCAGTTTGAAAATCACGATAGTCCTCCTATTCCTATTCAAATAAAAGTAGAGAGAGAACTATTCAAGTGTGACTTTTGTGAGAAATCTTTTGTTTCCAAAGGCTTCCTCGCCTCTCACCTCAAAAAATCTCTTGAAACCCCGCACAAGTGTCAGCAGTGTGACCAAAAGTTCTGTAGTGCAACAGCCCTTTCAAAGCACTTGAAAGTTCACAGAAGAGAAGAAATGTTCTCATGTGAGCTTTGTGGAAAGCGTTACCTTCAAAGGGGTTCATTAGAAAGTCATGTGAAAACTCATACAGGTACCATGCCGTTCAGTTGTGAGATCTGTGGGAAGTCTTTTGCACAAAGTGTTGGTTTAGCAAAACATATAAAACGACACATTGGATGTGAATATTGTGGAAAATCCTTTTTGAAAAGAAGTGATTTGACAAGACATGTTAGGGGTCATACGGGCGAGAAACCGTACACTTGTGAACACTGTGGGAAATGCTATACATTGAAAAGCAGTCTTGTAGATCATTTGAGAACACATACTGGGGAAGTGGGCAGAAAGAGAGAAAACAGAGAAAAAACAATGAAATGTGAACATTGTGAGAAATGTTTCACTCGAATGAGTGAACTCAAGAAACACAGCATGGTCCACACTGGCGAGAAACCATTCAAGTGTGAATATTGTGATAAATATTTTACACAGAAAGGTAACCTAATTCAGCATATAAAAAATCACAATGGGGAGAGACCTTTTGTTTGTGAACACTGTGGCAAAGGTTTTCTCCGAATGACTTACCTCTCTATTCACCTCAGGACCCATACTGGAGAAAAACCGTACAAGTGCAAAATATGTGGTATGTGTTTTTCACAATATCAGCACCGCCGCGAACATCTTAAAAGACACAACCGAGAAACTCCTTACAAATGTGAACACTGTGGGCTAGGATTTGTTTTGCAAAATCAGCTCATAAGACATATTATGTCACACAGCGATGAGGAATCATTTCAGTATCAATATCAAGATGCACAAGGTAATGTTATAATAAGAACAAACAGTGGAGAAAAACCTTTCATGTGCGTGTACTGTGGTAAATGTTTTCCCTTAAAATGGGCTCTCACAACTCACCTACGGACCCATACTGGAGAGAAACCGTACAAATGTGACCACTGTGGGTTGTGTTTTACCCAGAATTCTCATCTGGTGACACACATGAAGAGACACAGCAAGTAACGCTCAGCCGTGAACAACCCAGTAAAAGGGCAAGAAAAACAACCTAACATTCAAATATAAATTAAATCGATACTAAATTCTGTAGTACTAACAAATTAATAATCAGGTGTGAAAAAGAAACTGGAAGACAATTTAAATGTAAAGTACATACAACAAATGACATGTGAACTCGACAAAAAAAAATCTAAGTGAAAACAATGTTTTTTTAGCTCAGCTGACTGTAACCTACAAATTCAAAACTCGGCATACTGTTATATGTCCCCATGATCTCCTACTAAACCAAAAACTGGGTCACTGCGACTTCGTTCCTTTGAGAAATTAAGGAAAAACCTAAACTTTTCATCAAAACCTATTGTCTTACTACAGGACTGCCTAATATCAAAACCATTCATCTCTTTTTTTTCACATTCATATTCTTCATAAAAAAATGGGATCTTCTGCAAACATTTGTTCATTAATTTTTGCCTCAGCAGAATGGGAATTAAAGTGATTTGCTATTTTTTCCCAACTCTCTGCCTGTTTTTAAATATACAATAATAATGAATAAACTTTTTTTCCTGTAAGCACTGTTGAATTTAATTTCAATTCCTGTATGTATATGCAAATGTCTTGTAACTCCCCCCCCCCCCCCCCCTTGAGTCCATGCACCTGAGCACTGAGGACAATATTTGTATTTTATAGCATAAAAATTTATTATATATAAAAAAGGATATACAGAGCTTCAGAGGTGTTGTAACTCCTGTCATTAACCCCATCCCCCTTCAGTCGAGTGCTTGCACCTGAGTACTGAGGACAATTGTCTTAAACCAACCGCATAAAATTGGTTAAATAAAGAAACTATATACAGAAGTGCAGAGGTTTTGTAACTCCTATCCTCCCCAACCCCTCCCTAGGACTCCCACCACAAAGTCCTTCCTCCTGTTGAGTGGGAACGTTTTGGCATCTGTTTACATGATATAAAATAGAAAAATATGGTTAAATTAAAAATAATAGGATCTAATTGGACAAATATGTTAACTGCTGAACTGTAAACAGCTTATAAAAAAAACAACCAATGACCATGATAACATGATAGATCTTTTTACAAACTGCTTACATGCTTCAGTTTCAACATTATGAAACACATGGTCAGATCACAAAATATTCTTTGCAATAATTTCTCCAATCATATCTTTATTATTTATTATCTTTGTTACCTCCTCTTCTGAGAACTTACCTGCATTTGATATTATTTTAGATTTTAACCTTCAAAGTCAAAATCAGCTGAGCACAGTTAACCATGGGTCCCTTGTTTCCGAATAGAGAGACTGATATTAAACAGATACTATTAATATTAAAATTGCAACAATATGCGACGTGCTGTATTTCTAAATCACATGTAATATCTGGCTTAGTGTTCAGTGTATCATCAGGCGTTGGGTTTATGAAAACTCTGGATCTGCAATTTGTTTGACCTTGGAAACGTTTAGGTCGTAGTCGTTATTCTCAAGTGTTCCTGAGTCGCCCTCTGTGTGAACAACTATTTGGAAAAACATAAACGTAACTCTTTCCCAATAGTATCTACAAAGGTGATAAAAATGTATTTTGGTTAATAAAAGGGTGGAATGCATTCGAAAATTAGACGCATTTCAGTCTCCCCAGAGCCTCGAAGGTAGAAGTGGGTAATTGCACACGTAGAGGCAAGACCAGAAGACAAGAGGTATAACTTTAACCAGAACTACAAGGTGGACTTGTATGCAAGTCTGGGCAATAAGTTAACGAATATTTAAGTGTGGACAACTAACTCTAAGGATACACAAAAGTGAACAACACCTAAACTGTTAACTATCTCTTAATAATTAATCTGTTTTGACACCCGTCTTCCACAATGAAGCGTCTCTACTAGGGAGCTGAGGAGGATGTACATTGCGTACTTAACTTTAGTATATATTTATATGATATATATATATATATATATATATATATATATATATATATATATATATATGTTTACCTTATGACCTATGGTAGTAACGACATATGATTTACAAACTGTTTATTCAGCTGGTTTCAGCAAAAGCAGAGATAGAAAAGTGGAACTGGGAAAGAGATACCCGAGTTTTATGAGACTCGCCAATGACTGTTGAAGTATTCCTACTGCAGGAGTATCCCGAAGAAAGTTTTGACAAATTTTCATACAGAAATATTGAAATAAGCCATGTTATCTTTTATCAAATAGTTTGTTAATTCTTGTACATGCTTAATGGTGTATTTGGATATTATCCAACACTTCCAGGACAAAGGTACCCAGACTCTGGTACATAGACCTGGATATGTCAGATAATTAAAATTATTACTTTTAAATTGTTGAAATATTCATAAATATGGATAATCTTTGTTAAAGCTAACGTTATAGCTATTAGGAAACCTGTTATTTATTAGATATCGACCAATGAGGGAAAAGTCCCCCCACCCCCACCCCGTAGCTCTGCGTATCATTGGGGATGTTGGGTTGCCATTTATCTCAATCCCATTTCTGTTAATGTTTCGCCAGTATGATAAATATTTTTGTTATTTATGACTTTTCTTGTTTCTATCAGGATATATTGTTAAAAACTAGTCAGGGACCCGCTTGAAAAGCGGTGCTCCTAAGTGATCACATTGCCTGTCCGTCCGTCCGTCGATGCTTTCTCTCGGGCACAGCATCTCAAAAAGAATGCCTGGACAGTCAAGGGGTAAAATGTTCGGCTGTCTCTGCTGGCGACCCTGGTTCGATTCCTGGTGCGGGTATGAGAGTGGTTGTAGATGCCAAACCAAGGCCGGTTGTTCTCTCCGGTTTCCATCACCCTACAGACTACGCCATCAATTGAGCTAAGGAGATGCCTTCCTTAGTTGTAATAACTATTTGTACCGCCAATGTAAAATAAATAAGTATTTATATAAAAAAAGTATGCATTTGATCTTTCTCAAACTCATGATCTGGATGATTTGAATATATCTCGATCCAGTCCTTTCGCCAAAAAAAAGAGAGAAGAACCCAAATGGTCGCTAGAGCACAATCAATGGCCTTCTTTCGCTCAGTATGTTAAGATAATTTTTTTTCTGGATTCACAAGGATAACGTGTGCATATCGGGCCTCCCGTTCTATCGAATAACGGACTCGCAAAATTCAAATGTGGCCACCAGATCACAATTTTTCAGAAACGTACGTTACTTGAGTCACGAACGACAACAGTATTAGACATAAATGTATTTAATACAAAGCCATATAGAGAATAGATAGAGGAGACAGTGTTATACAAACCAAGAAGATGAAATCTGTATTCCCGAATGGAGCATTAGCATGCATATGAAGAGGGAGAAATCGGTCATTCCAGACAAATTATGAATTTTAGGGTAGCAGCTTTTTATAAAAATGAACGATCACCTATAAACTTTGGTGTACTTTACTATAATAATAAAATATTTCTGAACAGAATAAGATAATTGACCATGCAAAGATATTGATACTTTAAAATGGAAAGTACATTAAATAATGTACACTAGGTCAGGGGCGTCAATATAGGGTGGATGGGGGTATATATACCCCCCACTTTTTGGCAAGGGGGGATGGTCAATGTAATCACCCCCCCCCCCCACTTTTCAGAGAATAATATTATAATATTGCAAATGAAATATATTAATAAATAGAATTATTGACTTTTGATCCATTAACTAAACAAACAATTTTATATCTAAACCTTGCTTAGAATTCACGAAATAACTTATTTTCTAAAACAATTATTTGAAATATGATAAAGTATATATATATAATAATTATAGATATATATATATGTATATATATAGTTGAATATGTCATTCGGCGACGCTGAGAAAGGTATATATATACACACACACATATATATATATGTATATATATATATTTTTATATATATGTTATAACGTAAATCACGCTGTAGTATAAGCGTTAGCAGTGACCGTTTACCGTCAGGGGGAGACTCCAATCGCTTACCCCAGACAGGCTGACAGGTCGGGCTGTCACCGTTTTGCTTATGCGCTGTGTACTGTATGGGGTTTGCTGTTGAACCAATTGCACTGGTGTACTGGTCAACTAAAGCATATAGTTCACAAACAAAGGAATATAGTGTGTGTGTTAGCTTGGAAAATTGAGGTCCCTTTACTTTAAATGTCTTTTAGCCAGTCTGGTTCATTCCCAGGTAGCACAAAAATATTTTTTAGATGTTTTAAAAACGTTTTGCAAAATGTTTTGAAAATGTTTCTTCGTGATATTTTTATAACGTTTTTTGTATGTTCGAAAAAACGTTTTGCTAAAAACGTTTTAAAAATGTTATTTTAATGTTTTTTAAATGTTTTAATAAAACATTTTATAAACGTTTTCATAATATTTTATTAACATTTTGTGAGATACATTATTTTGATATTTTAGAAGTGTTTCCATCAAAATATCCAAGAAACGTTTTCAAAATGTTTTTGTAAAACATTTTATAAACGTTTTCATAATATTTTATTAACATTTTGTGAGATACATTATTTTGATATTTTAGAAATGTTTCCACCAAAATATCCAAGAAACATTTTCTAAATGTTTTTGTAAAACATTTTATAAACGTTTTCATAATATTTTATTAACATTTTATGAGATATTTTGAGACATTTAATGAGACATTTTATGATTTTTTTGATATTTTAGAAATGTTTCCATAAAATATCCAAGAAACATTTAAATAACATTTTCACATTGATCTACATGCGGAAACATATTCCCTACAACCCAATTTGTGATATGTTTTGCATGGGATGATATCATACCTTGTGAATATATAAGCATTTAATTCATATTTTGAGTTGACAGGGTTTCTGTAGTGTGTGCAGGACAGGGCAAATTGGTAACCAGCTTTTGTAGTACCAACATGGATGTGCATGAAAGGTAGAAAAAGAACTTTCCCAATTATTTTATCTATATTATGATCATATCTGCCCAAAAAGGGATTTAAACCATAGAGTTAATTCATCTCTGTTGAAACTACAGCTGCATATTTTATGTCAGTTTTGCTTACAACTTCACAACAGATAAACATATTCTCACGTATCAACAAAGAAAACAGTAACTGGTAAGGCACAGAGATTTATTTAAAAAAAACATCAGTCTGAATCAGAGTCTGTGATGTCTTCCACTGGAGCAGGCGCCCTTCCTTTCTTTTTCTTCTTTGCTTCTTGTTTCTGTAGAAATAGATATGTACATATTACCATAAATAAAATTCACTAAACAAAAACTTTTAATGGGCAAGTCACCAATTGACAGGAATTTATTTATCTTATTACATACAAGATGTAAATCAATTACTGAATGCCTACTGTATTGTATATTACAATATGATACCTGACAGTTCTTTAAAAAGTGATCTAGATGAGAAACGATGTTCTCTCTACTCAGAAAACATAAAGAAGCCACAATGTTATTTGCGTTTCCAGTTAAAAAGGACTTTAATAATACATTATCTTACAGTACAATACATATGACTTTTCGATATATATCAAGTGATATATTACCTACCTACCTACCTACCTTTACCTTAGTTACCAATACAATATTTTTCTTTTATCACCATGTTTCCTGCACAAGTGTATTGTTATTCATTAATACACTTTAATATGTTATATTGCAAATGTGTAATTTTGTCAAATTCAGGTCGGGATTTTTTTTTTTATTCTCAAGCAAAGACAGGTGGGCTAAAATGTGTTCATTTACACATGTTAGTGAACATCTTTCCAAATTAATATGAGCTTGTTCATAGTTTTATAGACAGACACTATTATCTAGAGATTATATATCAGTTGCTGGAGAATACTGTAAAGGTTCCATATTATTATTCATATCGTTCAAGAGAATGCATATCCACAAAAAACAACCCAATTTAAAAGTTGAAATGCCATTCAAATTAAGCTAATGTATATTGCCTTTTATTAAACTCACTTTCAGCCAGTTGGTACCTCCTTCTTTGTTTGGTGCGTTGCGCAGTACCTCAGCTATTTCATGGTGCACATCCATGATGGCAACCTTGCCTTTCATGCTCTTCATTACAGCCTCTGTAGAATACAAGTGACAGAGTGTTTTATTTTCTTTATTTGGAAAGATCAATATTGACAAAACCCATATATGTATCATAAGATGTACCTTTATCAAGATGCTATAGCTATGTGAAAGCAAAATGACAATGAAAGCAAAAACAAATTTAATGATGGTCACTCAGGCCTTAAAAATGCATTCAGTATTAAATACCAAAGTCAAAAACAAATTAAACAGTACCTGAATGGCTGCATCATTTGGGATGATTTTTTGGATGATGTAGGAATATTTTAAAGAAAAAAAAATGCTATGTATAAATAACAGTTGAAAAGGCTGGCATTGAATTTGAATCATATCTTCTGTATATTCTTGCAATATAATATGTAGTATCTTAACTAAACTACATTATTGTAACTGCCCTAGAAAGTTAACATTAAAGACCATGAAAAAGCCATCCAGTTCATCAGATGAAAGAAGGAATGAGTCTGCTTCTACACACAACTGTTCCCCTCCGCATTACCAGCTAAGATATATCAGGGCATAGTGATGTGCATGTGTAAATCTATAACAGCAGATGAAATTAAGAAATCACTTTAACATTAAGGCATTGATGAGACATGAGTTTCATATTCACTTATTGGAAAACTTACTAGAAATCAGTTTTCTTACAGGTCTATCTTTAAACCTGGTCTTTCCCTTGGCACCAGTCATACTGAACTGAGACATCAAATGGTTTGTCATCAGGGATCTCATAATCAAACCTGTCACCTTTGTAAGGTCTGCATCCTTACAGGGGGAGGCCAAACGCTTTACCTAGAAAAGAAGGTTTCATTACATGGCAATGAAGAGTAACAAGATTTGCACAATCTAGATAAATATAGCACAGCTCATTCTAAGGTCAAATCTTTTCTTTGTCATTAAAAACAATTAAAGGTTTTCTTTTATTTCAAGCTTTGAAATCATACTGTATAAAGCAGGTAGAGGTAATGAAAAGTTTGGGATGAAAAGTTTGGCCTCAAATGTATATGCATTCTTTTTAAAGAAATGAGTCCTGTGACCATGACCTATGACGGTTGGACCCCAAAATATGTACACGGTCCTTACTTTAGTGGTGAGTCATATATAACTTAAGTTTGAAACCAATATGTCAAACTGAACTAGAGTTATCATCTGGAAACTAATTTGTGAACAGATGGCCCCTGTGACCTTGACCTTTGACCATGTGACCCCAAACTCATTTATGCTCTCCCCATACTCAGCCTGCAAGTCAGCTAAATGTGCAAAATGGAAAGTTTGGGATGAAAAGCTTGGCTTAAAATGCAGTCATAATCCTTTTTAAAAAAGTGAGTCCTGTGACCTTGACTTTTGACCTCATGATCCAAAAACTTATAGGTTCTTGCTTTAGTGGTGGGCCATATGTAAGTCAAGTTTGAAATCCATGTGTCAATACAACCTGGAGTTATCATCTGGAAACAAATTTGTGGATGGACAGATGGACAGACAGACAGACAAACAGACATACAGACAGGGTGATAACTATATGGTATCCACTTGTGATCAATAAACACACCAGGTTTTGAGACACTAGATGTAATTACAGCTGAGAAACTGACATGATTGTTGTCATTTTATAGTAAAAAATATTTGTTAAATAAACAAAATACAGGTGGCGCCACCACTTTTCGGGAGCTGACAAAACTAGTCATGGTCAATATCCAAGGCAAGATTCATGACAATCCATGCAATAATTATCAAGATATTGGAGGTTTTGTATAATATTTTTTATTATTATGGGGGGTACTTTCAAGCCCAATAACTCGGAGGATATAGGTCACAGTGACCTAATTTCAGGTTTCCAAGGAGATTTTTTATTGACCTCCCTGGATATTCACTGAGAAGTTTCTTGGTCCAGCAGTTATGATTTATGCCATGTAAAGGGACGGCTGGACGCCGGAAAGGATGACTGACAAATCGCCATTCCTATACCTCAGTTGACTTACAGTCAGCTGAGCTAATTAGATTTGATATAATTTCCTTGTCAGTTTTTGCCTTTTTCTATTTAACAATCCAATTATTATTATTTTGTTGTTCATGACCATATATGATTTTATTCTAAAGCGATTTGAGAGAGAGAGAGAGAGAGAGAGAGAGAGAGAGGGCCTGAGAAAAAGTTTATATACATATATATAAATAAATATTTAATGTATATATTAGTGCTCAGTAGGATATATATATATATATATATAATATATAGATATATATATAGAGAGAGAAAAAGAAAGAGGTTATGTACAAATACAGAGTTCATATATATATATATATATATGTAAATATTCATATATATATATATATATACATATATATATATATTTAGAGAGAGAGAGAGAGAGAGAGAGAGAGGAAGGGACAGAGTTTATATAAATGCTGCTTTGATATTTCTTAAAAGAAAATTAAATTGAAAGAAAAAATAAAGTTTGATATAGTTTCATTGTCACATTCTAACAAACCAATTATTATTATTTTGTTGTCACCTGACCATATGATTTTTTTCTTAAATGATTAACAAATTAAATTTAAAGTGAAACCAAGTAAAAATTTTTTTTTTTCAGTGAAACCTGTTTTGGCCTTATGTATAAATTAGGGCTCATAAGAAATATATATATATATATATATATATATATATATATATATATATATATATATATATATATATATTATAGAAAGAGAGAGGGGGGGAGAGAGAGAAAGAGTGTTTACAAAAATATATATAGAGAGTGAGTAAGAGAGAGTTATATATATGTATAGAGAGAGAGAGAGAAAGAGAGAGAAAGAGAGAGAGAGAGAGAAAGAGAGAGAGAAAACAGCAGAGAGTATCATGTGGGAGGTGTATATCATTTAATTGACAGGAATGTCACATATAAGGCTTGGCCTGATAGTGGTGCCCTTTGCTCTGTAATGCATGCTTAGAGAGCTGGCATGTTACTGGGTTACAGCTCATTAAGACATGTGCAGACGCACCTAGACTATATGGATAACATGTTGACCCCAAATTTTATTAGCTTAAACCCAGTTAATAACCACACACACAATAACAAGATGTATATAAAACAACCAATTTGAATGAAAATTTAGTAAACTTGATTATAAATCAATGGAAAATGCTGATGATATTGCATATATATATATATGTTTATATTATGAATAATAAATTATATAAATGATCAATTATACATACTGATATATAGGCAATAGAAACATCTCCCAATGGGTATGTGCCTATTCTGTCATTATAACTTCTATACTTTCTATCCTAAATAAATAAATGTGCTTGGTGTTTGAAATTTCTTGTACAGCCAAATCAGTTGTGGTCATGATATTGTTTATTGTATACAGGTTGGATGGCTGTCACCCCTCTCCAGCTGAATTGAAACCTTGTTTGAAGCTTCGTGCATCATGGCACAATGAGTTTTAATAAACAAATGTACAAATGGTCCTGCTACTTATTAGGTATTTGGAAATTATAATTATGAATATGAATGAAAATTAGGGGAAAGATAAATGAAATATACTCACAATAGCTTGAACACTCAGACCCTCTGCTTCAACTGTTTAGTCTGGTATGCTGAATTTCCCGCCAAAATGTGGTCTCTACAGGGAAACAGTAACTCTAGTCGATTCCAATTAAGCCGCAATCCGGAAAAAAAAACATGAGTTCGCCAGAGGGGTTATATGATAAGGTACACACTGATAGTTGTAGTGCACAGGACCACATTATATAAGCATAATATGAAAATGCTGTACTTTTTGACACTTATTTCCAAGTTTTTTTTTGTAAAGCTTCATTTCTAAAGGTATAATTTATTCTGAACAAACTGCCTCCTGGCAGATAAAAAATGTTTATATTTAAATACATATTAATCTTACACATAATTAATATATATATATATATATATATATATATATATATATATATATATATAACATCTTTAACAATCGAAATGTGTCTTATAAATTTTTCAAGTTAACATTTGTATCAACATTTTTATAATGTTTTGTTTATTATTCATATTTTTTTCATTTTCTTTTCAACAATTTTTTTTATTCATTAACATTTTTTAAACATTTTTAACTTTTACATTCACAAGTATGCCTAAGGCAATGACAGATGACGCAGTCAAGTAATCCCTGAAATGGGATTGGGTTATTTAAGTCATACTACATCTTGTACATTTTTAAAATGTCTCATAAATGTTTCAGGTAAGCATTTTTCATCAACATTTATAAAACATTTTAAAATGTTTTTAAAATGTTTAAAAAACGTTTTGGGAACCCATTTATGTGCCCTATGGGTAAATTAAAAAAAAAATGTTTTATAAATGTTTTTAAAAAATGTTCTGTTTTGTAACATTTATGCGCTGTTTTAAAAAATGTTTTAAAAATGTTTTAAAAATGTTTTGATAAAAATGTTCTTTTGTAACATTTATGCGCCGTTAGTAAAAACGTTTTAAAAATGTTTTTAAAACATTTTTAAAAGATGTTCTGTTGAACAGAACTGTAGCCAGAACTGTAGATCACACTCATGTTGGTTATGTAAGGATTACGTGTTGTAACATTTAAGCAATTAACGATCAAAGCACAACATGATGGAATCATATCCACTTACTCCACTCTTAATTTAGTTTTATTAAATATTCTATTAATGCCTACTGTTTATCATCTAGTAAGATATTGGCTAGAAAAAGTCACCGTTACGTTAGAGTTATTCTTACTTAAATTAGATATATTTTAGATAAGTTATTCGGGATTAAAGGCATGACCGGAAACACGGATTTTTCTAAACCGAGACCATATAGCACACAATTTAACCTCAGGTTGTGGCTGTTTCGTTTAGGTTCTCAATCTTTGGGGGACTAGCTATAAATAAACCCAGCAGACTGAGTCTAGACATATGGAGAGCTATAGATAAATTCAGCATTATAGTCAACGTTAGTACCGGCGGAGTATTTTGAACTCGGGTCTTTATATTCAGAAGGCTACAGGACTGGCAACTTGTGAAAATGATTATTTAATTAATACAAGATTAGTTCTACAGAACGGAGTTCTCTTTAATATTGTGGTGTGAGAATGACTTATATGCATGTGCAAGTACTTTCCTCAATCGCACATCATATATATACAAAGTCATCCCCCACCCTGGAAGAAAAATTGACGCAACTGCACTTAGTTATGAAAAGAAAACCTGCGTGATGCACATAAGACAAGCCTGCAGATACTTCAACTTATATTAACAAATAAGGCAGGAGTCCGTTTCTCTGAAATTACATCTGAGTGTCATAAGAATATATCATATATATCGTATTTAGAAATATGGTGCTTTTAAGCTGGATTTTGATTTTCTGAGCTAAAAATAAGTTGTAATCAACAAAATTACCTTTAACTGTAAAAAATAAAATTTTGAATTTATTTTCTGTTACAGTGTCCTTATTTGGGCATATGAACAATATTAACTAAATACCAACATTTACAAAATGTATCCCAGTTTAATGACAGTAACTTAGTGGAAACATGGTAACAGAGTGGAATCATCAACATTTGCACTAAGTTACTGATGTTGTAATGCATGCAGTACCCAAACAGGGGCGGACACAGGATTTTAGAACAGGGGACGCAGGAGGGATAAGGAAACCCCCTCCCATGGTGTAGACACATTTTGAAAATATAGGCTATAATGGCGCAAACAGAGACAGTTTTAAATGCATCATGATGCATGTCTGCTAGGTTACCTTTTTGTACACTAAGTTACCGGCCGCTACCTCTGAAACCTCAAAAAGGTCAGATATTGTTAAGTAAATCCATATAACATGAAATGAATGGAACCGTAATGATACAGGCAAAGCGTTTCTAAAATGTACCAGTATTAATACTATACATTTACCTCCGTATGCACGATGAACCGGATCTCCTTGTCTGCTAGGTTACCAAAATTGTCTTCTCTGTAACACTGAACAAGTAACATTGCAGACGGTCACTAGTAGACATTTTTTTCCACTTTTTCGCACTTTTCTTTAATGGGTTTTAATTCCATCTGCATCAGTCTAACATGTAATATCAGGTTCCCTGGTGGGTTTTATGTGACCAAAAATCAGAGTAACGTGGTGGACATAACCATGAGGGACAAAGAGTAAAATCCCAGTAACTAAAATAATTTTCAGAGTTCATTACTCGCAAAAAGTTGCTTTCACATTGGTAACTGTAATCTTCCCAGGAAAAGGAAAAACAATATTAGGATACCAATATTTTTTTTTTCAATTTAGGGATACCTGCAAATAATTTTACGTTTGTGGGGACAGTAACTATACATTATAGAAGCATTTTTCAAATATCTTTTGCTGTAAAATCAATTAAGATCACCAAAATCTGAGAATGTCTTGGTGCTTGACCAAAGGTCATTCATATTATACACTTTATTCAAGCAGAGATTATATAAGTACATCGGAATTTATATAATACGCCCGAGGCGCAATTTATTAAAAATGTTCATCATTTGTCTGGAATGACCCCAATACAGAATGTTTCTTCTACAGCCCAAGTTCATGAAAATATCCGGTTTATACTTTTATTTGAAAAAAAAAAAACCGTCGTTGGTCCAACCGGTTTGAACAATTTCGTCGAAAATCTCTTTAAAATGCATGTGAAAACAAAATATCATAATTTAAAATGCTATCAATGGTAGTAGAGGCTATTGCCCGATATGCACTCGTCAGTGTCAGAAGGAAAGGTTTGCCGCAATGCGGACGGATGTCATCAGTTCAGGTATGTTTGTACGCAGGGTTTAGACCAACCACCAACTCTACACCGACGAGTGCTGTTGTGAGATTTGAAAGTCGGATCGGGATTTGTAGTTCTTAATATTCAAGAATGTGATATCCGGGCAAAAACTAATATAGTGATCCACTGAGAATACCGCGGGTTTAAAGTCACCGTCGACATGCAGCACAGAGCGAGGATCAATGTCCGACGGCCGTGACATTAAAACTAGGCACAACAGGTTTATCGATTTCAAACATAATCTTTACCCATCCAAAGCATCTTTGTCGGGCAGTGGTAAAATTAGTACCCTGGAGGGTTCAGTGAACATAACGTTTAAATGACTCAAAGAGTCTGTATCTACCGGGCTTTACTAGAGATTTTCACATCCTTTTCACATCAGAATCCTTCACTAATGGGGCAAACTGATTCTTTATAGTAGCACTGCTTGCAACGTCGAAATATCCATATATACCACGTTGTTGATAACTGACTTCTCTGAAGAATATTATAACATGTATAATAAGCTTGAAATAAACGTGGAGTCTTTAAAGAGAAACTACAAAGGAGAAAAGAAATATGGTTAATACCACAGATTGGTAAAACTTTTACAGATATTCGTTGATACAAGCTAGTCGAGCGTAGATTTCGTCCAATAACTGGGAATATGATTGATGGCACAATCGGATGATTTCTTGTCCCTTTACGGACAAGTACTCCAATATAATGTCTATTCCTTATATGTGGTAGCAGCGACCAAGACCTTTGGTCAGATATTACAGTTTTCAGGAAATCATATACCACTATATGTGTTTGTGGTACGGAAAGCAGAAAAATAAACCCATATAAACCACTCTGGGTCACAGGAGTTAGACTTGCTGATCGTTTGACATAAAAGAAATAATGTTAAATAAGTGTATGAATGCCAGTCCCTGCACTTTCTCGGTTTTCAAAACCATGTGACGGCTTGCTGTGATAGGCCTAATACCTTTGGGATCCAAGACTTTTGATAATAGTTTTAAATGCATGTCACATGGGAATGTTGTGAACGTCCAGGTTATTTTAAAAGTAAAACCAATTTACTGAACTCATCGATTCGTACACTCCAAAAGACGAATAAGATGTGAGCAAAAACAAATCAGTATATATTAAAGAAAGAAGTAACTAACATTTCTGTGGAGAGGCTTTCCATATGTACAAATAGTGATAAGAAAACCCCACAGAAATAAGCACAGAGTTTGTTAACAACACTACACAGAGAAGTCCCTTGTTTACATCGTTCCTGATCACATAATCATCACGCACACATGACACGCCGCACTGCTCGCCCCACTAGGTTGCTCGCGCCGTGCATAAAGCAAAATCTGTCCACATATACATGGAGCTCCTATTATCGACATACACTCGCTGGGTTAAACTCGTTTGCCGTTCGTGACACGTATAGTCCACGCACCACGCACATACTGTTCTCTCTGGACTTAGAATCAATGTTTTCAAAGCATAGTTGATGTCGCCTTGAATCATCCAGTTTTAGGTTTTAGAATATGCTTCCACATATATATAGTGCTTAGCCTGTTCCTGGAAGCGCTCACACCAGGTAATAAATCGCAAGCTTACCAGTCCGTCGGCAAAAATGCAATACTCAATCTGAAGTCTAATACAGAGAAATCACCGTGGCCTTCCTCAGACACCCGACTATCTACGCTCATAGACATCATCTCTCAGCTGTCTCAACTCCGACATACGCAGGCCTGCCCCTGGACTGCCGATATATCGATCGCCAGGCTACACTCTACAGGTGGGATGATCGCCGGCACTTCTCCCGAACATCGTCCTCCTCACGACTCATATATGCTTGCTGATGTCCCAAGTCCTGATCGTCCCCTGGCAAATCACCATTCCAAATTATGCCGACCGTCAAATACAATGTGAATGTATATGGACACGCCTTCAGAGATGAACACAGAAAATCAAACTAAACAGCTAGGTACGTGCTATTCCTTTTAAATCTACAACAAACCCTCGTTACTAAAGAGACCGCAAAACAGAGACGGCTCTGACGTATTAAACTGTACACAGTGAAATTAACATCAAACGAGTCACGTGTACTCTCTAACTAATTAAGGCTTCTGACGCAAATATCCAAATTAATACTCCATATGAATATACAAAAAAATATCGAAACAATCATTTTGTTATATTCCCTCCTAGAATATGCAATATAATACCAAAGTCACAGTCCTCTGGTGACAATGTATTATATATTTTGTTTAGTGTTTTAGATTTCCCTAAAATTTGATCAAAATTTCATGCAATTTAATTTAACACTTATTTTAACATCACAGTCGTGTCATCCAAAATATCCCAGACAAAATCAGTTGCATGGGGAATTATTGATCGAATCAACAACTGACCTCATCAATAGCTGCGGTGGATGTTATTCACGTTTAACTGCCTATATACTTAAATTGTATACACCTGCATGGTATACTGAGGAAAATGTTTAAATGTTATTTAATCTGCTATGTGTTATATTAACAAATCATTATAAATGTTCTAGAGCTAGACCTATAAGTCTCTTGGTTAAAATACATTTCAATACAATTTAAAATTAAGACCCCGAAATGTAGGCCTAATTCACTGTATATAACTAAATATAATAATCTAAAATTGTAAATTTATTCTTGATTTCATAAAGATTAAAGAGCTCTAAGTATAACTATATGTCCATAAATCCCCTAGAAGGAAATAAAAGAGGATTTCATCACAAATAAGCAAAAATTCAGTTTTTTTAGAGACTGGAAACAATATTTTCAAGACTCAAGTTGTCATTTTTCTTTCAGAACTCTTATAGAATATAGGTCTACCATCCGGCCATCTAGCCTTTACCATGAACGGTCGTGGAATCAAGCCTCCCTCATAACACTTCCCTAGGCGGGTGGAAATATTATAAGCGTTCCTTATTTCCACTCCCGAAGAAAAGGCCTGCCTGAAGAAAATTAAAGCTTTAAATTTTTATTTGCCGATTTGGTATTAGCAGATTTTTTCGGAGCGAGTTGGTGTTGGTATGAGTTCACATTACTTAGAATTCGTCGAAGGTCAAGGACGGCCTTTTGCTACAGGTCCTTTTGTTGATATATCCGTGCCTGTTGTGTCAACTGTGGCCACACTCGCTGCTCTTGTTCACAAGTTTTTTTTACACGGTGAGGCACTCTTTAATTATTACTCTCCCTCAATGGTACTACTATAACACGCGGGCTTCATCCCAACAACCATTGGATATACATGAAGTCATACTGCTGCTTGCAACAGTACCCGAAGTGCTACCCTGTCCTGTACTGTAGTGGTACGTACATGTGTACTACTAGTACTACAGGACACTGGGCTGTACCAGTACAGGCCACTGTGCTACCCCTTATCTGGCCAATCATGGGGCTTCATGCCTGACTGAGGCATGGGAGGAGAAGGGCTACCAGGGCAATCAGTGTGTCTGGAGCTGGTGCCAGACCTCAAATGATGAGTACACAGTGGTCAGCTGATTATCTGCTTTGTTATAACTGAAGTATTAAGATAACTACAACAATGGTTATATCTCTCCCTCTCTATTTCTGTCTCTCATTCTCTGTCTCTCTTTCTCTCTCCCTCTTTCTTTCTTTCCCTCCCTCACTTTCTCTCTTTCCCATTCTCTCCCCCTCTCTCTCTCCATATATGGTTCTCTTTTTCTCTCTATCTCTTCCTCTATTTCTCTTTCTCATTCTTTCTTTTTCTCTTCTCTTTTTTAATAGTGCTCCTATAGCTTTATTCAATGATACATATAACTGTAATACAGTATGTAGAATGATCTATTGTGCTCAGATATCCATATCAATAGATACATATACTTGTAATATGTATACACAGAATAAATATATCTAAAACATGTAAATATATCTGTGGACATTCAGGCCTACATGTTTTATTATTTATTTATTGTGTTTGTAGCTTACTGTACACATCAAACACTGAAGTACTGTGTAAAATGTAATATGCTTGTCTGTGCAATGGTAACATATGTAAGGTTGATTGATTTGCAGAATAATGGAGTGCTTTTATTCCAAACTGATTGTGGATTCTTTAAATGGATACAAAATGTGATACAAAAATTTTGCATGATGTCATACATGATCTGTGTAAAAAAAAAAATACAATTATTGCGTCCCTGTATATATAGTAATACATTAATGGTTGTATAATAAAAGAGGTTATTGCTTTTCTTTATTTGAAAATTAAAAAGAGAATCTTATATGATACATGTCATCCATAATGAAAATGTTGAACTGGAATTTAGTACTAGAATTGCTATTTGATCTTTTTATATCTTATAACTATTTATATCTAATTATTAAAAAAAAAACAATTTTTATTTTTTCACTCATCTTTTGTTGATACAGTACATAGTATCTTAAAATTTTTATATGTAACATTTTAGTGATAGAAAATCTGCTGTATGATAAAGATGGATGCTGTTCAGAAAGAAGCCATTGTATTAACTGGATTCTGTTCATTTGGACGCTATGAAAATGGACGCTGATCATATAGACTCCATGGTGAGGGGTAAAAATGGCATAGGTAAAAATGGCACAAATGTAAACTAGGAAAAATGACACACTGAAAGATATATATATATATATATATATGTTACACCCCGAATATGTGATATTTATCTATGATTATCATGAAATATATGTTCAAACAGCTTTCAGGAAAGAAACATGAAATTCCTCAGGGTTTGCAATTTTTGTTCAATGTGTGACTGTGTGTTATCATAAGAACAAAATCAACTCACATATGGATGAGAAGGTACTCACCTTATTAAACATTTCAGGGGCACCACCTGCACAGTTTTGGGATGGAAATAGGCATTTCCTATTTATTTATGCATTGAGTACAAATAAATGTACAGCATCAAATATATAGCTCATATCCATACTATTACAAACAAGCAGAATATATTTGTATTCAAGACAACAAAGCGCAATGAAAATGAATGCTGATAATACATAGACTTCATTGTATTATCGACGCCATTGTCTGCATGCACACTTCAGAAAGATGCCTAATTACAAGTCATACAGTTAAGATATTTTCTAAATGTTTCCAGAAAAAAAAGACCCAATTTAAATATAATCATGTTAAGTTTCAGATTATATTTTGTTTTATGTATTTCGTGAGAATGGGGGGTCTTTTGTTTCAGTTACCAAACAAATTAAATTTTAAATTGTTATGTGTAGTTTCAATGAAAGTAATATAAACTTAATTGTATTTTACCATTGTAAATTACTCTATCTTTCCTTAATATATAGTTAAACTTTAAGAACTTATATAAATTAATATTATAATTCAAAACATGAATAGATTTTTTTTTCAAATATGATTTACCATATAGAACACTGTAATAACAAATTACAAAACATTAAATTTATTATGAAGATTGTTATTTTTTTTATAAATAATATATTTTGACACACAATATTTTTTTAATTAAACAAATACATAAACTTAGGATGCAAAATATAATTACATAATAGGTATAATAATATGTATACACAATGTGTTAAATAACGTTGTGACAATATATTCATATATTCATACAATGGCGATCTGATTTGATATTAAATTATATAATACTTGATCATATGATAAAATACTATATAATGTATTATTATAATATAATAAAAACTCCTAAAATATATAAACCACTAAAAGGTTTTGGTTGTTGGTTGGTGCAATGTGATTGACTTCCAAGTTTTATGCATTTTGAGCATTGTCTGTCACTTCCAGGTGACTTCCAACACATAAAATATACTTCAATTTTCATGGTATTTTTTTGGTATAGCAAAGTGGGTCTATATCTTCCAGTTCGACACAAAATGTTGTCAATATGTTCGTTATCTTTAATATTATCTTAAAAGTATAACAGATTCCTACTCCCGAGTTTATCTATTGCCTGATTTGTGTACACAATAAAGGAGGTTTTGACTATTGTTGTTGTTGTCTTAATACTTCAGTTATAACAAAACAGATAATCAGCTGACCACTGTGTACTCATCATTTGAGGTCTGGCACCAGCTCCAGACACACTGATTGCCCTGGAAGCCCTTCTCCTCCCATGCCTCAGTCAAGCATGAAGCCCCATAATTGGCCAGATAAGGGGTAGCACAGTGGCCTGTACTGGTACAGCCCAGTGTCCTGTCGTAGTACAAATGTACCACTACAGGACAGGGTAGCACTTCGGCCCCTACTCGCTGCTTGCGTGTTAATTTTGCCACTTTTTTTTATCTGCCACTTTCATTTTCATCCACTGCATAAATCCTAAACATCATAACGTCCGTCCGTATACACTCATAGTCATAACCTCGTCAAAACAGTGCAGTAGCTATTTTAACAGAGTTCATGCTACCACCTAGTGGAGGATTTTGTAACCAAAATCATAGTGGCTGAAATGCCGGCACTGGATATTAGAATCTGGATAAATAAATTATTCTTCCATTATACATACTATCTTTTCTGCTCGCCTTATTCATAATACCCAAATGCTTGGTTTCCCCACCATGTTCCCGGTAAAAAGTTTGATATGTTTAGCAACCGCCAGGGGGCAGCATATGCGAACCATGAATGGCTGCCTTGATCGTCAGTGAACACATCACGGGACGAAACCCTCCTTTATCACAAGTTTTCCTCGGGATTTTCAGTCCAAACATCATATATTTAATCAACATTTAATGATTCATCAAAGTGACTCAAAATTAAACTTTAACATTGAGGATAAATAGGTGTTTCGTCTCAGGACCACCGGTGTTTTGGGTGTTTAGTCCGACCGCTGGGAATGACTCCCTTTTTTTGATCGGTTAACGGACATTTTCCATAGGCTGTAGTGGCCTGGATGGATCAGGCAACCCCCCCCTCCCAACACACATACCATTGCACCATGCCTTGTATTAAAGTAACACTTGTATTATAGGGCCTTCATTTGGCATATGGCCAAACATGTTTTAAAATATACAAATATGCTTCTTATATACTCTAATGACCCTCTGTATGTTAATGGTATCCTATAACCTCATGTATTTCTTACCCTGTTATAATGTACAACATATCCATAATTCGGTAGAGATGCAGTACAGGTGACCTGCCTATAGCTGGCTTCCTTACTGATGGCCTGTCCTTATTTTTCTTGCTCCCACATGGAATGAACTTGATGATTCCATCAACATGCAATTTTTTTTAGCTCAGCTGACTTTCAGTCATGCTGGGCTATAGCGATGGGTCTTTGTCCGTCGTCCTTCCGTCTGTCCGTCCGGCCGGCCGGCCGGCCATCCGTCCGTTAGCAGGGCACAAATCATAACCGTAGGGGCTAGGGCCATGAACCCTAAGCAGTCTTAGAGGTTATAAAAAGATCTCCTTGCAAACCTGAAATTAGGTCACTGCGACCTATATTCTCAAAGTTATGGGGTGTGTTTGTACCCCCCCTAGAAATAACTCTTTGAGACAAAATTTTCATCCCAAACCTTTCATCTTTCACATACAGCTCACCTACCAATAGGGGAAGAACCATAATTTTTTTTAGGTCAAAAGGTCAAAGGTCAAGGTCACAGGAGCCTCTTCTTTGAAAAGCCTGTGGATGCATTTTAAGCCAACCCTTTCATCCCAATTCTTTGATCTTTCACATATAGCTCACCTACTAAGTTGGAGAAGAATCCTATAGATTTTGAGGTCACAAGGTCAAAGGTCAGGGTCACAGGATCCACTTCTTTGAAAAGGTTGTGGACACATTTCAAGCTAGACTTTTCATTCCGAACCTTCCAGCACTGATATCGCTTCTCTGCCAACAGGGGAAAAGACCTGTTGATTTTGAGGTCAAAGGTCAAGTTCACAGCACCCACTTCTTGCGTGGAGTCTTTTTCAGGCAAACTTTTCAATCTGTACCTTCCATCTGTCATATATGGCTTACCTACCAATAAGGGAAGAAGCCTATTGATGTTGAGGTCAAAAAGTCAAAGGTCAAGGTCACAATATTGTTCTAAATGCTTGTGAGCATATTTCAAGTGTAACTGTTCAACCCAAACCTTCAGTCTTTCACATATGCCACATCTATGCATCACTCAGTTTGACTCAAACTTCATATTTATGGGTCTTTTTGCTTGAATAAATAACTTATTGATTTTGGGGTCAGCTGGTCAGCAGGTTAAAGGTTGCAGGTCAAAGTTATTCACCCATTGGTTGCCAAGTAATTACACCAGATTTAAGTGGTTAGTAGTTACCCATCATTTAGAAAGAATCCAGTTGATATATGGGCAAAAGGCCAAGGTCATAGGTCAGGGATGTTCACAATTACTTATTTTATAGACCATCTCTATTTTTCTTGTATATGTAACCATCCCACTCCAGCTGGTACATCTCCCTGTGTGGCTGTAATTGTGAGTGACACTGGTGACATATGACTCCCTTTTGTATCAGCCTATTAAGTGATAAGGCTCAGTGATAAGTACCTCATTACTTCATAACAAAACACTGTTGTCAGAATGCTTCAGCCAGGCATTAAGACTATGAGAGTATAGTATTAAGGTTTAGCTACTGATTTAAAAGATGATGGGAAGATTTTGCAGTTTATTTTATGGAATCCTAGCAATAAACATAGTTTCCTAGATATCTGAATATTTTAATATATATATCACCACATATAAAAGCAAGTGTTTGTTCTCATAATATGTGGATGTGTACCTTGATTTAGGATGGCTTTTTGTTTTATTTCAAGACTCTTAGTCATGCTTTCTGCATTTCTTTTCTTTCAGGTTTGGCAGTTTACCTACCCTGCTGACCCCATTGAAAAGCAGAGTGATAATAAAAAATATTGGACTTACACTTTTTACAATTGCATATCTATAAATCTGATATGAGGGCCTGGACATGCCTTTTGAATTATTTTGGGCATCCATTACTGGATAATTTGCCCCAAGTTTGGTCTCTTATTGGAGAATGTGGGATATCAAATGTCATACTTGTCAGAAATCCATTATGTCTGCCAGTTAGCCACCTTAGAAATTCTTTCTTCAGTGCAGTTTCAGTAATTTTTTTTTAATGTTTGGTCCGATTTAGAGAATGTTTGTTGTCTGATTTCAGACTTGTCAGAAGTCCAATATGGACACCAGGCAACCATCTTTTAATTCCTTTTGATCATTTTATCTCAAGAACAGTTAAAGTGAATGCAGTTGGATGTATATTTATGTAATCTTGTAAAGGATTGGATCAAATATTTCTGAATAAATATTACCATCATTTATAAAAGTGCAGTACAGTTGGCTTGTATTGAATAAAAATTCACACAGAAGCACCTGTTTCTCAATAATTCTTGCATGTATTTCCTTGATTTTTGCTATATATTTTGATCTTATATTTGCCCTTTGTGGTGTTCCTTTTGAGACTGACAGGTTTCAAGCAAGCTGTTGGAATAGTTCCTGATAGCTTAACAATCATGCATTTTCCTCAGACCATCAATTCACTGTGTTTTAACCAGACATAGGTGATATATATTTCCGTTGTCATAGAAAATTTTCAACAAATTGGCAAATTGGTTCTTCAAAATTTGACTGGAAGTTGTGAATCTCAGTCCATGATGTCACAGGTCATGCTTGGCAGCTGAGCGTCATGACCCATGGGTCACTTGTTTTATAAGATTTGCATAAAAATAAGACAACATTTAACTTGATTCAAAGGAAAAATGAAGTATGCGTAGTGCTCTTTTGCGGCTGGTCATCTATATTGCATTTTTACCTTTAATTCACTCGATTAAACATGCTGGTATCTGTCTAACTGCATTATATGGGGCGATTTCCAGGATCCTGGATAACGCCTCATAAAAAGCTTCAGAGTAAACTGAAGAACTTAAAACCCTGTCAGTAAAAAATTGTGTAAAATCAAATATTGCGTGTATGACAAGGAAACTTAAGATAATCTAAGGAAGATATAATATCAGAATCTGAAACAATGAATCGAGTGACCTTTGCTCGCTGAGCCAATATGGCCCATTACCATTGGTTATACAGGCCACTGCCGCATAGTGCCGGCCAGCTGTGGCTGGGGGAAACCCAGAGCAGACACCGCTTCCCGCGTATCACCTTTTATAAGGACAAAAATATATATTCTTCTAATCACTATTTAAAGTGGACAAACACTGTCTAAGTGGTATGTTATAGGCACATTTGATAAGAATATCTTTATTTCATAACAAATACGATATTTTCAGACAAAATATAAGAATTTTAACTGCATGTGGAATGTCTTCAGTTTTCTCAAATCATCTTCTAGGGCTCTCACACAGCGGAGGGTAGAAAGAAAGCACAGGAGCTAGGGCTAGTAGATGATTCCTCCCCCTGCTTGTTTACACCACTTGGCTAATGTGCACATGTCCTGCCTTCACATCCATTGTCTTGCGTTTCCATGAATTGTATGTACATAGGTCATGGCTATCCCATGTATAGGTTAGGGTTTTCAAATTATGTCTCACCTCCAATGGGGGGGAGACGTAGTTTTTAGCTCAGCTGACTATAAGTCATCTCAGCTTTAGTCGCGGTATATTGTCTGTCGTCCGTCTGTTAGAGTGGCTTGTTTTGAAACTGTTTGACTTATGAATCTGAAATTCGGCATACTGGTAGATGTCTTGAACCCTATCAAACCAAAAACTGATTCATTGTGACTTCATTCCTTCGAGAAATTAAGGGAAAACCTCAAATTTCAATTAAAAACCTATTTTCATACTTCAGGATAATATATATATCAGGAGTATTCTGCCATGTATTTCCTATATACATGCCAGAAATTAAGACTGTTAAGTGTAATTTCTATAAGTTATGGGCTTGAACATATTGGACTTTGTAAAAAAATTAGGAAAAATATTTGCTCACATAACATGAACATATTTTTAAGCTAGACTTTTTTCCAAGTACTTAACTTTGTTTAAATAAGATTCAATTGTATATCCAAAATTAAATCTGAATTTTGTACATTTATTAAGTTATTAGCATAAAATAAAATCAGTACCTTAAATTTTGTCCAACTTTGAACATGGCATGTTTTTATTTTCACAGCATGTAAACATACATATCTAATTTGATTAAATCTGAAATTTTTAAATAAAAGCTTGAAAATTAGGCTAGTTATTGATTTTTTTCTTGAGGCTCTATTGTAACCACTTGCTTTGTCCAGATGCAGGCAACTCACTCTTGGTCACTGGAAGTCCGCTGTGCCAGGGTTCCTGATTTGTTACAGTCACTGAGGGAGATCCCCTGCTGTGACAGGTGTACAGTAATTCTCATATATCATCCCCCCCCCCCCCCCACCCCCCCCCCCCCGCCAACCCTCCTCACCAAGTGTTATGCAATAATTGTAATTGTTTGCACTGTATTTCCTTTATTTTAATGCTGTTTCCACTCCAATATACAAAATTTTTCTTGAAAAGTAATTCAAGGAGAAATCCTGAAGATGCCAATGTTGTGTTAATGTAGCATATTTATTGTTTTGCAAATTTAAAAAAAGATATATATTTGTGGAAAAAAAAAATATTTGTATGCATGATGTGGTGTTATCTGATTGATATTTATGATGATGCAATTTAAAATTATGAATCAACTTTTAAACAGATATATAAATTATTTTGGAAATGCATATATAAAATATAAACTTAAAATAAAAAAATGATTTGATACTAAAATGAGGATCTAATACAAACATTTGTTTGTTATCATTATTTTCCTGCCTCAGCAGAATTGGAGAACAGGCTTTGTTTGCCCTGTATATATGCAGAAGTGTTGTTAATCCAATCATTCCCCCGCCCCCAGCTGCCATTGATTCCTTAGCACCTGTGCACAGGGACATTAGTTTTTATTGCAAAAGTGTATAATTTATTTTAAAAAAATAATTGGATTAGAAAAAAATAAGATCTGATTGAACATATTCTTTTCTCCAGAGAATGGAATATAAAGTGATCAGCTCTGTCTGTCCATCATCTCTCCATTATTATTAAATATATATTAACTATAAAAATTTACCTATAAGTACTGTTGAAATAATTTTCATTTTATGAATGGGTATGGATTTAAGCTATTGATGTCTGAAATTTGAAAGCTACTTATATATTCAGTTGTGTAATATTGCATATGTTAAAACTTTAATCCTATCATTCCTACCCCCCCCCCCCCCCCGACCACCAAGTCCTTGCATGCATCTGGGGACATTAGTTGTATTTCAACTGTATACATTATATAAAATAAAAAATACATATATATATACATATATATATTAAAAACATAGGTCCAATTGAACAAATGTGTAAGCTACTAAACTGTCAACAGTTTATCAAAAAGCCAACCAAGGATCATGGTAATAATATACATCTTATGGTCTCAAACTGCTCACATGCTTTAATTTAAACATTAGGAAATGCATGGTTTGGTCACAAAATATTATTTGCAAAAATTGTGTACTACCGGTAATCAATACAAACCAATCATATCTACCAGCTATGGCTTATATTACCTCTTCTTCTCAGACTTTATCTGTATTTGATATTATTTTAGATTTTTACCTTCAAGGTTAACTTCAGCTGAGCACAATGACCCTTGGGTCCCTTGGTCTGTTGACTGTCGGTGTCATCTGTGTCATATCTTGTGAAGGCGATAACTTTTGAAGGACTTGACATTTTTTTTATAAAATTGTAAATTTAAATTGTTTCTACCAAAATCTTGGACAAGTTCCAAAACCAGTGAGTCTGACCTTCATCATCAAGGTCAAATAGGCCAAAATAGTATCTTTTTGGTGAACCCCATAACTTTTAAAGTATTGCTATTTTTTCCTCAAATTTGAAACACTAATTATTTAAATCAAGTTCTTTTAGCAGCTCGAAAACTGGTGACCTTGACCTGGATATTCAAGGTCATATCAGCCAGAATAGAAATTAATTTTGAAGCTATAACTTTTGAACCACTAGATATATTTTCATGAAATTCAACTTGCGAAATGTTTTTACTAATATCTCAGACAAGTAAAAAATCTCGAGATTTTGACCTTCATTATAAAGGTCAAATTGGATGGAATAAAAATTTGTTGTGAACCCTATAACTTTTGAAGTATCACATATTTTTTCCTCAAATTTGAATCAGTAATTGTTTTAGTCAAATTCTTTGAGGAGCTTGAAAACCAGTGACCTTCACCTGGATCTTCAAGGTCAAATCAGCTAGTATTAAATCTCAGATCAATTCATAACATGGTTACCTTGATCGTCATCATACAAGGTCAAATCTTTTGAAATACAAGATTTAAGTTAACACCATTCCCCTCCCCCCCCCCCTCAAATTTGGGAAAGTGAGGCTCGTAGTGAGGGGAGACATATAGTTGTTTTTGTGTCACAAAAACAAGGTCCTCTAGTTAACTTATGACTCCAGCTTGTCCGGCGAAGTGCGAGACAGAGTACGCTATAGTAACAGGCAGTTAACAAACTGCTAAGGGTTAAATTTTGTTAAGCTTTTGCAATGTCCAGGTGCAAGGCACTCGAATGTCACAAAAGCTCAACAAAAATTAACCCTTATTTTAACAATTACGGCCAATTCTCACATGCAAAAACAATGGTCACTTTTTGTCATTTAGTTCCCGCTGAACATCCATACAATAGTAGATTTAAATATCCCAATGTGACCACTCATTCTCAATATTACATGGGTGGAGATGGTAGCGCATAGGAATTGTTAACCTGTGATTTCTGGTTTGACACCACCTCAGTAGCTTAACAATTGCATGTACATGTATTGTGTACTAAAATTGGACTTTCTCAGGTTCGCCACCAGACGGAGACACCGATGCACGAAGCAGACATATGAACAAGAAACAAGAACACAATAAACATATAGACATAGACACCAATAATATTTTTCATTGACTCGCTCCCAAGAATTTAGGCCCAATTCTGAACATGTTGGAAAGAAAGTGTTGTTGAGGGAATGTTATCAGAATTCAGTTCTCTTCTTATTTCCAAGCCTACATAGTTATTAAGCCTCCTAGCGAAGCTTACAAGCACTCTATACAAAATATTGGTGTGCGAGGGAGGACACAGATTTTTTAAATTAATCATATAAAGCTTAAAATAAACTGATTTGTGTCTTTACTTGGGTGTGTAACCAATAAGTTAAAACAAGAAAATGTGCAGGTTGCTACAAGCCTGGCTTTGAGCTATTCCTTTGCCTGAACTCCCTGCTTTGGTCACTAGGTGCCACTATTTTAGGGACCAGGCAGTTAATCTTCTGCATGGATTTCCAAGATGAATGAGTCTGAAACCTATTAGCTATTCAGAAGAATTGAAATTGGCTGCTCCCCGTGACCTTGTCCCTAACCAACTTGTCATTTCTGGTTAGACACTTGCTCTCATTGCTTCCGAACTTTGCACCTGGATAATGGTTCATTTTCTAATTTGAACAAAAAAAAAAGTAAGGTGTCATAGTTACGGCTTTTTTAGCTTTATTAGGTTTTGTTATGTGACTAAAGAAGGGACATTTAGTTATATAAGGCAGGGCACCAGTACACAGCATGCAGTTCTCGCTGTCTCTGTATATCTGTATACAGAGACAGATACCGCATTTACATATTTCCTTAAATATATTTCTGGTAAGTTTCTTACATTAATTTTAAGACTGAGTTAAACAAGCTGTTACAATTACAACTACATTGTACGCTCCCGAGGCAGTGGAAATCTTGCGCTTCTAAAGAAGCAACTGATTTTCATGCTGCCAGCTTTGATCGTTTATGATATATTTAGACACCAGATGGCGATTCGTTGTCCGCTGAAAAATACGTGCGTATGATGTGACAACCAGATGCCAATTAAAAAACACTCGACAGGTATCCTGGCTCCGCCCATAGCTGTGCTTCTAGCGCCGATTGACGAGTTTACGGTCGAATTTTAATTGCTTCCTCTGCATTTTCGCATCATCGACCGATTCGATTATGACATTATGACTGTGTTAGCGTAGCCATGTATCTGTTGTCTGCAGAACTGAAACCAGCCAGCGAGGTGTGCAAGTAGCCTTTGTTATTACGTTTCGTTTGAATTACAGCTCACCGACCGGACACCCTATGTGCCCAAGGCCCTAAGCAAACCACGTCTGGGCAATTCTCTCTGAGCCTGTGGCCTGTTACCGGGGCGATGAGCTGTCAATCAAAACGAAATGAGCATGATTGGCTCCGTGTATTCCTCGCTTGGCAGCATCTTCCAGCACAAAGTCTCACCTGATTGGACAAAAATACAGTGCTCCCCTCTGGTGAAGCAATTCAGGATACGAGGTCATAACAACAGCGCTTGGGATATAGGTACCAGGCCTATAGTTAAAGCGCTGTGTAAAGAGCGTACTACACTGAAACAAATATGTTCTCCAATAATATTGCCAAAACAAATTTTTTTTTTTTTTTGCTGTTTTGTTGTCCTCGTGTCAGGAGATAATTCAACAAAGCTGAATGACTCATACTTCTGTAAGTCAAGAGGGAATCATGGGGAATCTTAACTTAACCTGCAATTTAACAGACATTTATAATCCTCTTTTTAACCTGTTCTGTTATTTATTACACTCAGTAGTCAGAGATGATGTTTGTTGAAACTTTTTTTTAAATGCTGTCAGACCCAACTGATACATTTTGAAGTTATAAATTAAAATGTCATGAATGTAATCTCTCATTTTGTTTTCATATTTTTTTCGAAGAGTCATTAAAGCAAGTTTTATTTTTATTGCAGTTCGAAAATATGGAATGTAAGACGCACTTGGATGACTGCAATAATGACTCACAAGTGGATCCACAAGATGAAATACAGAAATTACCAAGACGCATATATATGAGCACCGAGTATATAGAAAGTTTACTGGAAGGAGAACAATGCACATCTGGCTACACAAGAATAAATTCTTCAAACAGAGAATCTGCATGCAACGAAGAATCTTCAGAACAAGAACGCTCTTCAACAAATTATCCTTTGATGGGTACTGCCATCAGACAGAATTTGGCAGATAATGGACAAACCTCGCCAGGGTGTACCGATAATTGCAGTACGTTCACAGATTCTGTGTTACAAAGTATAAAAATCGAGCCAGAGGACAGCACAGAATATGCATCTGATGGCTCAAAAGATAGATCAGTAAATAATTCAAATGAATTTGCAGATTCCACAAGTACAGAATATGCACCTGATGGTTTGAAAGAAAGATCAGAAAATGATTCAAATGAATTTGCTGATTCCACAAGGATGATGCTTCACAATGTTGATGAAACGAGGACAGAAGGTACACCAGGCAGTACAGCTTATAATGACAGCCAGATCCCTGAACATGATAGTCCTCCAATGCTGCTTCAAATAAAGGTAGAGAGCGAACAATTCAAGTGTGACTTATGTGAGAAATCCTTTGCTTCCAAAGGCTTCCTGGCGTCTCACCTAAAAAAATCTCTTGAAAAACAAAAAAAGTGTCAGGAATGTGGCAAAAGCTTCTGTAGTGCAAAGGCCTTTTCAAAGCACATGAAGACTCACAGTGGGAAACAAAGGTTTTCATGTGAGCTCTGTGGAAAGCATGGACCTCAGAAGAGGTCTTTAGAAAGTCATGTGAAAACTCATACAGGTACCATGCCGTTCAGCTGTGAGATCTGTGGGAAATCTTTTGCACTAAGTGTGGGTCTAGAGAAACATATACAACGCCACATTGGATGCGAATATTGTGGAAAATCCTTCCTGAAAAGAAGTGATTTGATAAGACATGAAAGGGGTCATACAGGCGAGAAACCGTACACTTGTGAATATTGTGGGAAGCGGTACTCACTAAAAAGCAGTCTTGTAGTTCATAGGAGAACACACACTGGTGAAGTGGAGCAAAAGCCAGAAAACCTAGAGAAAGCACACAAATGTGAACATTGTGAGAAATGTTTCTCTAGAATGAGTGACCTCAAGAAACACAGCATGGTTCATACTGGCGAGAAGCCATTCAAATGTGAACTTTGTGAAAAATATTTCACTCAGAAAAGTAACTTAATTCAGCATATGAAGAAGCACAGTGGAGAGAGACCTTTTGTGTGTGAACACTGTGGGAAACGTTTTCTCAGAAAGACTTCCCTCACCATTCACATCGGGACCCATACTGAAGAAAAACCGTACAAGTGCGAAATTTGTGGAATGTTATTTTCTCACTATCTGTACATTCGCAAACATATGAAGATGCACAGCCGTGAAACTCCATTTAACTGCGAGTACTGCAGGCTGGGTTTTGTTTCGCAGGATCAGCTCATAAAACACATTTTGTCACACAGCGATGAGAAAACGTTTCAGTATCAATATCAAGATGCACAAGGTAATGTCATAATCAGAACAAACAACACAGAAAGGCCTTTTATGTGCACGTACTGTGGTAAAAGTTTTCCCGTAAAATGGACTCTAAAAACACACCTACGGATCCATACTGGAGGGAAATCATGCAAGCAGGGTTGGCCAGTAAATGACAAGCCGGCGAGTGCCACTGGTGAAAACACGGTTAATACCGGCATGGACGATACTCCCTTAGGCAAATAAATGGCAAATATGAACAAAACGCTTTCTTGTGTTTTATGACTGAAAATGGGAATAAGTTGAAAGCACACAACAAACTTTTATGATCGATATTATTTATATGAACTATTATTTTCAACAGCAGACGTGGAGGATTTCTTAATTCTCAGTCTTATACAAAGGTGACAGCCCAACAGAAATTGGCAAAATTGTAGTCCCTGTGCAATTAAAGTTAAAAAAAGTTTGAAAGGAATTACCAATTAAGGAAAAGTATAAATTGCAGTTACAAAATACTTAAATCCAGTTATAACTTTATCTGAAGTTATCAATTTTATCATGATTATATTGGGTCTGATCATTGTTGTATCCCTTGCTAATAGCAAATTAGTACTAGGCAGAGAACTCCTGTGCCCGTGTTTATCAATGATTAATTTATCAGAGGTGCATGCAAATAGGGTCGTTTAGTTTTCTTGGCTATTTCTTGGCTGATAGCCAAGAGCATCAAGAGTGGTGACCAAACAAAGATGCATATAAAGTGTTTCTATTTAGTAAACGTTTGGAGAAGTGCCCGAATGTAACCAGACACTAAAGGTATTTCAATTTCGCCAGAGATACGAAGGCAGAAATGGTAAAATAACATCCGAGGCTGTGAGACTTAACTTCAGTGCATTTAAAAAAATGACTTGTGTGAGTTGCTTATGGCAGAATGTCCATCTTGTTAAGCAAGCGAACAGCAAGCTAGAGAAACCTGCCAACGGCACATTAAAAATGTGTGAACCCAAGGAAATGAAATGGTGAACAACAAAATATGTAATATGTTCTCTTAATATCTAATCTATTCTAACATTAGTCTAGCACAATAGAGAGTCTCCACTAAGAAACTAATAAGGATGCACATTATGTGCCTAAGTTTTTATTAGCTGGTCGGGTTAGGCGTTAGAGTGTGACACAGCAGTAAACGTTTGGATTGTTGAACTTTGATATAAAGCTGCAAAATCAGTGGTCGTCATTTTTGTCTAGTTTAGGGTAAAGTGTATCACACTGGCTTTCGTTTATTCCATGAATGAAGAGGCTTAGCGCCAGAAGAGATAGAGAGAGAGAGAAAGAGAGATCATTAGGCTAAATAAGGTGTCCACTTTTTTAAGTTACATTTATAAGCCTACCAGTCCCAGTTTCATCCCAGGCGGAGCTGCGAAGGGGGAAATAAAGAAACTATACCCGCACTCTGAGACTGGCATCAATGTTTTGTAAATGTTATTAATGACACCGAATTATTCCAACTACAGTGAGCAGAAAAAATATATATATGACGTGGTAATGATACTACCTTAATAGCATTTAACCAGAAATATGAATCTTACTGTCTTAATAGCTTTTAAACAGAAATATGAATCTTGGAAGACAATCTTTGAGCAAATTGTGTTGTGAATAATGTGCAAGCTTTATGGTGCATTTGGATTTATTCATCTAATACTGATTGGACAAAGTCCTCAGGATCTACATGGACTTGGGTATTTCAGATGGAACATTAAAAATAATACTTTGTCATAAACAATTCAAATATAATAATCTTCGTTCAGTAGTCAGGAATGTCTGTTTAAGCAGATGAGTAACCAGTCCGATCTCGGACGAAAGAGAGGCACACTATCCCCCCCCCCCCCCCCGGGGCTTTTCGTAACACAGTCGATTGAATACCATTTATCTCATGAAGATACACTCAATGATAAAGAGTTTCGTAAGTATTTTGCACGTTAATGTTAATATTTTTTTCCAGGGTGATGGCAATAAATGTTTTTGTTTATATTGTCTTGCTGTTTCTTTGGGAAAAATTAGTTTTCAATGCTTCGATGTCTTAATATAGAAACAAACAGCAGCAATTTAGCGTGCTGGAAAGGATTTTTTTTTAATACAAGGATTGATTTGTCCAGTAGACGAACATTGGCTGTTTTAAAGCTCGATTAACTAACTGTAAGTCACCTTAGCTGTACGGACAACCCTTTTCTAATCGTGTGTTTGGCCAGCTGCCGTGGATTCCTTTGACAGAGCCAAAAAAAAAAAAAAAAAAAAAATTGTGAAGTTAATCTTTACTTACTGACAGGTGTGGATAGGTCCTCCTATGAAATCGAAGATTTGGTCACGGACTTAAATATTTCAAGTTATGGGGTGAAAACGAGTTCGACCACCTCAGAATCTAAAGAAGTTAAAGATTCACACAATAAGGCCTGACTTTGTAGTAACTGCATGATGGGTCATCATGACATGCTAATTCGTTTTGGCGGATCCTATGTTTTTGACCGGGTTCCGCCGCGGCCGCGGCGTTCGTTTCCGGAGAACTCCTCTGAGACTACTGGACGGATTTTTCCGAAACTTGCACAAATTTTCGGGTCACATGTGAACTGGTGCCTAACCAAGTGGCCTTGACCTCTGACCTTTCCTCTCTGCCCAGCGTCCGTTTGTGCGTCTGTTTCCACACATAAACCCCTTAATTTTTTACACAAATGTAGCCCTTGGATAGCTTTATAACATACATAAAAGTGTGGCGCCACCTGCAGCCATTTTTGCACAGCGTCCATCTGTTTGTCTGCCTTGGGTTAAAATCACTCGTATCTCTGCAGTGGTTTGACCAAATTACCTGAAATTCGGCATGCATATACATCCCGCATAGCTTTCTTGATTTTATGACAGGTGGCGCCACCTACATTCACGTTCACGCTGTAGACATCCATGCTTATATCTCGGGAACGGTTTGACCAATCAGGAAAAAAAATTACACAAATGTAGCCCTTGGATAGCCTGTATAAGATACATAAAAATGGTGGCGCCACCTGCAGCCATTTTTGCACAGCGTCCATCTGTTTGTCTGCCTTGGGTTAAAAATCACTCCTATCTCTGCAGTGGTTTGACTTTTCCACCTGAAATTTTGCATGTGTATACATCTTGGATAGTTTCTAGTTCAAATAACAGGTGGTTCAACTACAATCATGTTTACGTTGCACAGATCCATTCTAATATGTAACACATGTAACTATTTCCCTTTGCCACTCAATCCATGCCTCACTTCACCTGTTCTTCTCTGATTTTGGCGGATACACGTTGCACAGATCCATTCTAATATGTAACACATGTAACTCTATTTCCCCTTGCCACTCAATCCATGCCTCACTTCACCTGTTCTTCTCTGATTTTGGCGGATACACGTACCCGTATTCTAGTTTATCTTTATATTTTTAAGTGCTGTAAGAGACTGGGGGCGTTTATTAAACTTTCAGCTCAACTAACTTTGACAAGCGACGTGGTTTAAATCTGGTTTTTATCAACATGAATGGCCGACTGTTTAAGCCTCTACGGCCGTTTAAATAATTTACATCAGTGAGACATATGCCCTCGTCAGTATGTAAAATATGAATCAAACGGTCACAATTCTTCATATACTGCACTTGAAGTTATGTTCCCTGAATGGTTTCTGTAATTCAGTATCTCCATAAATGCGTGGGTTTGCCATGAAATGTTTTATGCATGTAATTTTATGGCACGTTAAATGTTAGGCTGAGACAACTCTTATCAAACTCCCACTGACACTTTGTTCATCCTCGGTCGACTAATAAGAAATGCCATATTATAGTGGCCATTAGAAATGGCCATGTTGCTGACTACGCCAGGCCAGAGCCCATGGGTGTTCTATAACTTTTTCATAAAAAATGTAACAATATAGTGCTTCTCGAGCCACGCCATGTGCCAGAAAGAGCGTTTTAGACCTATAAGGCTTTAACAGTATAAGCCAACGATACCTTATTTCATAAGGCGGAGATAAGCAAGCGGCTAAAGGTATGATGTCTTTTTTTCGCACATGGATAGAAGTAGATACCAAAATTTGAAATACTTCACACGATACCAAAATTGAAAAGCCTTTCCATAAAATTTAGCTGAGTAATCATACCTACCGAAAAAATCTGTTGAAAAACTAGTAAATATATTTAATTTTTTAATGAAATTGTAAGAGTATAAATATCTGGGCACAGTGGTTTGTCACTAGTTGCATCGCAAACCAGACATTGGGTTAAAGCGGGACCATTAAAGGCACATTTTTGCTGATTCCCACGACGTAATCTAAATTCGGAACGTAACGCTTCTATTCCGACCTGGCATGACTACAGATGTTTTCATCACAGGAGAAAGTAGCCTATGCATATTTCATTTCTTGAAAGTAGAAGTACAAACTATACATTCAGTCCTTGGACAAGCGCTAAGATTTTTTAAATTTATTTATTTTACATGGACTGTATAACTAGTTAAAAAACTAATACTAGGCACTCTCCATGGCTCCGATGGTAGCGTTCGTAAACAAACAAACCGTTCTCATAGCCACGCGGGGGATAGAACCTGGGTCGCCAGCGGAGAGAGCCAAGGGTTTTACCCCTCGACCGTCCAGGCCTATTCACTTTGGTAGTTTTAAACATCCGGTGATCTGTAGTGCATACAAGAATGCAAACATAGATGCTATATTGTCTAGCACAGCCAATCGGTTTGAAGAACAATACTGAGGGACTTCGGAAGTTCCTTCTATATCTTAAAGATAAATTTCCATTATGGTTATTTTCGAACTTTCGACAGGCCATGACTTTAGGGTCTTTATGATCCAGGCTGGTTGGTACAGGGACTCAAGAGCTATTTGCATACACAGAATAGAGCTCCAATTGTTTTCAGTAAAATGGATTTACAGAAGTCATCTAGAACTCATATATATGATGGCTCAGTACCACTTTGACTGGTAGTTGCACAATTATTATCTCATGTTGGTTAGTATGTTGGTCATATTACTGGCAACATAGTCTCCTGGGCTATCCTGCTTGTACCGGCAACACAGGCCAGATGCTTATTCATGGCCACTTTCCAGAAGAAAGAGATCTTGTTTACATTTGATCTCACAGACTTAGTTGACAGATTTACTGACAAGACACTGAACATGAAGGTCATTTACGGATAAGCTATTGGTTCAAATTCAGAAGAGATTCTTTTAGCCAACGGTGAGAATATATTCAATAAAACTAAGTATTCAAATTCCACATATCAAATACACGAACATGAAATAATAAACTAGCATAATCAACAAGAGACGCATGGGTCATGGCATACAGCAGAATTTCGCTGTAGGATGGCCACTTTGAATGATCTGAACAAATAGAACATTCTACAGTTATATATTCTCCTATATTAGAATTGAAAATCCTGGATTTCTGAACTACAGTAGTAGCTCGGAACATATAAAGTTCTAGTCTCTTACTTCTGCACATTAAGCACGATTGCCTTATTTCCCTGCATGTACCCTACATATATACACGAGGAAATGTATCCCGTGTTTGAAAAGAATTACCAAGAATCAGTCTGGGCCTCTCTAGGAACCTTATTTCGGCACATCGCCCTCTGATTTTTTTACAATTATTCCGCCCTCATACACCAAAAGTAATATACTCCAGCAAAAAGACATCAAGTCAAGAAAAGCAGCTTAATTCCTGCTGACAACAGTGGTATTGATATTCGACGGTCTTAAATTTAAATGCTACAATTGGTTTTCGATTTCAAACGGAGATATTTAGACTAACACAGGGGCACTTTTCATGATTTTATATTACAAGTTTTCATGTGTTTAGTAAGTTGACACTTTCTGTCAAAAGTTTCATTACAGTGTCTGCAACTTAATCCCACGTGCCTTTGCATATGTGATTTAAGATGGTCTTTACGTGAAAACCCCTTTCCACATAGAAAACAGTTGAACAATATTTCCTTTGTGTGGATTTTCATATGCCTTTCAAGGTGGTTCCGTTTAGTAAAACCTTTGCCACACACCGTACAGGAACATGGTTTTTCTCCAGTATGAAGCAACATATGTACCTTAAGATGACTATTTTGAGTGTAACATTTGCCACAGATCTCGCATTTTCTATTTCTTCCCTTATTCTTCCCTGTGTTTTCCGGGTGTGTTTTTAAGTGAGTCACCAAGTGACTTTTAATCCCAAAACTCTTTTCGCAGTAATCACATTTGAAGGGCTTTTCCCCTGTGTGAGCCCTCACATGGCGAACAAGCTGACTTGCGTAGGTAAAACATTTGCCACAATATTCACATTTACATGGTTTTCCTCTGTTGTGTACCCAAACATGTTTTTCCAGTGCCTTCTCTCGTGGAAAACCTTTCCCACACTTATCACACCTGTAAGGTTCTTCCTGTGCATGTGTTTCAGTTTGTGATGAAAAAGTTTTGTCATTGATACGTCTCTTTCGTTTCTGATGAGAGGTAATTTTTATATTTCTATACGGGCCTGTCCCAAGTTTTTCTGATGAATCTTTCGATTTTATGATGGGAACACCCAGACCTTCTAACTCTCCATCCGAAACTAATTCTGTTAAAGCTGTTTCATCTTCTACAGAGACACAGGTTTCTGTTAACACTTGTATCTTTTCGGTTTCTGCGTCGTTGGCAACATCGGTTGAGGGAGAGGGCAGTTCTGACTTGATGGAGCGCAATACACCATCCTCCCTACAAATGGCATCGCCTGGTAGGGATGTTTGTTGATCTTCAACAGATATACCATCAAAGGCTTGATTTACTGAAACCTTCTTTTTAGCGGTGGAACTTCTGGTAACTGAATCAACTGTAATATACAGATATATTATTTTAATAATCTTATTAATATATATTTTTATTAAAAATGTACCTAAATGAAGATAAAAACTATTGCACACAAAAATACATTAAAAGAGATTAACATAAAATTGAATATAATTAAGCTTACTACAACAGATCCACAATTAATGGAGTCCTATGCACCTGCAAAATATTCTTGTTAACAAAAGCTTAGTGCATTCTGGATTTCATAAATATTTATTTGAAGAGCTTGGCGAGTTTAAACCCTTGTGTTGTAAACTCAAAGATCTCCGTCATATAAGATGATTTTACTGAGTGATGAGAATTACCTGAATAACCATGTTTAGTGTGATCTCTGTTCAGCTTCAAATTTGCAGGCATATTAACATAATCACGGTTTTGCTTTTTTTAGCCCTCAGCCCTTAGGCTGATGGTCTATTGTCGTCACCCAAGCTGTCCGTCCGTCCGTCAGTCCGTTAACTTTTACCTTGTGAGCGGGATATCTTGAAAAGGATTCACCATCAGAATTTTATTTCCTCGGTAAAGATGTATATCGACAAAATCTCGGTCAAGTTCGAAGATGGGTGACCTTGACCTATTTTGCTACATTTTAGAGCTGATTATAGAAAAACACTTAGATGCTAATTACTCAGGAACCATTTGGTGGATTTTCACAAAACTTACTATGAATATTGGGACTGATAATCTGTACCTGCTACACAAGTTTGGTGGCCCCATATACAATATCTGATTTTTAATGAATTTTTATCGGATTTTTCAACTTTGGGCTTGTGAGCGGGATTTCTCTTAAAGGATTCACCTTAGGAATTTTATTTTTTTGGTGAAGATGTATATTGACAAAATCTCGGTCAAGTTCGAAGATGGGTGACCTTGACCTATTTTTCTACATTTTAGAGCTGATTATAGAAAACACTTAGATGCTAATTACTCAGGAACCATTTGGTGGATTTTCACAAAACTTACTATGAATATTGGGACTGATAATCTGTACCTGCTACACAAGTTTGGTGGCCCCATATACAATATCTGATTTTTAATGAATTTTTATCGGATTTTTCAACTTTGGGCTTGTAAGCGGGATATCTCTAAAAGGATTCACCGTAGGAATTTTATTTTTTCGGTGAAGATGTATATTGACAAAATCTCGGTCAAGTTTGAAGATGGGTGACCTTGACCTATTTTTCTACGTTTTAGAGCTGATTATAGAAAAAACATTTAGAAGCTTATTTCTGAGGAACCATTGGCTGGATTTTCACAATACTTACTATGATCATAGGGAGTGATGGTCTGTAACTGCTGCACAAATTTGGGGGCGCCACCTGCAATTTCTTATTTTTAATGAATTTTTCTTGGATTTTTCAACTTTGGCCTTGTGCGCGGGATATCTCTAAAAGGATTCACAATAGGAATTTTATTTCTTTGGTGAAGCTGTATATCGACAAAATCTCGGTCAAGTTCAAAGATGGGTGACCTTGACATACTTTTCAAGATCACAGAGCTGATAATAGAATAAAACTTAGAAGCTTATTTTTCAGGAAGCATTTGGTGGATTTTTATGAATCATGGTACATGCCTCTCCATTTTAAATTTATAACTGAGACATGTACAGATATACATCCATGTGAGAACAGATATTTAGTACTTGTTACTGTTACCACCTCTAAACACTGTTCTTTTTTTGGCTGAGGGCTTTTGTCAGCTTCTGCTGATATTCTAGTTATTTATATAACTTTACCAATGACAACAAATATATATGTTAGACATGTGGTTTTGCTTGTGCATTTCTCTGAAGTTTACAAGATGAGTCATCTGACTGTTATGTAGGTATACACCTTTCTTGCACAATAACACAGATACATGAAATGGAACATTTCTGTTCATTTTTAAACGCCAGATTACATGAAAGAATCGAAGTTACAATAATTAGAAAAGGCTAAATCGTTAAAGAATACCTAGGCCTCTCATTTTACTGGATCACCTATGACCAAATGGAAATGGTTAAAGTGTTAGCGATGATCAAGCTTAATACATCATAAGAATAAACTACAAATGGTATCTCACCTTTATTTTCTCCACTGTGCATTAACCTGTGTTTCTGCAGGTTGGACTTCACAGAAAAACATTTTCCACAAAAGTCACACTCAAACAGATGCTCTGTGACATCAGGAGTCACATCTGCACGTCTTGTTTCCTCTTCTTTTATGATATCATTATGAGCGAATGAGTTTTCATAGTAGTTCTGTTGATTACCTGTTTCTCTGGAGCTATCTGAGTTGGTCACAGTTGTTGATGTTATATCCTCTGACTTGATAAAGCATGAATATAACTCATCAAGGTCTTCTGGGATAACAGTGTATGTATGCACTGTCAGATTCTTTGACACTCCTAGTCCGTCATTTTCAATTTCAGTAACTTCCGTTTTCACCTGGCATAAGGTTTGCCCATCATCATCACTGCTCGTTAGTTTTGTTGATACATTCTCTGCTATTTTCTCTGTCTCTCTAAGATGGAACATAGAGTTGACTTCACACTCTACAGAAGGTTCCAAGTCATCATTTACGTCCAGACTATTGTGGACTGGTGTTTCCAGCAAACAGCTTAGTGGTTCTTTTTCTGTAGTATGTTCCATATTCACGGCTGCCAATGCCTCTTCATTCCATGATCACTCGCGACTTCGGGGCATCTGTATGAAATACAATGAAAGGGATTTAAAGAAAACCTTGAAAACATTGATTCCTGCCATCAGGTACACAGTCAGAAGTATGCCCCTCATGCAGTAGTTATACACTGCATTCGTGCCATACCTACTGTCATGTGTAAGCTGTAACCGCTGCTTGCTATGGTAGGTTTCTCTGAACAGGAACGCCAGGGAGTGCATAGAGAACTGAACTGTAATCAGAACACTGATATTGCACTGTGCATCCTGCCAAAATTTTGAATATGTGACACCAGCCTTCGTTGGTCTAATAACACCCATTTCTGGCCTAGGGTAAAGAATAAGGCCAAAGTGAGCTTGTGTCCTGTTGTAACCAAACAAAATCGAGTGGATTTCAGATGTTTGAAATATTTGTAGGATACAAAATGCAATATAAGTGGTCTGGTTACTGTTCTATACTTTGTGCACACCATGGTGTTTCTGCCCAAAACCTTGCCATAACAAGAAGTTATTACACATGAAAGGATGTCTTGGTCGACTGCAGTGTATAACTGCTGTGTGAGGAGCTTAAGTCATAAACAGTCATTAACAGAAATTAATTTTGCACCTGCAATGAAAAAAAAATGTTTGACACCATTTTACAGATCATATTACTACTGGTTTATTTGTAACACTTTACATTATTAAATGTATCTAGTTCAACTTAATATTTTAAAATAAAATATTAATATGCAGTAATTTGTATGCATGCATGAAGGTTGGTAAGTTTGGGTTTATATACGAGCGTCTCTGATAGCGTCATCACATTTGTAAAAGTGATACTGAGACAGTTTCAAGGAAACATTTTGTACAGAAAATACACACAATAGATCTTTATTACTATATTAGTTCAAAAATCACTTGTTTCAAATTATGTAAAAGTTTATATTACCTTGTGTTTTACCATGAATTTCAATGACTTTTTGTGAACTGGTGACATATGGGCAAGTAAAATTTTTTTTACCCTGGATGCATATACATGATTTTAAAGGGCTATGTGCAGTGCAAGTAATTCCTAGTTAATTCTAGAACCACTGTATGGTCATCAAAACTGCTGTAGTCACATTTATCTGCATATAAGAACTCTGTTTGATGGAATTTTGGAAATGGATACATTCCTTTGAAAACCAATAAGGGCCAACTAAGTGACATTTCACACCTTCATTTATAGATAATGTCACCCACGGGTTAAAAATATATTACTGGCACACAACTGTATTGTAGGGGGGGGGTTATTTTTAAAACTATTCCAGTGTCCCCTCCACTGGTAAAAGTGGAAAGAGAGAAAATATATTAAAAGTGTTTTTGAGCAGATGATGGCATATATTTTGGGCAAATAAAATCTTTAAACGAGGAAACAAGTTGGAGATAAGATTAGATATGCTTAAAAGGTGGTTGGCAGATGGGTCTACTAGTGTTAATTATATCACCCCCCCCCCCCCCCCCCAAATTTTGTCAAGGGCCTCTGGTTACCTATGTTGCTGGCCTAAACATTCTGCTTCCATTCAGGAATGGGAGTCTGAACAAAGGTCTGAGAATTTCCCCTCTGATTCAACACAACCCCAAATAAAAAGGGGATCTCTGCAAATCATCTAAAAACATCCAACAGATTGTGGTTCCCTCACCGATACCATGATGCTGCCCAACAATAGACCCTGCTAAGCCTTCCCAGCATACCTTGCCAGGCTGTTAACAAGAGCCGATAGAACTGGCTTGATCTGGTTTTATCAAGAGTAGGTGCCAATATTTTCAAACATACTTAACATGGTTTCAATTTATACCTCAATTGAGTCAGTACAACTGTATCATAATATGGAAGTAATGTTGCATGTCCTCACACTGTCGAATATCATGGTCTGAAACACTTTGGTCAGATCTTACCATGCAAGCTTTAGAGGGTTAACCCTCCAGCTTAGGAGCTGTAACGCAAACAAGAAAGAACAATCAAATAAGAAATGTTTGCATTACAGGCCTGTAGCGTCTGCGTTGCATGTTGGTAACTGCAAGGGCCTGTGGACAGGGTCAGGTATGGTAAATTTTCCATATCTGGACATTTCAAAATGTTCTATGTTAACAAATATATAAATTCAAAATGCAATTTATAAATTATTATATGCTTTCATTAGCCTTTATAATATCTGTAATCTATGATTTTTAGAAAAAGCGTTTAAATGAGACTGGTCCAACTGGGAAACCCAACCTCTGAAACTGAGACTCGTCTACGCAATAGGGTCTAAAACGCTACTGGTCTGGTTGGCAGTGAGGTCTAGTTGGCAGTACTGTATGTGATGTACATAGCCACCCAATATGCATCAGTGCACAGCCAGCCACACCATACCATCTAATTAGATAAATAGGTGTATAAACAGATTAACAGATAACCCACAAGACCATTATCTGATTATATGTGCAGTAGAGTAATTACCGGGGTGATGATGTGTATATACCATAGACAATTTATTTTCAGTATCCACATTACAGTAACTTTTAAAGAGTTTATTATTTATATAACTGTAACCTTTACTTATAAATATTAAATACACAATATGTATAGCCAAACCATGCTTGTTTGCAAAGTTTTACACATTTTAAGTTATTTATTATTAGTAAGATAGTCTTGTGCGACTGCGTGTGGCTGATTACCTTTGAACTTGTTAGGATATAACAGTAACCTTTAATAAGTTTACTTTTGATGTAACAGTAACCTTTGGTGAGAAGACTGTCTGATAGAGAGTCAGTTGTCATACTTGGTGATCAAAGTACATGAAACGTTTCAGTTACGATATACTTTAAAGAAAGCATGATATATATTATAAATCATTAATATTATTTCATATAAATCATAAAAACTATATTAAATGTCCAATATGTACAATAATCGGTACAAACCACATAATACTTATCAGTTAGTTACTATTATCCTGATATTTTCAGTTATTCTCTCCAAAAGATGCAGAATAGTTCCAGCAATAATGTGATAAATCGCTTTAAGTATAATGCATCTACAAATTAATGAAGCTGAAAGCTTCACAAGAGTGACATCATTCTTCGCACAACAGTTCCAACAAATGGTACTAGATCCAACAAATGACAATAATTTAATATCATTTTATTTAACTTATTAACAATATAGTGTATATACTAGATCTAAAAATGACAATAATTTAATAACATTTCATTTAACATATTAACAAAATAGCGCATAAACTAGATGTAACAAATGGCAATAATTTAATAACATTTTATTTAACATATTAACAATATAACACACATATACATGAGTTAAACAGTTACTTATTTTTGGCACCACTCACCAGAGTGATATAAGACTTTTTTCAACCATTTCACCTTATAATCACCTTTAGAAATCCCCCCCCCCCCCCCCCGATTCCAGGTTAGTTCATTATAGCCAGTTTACCCTTACTGGATACTTAGATATTTATCAGTTCAAGTATTTAACAATTATTGGATATTCAATTTCCATAGTTCTTATTAACAACACTAATATTATATCTTACAGCAGTAATATTATATATTACAACAGTTATATATATATTGAAACACCATTTTAAATGTAACACTAAATTTGTAATTTTACAAAAATTAGATTTATAGTTATGATTTATTTTGATTATAATTTTCTTAATAAAAAAAAAGTATATAAAAAATTTTATATTTGTCTGGATGGTTATTGTTATTCTATTAATTGGTTTGTGAATGCCTATGGCTATGTACTGTCACAACATGCTCCCACTCTGATGACCTACTCACCAAAGGTCACTGATTGGTTACTGTTACACCAAAATCAAATTTTTGAGATCAATGGGAATTAACCACACACATACACAGTGTGTGTAAAGTTAAAGAGTTATGGAATATATACAGTTATTATTATACTTTCTAAATAGTTGTTATTATTTTTCTGATTAATTAATAATTTCTTAACAAGTTACTTTTGGTTAACTTCTTATTCAATTTTAATATAGTTAATTTTGTGGACCTTGGATCAGTGGTATAAACACTAATTTCAGTTGAATAAAAGTACAGCTTTCTGTTTAGGATTAATTCAACACTACTAACAGATATTGTAGTGGTACACAGATTAATCACGCCCCCATTTGTTTATATAGCTATATATCTAAGTGTGGTGTGGCTGACTGTGCACTGATGCATAGAGGGTGACTTGTGTACTAATGCCATGGTTATACATCACATAGTGGTCTACCAGACCACACTGCCAACCAGACCAGTACTGGCAGTAGTGTTTTAGACCCTTATCCGTCTACGTGGGATGACGACTGACCGTATAAATTATACTAATACTATTGACTGGATATTGTAGGAGTTCCTTTGACTCTACGCTGAGTAATGATTGTATCAGCCGTTTATAATCACATAACAAGTGATGACAACAAGTCTCAAATTGTTGTGTTTACCTCTGGAAATATCTTGAGCTTGACTCTGTGGTGGTCTTCCCTCGTTTTCGTGAACGTTCAAGTGGCTAGCGGTGCCGAAATTGGAGACGGACGATTCTGCTCCGTCACCAAGTTCGAACATGCCTGAATTTCCGTATCTATGCAAAATCAAACCCGAGAGTAATTTGAAGGAATTTTAATTAACTCTTGAAAACTGGATTTGTAATAGTGCTAAGTCTGAATCCTGAGCATTTGATACAAAGTTGATATTTAGTAATGCTGGATGGTTGCTGTAATTTTATCATTACTGAAGCCCCTTCTATGCATCCTCGAGCTCATGCAAACACTGTGGATTTTTTATTGGAATAAACTTGAAAAAATCTTTTTGTAATAAAATAATTAAATTAAAACATCATAAGTGTTATCACAGTTAAAACATATGACATGTTTACATTTTTATAATATCTCAAGTCCAATGTAGTGGACCAGCCAATTATCGGTTATCATATGCATGTTATGTGTTTGCAGTTAACTGCCAGTGAAAATGCAAGGCATGTATCATGCAGCTGCTTACCTTTCCCAAAAAATGAAAACTCGCATAAAAAATCTTAAATCATGGGATCTGCTCATAAAAAATATCCTATTCCTAGATCGAGTAAATATGGATTGTGACCTTGGGTATAGAATGAGTCAAAATGGTGTAAAAATCTTTGATATAGAACAATACAGGCTTCAGCTAGCTGCCCATGATTGCAGCATTACAGCATAAAGTATCTTCCAGCACTATATAGCTACCCCTATCCTTCATGTAAAATCCTTGATCTGCCCATGATGACCATGAAATAATATTTAATTGGATCATATTTTGATGAAAACTCCCACAAAATATTTAGCAAAATATGAATCAGAGACACAAGTTGTGACCTTTTTCAATGGGAGTTTATTTCAGGCCTATTCAGAGTCCAGTTGTTTTAAATGGCCAGCCATAGAGTCATTATATCCATGTAGTCCTGGGGCTGAGGGGGGGGGGGGGGGGTCTTGTGTGCAATCATATATGTCCCCTAATTTTGACTTCTGATCCAGGTAGGAAACCCTTATGGAATATAAAAATTCAATATGGCTGCCATTACGGCCACTGTATACCATTGCACCATGTCTGACTATCCAAGGAATTAAGGTAGGAGATGATATTTCGATGTCTTTGCCTATGTTTTAAGGGTTAAAGGATCTTTTGAAACTATTTTTAAGACAATACCGTACTGAGTTATTGTAAAATTCAACGTGGTTACCATTATGGCTACCAAAATAGCAGCTGCACAATTGAATCACTAATCGAGACAAGATTGATTTTGTTGTCTTTTCGATGGTAAGAAAACTACCAAATCATCATCAGACCGGTATCTTTTCAGGCTAAAGTGGAATTCAATATGGCTCCGATATGGCGGTCGTGTCATTGAATCATCCAAAATTCACCAAGGAATGCAGCTTGGTGATTGATTTGGGGGTGTTCAAGGTCAAGGTATCTCTTGAACATTATTTGGTCGATAAAGTATTTGATAATGACAAAATTTAGTATGGCTGCCAATATGCCAGAGTGTCTTAACATTTAACGTAACATCCTTAGAACTCAAGCTATATTGAAAAATAATTGATTATAAGTTTTTGATGTAAAGAAATTGATGAAATCAACATATTTCAACGGATAATACATATCTCTTTGCATGCAAGTTTCATATCTAATGGATACCAAGTCAAACATAACTTATTCAGGTTTCTTGTGTGCAACTTTCCATATTTTGATTTTACATGGTTGCGTTATACGTGCTTGAAATTTTCAGAATGTGAAGCAGGGAAGTCTCTGCTTCCTGCAAGACCATACACACTAGAGAAACTAGTGTATGTCTTATAGAATGCTTTAAGGTACGGCCCTGGTTAGAATTGTTTGTTGGTGGTAGATCATGAAGTGAAGTTCCTGTTCGTTGATGCTACATTGTTTACCACAAATGGTCGACAGTTGCTATGATTTCCACGGGTTAGTACCTGAACAAGATATTTTTCTGCATTGCACAGTCTTGTATATTTCCTTACAATCTTCTGAAATCTGTTAGAAAGGATATTGGAGACAATTGCTTTATTGTTGTTGCTTTGGTACAGTGTTCCAAATTTGCTAGTAACGCCATTTCCAGTCAAGACATGAATGGCTGGAAGAACATAAATATAAGCTTGCCGACTCTTCTGTCAGATCATGAATTGGAATATACCTCGTTTTGTCTCCAGTTCTCCCTCTGAGCCACAGTTCATTAAGTCCACTTGACACAAACAGATGTGAAAAGCACAATACAAGTACAATCACATCTGTTTTACCAGCGATGATAACGATCTGTTTCAGCTCATTTCTTACCCCAAATGAGGACAAGAGGAATGATTGGGACATCCGCCTCTTCATGATCAGAGACTTATTCAGGATGATGTGTGAGCACTCCATTTTCTGACCGTCTGTGTCTTAAGGGAAATATTAACCAACCTGCACTATTCTAGTGTATACTCAGGTCTTTCTGAGTAAAAAAATATTTCACTGGAAACTTCTGAGGAAAGCTTCAAGTTTAATTTTATTATTTGATGATGAAGAGAAACTTTCCAGATCTGTTAGTTGTTTGGTGTCCAGAGAAATATTGCTAACAAGAACAGGAGTTTTTAATGTGCGCCTTTTTCTTTCACCGATACTTTAATAAAAGAGAAGAAATGAAACCTATACGTTGTGCAATTAGACACATATCCGAGCACCAAGCCCAGCAACTGTTCAAATAGTTCCCTAAAGGTGGTAACACTAATTTTTATTATTTATGTCATGACACCAACAACACAGCCTGCTGCCATATGCGATTGTTCCACTGGCAGAACATCTTTTGCTCTGGATTTGTCTTAATTTTGTCATCTTTTCATGTTTGTTGTTCTTTTAGCTCAGCAGACTGTACATCATTTGCCTAGGCAAATATCCTTAAAAACAAGAACTTGGGTCACTGTGATTTATATTCTACCGGCTATAGGAACAGAAAAATGATTTGTGCACCCTGAATGTCAGATTGGCACTTAGAGTTTCGAATAGGCCCAGAATCCAGTAACGCAATACAGGAGCTTCTGGAAATATCTTCAAGGAAATCTAAAGTTAATTCATAGTGACATATATATTCTGCAAGCTACAGGGCTAAAAGATGATTTTGAATATCCAGACATTCTGACTGGATTCATATGGTGTCCGTAAACCACAGAATATTTTTAACCTAACATCCAGGGAAGTTCTGGCAAATCTCCTTTGAAACTGGAAATTAGGTTTTTAGAGCATTCTAATATAACACCAAGAGAGGTCCTTGGAAGGTTTTTGTCGAATCCCTAAACTAGATCATTGTAATCTTAATGCTGTGAACTAAAGGAAACCAACGAATTTAACCCTGAAACTCAGATTGGTACAAATCATTACAGTTTGACCTAGAATCTTCGCACATAAAATTTGAGGTCAACCCTAAATCTCCATCAACAATTGAAACTGGGTCATGGCGGTCTATATTTTTTGAGCTACAAGCAGCAAATCTAATTTTGAGCACCCAGAATGTCAGACAAGGCATCAGTCTTAAATGTTTGATATAAAAAATGTCTTAGCTAAAGTAAAGGGAGGTCATTGTAATGTCTCCTTGGACAAAAAAATATAGTCAATTGGACCTATGTTCTCCAAGACTAGTGAAAGAACATGATTTGTGCACACAATATGTTAGATGTACACGAATTTAAGCAGTTATCAAGAAACTTATATTGGCAGCTAATGTTAACTAACACCAACCCCCCCCCCCCCAAATGTTCTTGAAAATAATTTCAAGAATCCCAGACATTGAAAACATAGGCAAAGATACAAAAATTGAATCCCCAACCTTAATTTCTTGGCTTGTCAGACATGACTCAACTGTTAAGAAGCCAAATTTGCAGCCATATTGAATATCACCATAACCAAATACGGTATTGTCTTGGAGATGGTTTCGGTAGATTCTTTGACCCTGACAACAGGGGCAAAGATACCAAAATCAAACCCCTACCTCTATTCCATGGAGTGTTGTACATGTTCAAATGTACAATGGCCATATTGACAGTCATATTTAATATCCCCAGAAACAAAAACCGTATAGTCTTGAAGATAATTTAAATATTCTCCTGGGCCCTGAAAAACATTGACGATAACACCAAAATCAGCCCCCTACCTTGATTCCTTGGCTTGTCATATGCGATTCAATGGTACAGCGGCCATATTGGCAGCCATTTTGGCAGCCATATCCCCGTAATTTACAATAATCTAGTTTGTTTCTTGTCTCTGACTCTACCTCACCATAATCGATATTATCTGTAATTAATTTCTTCCATGGTAATGGTAAGGCATTCTTTAAGCTTTGATAATTTAACAACCGTATTTTACATTTAATTCATTATATTTCAACCATCTTAAATTATGCCCGCTCTCACACAAGATATGTTTCAGCTTTGTTACTCCTCTCTGTATCAAACTTTTTTTTACAAACCACTCTTTCATCAATTTTAATATTTGAATTAAACCATAATGGTTCCTCAAGTATATCTTCAATATTGTTTACATTTTTGTACTTATATCTCGCCCAACATCGTAGTATCTCTACCCAAAACGGACTGCACTTACCAGATAAAGATATAATATCCTTTCCATCAATATTCCCTTCAAAGATATATTTTATATTCTTTCTTAAATTCGTTACGGCCAGATTACTCCGTATTTTTAGCTTTAACTCCTCTCCAACGAAGTCTTTTTATCCAGGCTACTTTTAGGGCAATATTTTTGCATTCAATGTTTATCATGTCCAATCCTCCTGTCTCTTTAGAATTATATAAAATCTTTCTACTTATTTTATTTGTGCCCCCGTCCCAAACAAACTTATAAAGCTTTGAATACAATATTTTATAATATTGTTTCGTAGGTCCGGGGAGGACTGACATTTTATAAGTTAATTGTGATAATATCTGTGATTTTATCAGTGTTAATTTCCCTATAGGTATTAATGTGCGATGGGACCACTGTTTTATTATTCTATCAATTTTTTCATAACTGCTTGTTATAATTTATGTCGACAATTTTATCCAGCTTGTAGTTATGGTTATACCTAAAACTGATACAGGCTCCTCAGCCCATTTTAGCCCTAGCTGATTAATTTTATCTTTTTCATTTACGAGCTATAGGATTTGCCAAAAAATGACCCTTTCACGAGCGCTTTGCGAGTCGTGAAGTGGTCATTTGCGTGTCGCTAAATGATTTTGCGAGTCGTGAAGTGGTCATTTGCGAGTCGTTAAATGATTTTGCGAGTCGTCAAGTGGTCATTTGCGAGTCGCTTAATGATTTTGCGTGTCGTCAAGTGGTCATTTGCGAATCGCTAAATGATTTTGCGAGTCGTGAAGTGGTCATTTGCGAGTCGCTAAATGATTTTGCGAGTCGTGAAGTGGTCATTTGCGAATCGCTAAATGATTTTGCGAGTCGTGAAGTGGTCATTTGCGAGTCGCTAAATGATTTTGCTAGTCGTCAAGTGGTCATTTGCGAGTCGCTAAATGATTTTGCGAGTCGTGAAGTGGTCATTTACGAGTCGCTAAATGATTTTGCGAGTCGTGAAGTGGTCATTTGCGAGTCGCTAAATGATTTTGCGTGTCGTCAAGTGGTCATTTGCGAATCGCTAAATGATTTTGCGAGTCGTGAAGTGGTCATTTGCGAGTCGCTAAATGATTTTGCGAGTCGTGAAGTGGTCATTTGCGAGTCGCTAAATGATTTTGCGAGTCGTGAAGTGGTCATTTACGAGTCGCTAAATGATTTTGCGAGTCGTCAAGTGGTCATTTGCGAGTCGCTAAATGATTTTGCGAGTCGTCAAGTGGTCATTTGCGAGTCGCTCAATGATTTTGCGGCTCGCAAAATGGACAAATTTTATAGCTTATTGGCAAATGGGAACTACATAATTACATGAGGACTGATTTTAAAATTAAGGGCTTTTTTGCCCCTTTAATTGCTATATAGCTTAATGGATGATTTCAGAGGTCTTTGGCTAGACGTGTTTTTCTCGCTTATATATAGCATTATCATGATTATAATATAAGCTAGCATTGCAAGCGTGGATATTTTACTTGTGACTTATATACTTCTTAAGGAAGTATAAGCTTTCAATGACTAGACTTTTTTGTAGTGCTCATTGTTATAAAGGATTCGCTGTTTCATGGTTTCTACATGTTTTTCCTATAATAAATATGAGATTCAAGCTATATACGTATAAAGTTCCATATATGCACAAAATGCGGAACCAGTATGCTGTATGTATGCAGATAAAAATCAATCGTAATTAAAGTGAGATCTCATGTGCAGGTATCCGGCATGAGGCCTTCATTTTTTTTTTTTTTTTTTTTTTGACAAAACAAAAACATACAAACAAAACTAGCACCAAAGTGTGCAGTTCACATAAAAAAAAAAACAAAAAAAAAACTCGCACATCACATATATTACAATACATTGATTATACATACACAAACAATAATATAGTAATAATCTTATGACAGATATCCATGTCGATTGATAACATCTTCCTCTGCTTCCCTTTCATGATTTTCTTTTAAGTCCCAATTCAAACGCAATTTATTGTTTCTTTCAGTGGTCAGAGGACATTCTATCTTTTGCTGATAATTCATATGATTTTTAAATTGATCAATATTTAACTTATGTGCTTTTTCTGTCTTGTAAATGTAATATTTTCCATGTAAAAGGATTTTGTTTTCTTTCTTACTTTCCTTATGTGGTATACCTAAGACTACATTTTTTTCAGTAATTATCTCTGCAGCAATATTATAATAAATTCTTATTTCATTCCAAAATCTCTGGACAAAATCACAATTAAAAAATAAATGTGAAATATCTTCAACCTCATTATTACAATATCTACAATAAGGATCATCTGGTACACCATATTTATAAAGTTTTCCTTTAAGGCAAAGGTATCTATGTAATATTTTATACTGAAATTCACTAATTTTTCTATCTTTGCACAAATTTCCATTTGTATAAAGGACACTCCATTCATCTTCTTTTACATTATACAGGTATCCATATTTATCCTTAGATATAACACTATTTAATTTTACTCTTCCAACATAATATTCATATGCCTGTTTTGATATAATATTTTTAACCTCTCTAGTACCATTTTTTATTTTACATTTTACTGAGGTAATATCTAATATCTTGTACTGGTCTTCAGTATGGTATTCAATATGACAAAACGTCCTTTTACACTGACTTGCTATGGCTCTGTAAATCATATAATCTAACTGTTTAGCACCTCGATTTAACCAGTACTTAAAATTTATAGTTTTGCCATTCTCTTGATAAATGTCATTTACGAAAATAAGTCCAGACTCGTATAAGCTTTTTGAGAAAAAAGGTTTGTTTTTTCTAGTTATTCTTAAATTATTCCAAACAATAGGGCTCATTAAATCCACTGAACGAATCTCTTTCCAATTCATAAATAATTGGACATAAATTTCTGGCATTTTATCCTTCAAATACTCTTGACTATAATCACATTGTAACAGTAATTCTGATCCCCCAAATCTATCACAAAAACTATCTAAAAGAAATTTCCAGTCCTTTTCTGAGCTGTCTATATATCTTTTTAACCACATTATTTGCTGCCCTTTAATGAAACTTTCAATGTGAAGCATATTCATTCCCCCTTCTTCATATGGCTTTATCAACAAATTTCTCTGTACTTTACCTCTTTTTTGTCCATTCCAAATAAAAAGCCATATAATTTTACTTAATCTCTCCAAAAAGCTTTTTGGCACAACAAAATTGCATATAAGATGATTTAACTTTGAGAAACATAACGATTTTGTTATTAAAATTCTACCAGATAATGATAAATTCCTCTGCTTCCAGATATTAGTGATTTCATAAATACTCTGAATTTTAGGTTCAAAATTATATTCATTTATTAATTCACTGTTATATGACAGGTATGTTCCTAACACTTTAACTCCTTTCAACCATCTTAAGCCTAAAGGTTGATCCTCACAATTTTTCCCAAAAATTCCCTAACCACATTCCTTCCGTCTTTTCTTTATTCATTTTTAAACCAGAGTATCTCGAAAACTCTTCAAATATTTTCATTATTTAAGTTACAGATTCTATATCTTTTAATATTAATGTGGTATCATCAGCATACAGCACCAATTTTAATTCCTGATCTTTAAATTTAATACCTTTTATATCTGGATTATATCGAATATTTATTGCAATTATCTCTAGGCACAAAATAAACAAGTAGGGTGACAATGGATCACCCTGTCTAACCCCTCTTTTCACATCAAAGTACCCTGATGAATATCCATTATTTATTACACATGCCTCTACATTGCTATAAAATAATTTTATCCATTTTATTAAAGATGTCCCAAAATTAAAACTTTCTAGGGCTGTATATATAAATCTCCATTCCAAAGTATCAAAAGCTTTTTCATAATCGATTGTAAGTAATATCCCACTCTCCTTTTTATCATTCATATAAAACATAACATCTAAAATAGTTCTGATCGCTTCTGCTATTGATGTGTTTCTCATAAATCCATATTGGTTTCTATGTATTAATTTTGAGATAATTTTCTTGACTCTAAATGAAATTGCTTTTGTCATGATTTTATAATCTATGTTTAATAAAGAAATAGGGCGCCAATTTTTTATGTAAGATCGATCCTTTCCTTTTTTTTCTATCAGAGTTATCACTGCTTGTCTCTGTGAAGCTGTTAAAGCTTCAGTATCCATAGAAAAATTAAAGCTGTTCACCATTATATCTGCTAGCTGCCCCCAGAAATAAATTATAAATTCAGCCGTTATCCCATCATTACCAGGGCCTTCATATATTTCTGGCATAACGAATCGCTACATGTCCCGATTTTTGCCGGTTCCCGATGGTATGCCGGATCCGACAGCTGCTTCACCGCACTGGTATAGGTATAAGATATATACACGAGATCTCTCAACACGCACTAAGCACTCCGCGTTCTGCAATCCGCATGCATGCATATGGAAACTGAGTAAAGCCATTGCTTTGTAAAATGAATAACAAGGCATTTCGTCGGAGAGAGATTCAGCCGAAGCTAACTTCATTGCTGAATCAAAAGAAAAATTTGACAACAAAACACAAGGAACGAGCAGAGAACAATAAATTCAACTCCACTGGTTTAATTAACTCCACTCTTTAATTATACTCATTTCGATTTGAGATGTTGTATCTGACTCCGTAAACGGATGTATTTCACGTAGGGTGTTATACACATGTAATTTTTTTTTTATGCGTTTACTAAGGACAAGAGTAAGACCCTGACCGTAACATCGGTTGCTGGTCTGGCACTGATCCCGGTACCTTGTTTAATCAAAGCTTATCTATGATAAACTCCAAAACTCGTACACGTTGAGCTATAATATCTTTCTATATAGTTTTCATCATTTACACATGACCATGGTGCTATACGTAAAGTAATTACTGTTTATGGATAACATACTTTTCCCGATGAATCTCATTTAAACACTAAACAACTAAACGGGAAGTATAAGGCAACTGAATAGGCATATAATTAAGTATACGGAGGCCACCTGGCAAGATATATATCTGGTGAATTTAGGATTAGAGCCTTTCCACAAATATGGAATATAACTGCATGCGCTGGAATAACCCTACATAACAAAAACTTCAATTACTAGTATATTTTGTACATAGGCCTATGACTGGTGGTGAAACATTCAATAATGTTTTAAGTTTCGTCTTTTACTTCGTCTTTGTTTTAATCTTTTCATATGTTACAATATTTTCATATAACGAAGACTTTATATCTATATAGAGAATATATTATATAGAGGATGTGAATCCCATCGAGTGCTGTAGTTGGCGTGAATTGTATCCTGAAAACATCATGAGTGCTATATTTATACTAGTATACTACAAGAATTCCTGTTACGCCTTTTGATCTATTAAGGCCTTAAGGTGATATGATTTGGCCTTGATATTGTCTAGGCGTATCCTTGATGTCCGTCCGGTTAATCGTAAGCTCTGGTCCCTGCAGCTCTGGTCCGATTACGTAAGCGGCCAGGCGATGCCACCAGCCAAACGTCTGCGCGGTGATGCTGACCCCTTGACCCTGCTGTGGGTTAGTGACCAATAAGGTACGCTAATACCCCAGATGGTTATATATGTTGGAGCCCGTCTGCGGATCTAGCCCATCTGCCGATAGGCTTGGCCAATATGAGGATCCCTTATTGGGCTGCCCATCTGCAGATGGGCAGCCCAATAACGGATTTGATACCATGCACTTTTCTGGCCCATCTGCAGACGGGCTTGGCCCAATAACCAATTTTAGTTTTTGTTAGTAATACTTTTTTTTATTAATATCTTGATTACTTTTATACTCAGACAACATTTCTTATAACTTAAATGTGTTAATTGAAACATAAATCACTTTCACAGCCTTACATCAATAATTTATCATCAAAATAACATAGATGTGCATAGAAGACTTCATAGATGTGCATTCAGTGTTACAACACCCTATTTAGTAGCCTAACTTTTTACACACAATTCTTAATTAGTCTACATTGCATTAATGTGATGTTAAGAATTTAAAGAGTTTCACTTTTTATCAAAGAGTAATTACAGCTGTTGCGAAAAAATCTCATTTACATTACACATAGATGTGACTTCCATGGTACCATACAATTTACTTAAGAGCAATAATATATGGTACAAAATCAGTTTCTCTAATTCATTTTTAATATCCACATATATATCAAGGTTCCTACATACATTTTGACAATAGAATAGTAATATATATGAAGCAAACACTCTCTCGTGAGTCATTTGATCTCAGAATCAATCGCAATCATGCAATATCACCACAATAACACATCTTGTCTCAGTTTCTTTTCGAGAAGTGTCTTATTGATAAGCTCTCTGCTTAGTATTCTTAAAGAATTGTTGGTGTCCTGGTAATGAGAGCAGCAGGGATGTCGGACCATACTCCTTTTTTCAGGTTATCACATAGATGATGCCGAAGGTAAGTGTAGTTTCGGCTGCAGGGGTCATTGCCGGAGAGTAGTGTCTTTGCAAAGGCCAGGGCAAAAACGCCACAGAATAAATTTAAACAAAACGAAAGGATTATGTTTTATATATCTTTTACAGTTAAATAGGTAAGTTTATTTTATTTTTGATATAAAACAATTTATAAGATACAACTGATAAATAAATCGATCTCTGAAACAAGCAATCACCACGATGTTTAATATATAAATGTTTTAATATATAAAATATTAATATAAATATAAAATTTAAATGGTGTCAAGACTCCTTCTAGACCATTATGGATAAATATAATTATGCTTTATACTCAGAAGATACATAATGTAGAGATAAAATTTATACGAAAAAAATACTAAAATTCGAAGTTAATACTTGCATAGTAATTATTTCGGTCTGTGTGGGATACTGTTATCGGATAAAATTTTAGCTCAGCTTACTAAGAACCATTCTTAACTTATTTAAAGACCCTGTTTGGATTCGGGACAATAAACATTAATGTAAAATAAATCTATATTATATAAATTGAATGAATAATGATACTACAGTTGATAAATGGCACACTATTCTGATAGGGTTGTACCTTTTATGTCTAAAAGGCCATATACTATCTCATGTCATATAACCGAGTGAACTTTTATGGTTACGTATACAGGCGGTGGCGGAGGCATGTGCTCTGTGAGTGCTTTCTAGTTAATTTAGTTGTCACTAACTCTATATATATAATAACACTTAAGGGCAGACGCATTTAGGTATGACCTATTCACCAACTTTATATCGGATACACCTTACATGGTAAATGAATCACTTACATGGGCAAAGGTCTTTTCATATCCTGCATGGTCCACCTCCCTCTCGTGGATGTTCTTGGCGACGTCAGAAAGACTATCAACAGGGACTACCGGTAATTACCAGCTGACCTCTTCTCCGGGCTTAGCTTTAGAGGGAATAACAAGTGTATTGGACATCCCAAGAGCAGGCAAATCCATTTAAGTTCTGAGAATTGTTTGTCTGAGTACCAAAGTCATCAAGATAATGAAAAAAATAACGTATTACTTACAAAAACTAAAATTGGTTATTGGGCCAAGCCCATCTGCAGACGGGCCAGAAAGTGCATGGTATCAAATCCGTTATTGGGCAGTCAGTCTGCAGATGGGCAGCCCAATAACGGATCCTTTTATGGGCCAAGCCCATCGGCAGATGGGCCAGATCTGCAGACAGGTGCCAACATATGTACAGCCTGTTTTCTACTCAAGGATATTCCTCATTTGTGAGCATGCAGGTCCAAATTCCTAACTCTTGTGGTTACAGGTCATAAGGTGGGCCCCGTTGTCCTCCTCTTGTACACGTGTGCCGTCATTGCATTCTCCAGTTGTTAAGTGATACAGTTTATAATAAATTCACCATATTAAGCTCCAAGTTCAAATAAACTTTAAGTTAACCATACCCAGTAATTACTTCACAGTTAGTCTAATTATTAAGTGTAATGAGAAATTGCACTGTACTTGCACAAATCAGGGACGTAGCCAGGATTGAGGGAGGGGAGGGGGCCATCATCAGTGGCGGATCAATAAATTCGAAAGGGGGGGGGGGGGGGTGGGGTAAGGGTGCTAAAATGCATGTATGGGTTATATGAAAACGGTTATATATACAAGTATATACATATGTATATTATTATTATTATTATTATTATTATTATTAATATACTTTATATATTATAGTGTATGAAAATATATATATATTTTTTATTTTCAGTTATGAACCATGGTTTAATTAAGGTTAGTTACAGGTTCATGGGGAGGGCTCAGCACAGATCGCGAGTTTGAGTACCCGTATCACCAGAGGAGCCGTAAGATTGTGAACGGTCGGTCCCAACCAGGCCCCGGTGCTTGATCGATCTGCAGTTTTCTGCAGCTGTTCATAAATACCCTTATACTCAACTAATAAATTTGAAAGTAATTGTGACTGCAGATAACTTAAATGAAGTCTAATTGTTTATTAATAATAAGAAATATGAAAAACGACAATTAATCACGAAAATCAGAAAATAGATAAAATGAGAGATTTTGCAGCTCAACGGGGGACGCGCGCCGAAGGCGCCCCCTCATGATCAGCTACTAATAGCATATATCCGCCACTGATTTAATGCATATATATATATATATATATATATATATATATATATATATATATATATATATATATATATATTGTATTAGATTAAGTGAAATTCCGAAAGGACGGCGAGTACTGGATGCGACCGGGGGGGGGGGGGGCATGGTTCTCAGGCACCGCCCGCGTCAATTTTACCATCCCCACCCCCCTCCCTCGACCTCCATCCAAAAAAAAAATTGATTTTGATTTTCATCTTTCAAGAAGATAAAATAATACAGAGAGAGAGAGAGAGAGAGAGAGAGAGAGAGAGAGAGAGATTTAAAATAAAACAAATACGCTTATACATGGATTTTTATACTTAAATTTACTGTGTTTAGGTCCAGTTAACTTCTTTGACGAACATATAGTTAAGTGAAAACACTAAACGTATTCATATCCCCGGTCATATTGGTACCCGTATTGGTACCGTTTATCAGCGTATGAATGGAAAGCCTGCTTTAATGTCCGGTCCGGTGACTGTAGGCACAGGTCCATGCAGTTCCAGCTGGATAATGCAAGCGGCCCGGCGAGGCCAGCGACTGCCTCGCAGGGCTGTGATGCTGATCGCCCCCCCCCCCCCCCGACCCCTGCTGTGATCAGTTAATACCCATCAGTGACCATAAAGCACACAAAGACCCCATAGGGTTATAAACATGCAGTGCCTTTCCTACTCATGCAGTTTCCTTATTTGTGAGCAGGTCTCAATTCCTATATCCTACAGATATATGTATATTTGCTTGTACTGTTATTTTATTAACCATTCAACGGATCCACTGCAGTGGTATTCATGAATACTCTTGTTATCTATTTGTGATATCATTGCCTGAAACAAATGAAGCTCTTGTTGCTTTGATAACGGCAATGCTAGAGTCGGTAGAATGCCCCTTCAAGCATGAAGCTCCTCGTGCAATGGAATATCCGACACCAGCTTCAGTCCACGAGCTGCTGGAATTTTTCCAAGTTTACCATGCCACTATATCGTAATGCATCCTATGCCGCTGACAAGGACAAGTCCACCCAATTCTCTGAGGGTGGCTGCCGAAAAGTCAGCATGAAACATTCAAGGCTTACACCCGGCTTATTCACTATTTTCTGTCATCATGGAGTTTGGGTTCCAGGTTATGTCGTCTGCATGCGGAGTCTCCACGGACAGCGTTCGAAATCTTTGTCCGCCGGTTTCCAAAAATGCACACAAGTGTGATTTATGACAATGCGTGTAAACTGCATGTGTTTGCACTTAACCATGAACCGCGCCGCTTTAAGAATACCAGGAATTTGGTTGATAGTCTTCTATACCGTGTAGGACATACCAGCTGGATGAGGAAATGAGAGCAGCAGGGAAGTCGGGCAGTACTCCTTTCTTCAGGTTATCACAGAGATGAAGCCGAGGGTAAATGTAGTTTGGCTGCAGGGCTCATTGCTGGAGAGTAGTGTCTTTGCAAAGGCCAAGGAAAAATCGCCACAGTCACCTGCATTTGACTGTCTATGGACGCTCATCACAAGCATCCTAGGGTGTTGACTGCTGGTGAAGTTTCGGATTAGATCCTTAGTTTCCTCTATGGGTGGGTTTCTTTAACATTGAGTCATATATGGCGACACAGTTTTTGGGCTGTCCAATGTTTGATATGGTAATCCAATGATGTTTATCTACATGCAAAATTTAGACAAAGGCGCCAGCTGGAATGTCTTTAGAGGGAATAACAAGTGTGTTGGACACCTCAAGAGCAGGCAAATCTATAATTTTGAATCCTTTAGATTTTACGTAGAACTTTAAGTGAGGATCAACTTGAACATGTGGGTTTTGCAAATGATTCAGAATGTCGTCATACCTTTAGTTGGTGATGATACCTGACATCTTGCTTGATAAGACATTACTGATGTGCGCATCCAGCAGTTCGCGATAACGTGTGTTGTCCATTCTATCAAACTGTAAGAACTAATGCTGACCTACCAGGTTACTGGTATTTATATATATATAACTTAAAAGTTATCATGATAAAATAATTACGTATAACTAACAAAAACTAAAATCAGTTATTGGACCAAGCCCATCAGCAGATGGGCCAGAAAGTGCATGGTATCAAATCCGTTATTGAGCTGCCAATCTGCAGATGGGCAGCCCAAAAACGGATCCTAATATGGGCCAAGCCCATCGACAAATGGGCCAGATCCTCAAACAGACTCCAACATAAATATTCATAAAAATCGCACTTCATTAAATATATGACCCAATTTTTAACAGAAATTTTACGTTCTATTTCGTTTACTGTAAATATTCATCCCTATTTATCTCTCTGATGGATATTTTTAAACAAATTTATTCCTGTATATAATTTCAGTAATATGTTAGAAACAGTTAAATGAAAGGATTGGTCGGCGGAGAAAATTAACATACCCAATTGTTTAGCTGTAACTTGGTCCACTAATCTACTGGTGTACATGTTTATTTTGCAAAGTATAAACAATGTAAACTACACGTACATAAACTGGTGTATCTATAACAATAGGAGTAATAGGACATGGTTTTAAGTTAATATAACAGTTACCACCTGTAATTACACACATCTTTGCAGCATATTGACCATTATGAAGTCTCTTTTATTCAAATGATGGGTAAATTTCAGAATTGTGAGCTGAACTTGAACTTAATAAATTGATTTTACTGAATTGGAATTGATCTTTTCCTTTTTTTTTTTTTTTTGCTTTGTATCTTGATAACTCTTAAATAATACATAACGACTCGCTGTTGATCACAATACAATCTACAATATCTTTTTTTTTCTTGGTAAAAATCATGCACGGACTCTATTCTGTATACTAGCGATTCTTCTGTGTACTGAAGACTCTTTTTTAAGTCGCTACTACAACCACTTCACGAGACTATTATTTACTCGTTTATAGACGTTCGCGACTCGTAAATAAGAAATGACGGGTCGTTATTGACCACTCGACGAGCAGTATACTCTCAATGTGGTAAATCGTATTTACATCTTGACGACTGGTTCCGACTCGTTTTTACACGTTTGCGACTCGTAAATAAGAAATGACGGGTCGTTTTTGACCACACGACGAGCAGTACTTGTCATGTGGTAACTCGTATTTAGATCTTGACGACTGGTTCCGGCTCGTTTATACACGTAAGCGACTCGTAATTGACCACTCAACGAGGCGCAAATCACTTGTCAAATGATAATTAACGTGGCAACTCGTATTTGCATCTTGACGACTGATAACGACTCGTTTTTGCACGTTCGCGACTCGTAATTGCCCACTAGGCGAGTCGCAAATCACTCGTCAAGTGGTCAAAAACTGGCAAATCCTATATATGTTACACACGTTTTTGAAAGAGGTTAAATTAAAGTTTTTTCTTTATTTATTTTTAATCAAGATATGTTCTGAAATTCTTCAAAGTTCTGTAATGCTGCTCTGAGGTTTCCCCATCGGATAAGAATAAACACGTCATCGGCGTATTATGTGATCTTATACTCCTTATTAAAATATCTAAACCCTTTTATATTTACGTTTTTCTAATTTTCATAGCTAATATTTCAACTGCAATAATAAAGAGGTAGGGCGACAAGGGGCAACCTTGCCTGACCCCTCTTGATAATTTGAAGAAAGTTGAAAAATAACCATTATTTATAACACACGAACTTATATCTGTATAAAGAGTGTTTATCCAACTGTTAATTTTAGGGCCAAAATTGAAAAGTGTTCAAGCTTGTTTGATTTACCTAATATCTAAAAAAATCAAAGGCCTTTTCAAAGTCGACTGCCATTAAATATGCTGGTTAATTGTTTGTTAGGGCGAGGTGCATTATTGATGTTATTTTATTTATATTTTCTCCTATATAGCGTCATTTTATAAATCCAATTTGGTCCTGATGAATAATGTTTGCCAAAGTAAGTTTTAATCAGTTTGAAATGCATTTAGCAAATTATTTTGTAATCTATGTTGAGCAATGAAATTGGTCTCCAGTTTTTTAACAAGAGCATATCTTTTCCTGTCTTTGAGATTAATGTTATAATATCCTGTTTCTGAGTTATACACATCTGTCCTACGCTAAAACTATGTTGAACCATGTCCATAAAGAACGTTTATAACTCTGGCCAAATTTGTTGTAAAATTCTATGGAGAGACCATCTGTTCGAGGAGATTTGTTTGAATGAAATGTTTTCAATAGTTCTGTTACTTCAGACTCTGTTATATCTCTGTCACACCAATCTTTTGTTTCTTGGGTTATTTTTTCTATATCAATATCATTATTAAAAAGATCTTCCAAAATGCTGTCAGCCCGATAAAGTTTTTCATAAAATTGTTTCATCCGCTCTAGAATTTCTGCTGGTTCACGTGTTTGTTACCTTCATCATCCTTTAAATTAGTTATATGTTTCATACTATAGTTTCTTTTTTTCTAAATTTAAAAAATACTTTGATGGTTTCTCCCCCTCCTCATACCAAGTCGCTTGACTTCGTGTTATCGCTTCTGCAGTTTTAATTTCTGTTATATCTTCAAATTTTTCTTTCAGATTATCATATTTTATTTTAGCTTCTTTTACACCATTTGTATAACTTGGTTTTCATACTTATCATTTCTTTTTCAATATCCTTCATCTTTTTTTAATTCTTTCTCTTTTTTCTGTGCTGAATATTTTATTGTAACACCCCTAATTACACATTTTAAGGTATCCAAGAGTAAATCAGATTTCGTCTGCGGATTATCTTCTTTTACTCTCTGTATATTTTCTTTAATTATTTTTATATATTTCGAGTCATCTAACAGAGAGCAATTGAACTTCCAAAATCCAGGATCGCGAGGATTTTCTGTCGGTTTAAGTGTTATTTGGGCAGAAATTTGATCGCTTTTATAACTATTTTGAATTTGTGCTTGTTCTATATAATTTGTCAAACATTTTGAAACTAGAAAGTAATCAAGTCTACTTGAAATATTATAGGGATTATTTCTGCTCCATGTATATTCTTTTTCATCAGGATGATAATGCCTCCAAATATCCATCATATCGAACCCATTACACCATTCCTTTAATATGGCTCTAGACTGTTTATGGGTTATATTCTGACTTTAAAACTTATCCTTTTCGTTCCATAACTAAAGTAAAATCGCCTCCCATGATACATTTACCATTTGATATTACCTTAATTTTTTCTATCACATTTTAAAAGAAGATTGGATCATCACTATTCGCACCATATATGACAGACAAAGTTACTCTATGATCCCCTAACGTTATATCGCATACAATAAAACGTCCATTTTCATGTACTATAGTTTCATGAATTTCTGCTCCTACCGAATTTTTAATTATCAGACATACTCCTCTGGCATTTGATTCCCCATGAGCAAACAATTTTTCCTCCCCACTCAGCTCGCCATAATGCTCCATCCTTTTTAGTACTGTGGGTTTCTTGTAGGAATATTAGCTGATCAGTTCTGTTATTTAACCAATAAAAAGCTCTCCTCTTTTGTTATAATTTGCAATCCCTCTTACATTTAATGTAAGTATTCATATATCTGACATATGAATATAAATTCTCTTTTTCTATACGCTTTACAACAGTCTAAATTGTCCAGGTATATTAATACATTTTTTCTATTTGGGATATGAGGTAAAAGTCCAAGTATTATAAACAAATATTTTCTCTTTATAGCAAAGTAACCTAAATAATTTAGATAATCAAACAGGGTCACACATAACACCAGTTCACATGAATACAAATAAACTCTTTACCCCCAGTACACCTCAGCAAGCTGCGTGTGTAACATGCAGCAAAGGCACACCTGTCCAGTGTGGGTCCCGGCAGTGGCTATTTTCATTAAACAAGTCCAACTGTGTTTGTTATGCGTGGACCGGGTTTACCAAGTGCACATAAGTGTTACGCAACTGTGCCATTTCAGTCAGTGTTCTGGATTTGAACCTCGGAGCCGTCTATATAAAGGCATCCCCGCCAAAACCGTGTCTTCAGGTGATCATTGCAAGCTTCGTCCATTTGTCTTTTCGCATGCCTTTTCAATTGGAAATCCGCGGCCGTGAGATCCTCAAATACGCGAACTGGTCCCTTGTTAAATGCGGGTTTCGCATTCTTAACCACCATGTTTCGGACTGGGCGACTATAGAAACGGGCAATAATATGGCGATTACTGCTTTGTTTTTTTTTCCATCCGGTGCGATGCACGTTTTCCATTAGTTTTTTCTATATCTCCTGCGTTCAGTCCGTCTAGCAACCCTGCTTCTTTTATTATTTTGGCCACTTCTGCTTTACAGTTTTCTCTGAATTTTCTCTTGATACCCGAAACTCTCACATTGTATTCTCTGGAGTGTCTCTCCATTTCATTCATTTTATCCTTTTTTTTCAACTGTTCATTTCAAAGCAGCATTTTCTAAAATAATTTTCTCTAATTTTCTCTTGTTTGTTTCTGTGCCCTGCGTAAATTGCAAACTGTTTAATGTGTCCTCTAACTTTTTGTCTGAAACATTTTGTTTTGTTTCTATCTCTTTAATTGGTTTTCCACCTTAATTAATCTTCCTTCGAATCTCTGCCCAAATTTATTGAAAGCTTGAATATTTTATTGCGTGGACTCTCTAATAGTCTTTTCAATGTACTGAGGCCGGTATCGGGCTCTATTGTATGAATGGGGTCAATGCAAGGTTGCTCACCTATTGCGCCGCTCTTTGTGATCACTCGGTAGCTCACCTTTGGATCCCGTAACATTCACATAACTGTCCATTGTCACAGTTCCATGTTTACCTTTTTGGGTATCATTGGTTCGCTTGGGCATTATCCTTGATTCCACCACAATATATATCACGTTTTAAGTTTATATTTCGCCTTTATATAAGATATATCTGCCACTCTCAGAGCCCTTCAGAAGCCTGACTGCTCACTCTGACATGCGGCACCGGAAGTCTCAAATTATGATGTTTGTTGAAACTTTTTTTGAAGTGCTGTCAGACCGTATTGATACATTTTGAACTGATAAATGAAAATGTTTATGAATGTATTCTCTCATTTTGTGTCATATTTTTTTTTCGAACAGTCATTAAAGCAAGTTTTATTTGTATTGCAGTTCGGAAATATGGAACGTAAGACGCACTTGTTTGACTCCAGTAATGACTCAAAAGTTGATCAATAAGATGAAATACAGATATTACCAAGACGCATATATATGAGCACCGAGTATGTAGTACGTTTACTGGAAGGAGAACAATGCACACCTGGCTATCAAGAATATATTCTTCAAACAGCGAATCTGCATGTAACAAAGAGTTGTCAGAACAAGAGCACACTTCAACAAATTATCCATTGATGGGTACTGCCATCAGACAGAATTTGGCAGATAATGGACAAACCTCACCAGGGTTTCACTGGAAACTGCAGTTCATTCACAGATTCTGTATTACAAAGTATAAAAATCGAGCCAGAGGACAGCAAGGAATATTCATTTGATGGTTTAAAGGATAGATCACTAAATAATTCAAATGAATTGGCAGATACCACAGGTACAGAAAATACACCTGGTGGCTTGAAAGAAAGATCAGAAAATAATTTAAATGAATTCGTTGATTCCACAAGGATGATGCTTCACAACGCTGATGGAACACAAAGATGCATATTAAGTGTTTCTATTAAGTAAAAGTTTGGAGGAGTGCCCGAATGTAACAAGACACTAAAGGTGTGTCAATCTCGCCGTGTACGAAGGTAGAAATGGTACAAGAACACCAGAGGCTGCGAGACTTCACTTTAGTGCAATGAAAGAATGATTGTGTAAGATGCTTATGGCAGAATGTCCGTCTTGTTTCGCACATGAAGAGAGACAAGAAGTAACGTTCACCTGCGAGCAACAAGCTAGAGAAACATGCAAATCGGCACATCAAGAATGTGTGAACCCAAGAAAATGTATTGGTGAACAACACAAAACATGTAATATATTAAAATATAATATCTTAAAATTGAATCGGTTCTAACATTAGTCCAGCACAATAGAGTGTCTCAATTAGGAAACTAGTACGGATGTACTTAATTTGCCTAGGTTGTTATTAGCTGGTCGGGTTAAGGGTTAGAGTGTGACACAGCTGTAAACGTTTGGATTGTTGATCTTCTGATACAAAGCTGCAAAATCAGTCGTCGCCATTTTTGTCTAGTTTAGGGTAAAGTGCATCTCACTGGCTTTCGTTCTATTCCATCAATGAAGAGACGTAGCGCCATAGCGTCATATCGACATTACGACCAGATTACTGGCGCCAGAGTGTCATTGCATCTAAGTCTTAGAAACGCATTATAAGGCCTTATGAAGATGCAAATATTTTCGTGTCTTCATGGCCAACAGGTACACTGTAAATCAACATAAACCAGACCAAACGTGCACATTTTTTAATACCAAACATGGGCGAGAAAATTTTCGTTTTAACCCAGCACATTGGTAGACCCCTCGGCTTGTTTGTTGAATTTATGACCGCATGAACAAAAGCATGGCTCGCTCGGGTTACAAGGCAGCTTGCAGGCGATACAGGAAATGACCCGTGTCCTTGGAGACGGTGTTTCAGTCTGGGTTATGAGCTTACACGTATACTGTTGTGTTAATTTATCATTATTAGCATAGTATTGATTATGGACCGTTTACCACAATATGAAAGCAACTTGATGCAAAAACATTGCGATACATTCCTCGACATTACTTAAATCACGACTCGAGTAGGCTTACCAGCCCAATTATCCGATTGCCTACCGAGTCGGGTTGTCACGAGAGTAGCACGAGAGAGAGAGAGAGAGAGAGAGAGAGAGAGAGAGAGAGAGAGAGCGCATTGGGCTAAATAAGGTGTCCACTTTTATCAGTTACATTTATAAGCTTACAAGCCCTAGTTTCACCACAGGCGGAGCTACGAAGGGGGAAATGAAGAAACTATACCCGCACTCTGGGACTTGCATCAATGTTTTAAACGTTACTAACACCTAATTATTTCAACTTCAGTAAGCAGAAAAAAATATACAAGATGTGGTAATAAAACTACCTTAATAGCATTTAAACAGAATTAAAATCTTAGCAAACAGTCTTTAAGCAAATTATGTTGTGTTTGTGGATAATGTGTTAGCTTTTAGGTGCCTTTGGATTGATTTATCAAATACTGATTGGACAAAATCTTCAGGGTCGCCATGGACTCTAGTATTTCAGATGAAATATTTAAAATAATACCTTGGTATAAACAATTCACATATATATATATATATTTATATATATATATATGTATATATATATACATATACACATATATATATATGTGTAATCTTCGTTCAGTTGTCAGCAGATGAGTAACCAGTCAGATCTCGGTCATCGACGAAAGAGAGGTACAACATCCCCCCCCCCCCCGGGTTTTTCGTTACTTTAGGGGGCGTTTGAATTCCTATTTTCTCATGAAGATACACTCACTGATAAAGGTATTCGTAACTGTTTTGCACGTTAATGTTGATATTTTTATGTTTTTGTTTATATTGAGCTGCTGTGTTTCTTTCGGGCATATTCTTTAAAAAAAGTTAGTTTTCAATGCTTCATTGTCTTAATGTAAAAACAAATAGCAGCAATTTAGCGTACTGGAAAGGATTTTTTTTTTAATTCAAGGATTGATTTGTCCAGTAAACGAACGTTGGCTGTTTTAAAGCTCGGTTTAACTGTAAGTCTACCTAGCTGCTATTCGAACAACCCTTTTCCAATCGTGTTTGGCCAGCTGCCGTGGCTTCCTTTGACATAGCAAAATTGTCAAGTTAATCGTAACTTGCAGACAGGTACGGATAGGTCCTCCGATGAAATTCAAAATTTGGTCAGTGTGACCTAAATTCTTCCAGTTAAGGGGTGAAAACGAGTTCGACCACCTCAAAATCTAAAGAAGTTAAAGATTCACGCAATAAGGCCTGACTCTGTAGTAACTGCAAGATGGGTCGTCATGACATGCTAATTAATCTTTATATTTTTAAGTGCTGTAAGAGACTTGGGGCGTTTATTAAACTTTCAGCTCAACTAACTTTGACAAGCGACATGGCTTAAATCTGGTTTTTATCAACATGAATGTCTGACTGTTCAAGCCTTTACGGCCGTTTAAATAATTTACATCATTAAGACATATGCCCTCATCAATATGGAAACTATGAATCAAACGGTCACTATTCTTCATATATACTGCATTGAAGTTATGTTCCCTGAATGGTTTCAGTAATTCAGTTTCTCCATAAATGCTTGGTATGCAGTGAAATATTTTATGCATGTAAATCTTTGACAGGTTAATTATTGGCCTGAAACTATTCTTATCAAATCCTACTGACACTTTGTTCATCCTCAGTCGACTAATATAAAATGCCATATTATATTAGCCAAAGATACCTAATTAACGAAACTCTTTATTTCATAAGGCGGAGATCAGCAAGCTGCTTTAGGTATAATGCCCTTTTCGCACACGGATAGAAACAGATACCAAAATTTGATATACTTCACACGATACCAAAATCGAAAAGCCTAACCATAATGTGTATGAGTAATCATGCCTTCCGACAAAATTTGCTGAAAAAAAAAGTAAATATATTTAAACAAGTTTTGTTATAAAATTGTAATGGTATAAATATCTGGACACAGTAGTTTGTCACAGGTTATATCGCAAAAGAGACATTTGGTTAAATCGGGACCATTAAATGCAAACTTTTGCCGATTTCCTGGAAAAAATACACACCATTCGGTTTCAATGGAAGTCATAAGAATTCGCATGTTGTAACATTACCTTTCCTGGCGTACACAGGACTTATTTGAGAACTTAAATCTGTTTGATTTTATACATTATATATTGAACTGTCGCGCGTTTCATCAAACAACTTGTTCAGCAGAAATGACCCAACAAAGAATTTTATGAGCTCAGCAAAGAATGCCATCTTGGCTGGGGAACTGATGTTTCCGCTGTCGTTTCATCCACCTATCAGCAGTCTCATGTAACCTTTCAACTATCAGAAGCCCCATGTACCATATCTGAAGACAAGGAAGTATATCCAGAATAATATATATGGCTTTCCAACAGATATCACCCTAATTAAATGCAGACATTTACCTGAGAATTACATTCCTTGCAAACTTTAAGCTTACTATGAAGTCCAGATTGGGTCATGTACCATGATTGAGCTGTCTTGCCGGGATCAAATCTGAATTCAGAACATAACACTTTTATTCCGGGCTCGCATGACTACGGGTTTTTCATCACTAGAGAAAGTAGCTCATGCAGATTTCATTTCTTAAACTATGATGTACAAACTATCCATTCAGTCATTGGACAAGTGCTACTGTTTATTTTTAAATGTATTTATTTTACATGGTTACAAAACTAATACTAGGCACTCTCCATGGCTCGAACGGTAGCGTTCATAAAACTACCGACCTTGCACGGGCAACAACCATCCATTCTCATAGCCACGCCGGGGATCGAACCCGGGTCGGCTGCGGAGAGAGCCGAGCCTTTTACCCCTCAACTGTCCAGGCCTCTTCACTTATGTAGTTGCAAACAAGAATGCAAACATAGTTGGGATATTGTCGAGCACAGCCATTTCGTTTAAAGTACAGTTCTAAGGGAATTCGGAATTTCCTTCTAAAACTTGAAGATAAAATTCCATTATGGTTATTTTTCGACAGATACTTGAAGGTCAATTCTTAAGTTCGACCGGCCCCGCCTTAGGGTCTCTAAGAATCTCCAAGGGAATCAAGAGCTATTTGCATACACAGAAACGAGCTCCAATTGTTTCCAGTGAAAGGGTTAAACTCACAGAAGTCATCTAAAACTACATATATGATGGCTCAGCAGCAACTTTGACTGGTTACTGCACAATTATTTTCTCATGTTGATTAGTGATGTTACTGGTACATAGTCTGCTAGGCTATCCTGCTTGTACCGGCAAGACAGCCAAGTGGCTTATTCATGGCCACTATGCAAAAGAATGAGGTCCTGTTTACAGTTCGATCTCACTGACTTAGCTGAAAGATTTTCTGAAAATGAAAGTCATTTACGGATGAGCTATTGGTTCAAATTCAGAAGAGGTTCTTTTAGCCAACGTCGAAAATATATTTAATAAAACCAGTATTCGAATTCCACATATGCTTTGAATAACATTACAAATACAGTATTCAGAATTAATGAACTAGCATTATCAACAAAGGACACATGGCTCATGGCGCACAGCTGAATTTCACTGTAGGATGGCCACTTTGCAAAATCAGAGCAAATGGAATGTCCTATTATCTATATAAGTCCTGGACTTCTGAACTCAACCACTACAGTAGTAGCTTGGAACAGTCTCTAACATCTGCACATCAAGAACGACTGCCCCATTTCCCTGCATGTGCTTTGCATATATACACGAGGAAATGTATCTAGTGTTTGAAAAGAATTACCAAGAATCAGGCTTGGCCTCATTGGGAACCTTATTTCGGCTTTATCACCCTCTGATTTTTTACAATAATTTCGCCCTCACACAACAAAAGTAATAAACTCCAGCAAAAAGTCATCAAGTCAAGAAAAGCCGCATAATTCCTGTTGACAACAGTGGTATTAGTATTCGACGGTCTTAAAGTGCTAAAATTGGTTTTCGATGTAAAACAGAGGTACTTAGACTTACACAGGGGCACTTTTCATGATTTTTTATTACAAGTTTTCATGTGTTTAGTAAGTTGACCCTTTCTGTCAAAAGTTTCATTACAGTGTCTGCAACTTAATTCCACGTGCCTTTGCATATGTGATTTAAGATGGTCTTTTCGTGAAAACCCCTTTCCACATAGAAAACAGTTGAACAATATTTCCTTTGTGTGGATTTTCATATGCCTTTCAAGGTGGTTCCGTTTAGTAAAACCTTTGCCACACACAGTACAGGAACATGGTTTTTCTCCAGTATGCAACTGCATATGCAACTTAAGATGACTATTTTGGGTGTAACATTTGCCACAAATCTCGCATTTTCTATTTCTTCCCTTATTTGTTGACTCTGTGTTCTCCAGGTGCGTTTTTAAGTGAGTCACCAAGTGACTTTTAATCCCAAAACTCTTTTCGCAGTAATCACATTTGAAGGGTTTCTCCCCTGTGTGTGCCCTCATATGGCGAACAAGATCACTGGCATAAGTAAAACATTTGCCACAATGTTCACATTTACATGGTTTTCCTCTGTTGTGTACCCAAACATGTTTCTTCAATGCCTTCTCTTGTGGAAAACCTTTCCCACACTTATCACACCTAAAAAAAGGTTCTTCCTGTGCATGTGTTTCAGTTTGGGATGAAAGACTTTTGTCAGTGATACGTCTCTTTCGTTTGGTAATTTTGATATTTCTATACGGGCCTGTCGAAAGATTTTCTAATGAATCTTCCGATTTTACGGTGGGAACAGCCAGACCTGCTAACTCTCCATCCGAAACTGATTCTGTTAAAGCTGTCTCATCTGCTACTGAGCCACGGGTTTCTGTTAACTCTTGTATCTTTTCGCTTTCTGCGTAGTTGGCAACATGGGACGAGGATGAGACCACTTCTGACTTGATGGACTGCAACACACCATCCTCCCTACAAATGGCACCTCCTGGTAGGAATGTCTGTTGATCTTCACCGGATATTCCTTCAGAGGCTTGATTCACCGAAACCTTCCTTTTAGAGGTTGAGCTTCTGGTTCCTGAAGTAACCGTAATATATAGATAAATTATTTTAATTTCACCATCCTACTATTTTTATTTTTATTAATTTTTTCCTAAATGAAGATAAAAACTATTGCACATTAAAACAGATTAATATGGAATCGAATATAATAAACTTTCTTCAACAGATACACAATAAATGGAGTCCTCTGCACCTGCAAAATATTCTTGTAAACAATGCTTAGTGTCATGAAAATTTTCATTAATACTTATTTGAAAAGCTTAATGTCATAGTTTATACTCTTGTATTAGAAACTCGAAGATCTCCATTTTGTAAGATGATTTTACTGAGTGATGACAGTTAGCTCAATATCAAACTTTTTGTGATCTCTGTTCAGCTTAAAATTTTTAGCCATATTTATATAATCACTGTTTTACTCTTTTATTCATACAACGTTACAAATGTGGTTTTGCTTGTGTAGTTGTGAAGTTCACAAGATGAGACAACTAGTACATAGGTGTACGATTTTCTTGTCAATAACACAGATACATGGAATGGAACACCTCTGTTCAGTTTTAAATGCCAGACTACATGAAAAAATTAAAGTCGTAATACACAGAAAAGTCTAAATTGTCTTAGAACATCTATGCCGCTCGTTTCACTGGATCACCTATAACCAAAAGGGCAATGGTTTAAGTGTTACAAGCTTCATACATCATAAAATTAAAGTATAATGGGTAAGTAACTCACTTTTATTTTCTCCACTGTGCAGTAACCTGTGCTTCTTCAGCTTGGACATCACAGAAAAACATTTTCCACAAAGTTCACACTCAAACAGATGCCCTGTGACACTAGGAGCCACATCAGTCATTAGAACACCATCTGCACGTCTTGTTTCCTCTTCTTTTATGATATCATTATGAGCGAATGAGTTTTCATGGTAGTTCTCTTGATTACCTGTTTCTCTGGAGCTATCTGTGTTGGTCAAAGATGCTGATGTTATATCCTCTGACTTGATAAAGCATGAATGTAACTCATCACATTTTTCTTGGATAACAGTGTATGTATGCACTGTCAGTTTCTTTGACACTCCTGGACCATCACTTTCAATTTCAGTAATGTTTTTTTTCACCTGGCATAAGGTTGGTCCATCACCATCACTGCTCGTTAGTTTTGTTGATACATTCCCTGCTATTTTCTCCGTCTCTCTAGGATGGAACATAGAGTTAACTTCACACTCCACTGAAGGTTCCAAGTCATTTACGTCCAGACCACTGTGGATTGGTGTTTCTAGCAAGCAGCTAAATGGTTCTGTTTCTGTAGTATGTTCCATCTTTACGGCTGCCGATGCCTCTTCATTCCATGATCACTCAAGAATGTGTGGTCTGTATGAAATACAATGAAAGGGGTTTATGGAAAACCTTGAAAACATAGATTCCGGTCATCAGGTACACAGTAACAAGTATGCCCCTCATGCAGTCATGCAGCAGTTATACACTGCAGTCGTGCCAGACCTACTGTCATGTGTAAGTTGAAACCGCTGCTTGCTATGGTAAGGTTCTCTGAACAGGAACACCAGGGAGTGCATAGAGAATTGAACTGTAATCAGACCACTGATATTGCACTGTGCATCCTGCCAAAATTTTGAATATGTGACATCAGCTCTTGTTGGACTGATAACATCGTTTCTGGCATAGGGTCAAGAATCTGACCAATGTAAGCTTTGGTGTAACCAAACCAAATCAAGCGGATGTCGCATGTTTAACTTTTTGCGGGATGCACAATGCAATATGAGTTGTCTGATTATAATTCTGTGCTTTGTGCACACGCTGGTGTTCCTCCTCAGAGAACCTGACCATAGCAAGCAGCGGTTACACATGAAAGGATGTCTGGGACGACTGCAGTGTATAACAGATGCGCGAGGAGCTTTAGTTAGAAGCAATCATTACCAGAAATTAATTTTGCACCTGCAATGAAAAAAAAATTTTGACACCATTTTAAAGATTATTATACTACTGGATTATTTGTTACACTTTACATTACTTTATATTTAGCTCAACATAATATTTAAAAATAAAATATTAATATGCAGTTATTTGTGTGCATGAAGGTTGATATGTTTGAGTGTATATACCTGCGTCTCTGATAGCGTCATCACATTTGTAAAAGTGATAATGAGACAGTTTTAAGGAAACATTGTATACAGAGTGCTTTAACCATTAGAAAAGTATAATGAACAAATAAATATTGAATGACTGCAAAAGTTCAAACTCCTAATGATCTCCTATACATGTTTGGGAATACTGTGGATTCAGAATTGTTCGTTGGATTTTCGTTTTGTGCTATTCTTGGGTAACATTTATCCACAAAATTAAAAACCCAACGATCATTAGATTTATTATAGATTTTTGAAAGTCCATCCACCCTGTGCATTGAGTAATTGTGTTTGCCTGCTTTCATCGTTCATGCTAGCAAATGCTACTGATTAATAAAACGAAAAAAAAAAATTTAGCCCATAAAAAAAAATAATTATATTGTAAGGAAAGATATTCAGTTCCATCTCTATAGAAATTTAATTTATTGTATCAGCCACACTTAAACACCAGCTGTTATGACAGCACACTGAGTGAATATGCCTTCCTAGAAGCCACAGTCAGAATATGTATCAATGTTAACCAATATCCATGCAAACAGGCATTGTGTAATTAAAAAGTAGTTAGGGAACAAGGGAGTTGTGGCTTCTCTTACTCTACAACAGTGGGCTGCCTTATACCCATCCAGTAACCTGATGTCAGGGCTGTGATGATAAGATCCCAGCACAGACACCAGCATAATTACTCCAGGCTAACAATTACTCAGCAAAATCCCTTGCAGGGTCAGACTGTAAGGCCAGTCCTTTTTACCCCTGAACACTATGTCTGGCAGGGACAGGGAAAGGGTGGCGGGGACAGATGAAAGAGTGGCAGGTTACATTTAAGGCTGGTGGTGAGAAATGAAAGGCTGGCAGTGCGCCAGGCTATATTGGCTAGTGGAGAACCCTCAATACGCAACGCCAGAGATCCTCTATCTCCTGTGCTGGAGGCAAAATGTCACCAGGTTTGCTATTGCAGGCAGGTGCGCCCCTATCTCGAAAGTCACTGGGGGCAAAAACAAAGATGGCTGATGATGTCCAAACACTCTTGCCTGCTGGGCAAGCACAATAAGTTTGACTGTTTTATAACCCTAAGTCTGAACTCCTTTAGCAGTGAGAAATTCTCTCAGTTGCTGAACGGTCTTAACGCTAAAATCTGTTGCACAATGTAGTGACAATCGGTTCGCTGTAATATTACTGTCGGACATATTTGTTTTTGCCTGCAAGTCTGCTGGTGCAGCAGCACTTATGCGCCTCCACTACAGAAGATCAAGGATCTCCAGCATCACATTTGCCTGGCAGGGCTTAATGAGGTGTCAAGATAAGCGGGGAAGCAGAGTACAATAGCCGATCACGGCCAGGCAATACGACTGGGAAATTAAATTCCTTGGACAGCTCAGCGGACTGTCTTTGATGTCAGAGCAGACACTCCTTTTATTAACCCCAAACATTTTTAGATAAGTCAGCTGATATATTTGTCATTTGTGTCACTGAGCCTATCACTTGTACGGGGACTGCATGTTTTTTTTTAACAAATGGAAAACCCTGATCTTTGGCTTATTTTCAGGTATGTTCACATATAAATTTTGATACTTTGCCTGACTAGGAATGATTCGTTCATGAAAGTTTTGACCCATTGAAGAGTGTTTCAGGTCAAAACCACAAAATTTTAAACCCACAATATTTTCTGAATCCACAGTACATTCAGCCTTATCTGCCATAGTTAATTTGATATATTGAGTAGCTGACATATCTTCCTCTTAGTGAAGTCACTATCATAGAATTTTGGTACAATGACATCAATTTAAAAGCAATTGTCTTTTTTCCTGGGGGGGGGGGGGGGGTTACTATGATCTTTTAATGACCTCGGCAAGGTATTTGGCTTGGATGCTCTCTGGGTGATATTGCTGACAATATGCAAGCATTTAAGTTCTAAAGTCAATTGTGTTAAGGGAGCTGGGCTAGTTGCTGGCTCAAATCCCATCTCACATTCTAGCCATTCCTTTAATTCAGCTGCATTCATTCAGAGTCTTATAACACATTATGGATCTTTACTATTTTATCACTTGTTTCAAATTATGCAAAAGTTGATATCACCTGATGTTTTCAATGAATTTCAGTGAATTTTTCATGAATTGGTGGCATATGGTTGTTTTGGCTCTGGATGCAGATACATGATTTTACAGGGTTATGTGCTATTTAAGTATTTTTAAATTAATCCTTTGTTCAATAGTACCACTGCATGGTCATTTAAACTTCTGTGGCCAAATTTAGGCAAGAACTTGATGGCATTTTGGAAATGGATATATTCCTTAAAAAACATAACGAGCCAGCCAAGTGCCATTTCACACCCTTATTTATAGATAATGTCACCCTCAGGTTAAAAATGTATTACTGGCACACAACTGTAGGGTGGGGGGGGTAGAGCCAATGATTTTCCGTTTCAAAAACAAGGCTTTTCCGTTTCATTCATCACCAAATTCCGTTTCAATTCCGTTTCATATTCCTGGGAGCCAGATCCATTATTTTTGCTGACAAGATAGTTTATTTTACTGTTTTTAAATCATATAAAAAGATATAAATATATGTCAAGTCTTAATGTAACTTGTAATGTACATTTTTACACTACTGTGTACAGATCTAATGGAATGGGAAAAACGTTGTGTATGTAAAATTTCATTCATTGCTGAAAAATTCAGTTCAAGCCAAATGCAGATTTTATTACCAGTACCATAGCTGAGACTGTAACAGGAACATTTATTGTATAGTCTGATCATTCATTATTCTTATTAAAAATAAAGAAGGAAAAAAAACAGTTCATATATAATCTTTAAATGTGATATGTTACATTACGACAAGAATGCGATATTCAAGTTAGGCCCTACTGTTAAGTGTATTCAGAACTGCTCATGCTAATTTAGTTTTCCAATTCTGACCCTCTGAATTTACAGGTAACATTTAAAAAAATTAATTATTATAACAGTTCTTAATGAAATTTGTGGTGGCACATCTTGTAACAAGTTGTGTGTAAAGTAAAATAAAATTACCATAGAAAAAATAAAACAACATAATTCTTTTTATATATTTACCCTCATAATTTCAGGCTTCTGTCTATCTTTATTGGACATTTGCATTTACACCGTTCCAATCTGAATCATATAACTTCACGATCGATGATCTCATTGACTGTTTATAACTGTCAAAGTATATTAACTTACATAGGCACGACATCGTTCTGTCGAATCAAGTTATATAAAAATTGTTGCAAAGTGATCAAAGCCCAGGTTTCATTCAATTAAATACGATTTCGCAAGAACTGGCGTTATATTTCTGTGAAAAGAAAGTGCCGGTTCCTCCGTGACATGTCAAGCGCGGGCATATAAGAGATTCACTGCGCGCGGCGATATGATACACAAGCGAGCTAACTTTGAAAACGAGCACAAGTGAATGCGCTGTCAAGAAAACGGGGACAGCTTGTTCTTGGGCATATAAATTAAGGTCAACGCATAAATTATGCAAAGTACTTACTCCTATTTTTGACAAAAGTTCACGTGACTCCATCGCTTTCCAGCGGTGAAGGCTTTGAAGAATGCCGCCCGTGCAATTCCTTTTGACCAGTTATGACGTGAGCGTATAGATGAGTAAGAATACCGCTTTAGTTTTGATTAAACTGGGTAAAAAATTTGCATTCAGCGTGATTATTTTCCCAAAAAGGCAGACCTTTGACATTTTGCATGCATTACAAAGTCGGGCGCACTTCGCTCTGGGCACTGCCGTTTGAAATCAGGGGATTCCCCTTAATCGTAAGGGGTCGCGTGTCTGAATATTAATCGACCTACAGGTCAGGCACATTGCATGTTTTTAGGGTCGACTCGCGGGTCACACCTGACACCTTTTGCGTTAAGCCATGGATCACTACATAGTCATGCGAGCTACGATGTTTGATGGCCAATGCAGGGGCCTCTATTTGACAGTAAATGTGGTGCAGGTCACCATTGCAAACTGATATTAAACGATTCTGGAATTCTGAAAGCTCTGAGGAATTGGAAATGCCGATATCATATGACTTAGAGGAGAAAAGTCTTAAATTTTTTCCAGGTTACCCAGACTCCGTGTCAAGTTGCAAATTCCGTTTCAAAATGCGTTTTCCGCGAATTCAGTCCGTTTCCCACATTCACGGAAAATCATTGGCTCTAGGGGGGGGGGGGGGGGTAGTTATATTTTAACATATATCAAAATAAATGTTAACTTGTAATCAACCAAAAATATATGCTATTTTCCACTCAAAATGCCTTACCGATATATATTTTTTCAAATATTCCAACCACTGAACCAGTTTGATTAAAGATAGGAAATACCAAAACGGTGGTTGTGGGATGGGCCAGCAAGTGTTTATTATATCATGACCCCCCTTCCCAATTTTTTTAAGGGCCTGTAGTATCTGTATTGCATGTTGGTAATTGCAAGCATGCGAGGGCCTGTGGACTGTACAGTATTGTAAAGATAACATATCAGGATATTCAAAATGTTCTATGCTTAGTATGTTAACAAATATATGTCTGACATACTATATATATATAATATTATATGCTTTGAACAGCCTTTTTAATATATGTAATCTATAAATTATTTATTAGGCGACTCACTGGTACTTGTCCAACTGGAATAACTAACCCGTCCAACTGAGACTCGTCCACCTGGGATGAAACCTGACCGTATATTATCCTATTGACTGGACTTTGTAGGAGTTCCATTGACTGTACGCTGAGTTATGATTGTATTAGCCATTTATAATCACATAACAAATGATGACAAAAGTCTCCAATAGTTGTGTTTACCTTTTGAATTATCTAGGGCTTGGCTCCGCGTTGGTGTTCAGTTGTTTTCATGAACGTCCAAGTGGCTAGCAGTGCCGAAATTGGCGACGGACGATTCTGTCCCGTCACCAAGTTCGAACATGCCTTGAATATCCGTATCTTTGCCAAATCAAACCCGAGATACTGGTGGCGTTTCAATTAATTGATAAAAACAACACACACATTAGTCTCTCCAACAGACGCCAGGTGCCGCTACCGCTCTTGCACCAGTACTGGTGCACGAGCGGTAGCGGCACCTGGCGTCTGTTGGAGAGACTACACACACATATCGTGTGTAACACTTAATGTTTGTTGAAAAATGTTTTTTTTCACAGATTAATTATGTCCATCCATCTAATAAGAAAGTCTCGCCTGAAATGTTATAATTCATTTTTTAAAATTAAATTATAAAAAAAGAAGCATATGCCGTTAATAGATTATTCTAGTTAAGAACAAATTTAAAGGACCCACGGGTCACGACGCTCAGCTGAAATTGAAACTTTGGCAAATGCAAATTATGCTGATTTCTATTGTAATGTTTTTCTTATATATGAGAAGCTAAGAGGAAATGACCCTCCTACTTGGTTATAATAAAGTTCTAAATATATGATTTCAAAACTATAACACTTTGACAATTAAGACAGTCATGAAGAAAATATAGTAACAATATACTGTGATGCATATGAAAAATTTACAGATGGACAGGCAAGTGGACAGAATGGACTGCTACCTTTATTTCACTTTCAGGGAAATAATGCATTTGAGTTTGTATTAAACCCTATTTTTTAGCATATTCACATTTTCCATTAATAGTTTTTATCATATTCATTTTTTAATTGACAAGTTTTATAAATTTGTAATAATATAAAAGCTATAGAAAAAGTAAAAATATCAGAATTGTCAGTTGCAATAATTATTTATCGAGTGTTTAGCTCCCATCAGGTCAGATAATGCATACACATATATTTTATTATTTTCAAATCGCAAATGTTTAAACTGACATTAAAAGAAAATAATGCCACAACATGGCATCTTCAAGAATATTCCTTGAATCACTATTAAACAGTTTTGTACATTGGAGTTTTCAATACATGCTTAATTTTATTCACTGAAATAAAAGATTCAGTAAATTTTATAAAATAAAAGCATATTTTCATATAAAGTATACACACTGTTGGTTGAATGAGGGACAAACAATATCATTATGCCATGATTACCTTAGCTATAATTTATTACTGGAATTAATATTCAATTTCACACCTGGTGAAGTTTTTACTTTTCTGAAGTAAGGAATTCCTTATCTAATGAACATCCACACCTTTATAGCAATACACCCCTTGTGGACACAATTAAATTTGCACTTAAATCATTGTAACCCTGGTGGTACAATACAAAATGTTTCAAAAGCCTAGAAAAAGGATGAATCAAATACAGAAATTATAACATTCATCTAGTTTATGGACCATCCAGGGTGGGAGGAGGAGGGGGGGGGGTGCAGGGCAGAGGGGAAGCCTGCCGGTAGTGACCTGGTGAGCCATGGCAAGCTGCCAGGAGTGGGTTACATAACAGAGGTGAAGGCTGAACCAGGTGGGCTTAATGTAAACAACACTTGACATGGTGTATGAGAACTTGAATAAAAGCTGCTCTTTTAAACCAATTTTTTGAAATTTCAGATATTAAATGATTTAATCCTTATATATGTATATATGCTGTGAAAATTAAATCAACAGTGCTCACAGGGAAAAAAAGTGCCATGGCCAAAATTTAAGGTATTGATTTTTTATTAATGCTAAAAACTTAAAAAATTGCAAAATTCAGATCCAATTTGGGTAAACAATCGAATCTTGATTAAATGAAATTATATCCCAGAAAAGTCTCTAGCTTCAGCAATTCTTATGTTAAGTGAGTAAATACATTTCTTGGTTTTTTACAAGGTGCATTATGTTGGGGCCAATATCTTCAACAAATTATTCAATACTGGCCTAATTTTTGGTATGTACATTCAATATGTATGGAAGAATATGCATACTAAAAATAAAAAACAGATCAGTGGTATAAGTCTTGAAGTGTAACAAGGGGTTTTTAATGGAAAACAGAGGTTTTTCCTTCATATCTAAAAAAAACAAAGTCCTGGTGACCCAATTTTCTGTATGGTAGGAGATTTTGGGGACATCTAACTGTACGCAAAATTTTTGGATTCGTAGGTCCTACGGTTTCAAAACATGCCCTGTTAATGGACAGATGGCCAGATGGCCAACGGACAAAGGACCATGACAATAGCTCATATGACTTATAGTCAGCTTAGCTAAAAATGATCAGGAATATTGTTTTATGGTTCAACATAAGCCCACTACAGAGTGCCAAATACTACTTGGTGCTACAAATATCATTCATTTTTTTTTTTTAATTTATTTTCAAATGTAAACAACAAACCATTCAAATGTATATTACAACAAGACAGAACAATATGTAGGCCTGCTAGGTTAAAAAAATATTGATAATTTTTTTATCAATTTTAAGAATTTGAAAAAGATAGGAACAAAATCCAGTACAATATAATAACATTTTACAGGGGTAAAGCATTTTCTGGCCCAGTCTCGAAATTTTTCTGGCTGGTAAAGATTCTAGCAGCCAGCCAACAACTGTCACAAACATCTATTTTGTGTCATATGTGTGGACTATAAAACTGTATTATTCATGTTTTATTGCACTTTGACGGTGTAACTTCAGAGAGAAATATATTTTGGATAGTCTGTGCAATGAATTGCCGGTGAAATGGAGCTGTTACTTGTATAACCTTGATGATGAAGAATTTTTCCTGTCTTTACTCGGTAAAGATTTAGATATTGATGATCCAGACTCTCACTGGGAGCATCATTTCAAGTATTTATATCATGCAGCGAATATATATATATATATATATATATATATATATATATATATATATATATATATATATATAAATATATATATATATATAGATAGATATACATAGTATATATATAATATCTCTTTTTGACAACTCAAATTCACTTATGCGTAACTTATTATTGTCATATGGTTAAACAAGAGAAGTCATATATAATATCAGTGACAGATTGTGATGCATTAATACGGTGGTTAATCAAGTACATCATGTAAAAAGTGACTCATCCTTGGTTTTTGGTTTGAATATTTGTAATTTCTTCTTGTTATAATTATGGACTATTTGCATTTTCTTGTATTTGATTATGCAATATGATATGATGTATGAATATCTTCATTTTATGGAGGAAATAAAGACCATCATCATCATCATACAAAAAAAAAGAAATAACTGGTCTTGTCACAGATTATGTTCACTCCTTAAAGCCCTCCAAGAACCAGGACAGAATTAATCAAGCAATTATTAAGAATAAACATTTGAAGGAATTTTAACTCTTGAAAACTGGATTTTTAGTAGTGCCAAGTCTGAATCCTGAGCATTTGATACAAAGTTGATATTTAGTAATGCTGGCTGGTTGCTGTAAATTTAGCATTATTGAAGCCCCTTCTATGCATCCTTGAGAACATGCAAACACGTGGAACTTTTATCGGAATAAACTTGAAAAAAAAGTTCATTTTGTAATAAAATAATTTTATTGAAACTTTGTTATCACAATTAAAACATATGATACCAGGTATATTAATGTTTTCATTTTATAATATCTAAAGTCAAATGTTGTGGAGAACCAGCCCATTTATAATTAGTTATTATGCATGTTGTGATTGCAGTTCACTCCCAGTGAAAATCCAAGGCATATATCATGCAATGTACCTAACTTCAAAACTATAAATCATAGTGCTCATAACAATATCATATGCCTATAGTTATTATTTGCAATATGACCTTGGGTAGGATAGAACAAACATGGTGTAAACATCTTTAATATTAATTATTAGAACAATACAGGCTTTAACTGCCCTAGATTGCAGCATTACAGCATAAAGTGTAAGTGTTTCAGCACTGCCCCCTATCCTTTTTGTAACATCTTTGATCTGGCCATGATGAGTATGAAGTAATATTAATGATCAAATCATATTTTGATGAAAACTCCCACAAAATATTATGCAAAATATGAATCCAAGACACAAGTTGTGACTTTAGCAATGCAAATTTATTTTAGGCCCTTTCAGAGTCCATTTTAAATGGCCAACCATAGAGTTATAATATACATAAGAAAGATTGTGCACAGCACATCACACGACCCTCTAGTCCAGAACTGGACTTTGATGGGCCATACAAACACCCCTTCTCAACACCCAGGCCCATCAGCGAGCCAGATGGGGAGGGACGTTGGTTGATTGTGAAGCACAGATATCTGGATTAGCACCCTTTTAGTTTGATTGTATACTGGTATAATTGACCCCAAAGAAATAACCAATGTCCCAAAGAAATAAACAAATGTCCCTAACCTAGAACAGTGACAATACTTTTTTTAATCAAGACATAAGTAATGATATATCTAAATTTGTGATAATGACAACACTATAAACAAGGGAAAATAAAATTTTCAAACATTTTAATGACTGGTCAAGGATTTTTCAAGAACTTTTAAAAGAGTTTTTTTTTACTTTTAAATATTATACATGTTCCACAAGAAGCCCATGTATTTTCTGATGGGCCTTTGCTAAACTTTCCAGACAGTAGACAATTTCCTAAGTCAGGATTCATTTTATCATGGTAGTTCCATTTACAATTCATTTTTAAGATAAAATGAAAAAAAAATAAAATATTTAACAGCCAGACAATTTCTTTCATAACTGTCTCTAAATCCATAACTCTTAAATAAATAAAATGCACATTTTAAATTTTATGACTATAGTTCAGGATTTTTAATTTTGCTTGAAGTGTGAGTGAGATGAATCCTGATACCTTTTCCCTAGCCTAATTATCATAACCCCCCCCCCCCCTAAAAAAAAACAAAAAAAAAACAACACACACACACACAGTACATGCATATATAACTATCTTAGTTTTTATCTAAATGTTGGATGGTACACATCTCAAAAATCCTTATTGACATTATTGTATACTAGTAAAATTATTCTTAAATAACAATCATCTTCAATAGTCCGCACAGATATACAGCAGAACCTGTTGTGAGGGGACAGCTGTGGGATATCGCCAAAGTGTCCCTGCATTGGTGTCCCTTCATGAGAGGTAGGGACAGAACCGGATGGGAATAATTATTCCTGTATGGAGATTCATTCAACAATCAAACAGAAGAATCACATACCTATCAGTACTATACTTGTATCTCCTCCATTAAATATACTTTTAAATAAAAGTATAGCAAATGTTTTGTGCATATTAATCGTATTAATATTGTTTATCTCATAAATTGTGTTATATTGTGACATACAGAATGAATTAAGTAACAGATCTTGTTTCATATTTTATAATACAGCTCTGGGTAAGAATAATGGATGAACAAAATATAATATAAATTAACAAATAATCTTAATGAGTTTGTTTCCCCATTTGCATGACAGTTTTATGTACATTGAGATCAACATATTGTAACTTTCATTTACTTTTCTGTCACTTCAGTAGAGGCATACCCTGATTGGGCAGGAAGATGTCAATCAAGAAATGCTCATCAAACCCAACTGCCCATCACAAGGCAGTTATTGACTCCTCCCTCTACAGGGCTAAGACAAAACTGGCAACACTAATATGTCTCAGTCTCTATTGGGACCGTGCTATGGAACAGAAAGGAAGTTTTGCTAGGGCATAGACCTGCTACTTTCAAATTCAAAACTGCAGTCATAATACCTACTCAAGTTATGTTTATTTTAATTCCATGATTAACCTACCATAAATAATGCAGTTTACTAATTTAAGAGTCTAGAATTTAATTACACTAAATTAAAAAGGTTTGTTGTATTTCTTTAGATTATGTAAGTAGATGTCCAGTCCAAATTTCCTTCCAGATTTAGAATGCAAATTACAATGTACTTGTTAACTCATTTCTCTTGGCATGAGATCTCATGTGGCCCGACAGGGTACTGCTTGTGGCAAAACATTTGCCACAGATATCACATTTATAAGGTTTTTCACCTGTGTGTGTTCTGATGTGTTTCACACGATCAGGGTTAGTGGGAAAACCTTTGCCGCAATATTCACACTCGAATGGTTTTTCTCCTGTGTGTGTCTTGATATGCAGTGATAATGAACTGGAGGTGGCAAAATGTTTTCCACAATACTCGCACTCATATGGTTTTTCCCCTGTGTGAGTCCTATTGTGCAGTGTGAGATAACTTCTTTTGGCAAAACATTTTCCGCAGATCTCACATTTGTAAGGTTTTTCACCAGTGTGTGTTCTGACATGATTAACAAGATCACCATTTTTTACAAAACCTTTCTGACAGTACTGACACTTGAAAGGTTTATATCCAGTATGGGTTCGAATGTGCATCCTTAAATGGCTTCGTGTGGCAAAGTGCTTGCCGCAGTATTCGCAACCATAGGGTTTCTCCCCTGTATGTTTTCTGGTGTGATCAATGCATTCTCTTTTTGAAGAAAAACCTTTACCGCAATATTCACACTTATAAGGCTTGTATCCAGTGTGGGTTCGAACATGCATTTGATGAGCACTTGATGTGGCTGAAGTTTTGCCACAGTCTTCACATTTGTATGGTTTCTCTCCGGTATGCGTTCTATGATGCAACAAGAGGTTACATTTTCTGGCAAAACTTTTGCCACAAACATCACATCCAAACGGTTTCTCACCAGTGTGTGTTCTCAAATGGGTTTTTAAATCTCCATTCTTAACAAAATCTTTGCCACAATGTTCACATTTGTGCGGTTTCTCCCCTGTGTGTGTTCTTACATGCATACGAAGCCCGTGACTTGAAGCAAAGTTTTTGCCACATAATTTGCAGTTGTACCGCTTTTCACCAGAATGCTGTCTCAAGTGGCATGTAAGATCATGTTTTCCCTTAAAATTCTTGCCACACTGTTCACATTTAAAGGGTCTGTCATCAAAATGAGACCTTTCATGCGTATTAAGTCCACTGTGTGAAGAGAAACTTTTCTCACAGTATTGACATTTGTGCGGTTTCTCCCCTGTGTGCGTCCGTTGGTGCATGGTAAGACCATACTTTTTGGAAAATTGTTTTCCACACAACTCACACTTGAATGGTTTTTCTCCAGTATGTGTCCTGAGATGTGTTGCAAGATCACCATTTTTGACGAAACATTTGCCACAAAATTCACATTTGCATGTGTATTCCCCAGTATGTCTTTTGGTGTGAACTTTCATGTGACTCTTACTGGTAAAACTTTTCTCGCAATAATCACACTTGAATGGCCTCTCCCCAGTATGAGTCCTTGTGTGTTTAACGCGATCTGAGTATGAAACAAAACACTTGTCACAATGTTCGCACTTGTATGGTTTTTCCCCAGTGTGTGTCCTAATGTGTACAGATAAGATGCTAGATGTTGTGAAATGTTTGCCACAGTATTCACATCTGCATGGTTTTTCTCCTGTGTGGGTCCTATTGTGTAAAGTCAATTGGCATTTCCTAGCGAAGCACCGCCCGCAGGTTTCGCACTTGTATGGTTTTTCTCCCGTGTGTGTCCTCACATGCACGACCAAGTCCGCTCTTTTAACAAAACATTTTCCACAGTAGTCACATTCATACGGTTTTTCTCCGGTGTGGATTCTGATATGAAAAACCCAGGAAGCCCTCCATTTAAAACATTTCCCACAAAATTTACACTTGTGCGGTGTTTCCCCAGTATGAACCCTCATGTGTTTTGTACATTCCCCTGTGGTGGAGAAATACTTGTCACACAGATCACATTTAAATGGTTTCTCCCCGGTGTGTGTCCTCAGGTGAGCAGTCAGCTGACTGCCCGTGGCAAAAGTTTTATGGCAATGCTTGCACTTGTATGGTTTTTCCCCGGTGTGGGTTCGGACATGCAGAGTCACATGACTTTTTCTTGCGAATTTTTTACTGCATATCACACAGCTGAATGGTTTTTCACCAGTATGTATGCGCATATGGATAACTAGATCCCCTTTCTTATAGAATGATTTGCCACAAAATGCACAACAAAAGGGTCTCTCTCCGGTATGTGTCCTGATGTGCATTTTCAGACTGTTCATTGTGGCACAGTACCTCCCACAATAGTCACATTTGTACTTCCTTTGAATGGTGTGGCTAATTTTGTGTCTTGCTAATTTACGTTTTCCAGAGAACGATTTCCCACACTGCTCACAATCAAATTTTGGTTTTGTTTTATGGACTCTATCATGTGTTCCGATCTTTGCATTCTTTGAACAAGACTGAGTTCTCTTTATCTGCTTTGAATTTTGCTCTGTTAATGTAGTATTTGACCCCAACATTGTTTCATCATCACGAGAATTGCTTGGATGTTCAAGAGCAAAAAGCTGACTTGGTTTGGAGTATGTTACATGACAACCAGGTGTGGGAAATTCCTTATTAATGTAACCGTTAATAACAGGTTTTCCATGCAATACAGGTTCTGATAAACCATCCAGGTGACTTTTGTTTAAACCTCCACTGATAACACTGGATTCAACATTATTATTAACACCAGTGATATTCTCTAAGAGAGGACTATCTATATCTGTATTTTCTGTCTTGATAAATGATTCGAGTGAAGTATTATTGCACTGACAAGATAAAGTTTGGTCCCTGATGAGAACTGTTGTATTGCTTTCTGTTGAATTTTTACATATCCGCTTGTTACACACACCACAAGTAGGGACATGTCCATTAATATATGGAGCCACAGTTAAACAGTCTATAGATGTGGCTGAGCTACACTGGATTTTCCTGCTACCACTGTCTCCACTTTGGTCATACACGCCAAAAAACTGTTTCAACACTGGGTCATCAGTGCTGATTTCACAAAGATGAAATCCTTCTTCTGTTTCATTAAAGGTTTTTAGTGACATGGGCACATTTGAACTGTTTTCCCTGGGTACATCACACTGTGGTTTAGGCACATTCCTTTCCAACAAAATTTTCATGCCATCCGTTCTGTTTGCTCTATGAGTCCTGCTCAAGTCATCTTCATCTTGGTTATCCGCTGCATCTCCTTCCTGTTTAATGAACACCTCTGCATCAGAAGCTCCTACTACCTCACCATTTAAATCTGACTCCATGATGTCTCCCTGTAAAGACATTAAATATGTAGAATGAAACTTTATTAGCATTCTAAAAGTGTGCAATTTTGCAAAAGCTATGCAAAAGTAATATGAACATTTGAAATAATATTTGCATTTTTTCACAATATTACAGTATTTCATTTTGGCTAAATAAAGAAGATTCCCCTAAGAAAAACATCCCAGCACATGAACTTTTACCTAATTCATATATTTCAATGTTATTTTTATGGGTGAGAGGTTAATCTGAGAACACAGCATGACAAGAGGTTCATTATATCACCTGCACAACAACTGCCAGACAAGGCAAAGAAACATTAAAAAAGGAAGATAGAAACAATAATTGGTTGAAAGCTTTAAAAATCTTGAAGTCAGAGGTTACACAGTTTGTGCACCAGGTGGCATGTGCTGAGTTTGTTTTGCCCAATTGATTGTGCTTGTTGCAAGTATATTTCCACTTGGTGTACAAGAGTATGCAAACAGTTTCAGAGTGGAACACTGGTGAATATCATGATAATATAGGGAAAAACACAATACTTAATATATTTCACATACCGGTATGTGAATAAGTCCCTTTAAAAACTGAGGAATCAACCCCAATTGGAAAGTAAAAAAAAATATGTACTCTGACTTAAAATGGTTTCTGAAATTGGACAACATTACCAAACTCGAATTCATAAAAAAATTCATAAATAAACCATTTAAAACTAATTGCAAGTCAAGGACTCTTAAGAACAAGGGACCCATGGGTCATGTCACTCAGATGAATTTTGGAAAATTTTAGCAAATCTTATGCAAAATATACAAGTTTACTTCTTTTGTTTTATATATATATATATATATATATATATATGTGGTGGGAGTCGGTTCCTTTTTCATAATCGATCATTGGTTTGGGCAAACCGATCGATGATCAATTATTAATCGGTTCAGACAAATATAAAGAAATGTGCAATTATCTGTGAAACTGTTCTCTCTTAACCCAGCCCGCATGCCTTAGTAATTCTACCAGCCAAAAAGAAGTTTTTGCCTTTTTCATATTTTCCTTTTATCACTAAGATATGCTATTCAAAGTTTCATTTTAATTAATTATAGTAATTAAGAATTAAATCACAGTCCAGGACATCTATTTGCTGGCCCTCATGAATACTCCCGCGTATCATTTTAACTTCACTACCAGGACTTTCATTTCATTTTGCCTATAACATATATACATTCTAGTAAAAACAATGAGTATAATGTAATCCATAGTTGCCTTTCGTAATCGAGTGCTTGAAAGTTGCAGCAAACCGACTGACTTTCGAAAAAACTCGATGATCGGCCACCCACTAATAAATATATATATAAATATATTTTAGCTTTTAAAAAGCTAAGAAAAAATGGCCCTGCTTTCTGGTGATAATCAAACATTAAATATATGTGTGCCAAACTATGAATGTGCACTTTTTGGACTTATCAAAGATGCAGGAGCCCCTAATGATCAAATATTTCTAAAAAGTATCATTATTTCAACTATGTGACAGTAATATGGGCATCAAATAACCATGGAAATGTATAAACCCCTCAATTATAGAACAAGGAAGAATTGGAAATTATCTGAAGTATAAAAATACACATTTATTTTATCAACTGAAATAAAATTCTGTAAAAAAATCAAAATTTTCCATTTTCAAATGAGCATGAACTTAATCTGATGAAAATATATTGTACTGTGTAATACAAGAAAATTGGGGCCTGACACTATTTAATAATACAATGAGGAAAAAAAGTATGTGATGCTCCTAAGGTGCCTTTGATACAAATGGTACATTTTACCAACAAAAAAACTGTTAATGTTATTAATAATTCTAAAAACAAGTTACACAAATGCCATATACAAATTCAAAACAATTTCATCATGGCTTAAAGTATCTCCTATCATGGCTTCAATATATCATTTATAAGACTGAACATACTACAATTTACAGCTATATACTTAAGGTATTTATAGCAAAACACTTGCATTAATTCTACACATAAACGAAACAGGATTGTTAATGACTATAAGTGTTTTAATGCCATCATTAAACCTTAAAATCTGTTTGCTGGTACTTGTCAGAATCTAATATGTTATCAATTTTTTTTGTTTATTGAACCTGTCACTTGGAAATAGGTGAAAGAGAGAGTGAGAGAGACAGACAGAGGAAGGGGGGGGGGGGGGCGGGGAGGAGGTCTGTGTTGGTTACTGCATGCAGGCATGCAGCCTGACCCACAGTAAGCTAGCTGCCCAAAGTTAGATAATATAACAATTAGGCCTGGGTACATGGCAACACCACCTAGACAGCAACCTTGCCTTATGTAACAGTTTAAATATTTATATGATATTGTCTCCTGAAACCTGGATAAAAGCTGTGTTTTTTATTAACTGCTTTCAAATTTCAGATTATAAAAGCTATAAACGTTATGGTGATCATGCGAAAATTAAATCAACATAACTTACATGAAAACAAGGTCTCCATGCCTAATGTGAACGGGTGCAATGGGATATACACCAGGTATAATGCTTCAATGCTGGTCCATTACTTTTCTAATACATGTGTAACATGTACATGAACATTGCAAGTACTAAAAGTTTTGAACATGAACCGATACATAAACATTACTGCTGAAATTCTGGCATGGGTGCACACAACACAGAAATGATTGAAGGTAGCGCCACAAGTCTTGTATACAATTAAACTATTCAAGATATATCGAAATGTTAAATTTCAGGCTGATCTGTCAGATCACTTCTGAGGAATAAGGAGCATACACTGCAAACAATAATTGTAGGTGGTGCAGCCTGTCTTGCATACAACAAAGCTATCTAATATATTCATATGCCTAATTTCAGGCTGATATATCAAATCCCTCTAGAGAGGAGGCAGATAGACTGTGCAAAAGTCAATTGTAGGTGGCTACACCAGTCTTGTGAACAAGAAAGCCATCAAAGACACATAGAAAGGTCAAAATATCAGGCTTATACATTAAACTTCTCTTGAGTTAAAACTTCTCCTTTTCAGGCCCCACAACCTTTTTTAATGTAGCTAGACCATAATAGGTGCCAAATTCCAAGTAATCATAATTTTGATTAGCAATAGACGTGATGCCTACCAAGCCTAGCCAGCGAGAGACAATAAACAACCTTATATTTTTTTCTATAACCTGAGACACTGTCATGTACCAATTAAGCCTAATTGGTCCAAATCCCTAAAAACCCACACACGATGGCTTTCCTTCCCCCTACCTATACACTATATATTTTTCAGCTTATGCCATTACATCCACATATTTTCAATATTGCAATTAATACATTACTATCAACCAAAATCTTAATTATCTGCATCCTCTTAATCTGATGTTGATGGTTTACACACCAACAAAGTCACATTACTTCTCTTCGTTTAACGTATATGAAATCTCTTTTCATTAAACACACAAAATTCCTTACTTCACCCCTACACTGTCCCCCCCCCCCCCCCCAAGATGTAAAAACTCCTGTTTACCAGTCATATCAGCTAGTTTTTTATATTGATTATCTATCTTTATATATAACAATTTATTATTAAACATGTATTAGCAGTTTTAGCAGTGATCTTGGCTTTATAATCTGTCTACGTAGACCAACATGTCTCAGTAAACAAAGTGTGAAGTAAATTCACCGCACCCATCTCAATAGTTAAGTAGCTATGTGCACATTACCATTTCCGACACTAACCTTCATATACAAGATAATGATTTTTTATTACCAAATAAACGTTTTAACTATTGTACTTTATAATTAACTAGACGTAAGAATCGCCTAAATCTAGTAAATGAATTCGTCCTTCAGGGAATCGTCCAGCTGAACTCGTCTCTCAGGGGACCGTCCAACTGAAATAATTCTTCTGGGGATGGTCCAGCAGATGTATTTTGACAACAGCAGTGCACGTATACATTGAAATGGACCACCCGATATGCTGAAAGTTTGAATTATTTTCCCTTTTTTTTTTATAAAATTCTCACCTCAGCACCCAAAGAGAAAATTGGGCGATAAGCGATCATCTATATCACAACAAGTTGAAACGTACATTATATCGCCGTACTTTTTTCAAACCGTAACAATTTGTGGGGTACGAATTAATGTATTCGCCACCAGATGTCTCTCCGCTACAGACCACAATTTTAAGTCCGCCTTCAGCATGAGTATAGTTTTCAAAAATGTATTACTGGGTTTGTTTTTAGCCTTACAATACCTGCTGATTTTTTTGGTTTGATTATAAATTTAGTTTATGATATTTAGTTGCTAATATTTTATGTCAAAACAATTTATAAATTTATATATATAGGCCAACACGAGTTATAGGTAATTATTATAAGGACGTTGGCCTGTAGTGTAGAAAATCTGTTTCAGAATTAAATGATGGTAGATTTAATAATGACTTAAATATATTAATAACTTTTTTACTGATTTACTTCTACAACAAAGTACAAACCATCTCAGCATGCCAGACCTAGACTCTTAAAAGTTCTCACATTATACCGTTCCACTCATACTGATTATAACTTGCCTCGAAAGTTCCAGTGCACTCGACATAGTTTCAGACGATGGACACTCGGGTAAACCATCTAGACCGTATGCGACATTTTGTTTTTCACCGCCATTGTCACGTCGGACAGCTTAACTGATTACAAGTTGGTAAAACCTTATACTTAGTCAATAATAATAATAATAATAATAATAATAATAATAATAATTAAAGGTATATGTGGGGCTCATACAGGCACCCACCGCGTCATTTTTAACCCCGCATTAAATTTTTTATTTTGATTTTCATCTTTCAAGAAGATAAAATAATACAATTTTGATAAAATTTCCTTTGCTATGTAGTGCTTTAACCTGTTAAGCAAAAACATTTTTGTTTACATGCTATTCCCTGATCAGATATGACATTTTTATCAAAACATACAAGAATAATGTAAAAAATAAAATATCGACCACCCGCACGGGTTTCTGAAAAAAAAGTGCCTGCATGAGAACCACATACCTTTTTTTCGGCCGTATGGAGTAATTTTTTGAGATTTTAAAGAAAGTATAAAGGCACTTTTGTCCCTCTTATACAAGAGAGTCTATACAGATATGTCAGCTAGGTCCTACCTGCTGGATCGTGTTGTCCAGTTTATTGCCTCCACCAGGTGAGTACGTACATGTACATATGCGTTCATCCCTGATCGTGTGTGTTTAGGTGTCTGCATGTATGTTTCCTCGGAACATAACTCGCGAAATCATGAACGGAATCTCATGACATTTTCGGGGCATTTCGGGAATGAGCCTAAGAAACCTAGATCAGACTTTGGTGTGGATCTAGTTATTGACCCGGATTTAGGAACGTCATCAAGCATTAATATTCACAAACGTGGTCACTTGTACGTTCTCGAGAAATATTGGCCGAATAAGTGAATGCAACCACGGGTTCGGAAGCAAATCCCATAAAAGGGACCCCCCCCCCCTCCCCCACACACACATACACGTACATATACACATTACAAAGGTTTGTTTTCCTTAGACTTTTGGTCAAAACACACACACACACATATATAGAGACAAAGACAGATTTAACAGACTTTTAAGACACATCTTTATGGGAACCCCTGCTCTTAAAACTATATATAGTACTTAATCTCGGGTAGGGGCCTATTATTTGATGTAGCGGGACTTTGAAGAGTGAAGGAACAAATATATCTTCGTTTTTTTTCACAATGGCTCAAGATCTTTGAGCACACTCTTTCTTATAAGTTCCCCGCCGTAGGAACCCTGCTGCTTTCTTCACAAATGTTACAGACTTAAGGTGGTTTTACATAAGTGCGTAGTGCGTATCCGTTGTCCGCATGCGTAGTTCGTATCCGCAAAGTTCGTTTTCCATAAGTACGTGTGCGTAGTCCGTAGGCCTACTCTGTGTTGATAGGTGCTCGATGGCTGAAGATTTTTTTCTTAGAAAGCCATTCCATGATATATTTATTGTACATTTCCAAAAATTAGCAAAAAAAGTTTGTTTGTTAAATTGTTTAAATATTCATATTATAATTTATTTCTTTTCAAAAAGGATCTTTATCATTATTATTTTAAACGCGGTTCTGATGTTTACGGCTCAAGCATTTGGAAAACACGTGTTTATGTTAAAAAGAAGACAACAAAATTCAACCAAATGCCAACTGGATATGTTTGGTTTACGAAAGACTGATATCAGACATGACATTTATACCAGTGGAAAATGAGATTATCCATATTGCACGGCCTGAATGGAAAAACTCTGTTAAATCTGAAATTGACAAGGTGATTGGTATGCGTATAGTGCGCAAAAATAGCTCTCGACAGCGTGCGGATACAAACTACGTGCATACGGACTACGGAATTCAATGAATAATATATTGAAAAGAACTATTAGTCCCCTGTGGTAGGATGGTCCGCCCCACCTCTTCTTTAAATTGATAGCTCTTGAACCCTTGCCGAATTCTTGACCGAATTTTACACACGTTAGTCACATGACGAGCATGTCATTGTATCCTGCAGGTGGTGCCACCTGTGTTAGACCTACTTTTTCCGTCAACATTTGTATGCCCTTAAATCTTGATAATTCAGAAAACGTGAACCAGAAGCCTTCAAACCACATACACACATTCTTAGAGCAAGGGGGATTAAATGAATACTAAATGGAATAAGTTTGTTTTTAAAATGGTTTTATGTCTTTGATACCTGATGATCAGCAAATTCTGTTTCTTCATAAATCTTTTTTTTTTTTTTTGTAAGCAAAAAATTATTACCATGTTGGGCGGACACAATTGTCATGTGACTGCTGTTGATATTTCCCCGGCTGATGGCACCTACTGGTGTCCTAGCCCTGTGAGGTAAAGTGGTGTTTCCTAGTTATTCTTGAAGAAGTCTGGAAACGTCAACTGTATCATTCATATACCTTGGTCACATCTATGCCGGAGCAAGAGATATTAAAATGCATTTGACTTAAATACGCATTCAAACAGAAATAAAATTCATGCGAACGGTTTATTGTATCCCCATACTGAGAAGTTGGAGATACTTGGTTTTGATACGGTCGCTTCACCGCAGACAAATTTTGAGCCTTTTTAAAATAAGGTCATAATCTTTACCATGAGTGACCTTGACCTTGAATATGTCCATTTTGGTGCACATAATCACCTGTATCTCAGGAGTCGTTCAACAGATTTGCTCAACTTTTATTTCTGTGGAAAAATCTTGGATAGCGTTATCATGTACTGAACTCTGCTTGGGCCACCTGTAATTATTTTTCCATAATGGCCACCTATGGGTCTGTTTTAGGTGAAAGGTATCCTATGAATGTTGCCAGCCTTCAGCCTGAAATTTTGCACAGCCATAGATTGAGGACAGATATATCGCATACGTAAGACAGGCGGCGCCACTGGTTTTTGTTTTGCTGTACAAAAAAACACCCATATCTCAGAACTCATGCAACACATTTACTCCATTTTTTCTGAGGAAACTCTTGGACAGCTTTATAATTTACTAAACTCTGGCGGAGACACCTACAGTTGTTTTCTGTAATGGACATGTACGTTTTATATCAGGTGAACATCACACATATCTCAGTGGTGGTTTTACATATTGGCCTGAGATTTGGCACAGCCATAGATCATGGATAGATTTATCGCATATCATATATTAAGACAGATGGCGCCACTGATAATCGTTAAGTACGCCTGTTCTTCTAGTTTAGTTGCATCCATAACACAAAACACCTATATATCCTGAAATATCTTATTTCAACCAATCTCAGGGGAAAGCATGTCACAGAGTATACCCACGTGATTAAGCATGAGGCGGGGACTATTTGTGCCTTTATACCCTTGTTAATTACAAAGTCTATGCTAACCGTTAAATTGCTTGTGTACTTTATAACACCACCCACAATTGATGACAAAGAAACCGTTATAACCTAGCATACAGAAACAGACCCAGGGAGGTGGATCTAGGGGTTCCAGACGACCCTCCCCCCCCCCCCAAGTGTTTCAGACCAATTTTTGCAGCCTTGACCCCCCTTTCCGCTTATGGGGACCCTTTTTTAGGTTTTGTCATTAGTTCTCATTTTAAATCCTTTACCTTCTACTTGTTTCATATAATTTACAACAAATTTAACAACTAAAAAATTCACCATCAAATAATTCAAAGGGGTGGTAATCTGAACAGCGGGGTGTATACCCTAGGAAGCAAGTTAAAATCGATTTCAGTTAACTATGGTGTTACCTGAAATTGCTGAGGGGTGTAACTGGGAGTGTTTACACTAGCATCTGAAATTACAGAAGAAACATGCATAAAATCATGTCATATGATTTATTCATGAAAAAAATATTTCACATTTTACAAAACAAATCTAGGAAATTCTGTAACAAACGTACATGAAAAATATGCCCTTATACCGAAAATATAACTTTTTTTTTCGTGACACAAGTACATTACAGTACAGACAATTTCAAATATATATGTAATGCTTTTTAATCTGGAAAATATTATGATATATATATATATATATATATATATATATATATATATATATATACCTTAAACTGTTTTTTTATACATTTCTAATCAATACGTGACAATGTTTAGTTCATGGCTTTTAAAATGTTTGAAATCTGTGTATTGATGCCTTGATGAACCAAAGGTATTCTCAAAACTCTGTCTTCAAGTGCAGTTTGTATGAACAGGTGTACCTTATGTTACAAAATAACAGACTGGTTTACATTATATCCACAGTCTTCGTCTCTTCTAGTTATGAGACAATTCAACTTGCAACAAATTGGTGTATAATCCAGGTGCAGACACTCTGGTCTTCATTCAACATGTGTGGTGACATTTAGAATGGTAATTTGCATGCTGCACTGAATTATTAAAATTAGGGGACCTTTGTACATGCATACTACCTTTGTAATTCCTTCAAACAACATCCACATCTAACAAGGAGTTTTTCTACATGCCTGTCTTATAAAAACTCCTTGTATCTACACACCTGTATACAGGTACTCCTATACATCTAAACATTCTAGTCCCCCGAAGAACGCACTGGCTAACACTATTACACACAAACATATCAAGGGCTAGGCCTATATAGCTTTGCCCCTTTACACATGACAACATTCAACTGGTCGTTTGTACTGTCCACCACAATCATCATACATAATCAACACATAAGTGAAGTGATATACCCGTTATTGCCCAAAATAAGTATCAAAACCACTGTCAAAATCATGTCAATTAAATAAATCATAATCCTGATTTTAATTTATTCCTAAAAATTCTCTGATGATGTGTATGGCCTAAATAAACAAATTTTATACTGAATCTGACATATGACTACTGTTCTGGTTCTTCTATTGCAGGATATTAACTATGTACAGTATAAACCACTGTTACATGCACTTAGTCATGGCCATTACATAAATTATATAGTTCTAAAAGAAAAAAAAAACAGACTGAAAAAATTGCCCACGATATAGAGGTGCCCATCATCTGGAGGTGACCATTAGAAGATGATCCATTGTAACCTACAGTGGAACCTCCTGAAAGACCACCTGTGAAATAAGACCCCCTCCCTTGAATGTCCCAAAAAGATTGACATTGATTGTAACTGACCTGTCTTATTTATAAGACTACCTGTGAATTAATACCACATTGGAACAGTCCCTCATATGGTCCTTTAACACAGTTTTCACTGTATATCAATTTACTGTTGCTCATCCTCAGACATATTCTGATCAGACATTGAAGGATCCGTCATGGGGGAGACATTTAATTGTGCTTCTCCTGAATGCTGCAAGCTGTGCTTTCGCAGTGAATTTTTTAGGGTAAAGCTTTTCCCACAATGCTCACAGGTGAAGGGCTTCTCTCCTGTGTGTGTCCGTATATGAAGTGTAAGACTTGATTCCGTCCCAAAACATTTATCACAGTAATCACACTGGTGAGTCTTATCTGAATCATGGATCTTCAGATGCTTTCTAAGCTCACCGAGTCTCACAAATCGTTTTCCACACGAGTCACATTTAAAGGGTTTTTCTTCGTGTTTTTTCACATGATCACTCAGATAACACTTCTTTGCGTATTTTTTCCCACATCGCCCACAGCTGTAAGGTTTTTCCAACGCGTGTTCCTGTTTATGTAAAACAAGATTTTCCTGTTTAGCAAAAGAAAGGGTACACTGGTCACACTGGAATGGTTTTTTATCTGCATGCTCTTTCACATGTGCTTCTAAAGCTCCCCTTGTCCTGAAAGATTTTTCACAAAAGTCACACTTGAAAGGTGTTTTTCCGGCATGAATTTTCATGTGTTCTTTACGCTCAGCTGGTGACAGGAAACTTTTGCTGCAGTAAATGCACTCGAACAATTGACTGTTCTCATGCTTCAGGACATGCTGATTAAATCTAATTTTATGAGAGAAGCAATTCCCACAAACATCACACCTGAATGTTTTTTTTGTATGTAACTTGACATGCTCCTCAAGAGAGTTCACTTTCTTGAAACGCTCTCCACATAATCCACACTTGAACAGTTTGTTTTTTGCATCATTTGTGTTACTTATTTTTTGTTGACTTGGAATTTCAACCTGACCTGGAATTTCCATCTGACCTGTAATTTCTGTCTGACCTGGAATTTCCATCTGATCTGTAATTTCCGTAGCTACATGTACTGTGATTGAGCTGTCTGGATCACTCACTGCTTGCTGGTTTATTTCTTGAGGCTCTTTCTTGATGAGGGCTATAGGGATGACATTCATTGGTTCACCGTTCTCTATTTTAACAGGCACTCTCTCTGTCTCAGCATAATGGCCCTGAGGTTCTGCATTATGGCCCAGAGTGATATCCCGTTCTGCACCATGGCCCTGAGAGTTGTATGATTCTGCACTATGGCCCTGAGTGAAATCAGACTGTGAGTGTTCTCCATGTTTAGTTTCTTGTTTAATGTCCACAGATAAAATTCTTTCCTTATCTTCACTGATGTCAATGCTGCATATAACATAAAATATTTGTTAAAGACAAAATTGAATAATAAATTAAAAATTAATGTGGTTATACACTGCACTCGTTCCATCTCTACTTTGCTGCTTTGTTTAGCAAATTGTTTCTTCACCAGAGCTAACACAGGGCCAAGAATTATAATCCGACCAATGAGAATGAAGTGTCGCAAGTTTGAAATTTGAAATGGATGCACAATGCAATACCAGGCTCTTATTGTTCTGATAACAATTTCTAGCCTTCTGCCAGCCCTGATGGTTAAAACCTGGAAAATCTTGCTGTACAAAGCAGCGGTTAAAGCAAAGGAGATATAGGGTGATGGCAGTGTATAACCTCTGCATAAGGGGTGTAGTGGTGGTGTACACATATAATACGACTGTTCATATGTATGCTTTGAGAAAAAAACTCTTATACAAGTGTTTATAGATATACTAATAAATATTTTACATATTTACATATTTTACAATAATATTTCATCAGCCTTACTTAACAAATAAAACATTCAGTATAAAATCACCTGGGATTGATGATATGGGCTAAAAACAAGTAACAGGAAGGAGGGAGTCAATCTGGTTGCCAAGTCTGTACATCAAAAACAGCAGAGCATGCATTTAAAAATATATATTTATACAGTCAGTTAATATACAGGTATGAATAAGTTTATTAGAATAAACCTTTGTATGAATGTGTTTATAATAATGTTAATGTAAGTAACCCATGTAACATTCCATTCAGCTTTGCATTTACACAACCTTAAAGTAAAATACCACAAATATTCTTTTAGAAGTTTGACTATGGTTTTCTCTCAGAACAGATGCACAGACAGATGCAATGCAAAAGCAAAAGTAGCCGACAGCCTGGCACCACCAGCCTCCTGTCTTAGATGCAGTCATGTAGGACTAGAATCCAGACACAGATCCGGACTAATGAGCCTTTCACTCTGAATTGGAGTAAAGACTTTGTGGGGGGGGGGGGGGGGATGTCTATCTAAAATCCATTAGAAAAGAAAACTGAGTACACGCTAAATAAAGATGGTATACATGGGAGTACTATTGTATTATGAACAAAATTTTACAACAAATAAGACTTTACATACCAATTTTCAGGTGTACATCAGGGGCTAAACTTAATTAAACATTTGATTAAAGGACACTTGTAAACTGATATTAAAACTGCAAGTCTATCTCAAATATCAATTTAAATGTCTTAGAATATTGTATTGAACTAAAACTCTATTCTAAACGACTCAGACTCAAAGAAGGTGGACTTCCACTTGTACTCGGATGGTGTGGATGTGATTACATCTCTGCTTAGATGAAGCTATTTTAAACTATTTTCAAGCAAAATCTTAGGCAAGTGTATCAAACAAGAGATGTGCAACTTTTTCACAAAATGTAGAGGTATGGATAGACTCAAAGAAAAAAAAAACAATTGTAGCTGCATGGTGCCACAAGTCTTGTGTAAGGTATAGAATAAAGCCATCCAGCATCTATACAGATCTATGCAAAATTTCAAGCCAATACCTCAAACCACTACTGAGGTAATTGCATGGATAGATGCAACTCAAATATGATTCCACCAGTCTTGTGCACCAGAAATTTATCAAAGAATCATTTGAAAGCTTAATTCTTGGAAGATTTCACCAAAAAATGATGCGCTGACAGGAATCAGGTGTAATTCATAACATCTTTAACACATGTATATCATGAATACCGTATATCCTTGATCAGATGCCAGGCCTTAAATAGTCGCCTGCCTTATTTAGTCACCGAGGCAAAACAATGTCCCAGAAAAATAATGGCCGGCCTTTAATAGACGCTGGTCTTGTTCTCAGGCCTGGTGTCAGAGTAGTTTCCATGTTTGCCGCCAAATGTCTTATCCATTCAATATAATTGATGCATTTACCGGTCAAATTGACTATAGATTGTTGTATGAATTTTGATTTGTGTTGTATTGATAATAAGTTTAATTCTTCTATAAATGATTCTTTTATCTTACGTGAATGCCAGTTTCCAAGAGGAACACCAAATATTCCCGATTAGTCCAGTATGATTGAAGCCGATCACCGATCCTAATAAACACTTCACAAATACGTCAGCAATGAGAAAGCTAACACTATCACTTCTGTAAAGCTAGATAAAAATAGTACTGCTTCATACAAGCTGTACAACTATTTGGTGAAAGTATACCTCATGGATGGTTCAACAGAACTGTTCAAATACGTTTTGGCACATATTTCTTGTGTAGCATGAAGACACCAAATGATGGTGTCAAGCGGTACAATTTGTAGCTACTCTCAAGCCAAATTATGCTCCTTGCTTTCGTTTTTTAAGTGCTTTAAGTGCGTCCCCACTGTTACCAAAAACCACGCTTCTGAGATAATCTTTATAGTTAAAGATATTATTTACTCATGTCCACAACTATATATTCAGAAATATTCCCAGCAGTTAATATCACATACCAGTATATACCAGGTTCGGAAACGCTTCAATACGCTGTGTCAAGCTGAATTAGTTAAAAGTCGGACAGAAAGTGTTATGAAAATGAATTAACCATAACCTTTATATGTACCAGCCCCCTGTTTTTCGTTGGAACCAATATTACCAGTTGTATGCAGTGCACACTTAATGGAAGAGCCACCCTGTGTTCAGAGGGAAACAACGTTACAAACTGCACGCGGTGTAAAATAAATGGAACAGCCACATGAAACACCTGGGTACCTGGTTTCAAGAGGCCTGCACAGAAAGATTCTTGTGGACAACTGCAATCTCTCGCTGTGATTCCCCGTTTATTCTCATTGTGGTGCGTGGTTTTGGAGATTTCATGTATCCCATATCCCTATGGCATCTAAGGAAATTTTGTAAACACAATCCATGTACCGGCGATGTTTTCAAATGTGTTCTTAAGTAGTGACCGGTGGGTTTATTGTTTCGGCGTGTTCTATTTGTCAGTTTGTCTGATGAGCCTGACAATGTATTTTTTAATAAGCGCAGGCTTTAAATAGAAACCAGTTTTGTTTGGATGCCGGGTCAAAGCAGGGTTTTAAAAAAATAAACGCCTGGGCATCTATTCAAGGAAATACTGTATATCATGTTTTATTTCAATAAACTCCTCTAAGACAGGAGCCTAAGGAAGTCAGTGGTAGTATGAGTATTCATGTAGGAAAAAAAATATTTAGAATGTATCTATTTCTTTTGGTAAAATTACTGGTACAACCATAATCTGGCCTTCATTTGCACCATGGTAAATGGATGTAACAAAATTGTTTTTTTCACATAAACTAATTATTTTGATTTTTCTGAGAAATCCCATACAATTTTCCCCACACAGTACTTTGAATTAAGGTTCTGGGAAAACCCTCAAAATTAACAAATCTTGTCTACCTGTTCTATTTTTATATTATGTACTTGTATGTATACTGCAAATGTGAATAAAATCAATCAATCAATCAATCATAATTAAACAAAATGTAATCCACCTTCTAATTAACTCAAAAGCTCTCAACCAGTCTTGCAGTTGTCCATACAATAATTGAATTTCATGCATTTTCATGTTTGAAAGAGATAAATTCCACTACTCGCATACGGAATGCCAACCTTTTCACAAATCAGTAAAATGAAAACCCGGGCTGCAGACCCCCCTTTGAGGCAGACACCCCGCATAACAGACAGTCTTTCAAACAAACAAATGTTTTTACTATTTCAAGAACCCCTCCAGTGCAGACACCCTGCTATTCAGGAAAATCGACACTTTGGTCTGCCCGACAGTTAAAACTCACTATGGTTGGTTGATTTAAAATATTTGATTTAAATCATGGATCAAAATCAGCACAAAAATCATGTTTCTTTTTATTTTGATTTTTGGGTGTCCTAGGAAGAACATTTGTAAATAATGTCTTAAAAATTCAGTCTGTCAAACATATTCTCATCCAGGTAGCTGGAATGGGCCAGTTGATTCAGATACTACTAACCTGGTTTGCTTCAGTCCCAGATGACAGACTCACAACTCTCTGGAGCCAGTTACCCTTTTCAGTGTGCTTTATAAATACTTGTTGTATACCAGCAGTTGTTACAATAGTGCAGAAACCAACACATTCCCCATTGATCAGGGTTTTAAACTGGGACCCATGACTCTCAACGCTCAGCTGAATTTGTCAATAAGGACAGGTTTATAAGCTTTTTCAAAATGGGTCCTGTGATCAGTTTGAAGTCAACCTGTCTACCTATATTGGAGTTATCCATAATTATAAACTAAGTTGTGAATAAATGGGTCCTGTGACCTTTAACCTCTAAATGTAAAGGAAACTTCCCCTATTGGCAGATGCACCACATGAAACTGAAGGTTTGGGGTGAAAAGTTTGGCTTAAAATGCATCCACAACCTTTTTAAAGAGGTGGATTGTGTGACCTTGACCTTTGACCTCATGACCCCAAAATCAATAGAGTTCTAACTTTAGTGATACTGGGGTTGCCCTTTTTTTATTTGTGAGGGTTTTAATTTTATGGTATTCGTAAATGTGAAATAATGAAGATTATGAAACCCTCGGGAATAAGATGTCCCATCAACTAAGATGACCTCCTAAAACAACCTTATCAGCAACCTAATCTGTGCATGGTATATCAAAACTGGGTCATACAGCCAAGCATTGATTATTGTAAAACATGCCAAACAAGCCTATATCCACTGTGATATAAATCAGAAGTTACTGACTGAACCAGGACTAAGCCAGTTATCGAGGATTCATTTTAACTTTAAAATCAATACAAATAGTACTGTACTTAGATTTAATAGTTGTCCATGGTGATGTCTGGACCCAACCTTGTTGTACTGAGAGACCTCTTGACTTAGCTGCTGAAACTCAGAATGTTGTCAAATCTGTTTTTAAACACAGAATGCCTTTTCAAATTGGCTACACTGCTTTTTAAAGCTGCATTTACCCAATCTATTCTTAAACAAGTGACCCATGGGTCATGACGCTCAGCTGCCAAGCATGACCTGTGACATCATGGACTGAGATTCACAACTTCCAGTCAAATTTTGAAGAACCAATTTGCCAATTTGTTGAAAATTTTCTATGACAACAGAAATATATATCACCTATGTCTGGTTAAAACACAGTGAATTGATGGTCTGAGGAAAATGCATGATTGTTTAGCTATCAGGAACTATTCCAACAGCTTGCTTGAAACCTGTCAGTCTCAAAGGAACACCACAAAGGGCAAATATAAGATCAAAATATATAGCAAAAATCAAGGAAATACATGCAAGAATTATTGAGAAACAGGTGCTTCTGTATGAATTTTTATTCAATACAAGCCAACTGTACTGCACTTTTATAAATGATGGTAATATTTATTCAGAAATATTTGACCCAATCCTTTACAAGATTACATAAATATACATCCAACTGCATTCACTTTAACTGTTCTTGAGATAATATGATCAAAAGGAATTAAAAGATGGTTGCCTGGTGGCCATATTGGACTTCTGACAAGTCTGAAATCAGACAACAAACATTCTCTAAATCGGACCAAACATTAAAGAAAAATTACTGAAACTGCACTGAAGAAAGAATTTCTAAGGTGGCTAACTGGCAGACATAATGGATTTCTGACAAGTATGACATTTGATATCCCACATTCTCCAATAAGAGACCAAACTTGGGGCAAATTATCCAGTAATGAATGCCCAAAATAATTCAAAAGGCATGTCCAGGCCCTCATATCAGATTTATAGATATGCAATTGTAAAAAGTGTAAGTCCAATATTTTATATTATCACTGCTTTCAATGGGGTCAGCAGGGTAGGTAAACTGCCAAACCTGAAAGAAAAGAAATGCAGAAAGCATGACTAAGATTCTTGAAATAAAACAAAAAGCCATCCTAAATCAAGGTAGACATCCACATATTATGAGAACAAACACTTGCTTTTATATGTGGTGATATATATTAAAATATTCAGATATCTAGGAAACTAAGTTTATTGCTAGGATTCCATAAAATAAACTGCAAAATGTTCCCATCATCTTATAAATCAGTAGCTAAACCTTAATACTATACTCTCATAGTCTTAATGCCTGGCTGAAGCATTCTGACAACAGTGTTTTTGTTATGAAGTAACGAGGTACTTATCACTGAGCCTTATCACTTAATAGGCTGATACAAAAGGGAGTCATATGTCACCAGTGTCACTCACAATTACAGCCACACAGGGAGATGTACCAGCTGGAGTGGGATGGTTATATATACAAGAAAAATAGAGATGGTCTATAAAATAAGTAATTGTGAACATCCCTGACCTATGACCTTGGCCTTTTGCCCATATATCAACTGGATTCTTTCTAAATGATGGGTAACTACTAACCACTTAAATCTGGTGTAATTACTTGGCAACCAATGGGTGAATAACTTTGACCTGCAACCTTTAACCTGCTGACCAGCTGACCCCAAAATCAATAAATTATTTATTCAAGCAAAAAGACCCATAAATATGAAGTTTGAGTCAAACTGAGTGATGCATAGATGTGGCATATGTGAAAGACTGAAGGTTTGGGTTGAACAGTTACACTTGAAATATGCTCACAAGCATTTAGAACAATTAAATATTGTGACCTTGACCTTTGACTTTTTGACCTCAACATCAATAGGCTTCTTCCCTTATTGGTAAGTAAGCCATATATGACAGATGGAAGGTACAGATTGAAAAGTTTGCCTGAAAATGACTCCACGCAAGAAGTGGGTGCTGTGAACTTGACCTTTGACCTCAAAATCAACAGGTCTTTTCCCCTGTTGGCAGAGAAGTGATATCAGTACTGGAAGGTTTGGAATGAAAAGTCTAGCTTGAAATGTGTCCACAACCTTTTCAAAGAAGTGGATCCTGTGACCCTGACCTTTGACCTTGTGACCTCAAAATCTATAGGATTCTTCTCCAACTTAGTAGGTGAGCTATATGTGAAAAATCAAAGAATTGGGATTAAAGGGTTGGCTTAAAATGCATCCACAGGCTTTTCAAAGAAGAGGCTCCTGTGACCTTGACCTTTGACCTTTTGACCTCAAAAAAATTATGGTTCTTCCCCTGTTGGTAGGTGAGCTGTATGTGAAAGATGGAAGGTTTGGGATGAAAATTTTGTCACAAAGAGTTATTTCTGGGGGGTGCAAACACACCCCATAACTTCGAGAATATAGGTCGCAGTGACCTAAGTTCAGGTTTGCAAGGAGATCTTTTTATAACCTCTAAGACTGCATAGGGTTCATGGCCCTAGCCCCTACAGTTACGACTTGTGCCCTGCTAACGGCCGGACGGCCGGCCGGACGGACAGACGGAAGGACGACGGACAAAGACCCATCGCTATAGCCCAGCATGACTGAAAGTCAGCTGAGCTAAAAACCAGCAGAACCCTACCATAGAATAATTCTTGTAAAGTTTAAACCAATCAGCCTAAATGTTTCATCATAAAACAGTGTATAAGCATGAAGAGTCTTAAATTACATTTTCACTTGTAAAAAACAGATCAATGTAGGTGGCGCCACCAATACCTCAATTTCAGATGTGACATATATGTGACAAACATCAGCATAAAATTTGGTGATGATAGTTTTATCCGTTTCTAAGATTTTAATTTTAGTGTGCTTTTTTGGGCAGATGACTACGTTAAACCTATACCTTGGCAAAAATCTCTGAACTGGAACCATTCGAAAAAAATTGAGAAAGATTGTTCCAGGGATCATTTCTGTAAATATTGGACAATTTGGCTGGGCATTTTCGGAGGAGCAGATTTTTAAAGCTTTTTTAGTTTTTCCCTATAAAATCTCAGAAAATGCAGTTAGAAAAAAAAATTATCAAAATCCGATAGAGTTTTTTCAGATGACTGATCATTTGCAAAAAAATTTGGTGATGCTAGCTCTTGCCGTTCATGAGATAGCTATGGTTAACGCACAGATGATGCATGACGGAAGACGCTGCACCATCGCATAAGCTCACAAGTTCGCTAAAAAAGGGACACATCGTTCACAGCACTCAGCTGTTAATTATGATCATAAAATATGATTTGGAAAAAGGGGTAGACAAATGTTAGTTTTGTGTAGTAATATATGCTGATTTATAAGGATGATGGCTTTTAACTCAAGTTATGTAAAGATTTTGATAAAATCCTTGGAGAGGGAAAAGAGCTGATGTAATTTATATTATTTACATTTGGAAAAGGAGTGCTACTGTCACACTGGTTATGACATGGCCTAAAAACTTTTTCTTCATTGCAGCAGAAGTATTTGAAAAAAAGAATGTCAAATGTAAGTAATGTTAATTATCATGCTTTTTACAACAAATTTAACTGTTATTCCATAATTACAGGTAACCTATACCCAAGAGTAGCACTAGCACAGATGATGAGAGAGTTTAATTATTTATTAAAAATTAATTGCAATTACTGGGCTAAATATAATTTTATTTTAAAAATACTAAAAGTATTATCTAAAAAGTTTTTTAAACATAATATAATTGAAACAAATGATTATCAAAATAATATTATAAATGTATTCATGAATACATTTTGAAAGTTTTTGTACTTGCATTCAAATACTTTCTTTTTACCTGTATTAGTATTTGTATTCATTTTCATATCCAAATACAATTATAAAGTATTCAGCCAATGTCTCATATTAATGCAGTTTCAGTCAAACAAAACTGGTGAGAATCAAGGAAATACAAATTTCACAAATTTAATAACAATCATAATACCTAGTTTTATGGCTTTAATTTATTAAAAAAAACTATTATATTTACTTTTTAATACTGTCACATCACTGTCTACACACTAAACATAGCAAGACACTAATGACAATTATTTTCATTATAGACTACATAATGAGAACTTGTGTGAGATCTTATTATTTATAGCATATACGCAACCTACCACCTTAGGTTACATGTTTTTCCTGTTATTCAACATTGAGGTCTTTACAAACATGAGGTTGATAAACAAATTCATACATCCTTCCTGAAGGCTTTATAAAAACTTTTCACAACCAAATTCCCCTCAGATCATTAATATATACACAGAGGATTCCAGAAATCACATAGGTATTCTTTTTCAAAAGGTAGGTGAATGGGCACCTTTCATACCTGGAAGGAATTAAGAGACAGTGACCCGATTTTGGGGACATCTAACTGTATGGCAAATTTTGAATTTTGTAGGTCCAACAGTTTCCAAACATCCTGTTACCAGACTGATGCCCAATGGCCAGACAACGGACAAAGGACCATGGCTAAGTTCAGATTACTTATAGTCAGCTGAGCTAATAAAATTGTTTCATTGGTTTATTAAACGAATGGTTAATGAAGTAACTGCAATGATCATGATGAATGATCACATCTGTAATATGCTTGGTGGTAGCGCTCAGCAAATAGTCCACTGTCCTTGGTAGCCTGGTGTTGGACAGAGCACTGACAGTGACAGCGGTCAAGGTGCATTATGTGGGGTTGAACTTAAGGGGGCTAAAAGAACAAGTGAACCCACAATTTTTATGCAGGAAAATGTGGGTTCAATGTGTGATAGACACTCAAATAGTGAACCCACATTTTTATTTTTACAAAATCCCATATTTCTGCCTGTGAAACCAAACTTATTTTGTGCAAAGTGCACCCACTTTTGCAGTTTTGGTATTTTGTCAAGGATGTCGCATAAAACGTCAAGAAAATAAGCCGAAAAAAGTGATGCTTATTTTTTACTTAATATTTCTAACTAATGAAATACTATCAGGTCTTGACTTTTGAGGTGAGCGATTTCTCCCTCATGCCATCGCTTGCCTAAAACAGACTTTAGGGGAGCGATCCAAAACTTTTTTTCAAACCTCAAACAATTGGCTCGAAGTGCAGAGTTGGACTGAGGCTTAGAAGACATGTGCTGCAAATGTGCGGCCATCAGCAGAACAACAACAAGTGCCGTTACATGAATTCATCAACCTCCCAGTATTTTAATGGAAATCATGTTGTCAGCTGGAAGCTATGTATGTTTGATGGAACTGCCAGACAAGCTAAGAGGGCACTGACGTCCACTTGACAAAATATTTCGCATGGTGCCTTGACACTTGTATGAATTTGTATAATTTTTTGTCATGTTAAATGAAGAAACACGCTGGTCAAAATTATAATTAAGAATTATATACAATGACAGCAAATATGGCTGCTAAGTACAAAGGGATGTCTGTCAACAAATGACAGATATGGACCGGAACTGTCGCTTCTGGCCTTCACACATTCGCCCCAGTCCAATACTTTTAAATTTGTATGACATATGAAAACGTAACAACTTAAAGTGTATTTAATGATTTTCTTGTGTTTGTCATGCAAATAAGCTTTCATGCTGCCACAACTGTGGAATCCCCGACAGCGTCTAGTCTAGATGGAGATCATCATTACTCTATTCTTGCCCTGGTCTTATATTCTTTGTATTATTCAGAGCTTTCTTGGGCCCTAGTGGATACATTTATTACGTGTCTTTATTTGAATAGGAATTCCCGCAATTCGCATGTGCAAGCCTAAATAGCCCAGTGACATCTATGACCAATTGTATGTTCATGCAGGGCAAATTTGTCAGGAGTGAAGACTGACGATTTCTGCAGTTATATGACATGAATTCCCACCACAGATCTGCTTAAAAAAAGAAGTTTGGTCTATTCATGATTTTTGTTTTTCTGACATGAATTTCTGCAACTGACATTTGTGGAACAAATATGAACTGATAACATGTGTGTTTTGGCCATGAGCAACTGACGTATGGTACATTGAAAAAAAGTAAACTCTGACATGGATTTCTGATAAAATTTTTTAGATTGACAAATGGCAAAACAATTGATTTAGAAATGTTCAGGAAGCTAGATGCAATATTTGTACAGTACTTGAGGGTATTTTTTATATATGTTTTTGGGCCAATTGCGATATTTCTGTACATTTATGTCCCACCCGTAACACCAAAATTTATTGTAATAGAAATCTTAATTATTTATCTTTTATACATGTACATAATCTGATATAATTATCTCAGAAATCTCCCATCTCCCACATTCCTCTATGGTTAGATAATGATAAATCAATATTACTAAGTCATCATAATCTGTCCCACCCGTAACACACAGAATGTTTCACTTTGCTAGTCCCAGGATTTACTTGATGAGAACTTTCTTTTAATTTGCATGTACCTGGGGCAATGAGACACCTGATAGGTAGAATAAGTTCAACTCGTCTTACTATTAAATATGTTTAGATAAAAAGTGTTACGGGTGGGACATATTTGATAGAAATACAGTTTTAATTAATATTTACATCAAATTTATACATTAACAAGACAATAAAACAAGTCATTAACCCAAAATATGCCATGGGCTATTGAAAATCAAGGCACAGTATATTTCTTTTTAGAATATAATGTGAGGAATTTGTCAAATTTGCAAAAAGAAAGTCTGTGGAGGACCGTTACGGGTGGGACAAAGCCTGGTGATGCTATTTAATTTTACAACAGGTATGTTTTAATATTCCACTTTATTGATGAATTTTATGGTGAGAAAATGCTATAAAATAATCTGCACAGTCATTCTGTTATTCTGATGAAAAGTTGCAGCCGTTAATTTAAAAAAAAATAACCCTGCATGGCTACTCTTTGAAATAATTACTTAAAATATGCTTATTAGTACAGTCCATGAAGCACTGTAAAAGTACAGAATATGTTAATTAAATGTACTCATGTTTTCCGAACCTTTCAATTTTGCAAGTTTCCTTTTGGAATTCATACCATTAATGTTGCCATTATTGACCATATCTGCCTTTAGTGTTACCTTTCACTGGTATATGTCTTTATCAACTACTTTACTAAAACATCTGTCATTATCTGCAATTTACCCTTATTATCTGCTTATATTTTAAATGATTTAAATAATCTATAAAGTTGAAAACATAATAAATGAAATTAAATCTAAATTGTTCCAGTGAAAGAAAATTTTAGACATTAAATATAAATAAATAATAATATGATAAATTGCCTTCCTGAAAATCTTAAGTATTAACCAAAGAAGGCCTAAAAAGTACATTAAAACACATATTAAAAGTACAGTATTACGTTAACAAGTGACCCCTGGGTCATGATGCTCAGCTGACAAGCATGACCTGTGACATCATGGACTGAGATTCACAACTTCCAGTCAAATTTTGAAGAACCAATTTGCCAATTTGTTGATAATTTTCTATGACAACAGAAATATATATCACCTATGTCTGGTTAAAACACAGTGAATTGATGGTCTGAGGAAAATGCATGATTGTTAAGCTATCAGGAACTATTCCAACAGCTTGCTTGAAACCTGTCAGTCTCAAAAGGAACACCACAAAGGGCAAATATTATAAGATCAAAATATATAGCAAAATCAAGGAAATACATGCAAGAATTATTGAGAAACAGGTGCTTCTGTATGAATTTTTATTCAATACAAGCCAACTGCACTTTTATAAATGATGGTAATATTTATTCAGAAATATTTGACCCAATCCTTTACAAGATTACATAAATATACATCCAACTCCATTCACTTTAACTGTTCTTGAGATAATATGATCAAAAGGAATTAAAAGATGGTTGCCTGGTGGCCATATTGGACTTCTGATAAGTCTGAAATCACTTCAAATCAGACAACAAACATTCTCTAAATCGGACCAAACATTAAAGAAATATTACTGAAACTGCACTGAAGACAGAATTTCTAAGGTGGCTAACTGGCAGACATAATGGATTTCTGACAAGTATGACATTTGATATCCCACATTCTCTAATAAGAGACCAAACTTGGGGCAAATTATCCAGTAATGAATGCCCAAAATAATTCAAAAGGCATGTCCAGGCGCTCATATCAGATTTATAGATATGCAATTGTAAAAAGTGTAAGTCCAATATTTTTTATTATCACTCTGCTTTTCAATGGGGTCAGCAGGGTAGGTAAACTGCCAAACCAGAAAGAAAAGAAATGCAGAAAGCATGACTAAGAGTCTTGAAATAAAACAAAAAGCCATCCTAAATCAAGGTACACATCCACATATTATGAGAACAAACACTTGCTTTTATATGTGGTGATATATATTAAAATATTCAGATATCTAGGAAACTAAGTTTATTGCTAGGATTCAATAAAATAAACTGAAAAATGTTCCCATCATCTTATAAATCAGTAGCTAAACCTTAATACTATACTTTCATAGTCTTAATGCCTGGCTGAAGCATTCAGACAACAGTGTTTTTGTTATGAAGTAACGAGCTACTTATCACTGAGCCTTACCACTTAATAGGCTGATACAAAAGGGAGTCATATGTCACCAGTGTCACTCACAATTACAGTCACACAGGGAAATGTACCAGCTGGAGTGGGATGGTTATATATACAAGAAAAATAAAGATGGTCTATAAAATAAGTAATTGTGAACATCCCTGACCTATGACCTTGGCCTTTTGCCCACATATCAACTGGATTCTTTCTAAATGATGGGTAACTACTAACCACTTAACCACTAAATCTGGGGTAATTACTTGGCAACCAATGGGTGAATAACTTTGACCTGCAACCTTTAACCTGCTGACCTCAAAATCAATAAGTTATTTATTCAAGCAAAAAGACCCATAAATATGAAGTTTCAGTCAAACTGAGTGATGCATAGATGTGGCATATGTGAAAGACTGAAGGTTTGGGTTGAACAGTTACACTTGAAATATGCTCATAAGCATTTAGAACAATTAAATATGGTGACCTTGACCTTTGACTTTTTGACCTCAACATCAATAGGCTTCTTCCCTTATTGGTAGGTAAGCCATATATGACAGATGGAAGGTACAGATTGAAAAGTTTGCCTGAAAATGACTCCACTCAAGAAGTGGGTGCTGTGAACTTGACCTTTGACCTCAAAATCAACAGGTCTTTTCCCCTGCTGGCAGAGAAGCAATATCAGTGCTGGAAGGTTTGGAATGAAAAGTTTAGCTTGAAATGTGTGTACAACCTTTTCAAAGAAGTGGATCCTGTGACCCTGACCTTTGACCTTGTGACCTCAAAATCTATAGGATTCTTCTCCAACTTAGTAGGTGAGCTATATGTGAAAGATCAAAGAATTGGGATGAAAGGGTTGGCTTAAAATGCATCCACAGGCTTTTTAAAGAAGAGGCTCCTGTGAGCTTGACCTTTGACCTTTTGACCTAAAAAAAATTATGGTTCTTCCCCTGTTGGTAGGTGAGCTGTATGTGAAAGATGGAAGGTTTGGGAAGAAAATTTTGTCTCAAATAGTTATTTCTGGGGGGTGCAAACACACCCCATAACTTCCAGAATATAGGTCGCAGTGACCTTATTTCAGGTTTGCAAGGAGATCTTTTTATAACCTCTAAGACTGCATAGGGTTCATGGCCCTAGCCCCTACGGTAAAGATTTGTGCCCTGCTAACGGACGGACGGCCGGCCGGACAGATGGAAGGACGACGGACAAAGACCCATCGCTATAGCCCAGCATGACTGAAAGTCAGCTGAGCTAAAAATGAGTTGAAGAAGATACCATCAAAGTTAACATGAAAGGAGATGTTAAATCTTATTTAATCTGCAGCAAGCAATATTCTTTGCCTTGCTATGGGTGGGACAATGTTACGGGTGGGACATGTTACGGGTGGGACAAAATGATGTTTCTTTGATATGCTGTTTAATAAATTCAAAGGACAGGCATAATAAATTAGGCATGACAAAACAGTTCAGGTTTGTGCTTTTCTGTATAAAGGTTTAAGGTTTATCTATTCTCTAATTTCACACTGCTATTCCACTGTTACGGGTGGGACAGTTATGATTGACGATACCAACCTTTTTGGATTAAACACTTGATTCTGATTTGTTAGAGTTACATGTACCCCAGACACATATGAAATATTAATCTCACTTCTATTCTGGTCAGTGTAACACAAAATGCAGTTCTTGGTTAATAATCATGACAATTGCAGCACTACCTGTTACGGGTGGGACAAAAAAAATATTTTATTTTGACCAAGACATCATAATAGGTACCAAAATCCAAGTTTTGGATTTCTGTATCCAAGGTACTTCTTCATGTAAACTTTCAACCCTACTACACTTTTTAAATTCATTCAGCAGCAGCAGCATGTATGCAGCTGATTATTAAGGTCTTCATGGTCATAAAACTTATGGGTTAAACTATGGACATGTTACGGGTGGGACAAACTGGCCCATAATTTGCTGCAAGTGGATAGAAACATCTTTTCTATCACACTAAAAAGTGATGGATGTTACTGTCTGCATCATCTGTGATATTCTTAATTAGTAACTGCCTGACAAACAGCCTTATTTTTCTTTCTTTAACCTCAGACACTGTCATGTACAGATTTAGCGCAATTGGCCCTTTTACATTTTACTAATTTAATCATTGACTTAATCTTTTTACTGAACCAAAAAAGGACAGCCACTGGCATGTGGTTTTGTGTCATAACTAATTAAAACTTTGTCTGTTAAATTAAAAATAAATAAGAACAAGGGCCTTATCCACATGTAAATTCATAAACTGTATGATGTATATACCAAAAAGGTTTATACCTTCTTGGATACACATGATCAACATTTCTGGTATGACCTTCTCCTCTTGTTATACTCTTTTCTCATCTCTTTTCTTTTGTTTGTCAATACTTTTCATTTTATGTTTAAGGGAGATTCTGTGCGGTCCAACTTCAACAAAAAAATCTCAAATAAATATTTGTTTGTAAATATTTAATTCTGAATAAATGTATTCAACAATATATGTGAAATAATATGAAAACAACAAAAATTATTTAGTTATAATATTAGTGCATAATAATAAAAATCATGCTGTTAGTAAATGATCATGGAATTTTTGTTAAAATTAAAATTATGGTTATTACAATATAAGAAAATCTATTAACCTTATGTGTAAACGCTTTTCACATGATACTTCACAGAAAGGTCAATTATACCCTACTGAACTATATAATGATATATTCATGAACTGAAGAGAAAGTAGCACTTCAATTTCAGGTTCAGGAGTGAATCACTCACCTTAACTCCACGAGGGAGTGATTTTTCATTCCTGTTGCCTTTTCAAAAGGCAAGGCCTGTACTATTACATAATATTACTTAAATTTAGTATATAGTAGAAGCCTATTAGGCATTCAGTGACGGTTGAACCCACATTTTTTTAAAAGAAAATGTAAGATCACTATACTTTTGGGAGCCACTTTAGAACGCAGGCTTCACTTCTGTTTAGGAAAATATAAATAAAACTGTCTCCTCTCATTCCCTATTTTAACTCCTACTTTTCCCTGTAGATGTCCCTACACTCAATTCTTCTAACATAAACAAGTACTAAGCATCAGAAGTCGCCTGAATCGGAAATTGAACCTACAATCTCTAAACTAGGAGCCCTACATGCTACTTAGTGAGCCGTGAAGACGAGATACCATGGGAGAGCGAGTTTTGTTCATTTATATCTGCGATTGAAGTGCCATCTATCGCAAAAATTTGGAAACCATTTACTATTTGAAGAGGAAAATTAAGCTTTACGTGGGGGCGGAGCCCCCACAACCCCGATAAGACAGGGAACCCAGGTTCCCCGGACCCCTCCTCCTCTAATATAATAAACTCCAGTTATGAGCAAAATTAAATACGGGAATACTCAGGAAAATAATATGTATCGGCCTTTTTCAGGAAACAATTTATTATGCGACACCCATTGTGCACAAGGTACCGGCAGTAGGCTGAAGCCCGCTTTCTATAGTTCTGCCTATTTTTGAGCTGATCTTTGTATCCAAGTTTATGGTAAACCCACATTTGTGGGTGTTTTTGTTGTTTTTGTCAGTGATGATGCGCACACGTCACGTACAAAAGGGTCAAGAAATGATGCTTATTTTCTTATACAAATGATAACATATTGATATATTATTTATAGTAGGGTATAGTAGAAGCCTATTAGGCATTGAACCCACATGTATTAAAACGAAAATGTGGGTTCAGTTATTGGTTTTTGCCCCCTAAATTAGCTAAAGTTCCGCCCCGTATAATGCTATACCGTGACAGCTGTCACTGTCAAAACGGGGCAGCGCTCGACATAAAGACCCAAGCGTCAAACCACGGGGAACCCTGATCTGGGCGCCCTCTGGCACAAATATTAATACATTTTTGTATTTCTATTCACTTCAATAGATAACAACACTCCTGGTTTTACCTGTTTAAAGTACTCCGTTCAGGTGAATTCTTATTTCTTTCAACAATCCATCGTAATTTGAGGAGCAGTTTCGAACGTGCCGCCATCTCGGTCAGCCCAGGCCGGAAGTCTCCAAATTATGGGACACACAAAAACAAGGGACCAATTCGGGACCAAGTCGGGACCAAACGTGGTGTCTTTCAAAGTTATTTTAAATGCGATAACGCCTTTATTATTAAACTCGATCTATATTAATATTTAAATATGAATGAAAAGTTTACATGTCTATCAACCGATTATACTGAAAATTATCAATTTCAAGTGAATTTCTAAGCATTATTATACAATTTATATTGAATGTATTTTTAGTCCATGTATAGCCATGCAAGGGCCCCGGGACCAGTCAAGAGAAACCCAGGAAAAATTAAAACTTTTTTTTTCTTTTTACATTTAGAAGATGACTTTATTGTTAATTTTAATTTTGCTTTCAAGTGTGATTAATATTCATCAAACAATTATGTAAAGAGTTGCAGTAAAACACATTTTTTATTAATTAATTTCAGTACGTCAATCACACCAAGACAAGTGTTGTGAGAAGCGTATAATTATAGGCCCTAGTATAAGAATTAAGGTCAGGAATGACAAACCTTATCAACTGGAAATTAAAAAATAATAATAATACATTATTAAAAAAACCCGATTTCCTTGTGTATAAACGAAAAAAAACTTATCACGCTTCATTTAGCATCTTAATTTAAACAGATAGCCTAATAAAGTAATATCGACAATAACTTTCAATGTTATAATTAACCATGCAAATCAGAGTTAGATATATTACATAAAAAAGTGTAGTATTGAACTAATTAACTTTATTATCAACTTTATTAGCAAAAGAAACGGCCAAGCCCACTTCCCTCCATTTGTCCAGTCTCTGAATCGCAGAGGCCACGTACGACAGTAAGACTTTCTATCAATATACATATAATTATATATCGTTTAAAAAGTGAAAAAAAACTGTTCTAAGCCTGTATACTCCCCTTGCGGACCTTTAAAAAGAATGATCAGGGATCAGGGATGGCTAGAGGAGTTTAAAGAAAAGGACGCTCATATCAACATGGACACGGTTAAAAGTACGCCGAGAATGCAAGTATACCCATAACTAACTCTCAAGTGCGAAGGCACACGCAGGGAAGAAAGCTAATTCCTGTTCTATTTCCGGTATTAACCGTGTATTGTTTTAAATTGTCACTGGGGGCGCCACCAACTTAATGGAATGCTATGCTTTCGTTTACTGGCTTGTCTGCTGTGTTTAACCTGCATGTTTATATAGTCATCATATCTATTTTGCATTCTTGCTTATGAGTATATTCTCAAGTCAAACACCTGCAAGGATACACAAAGCTTAAAGGTGTATCTTTATCGCACATCTTGTACACAGCTCACACAGGGTTTAATTTTTCATACAGGCGTTATTTAGATGCGAGTGATCAAGGCACTTAAATTATATAATTTTTTTTTTTTTTCGGGGTTTGTGGGTTGTGTACACCAGACTAAGTACATGATGTTGCATAATATATATGTGATAAGGCGGAAAAAAAAGGTTTGGTTCTCAGGCACTCTTCCAGCAATCAATATGGGCGGGCGATTTTTTTTTTACCCTTTTCTGTGTGTGTCGATAAAATGTCATATGATCAGGAAAGAGCATGATAATGACAGATAATTTTTTTTTTTTACTAAACAGGTAAAAGCGCTCCATAATAAAGAAAATCTTATCAAAATTGTATTATTTTATCTTCTTGAAAGAAATGTCCGAGCGGCTGGAGCTCAAATTGGTAAGTTTCTATTGAAAATCAAAACCATACCATTAATTCTTTTTGGCCTAAGGCATCAGACATGGGAATTTATTATTTTTTTAATAAATCCTACTTGTTAAGCGTATATTTTGTCCTTGGTAAAATTTCAAGTGAGTCTCGTCGTTTGTTTAATAAAGATTTATTCTGCTGCAACAATACAGAAATACATCTCCAATCGACTTCACCCTCTGTATGGAATGCATTTAATCTCTGTACAACAGTTTAGCATGAGATAACTGGTTCTGCAACATAGTCAAATAGGCCTTATTGCATTGGACTGAGGATTCCTTCATTTTGCTTGTAAAGTCAATACAACTTTAGGGATGCAAGAAAATGATGTTGATAATGGTGTTGTTTGTATCATGTCTAGAGTGTCCGCTGCCAGCTCCACACATAAGGACACAACGCAAGACGATTCCTGTCATCAGGGGGTGGACCTAAGTCATTTCTCTGCACAGATTACACCAGAACTTTCAACGCCATGACAGAGATTGTTTTTACCCTTAACGAATCTCTTCTGTATGGACTACTAATTTCAAGTATCAAACTTCGAACCGAAATTTGTAACATTCAAGGAAACACCTTCTGCTTTTATTTTACACGCGCATGTTTACAAAATATTTCATATTCCTTAAAGTCCTTAAAACAAAACACATATATTTGTGTAATTTGCATTGAAACAATTCTTTGCAGACATACTGAACGGATAACATTGTGCTCTTTATTACATTTATTCCTAAGCCGCTGGTGCATTTAGAAGCCCCCCATGCGTTGTGGGGGTTAGCTTTTGACTCTAACATCCCGAAACAGTAGTCGTACTCTTGTATGTTCGAGTCGGCGCAGTGTGTGGCTTACGCCATGCACAACGTTCTGCCGCATGCGCAATGATTTTTAGGGGCCTATACGCTTCTATTTTGTGTATATTACGTCACAATCTTCTGCGCTCTTTGGACCCGCGTGGGTTCGTCTTCCGAATGATTTGCTGGTCCGCAGCTTCCAGTCTGTAGTTTCATATATGCAGCAACCTGCTCACAGGTCTGTATGCTTGTGTGCAACGTCGCCCAGAAAGTCCCTTCAGACAATGCCTTGCTGGTCCTTCGGATATGCCTGTGTTATATTAGTTGGCCCCAGTACAACAGTGCAAGGAATAACGGGTCATGTGCTACTCGAAGTTGTGGGAAAGACCTGTAAAATAGGCCATATAATGGTGAAATGGTAGCACGTACACAAAAAACTAAAATTTATATATAATTAACATGTTCTTACCTTGATATTTTAATAAACATTATTCCGTAATGATCCTTCTAAAATCCACCGTGATTTCAACATAACAAACTTGATGAACTTGTTGGTAAATTTATGGATGTGTAGGGCAATTGAATATTACATTGGTGCTACAAACTTTAAGAAGATTAATAAAACATTCAAAGGCAATGAAATTAAAGGTAGTATTCTTACGCTTAGAGTGCCGACCCCAGATGGGTCTGCTATTTGAAACATTACACAGGACATGCAGGACATGCTCAACCTTTTTTTATCTGCTTCCACGTTTAGTCAGACAAATGTACATATATACCAAATATAATTTCAATATTGGAATCATTTGATTTTAATATACATGTATGTAGAAATATTCGGCCTTATCACTGAAAGTACACTATATGACTATACGCTTCATAAGCAGCGGTTACGCTATGCTCAACTATTCGCTCCACTTGAACCGCTGCATGAAACCGCGGTTGTCCGTCAGGTTTGTCACCACTCGATGTTGTCTTTGTGGAATTCCCTCCTGTGTTATATTTTACCACCCCCATTTAAATACACAGGATGCAATCGTAATCTTTCAGGACAGTCTCTATACTAACTTGCTGGTGTGGCCTAAAGTCAGTTAATTATCCCCCACTGTTTACAAAATTCCTTTCTTGCAGTACCGCACAAGGAGTTCCGCATGTGCGCAGTTATCTTTTTTTACACGTTGAGCCAATCAGATTTTGTTTTACCAAGCGAAGGTTAGCTGCTTGCCAAAACTGAAAAATCTTTCTATTTCTCACAGCGTGAGTAGAAGGTCTCCTGGAGATCACGCGCTGTCAATCTTTACTCATTGCTTGGCTGAATAAGAATGATTCACTCCACGGCTGACAGACCATGCATATAGAGCGCACTCTAGCGGGTAAATTTGCGATTTCTTTAGTTTTCCTTTCATTTGTTTCTGTTGCTATGGTAACGAGCGCCTGATTGTCTAGACAGAGGACATGGAGGCCACCTTCACGTAGCGTAATACAGCTGGTGGGCACTAGTTTAGCGGCTCACTGGTGTCTAGACTGGTACCCTTACCATATATTTGAGGTGGCGCCACCGTGTGTGTAAACTAAAGAGAAATGTTAACAAATATTGTAGAAAGCTTCGGACGGATTCCAAGGATTTACGCAGTTTTTTTTATTATTGTCAAATTTTCAGTTTTACCGATCAGTCATTCAAGAGTTTGAATCAAATGAATTGAAATTATACAGTATACTAAGAATAGGCCTATTCATTGAACAAGCTTGATAAAAAATTATATATTCAGACCTACATACTTAAGGGGAAACTTGACACTTTTTTGTACCAATGGAATTTCTCAGGTATTTTCACTTGATATCAACATTGCATTCTTTGTTAAATTATGAAATAAAATTTTGGGGTCAATGTGTTTATTTTTGCAGTATATTGACACTTGTGGTGGGTTTTTTATATGATATTATAACTAAGGGGGAAATAAAAGTTACATATTTTAGATAACTGGTCGAGACCAGTTTGACACGCCGCATGAATCTAAAAAAAGGAGAATGTATTGATAATTTTATCTCTAAATTGCAATATAACCGTTTTATTTATATGTTGAAACGTATGAAAGGCTGACTGACAACACCTGTAGCGGGTTAAGCGAGGTCCGCTTGGCGTATGTGTCCACGATTTTGTCTCCGGTAGTATGCCTACTTTTGAACCGGCCTTTTCTTTCTTCTTTAAATAGAAGTAAAATAAGCTGATACCAGTCAGGACACCAGTTAGCCGTTAAACTAGTGTCCACCAATACAGCTGACCTTTTTTTGGCACCGGATATATGGTATTCTTCGATAGCGTCACCACTGACGTTATATCTGATCACGTGATCATCACCACGAAATTTGATCAGTGCCGAAGCGTCAATTATTTCTTCTAGCCCAAGTACCGTTCTTAAGGATTTATTCCATATCAAACTCGACTTGTTAGAGCTTCTTTTGTTTGTTTCATCCACTGGTACTGCATAGGCCATACTGGCTGCAAAATTAGAATGTTTATGGCTTCATACATATACCATAATCTTGTCAAATATGCATGGTGTTATTTTTCTAGGAACTTCCGCAATAGTTATATGTGTAAATTTATAGAACATTTTTTGGTTTCATCCACCTTTCATTTACCTTTCTAACAGGGAACATTTTTAAATATGTATACACACACAATTATGCACCTACCTTTAATTAAAAAAAAAAATTATGTGCTTTCCGGCTTCCTCTGTGTATATATTGAAGATCAACAGGTAATTCTGGTTGTGAAAAATTCTTATAAGGCCTCCGTGAAGGATGTTTGAACTTGTTTATCAACAACATGTTTGTAAACACAGCAATGTTGACAAACTAGAAATACATGTAACCTAAGGTGGTAGATAATTGCATATATATGAGGAGGTAGGTCACTTGTTGCAAAATGCCATTTGCGAAGTTCTGGCTTAATTATCTGACTTGCCCCC